>CM027677.1:13174217-13911717 GCA_015731905.1 Salix dunnii | reverse complement strand
TAATGAAAATCCTATAGAAAAAAAATGAACCTCGTCTCTCATTAATATTTTTTTTGAAATCTCAAATAAAAACAAATACTGATAAAAAAACGGGGATCAATTTTGACAAATGAGAAATTGAAAGAGAATGAAATTGAAAAAAAAAATTATATTAAATAAACTCAACTAATTTAATAATATATAAAAAAAGATGATGGTAAATAAATAAAAAAAAATGATAAAAACATAAAAACATAAACTTCACTTCATCCGGATTAGCACATCAAACATGTGACTTGGTCATGATATTTGGGTAATTCCGCTGAAAGTAAAGTGAACAAAATTAACAAGTTCAATTAAACCAATGTTAAATGAAAAAATAAAAATAAAAAATATTCTAAAAATATATAAAAAAAAAACCTTGAGTCAAACTAAATAAACAAACTAACATCGTGATTATAAGTTAAGATTAAAGATTTTATAGATCATACCATGATTTACGTTTGAAATCTCTAGAATCCGGTTTCTCTAGAAATAGTGAATTAAAAAAAAGATACAGCAAGATTAACTACACGATCAAAGTGGGCATTTGATGATCTTGGAACCTCACATGCGGTGGCGCCGGGCGCAAAAACTCTTATTGGAATTGCGGTTATAATTATTTTAAAAAATATATCAAGATAATATATATATATATTAAATTTATTTTTGATATAGAATATTAAAATAGTCTAAAAATATTATTTGTTAATTTTAAATTAAAATTAAAATTATTTCTTTTTATTTTTTTAAATATTTTTAAAATACAGTGTCAAATATACCTAAACTAAGGGATATTGACAGAGAGAAAAGGAAAAGAATTTTAACAAACGGGGAGAATATATAAAGTATATTTTAAGACTAATATTATATCTAATTTAATTTATTTTTATTTTATACATAGTAATTAATTAATATAATTTTAAATATTTTAAAACTAGCAAACTTTAATTATTTTATTTTAGTATATTAGAACTCATAATTAAATTATTTAGTAGTTATGCTTACTAAAAAAATGTTTTGATCATTGTTTTCACTTAATGAGTGTGTGTGTATTTCATAAACAAATCTATTTTTTTAATCAATTCATTTAGTTTCTTTTTTAAAAAAATCTAGTATTTTATATTTTCTTACAAAAACATTACGTGTTCTACCCTTGAAGTAACAAAATTTAGAATCTTAACTAAGAGTTTTTTTTTTTAAATCTTTTTAAAGACTTTGAAAAGGTAAAAAAAAAAAATACTTATTTACTATTATGGTAAAAACAATATTGATATGTTATATTTTAGTTTTTTTTTTTTGTGTGTGTTTAGGGTTTTTTTTTTTGGTCTCTTTACACGAGTTTGTTTGCAATTTTCATGGTAATGAAAGATGTTTTGGCATTTTTATGTTGTATTTTTAAGTTTTCTCATTCCAATAATAGTTTATTTGCAATAGTTTTGTGTTTATAGTTAATTTTTTAAATATAAATTTATACCAATGATCTTATAATGCAGATCAGAAGATTCGAATAAGTTTTTTTAAATTTTTTTTTTGTTTTTATTATCAAATATTTGCAATTTTCATGGTAATGAAAGATGTTTTGGTATTTTTATGTTGTATTTTAAATTTTTATATTCCAAGAATAGTTTGTTTGGAATAGTTTTGTGATTATATTTATTTTTTTAATATAAATTTAGACTAATGATCTTATAATGGAGATCACAAGCTTAGAATAAGTTTTTATAAAAAAAATTTTTGTTTGTTTTTATTATCAAATATATTATTTTAATTCATCAAAATTTATTTCACATTTTAAGAGAAAAAAAAGATAGATACATTTCAAATTTCAAATTTGACTATATACTAATTATTGAAAATTATTGTGCGTTACTTTAAATTCTCTTCACTAATAAACATTAATGTGTTTTAATAAAGCAATAATCGAAAATTACCGGTGAAATTGTGGAAAGTATTAAAGCAGAATTCTCTCTCTCTCTCTCAATAAATCACATGTAAAATATTTTCCCTTGGATTGAGGTGTCAATCAATAAATGGACAAAATTGTAAATCCCGATGATTGAGGGATGGATTTAAACAATATATGATCTATTTATTTATTCATGGTCATGACTCATGAGTTGTAAAGTTGAAATTCGGCATAAGATGCCTTCAATTTAAAATCATATAATTAATTACCCAATTATTTTTAATTCCTAAATAAACCTCACTCTTTTTTTATTTTTATCTATGTATATTTTGCACGAGGATGGTTGATTCATTCCCTTTTTAATCTAATAAATATTTTATTAAAATAGAATGCAAAATTAAAATGTTATAGTTATTAAACCTAGTTCGGTTCGAACAAATTAACCTAATTATCTATTGATTTAAAACTTGGTTTGGTTTTTTTTATAATTAGTTTAAAAGGCTTTATTAAACATTTTTTTTAGATTTAAGGAAGTCTTATCACCTGAAAATATATTTTGTAGGTTTAAAGTGAATGAGTAAAACTCTGGTTATTTTAAGTTCTTATAAGAAATACATGTGCTGACTCAAACTTAAAATATATTGTACAAATTTCAAGTTTTTTATCATTAAACCATGCCCCTTCATCAAACATGGTTAACTTTCTCATAAACTCTAAGGATGTTTTTAGATTTATATCTAAAATAGCATGATTATTATTATTATTATTATTATTATTAATAATAATATTTATTAATATTATTAATATTATTATTATATTTTTTTAAAAATACAATAATATAATTTCTAACAGTCTCGTAACTATGAAACAAAACGGGGTAACAAGATAGCATAGGAAAAAAACAAAAGTACCAACTATATAGCGGTTAAAAGAAGATGGGGAAGCTGGGGTCCACGAACAAGTGGCAATGTAGCTGGCAAACCGGCCTGACAGACTGGTTTTTCTTTCTTCTCTACACAGACCCGGAACACAGCTCTCTTCCCTGCTATGTATGTGCTCTCCCACTCCTCCATTTAAGCCCTCCCGTTCTCTCTACTTCTCTCTATTCAATTCTCTCTCTCTCTCTCTCTCTCTCTCAAAAACGCAAGCTTTCTTTTTTCTTTTTTCTTGTTTTTTGGGTAAAGACACCAACTTTGTTTCTCTTTCTCTTGTAAACCCGAATTTCATTTGCCGAAAAATCAGAACTTTTGGCCATGGCTGAGGAAACCCAGAAACCTGCTGCATCAGAGGCACAAACATCAACCATCAAGGAGGAAGTTGTGGTGGTGGAGGAGAAGCCAGCCGTGATTGAGAAAGATGCGCCGGCACCTGTTCCTGAACCAGAGCCTGAGGCACCCGCAAAACCAGCAGTGGTTGAAGAAGCTGCTGTAGTCGTTGAAGGTGTCGTTGAATTGGAGAAACCAAAGGAGGAGACAACCGGAGAGGTGAAAATAACACAATCAGTTTCTTTTAAAGAGGAGACGAATGTCGTCGGTGAACTACCCGAGGCTCAGAAAAAGGCTCTTGATGATTTGAAACAACTCATTCAAGAGGCTCTTGACAAGCATGAGTTCACCACCCCGCCACCACCAGCCAAGGAGGAGGAGAAGCCTGCTGAGCCTGAGAAGGTAGAAGTCAAGGAGGAGGAGAAAATTGAGGCTCCTTCGACTAGCGAAGAGCCTAAAACTGCTGAGACTGAGGCTTCCACCCCACCTCCACCCCCGCCCGTGGTGGAGGAGAAGGTTGAAGTGAAAGAGGAAAAGGTGGAAGAGAAAGTAGAAGTTAAAAAAGAAGAAGAGAAGGCTGAGCCATCCGCCGTGGCAGAGACAGTGGTGGTCGAGAAGGTGGCTGCTGTGGATGAGGATGGAGCCAAAACAGTTGAGGCAATTGAAGAGACGATAGTAGCTGTCTCCTCTGCTCCTGCAGCAGAAGAGGCCGCCCCAGCTGAGGCAACTCCAGCAGAGGAGCCTAAAAAAGAAGAGGAAGCCGCCCCAGCTGCTCCTCCACCACCCCCGGAGGAAGTTTTCATATGGGGAATTCCCCTTCTTGGCGATGAGAGGAGTGATGTGATCCTCTTGAAGTTCTTGAGAGCTAGAGATTTTAAAGTCAAGGATGCATTTACTATGATCAAGAACACTGTCAAGTGGAGAAAGGAATTTGGAATTGATGCTTTTCTTGAAGAAGACCTTGGAGATGAAATGGAAAAGGTGGTTTTCACCCATGGAGCTGACAAGGAAGGCCACCCTGTGTGCTACAACGTTTATGGTGCTTTCCAGGACAAGGAGCTGTATCAGAAATGTTTTGCTGATGAGGAGAAGAGGGCGAAATTCCTGAAGTGGAGGATTCAGTTCCTGGAGAAGAGTATCAGGAAGTTTGATTTTAGTCCTAATGGTATTTGCACCATTGTTCAGGTCAGTGATATGAAGAATTCCCCTGGACCTAACAGGACTGGACTCAGATATGCCACCAAACATGCGCTTTCTTTGCTACAAGATAATTATCCTGAATTTGTGGCCAAAAATGTAAGTGATCCATAATCTATTTATTCATTTTTAATCAAATTACATCCCTTTTCTTTTATTTGCAAAAAGAATCTTAATTTGATGTGGTTTTTCGTATTTGAAGGTGTTCATCAATGTTCCCTGGTGGTACCTGACATTCCATAAGATGATGAGCCCTTTCCTGACACAGAGGACAAAGAGCAAGTTTGTATTTGCTGGCCCATCCAAGTCTGCCGAAACACTTTTCAAGTAGGTGTAATTCCTTGGTCTGCCCTTCCTTTATCGTTGCTTCAAGATGTTTGATTATTAATTGCTTTCTGGTAATTCTGTGTTGCTTGATCATTAATAGTTCTGACTTCTACCCTGATATATCTACCTCTTTATTGCTTTTTTGTGGTTCACAGTTTATCTCTAATCATCTTCCTTCTTTTTTCCCTTTTAAGTTATTGCCATTGAAATAATCTATCATATGCCTATTAGCCTATTCATGTGTGGTTTTTGATGATGTACAGATATATAGCTCCTGAAGAAGTGCCGGTTCAATATGGTGGACTGAGCAAGGATGGCGAATTCACAGTTGCTGATTCTGTCACAGATTTTACTATTAAGCCAACATCAAAGCACACTGTTGAGTTCCCAGTGTCTGAGGTTTGTACCTATATTTAATTAGCCTGTTTTTATTAGTAAGACAAACAGGCAATTTTTTTTTTTTATATAGCATTGATGATATCCAATTGATTGTAAATGGTGTGCTCTTGAAATTTTCAGGCATGTGTTCTCGTTTGGGAGCTTCGAGTTTTGGGTTGGGATGTGAGCTATGGAGCTGAATTCGTGCCTAGCGCCGAGGATGGCTACACCGTTATTGTATCAAAGACCAGGAAGATTACCTCATCCGATGATCCTGTGATCTCAGACACATTCAAAATTGGTGAACCTGGCAAGGTCGTGCTTACCATTGATAACCAAACCACTAAGAAGAAGAAGCTCCTCTATAGGTCAAAGACCAAATCCATTTCTTAATGAGCTTCAGGAATCAATGACTTTGTGGACTTTTGAAGTTCCAATCATTTAGAAGACATGGATGGCATAACAAAGGGTCCTTGGTCATAGTGGTGCATGAACACGAGGGGTGGAGTTTTGTTTTGTTCAAATTTAATATATTTTTTGTTTTACAAGTCTGGTTCATTTATTTATGTTTCATTGATATTAGTTTTTTGGTCTGGGATTTGCTGTTTGGTGTTTGATTGAATACGATATACTGGTAAAGACAGTATGGGATATCACGGATTGACAGACACATTTGAGGTTTGTGTGAAGAATATGAAAATGTGTTTGCCAAAGTTGAAACAATATCCTTCCAAGTTCTTGGTACTCTTACCTGTAAAATTTGTGTAAATGTGATGGTGTTTAACTTCCCTCTTCTTAATACATGTATTTTATCAATTCTTAGCATCTATCAATTCTTTCCCCAAGATTTGAGCATGAACTTAGTCCAAATGTTATCACTTGCTAAATCCTTGTGTGTGAAAGTGTGATCATTGGATAACTGCTGGGAGAGATTGCACCAGGCAAATCCCACCATTCCATAGTGTCTTTTTATTCACAACTCCACGTTAGAAGGACTACTTGAATCGGGGCATTGAAGAACAAGCCCTGGGAGGCTAGGAGAAGAGATGGCGAGATTCAGATATAAGCTAGTGTAGAAAGAACATTTATCAGCATCAGAGAACAAACGGGTCGATACCAGGGAAATGGAATAAAAGTGTCCAGCTTGAAGATGAGATTAGGTAGGATAACAAGACTTTCAGTTTGACATTGAAAAAAGAAATCTGCATCTGATCAAGTTGCTTGTTGGAAACGTATACAGCGATGAAAGTGAAGTAGAACAGCTGTTTATCGTTTGTTTATGTCAAAGAAAGCTCCTTGAAAGTGATCGTTATTCTTGGGAGCTGTCTGTCTGGACCTGCATCTTTCTTGTTCTGTCTCACCACACAAAACAGTACAAAACAGCTTATACTTGGAATAGAATAACTGTTTCATCTCGAAGACAAAATGGAGCAAATCACAACTCAGAAGCTTTGTTCTCTTGCAATTCAATGCCTTCCTGCAGCACATGCAAGGTCTGGTATAGACTAAGTTGTAGATACCGTTTAGGTTTTTTTTTTTTTTTTATTATTATTGTAATTGAATTTTTTGGTTTTAGAATATTTCAACGTGATATTTCAGGTTTATATATATATAAAAGACAAAATAAAATATTTTTTCGAACAATATTATGAATATATATATATTATTATAAGAATATCATGATCAATCTTACAAGGTTATTATATTTTTTAATTGCTCTAAAATTTTAATATAACATATAAATATATCAAAAGACTTCTCGTAAAACTTCATCTCAATCTAACTGTCGGATTAACTGATATGATTGATATTGTAAAAATTATTTATTATTTTAAAAAATATTATTTAATAGAAATGGAACGGGCGGAATGAAACCAAAACATTTCAGCCGATATTTTACCAAAAAAATCCAAAACAAACCAGAATTTATATCGAAAATTATTTTATCTTGTTTTTTCACCATTACAGAATATTTCAGCTATTTTAACTAAATCAGAGCGAAACTGACAATCTTGGTGTACAACTGCTGATCACAATCTTAGACTTTGTTGGCTCAGAAGGTTTCAAAAGGAAAGAGAGTTTCAAATTCTTCAGTCGAGTTCAATTATGCTACAGACATGATGTCACCATAGAATCTTCTTTAGTGATGAGGATGCTTTATCTCGTGAATGTTATCATAATCCACACTTGCATCAGCCAAGGTGGATTTGTTTTTTACGACTTTATTAATTATAAACAAAGTTAGGGGCATGTTTGGATCGTCCCTTTACCTTGAAACAGAGGAGGCAGCAGTAAGCAGTAATTCTGTCAAGCACTTCTGCAGAAAAACAGGGCAAAAAAGCAAGAAACCTGCGAAACGTTCTGCAGTGTTTCTTTTCGGGCGTTGCAGTCTTTTCAGTTCGTGCCTTTCACTTTTCCTGATTCCTTCATTTCATAGGAGGACAGGGATCCAAGTTTGGCCTCTAATCATTCCCCCCACCACCTTCATTAAATTATCCCCTTTGATTATTGCGCCCTAACTCATATCAGCTAACACTGTCAAAAGCAGGCTTTACCCTATCTGTCTATCTATATATATATAGATATAGATATAGATATATAGATATAGATATCACTCCATATAGATATATAGCATATGAATATTTTTCTGTGAGCAGGATACAATAACATGGGATTGGGCTCCGTGTAGGGTTTCTGGGGTATTTGTCATATATATATATATATATATAGATATATAGATATAGATATCACTCCATATAGATATATAGCATATGAATATTTTTCTGTGAGCAGGATACAAGAACATGGGATTGGGCTTCGTGTAGGGTTTCTGTGGTATTTGTCACGGTTTCTGTTTCTGCTCTGTTTTTTGATGTTTTTTTTTAAATAATCTTAGGTTAAAAAAATAATAAATAAATGTTTTTTTTATGGTTTTAATATGTTAATATTGAAAATAAAATAAAAATTATTTTGATATATTTCAAATCAAAACAATATTTTGAAAAGACCCCTTATGTTGAGGTTTTTTTAAAGTGTTTTTCATTCATAAATACATCAAAATATTATTTTTTTTAAATTATTTTTAATATTAACACATAAAAATGATCTAAAAATATTATTTTTTTTAAATAAAAAAATAATAATATATTTTTAAAACACAATTATGAATACTCTTTTAATTGAGATGAACAGCAATTATTTAAACATCTACCCCAGCTACAAGCTTTGGAGGCCCCATCAATAATGGTATCAGTAATCAATAATTAGGCATTGGAGATTCTTGGCTTAAAGTTGACATCTCATTCCTACTCTCTCTCTCTCTCTCTCTTGGGGGGAATATTGATTACTCTCTATCTGGAAATAAATTAAAAATTAATAAATAGATGTAGAACTCCCTTGGAAATTCCTAGTTAAAGGAGATGTTTGAGAGTGTTTATGAAAAAAATTGATTTTTTAATTTTTTATTTTAAATTAAAAAAATTGATATTTTTAGATATTTTAATATCTTGATGTGAAAAATAATTTTTTAAAAATAAAAAAATATTATTTTAATATAATTTTAAATAAAAAATATTTTTAAAAATAATCACACCTACATTTCTGAAGATTCACTTTTATCTTCCTTGCCTCCCCCTCTCTCTTGAATGTAAAATGCAAGAGCAAAATGTACGACATGCTGAGATCATGGTTGTGTTTATCTTGTTAATGGATATTAATAATAATAATTATAATATTTTCTTCATTATCTCGTTGAATTGTTCTTCGAGGATGACTTTTCTCTTTATTTATTTTTAATTCCATTTCTTTATTTTTTTAAATCGTTAAAAATCGCCACTCGTGTTGCGAATATTCAACTTTGCCTACCAAATTAGGGTTCTACAATCAACATTAAGAACGATTCATTTCTTCTTTTCTACGTTATTTCAAGCAAGATTATCATTTTCAAGGTTTGGATAAGGGGGAGGAGAGATGACAAAGTTTCCTAGCTTCAATAGCAAAACCCATGTGAATCACATATATATATATATATATATATATATATATATGGATCAACGGGAAAGTACAGGACATGGTTATTGAAAAAAGGGGATGATGGAGGGTCTGAAAGGGACTGCATGAGCATATATGTTAAAAATTATTTTTAAAAAAAATGATTTTTTTTATTTTAAATAAAAAATATTATTTTGATATAATTTTAAATGAAAAATATTTTTAAAAACAACCTCAACTACACTATCAAACAAACATATAGTATCAAAGGATCAGAGATGTTATTTTCAGGTTTAGATTCGAGTCGGTACCTGTTTAACTTATAAGAGTTTTAAACAGTTATTGTTTTATTTGCTTAACTCATCTCTATAAAGATTGACTAAAGAGATAATTTTAAATTAAAAATATTTTCAAAAATAATCTTAACCACAATCTTAAACAAACACATAGTGTCAAAGGACAAAAGATGTTATTTTCAGTTTTTATATTTGAGTCGATACCTATTTAATTTATAAAAATTTGAAACAATTAGAATTTTACTTGTTTAACTCATCTCTATAAAAATTAAATAAATATACAAAATTTACTCGAATAAAAAAAAAATACTGGACTTGAAATCTTCCTTGCAAATCTTAAGTTTAATTTAGAATGTAATCAATTTATAAATTTGAGATATTCAATATTTTAGGAGTTTAACTCATCCACAAAAAAGAGATAAGGTTTAATATATATATATATATATATATATATATATATATATATATATATATATATATATATATATATATATATATATATATATATAATCAATATCCAGATCGTGTGTCCAGCAAGTTGCCGGCCTTGTCCTCCAGCGAGGGTCAATGCTAAGATTGCCTGCCTGAGCTGCAAAACTGAGTGAGACCCACGTTTTGATGTGCCATTGCACTCGACAGTGCCACGTTTCAGATCCATGACCACCCACTTGGGAAGATGACGACTTGTCCAAAAATAGAAAAAAAAAGAATTGAGAGGTTGGTGACGTGGTGCCAATAAATGGCATGTCGTCCGTTTCTTCTCTCTCTTTTTCCCCACGGAGAAAAACGACCGTTATTGAGTATTTTGGAAGATTTTATTTTTGATTAATTGATTGTAAAATCTTTAGGGGTTTATGTTTCTATTTTTGGGTTTTAAAATTTTGAATATATAAATGTAATTTTTTTTTTTTTGGGTTTAGGAGATGTTTAAGAATATGTTTCAAAAATATTATTTAAAAAAATTGATTTTTTTTAATTTTTTTATTTTAAATTAAATATTTTTGATATTTTTAAATCATTTTGATATGTTGATATATAAATATTATTTTAATATATTTCTGAATAAAAAACATTATAAAAATAACTTAAATTACACTCAAATAGACACTTAGTGCTTTTTACTTTAAATTAATAATAAATCTTGTTTTGATTTTTAGAAAAATATTTACACTGATATTATTTTGAATTAATATATTCAATGGAGCCTTAAATCTGAATAAAATTTAAAATTATAGTTTGTTTGGATTTTCTCAAGCCACAATCATTATTGTAATTTTTGAAGATTAGTATTTTGTTTTAAATTCAAATCATGTTAATAATAATGAGATGCAGCTTTATTTGGTAATTCTATTTAACATGTTTTTTAAACTATATTTTTATTGAAAAATATTAAAATCCTTTTTATATATTGATATTAAAAAAAATAATTAAAAACATTTTTGGAAAAACCCATTGAATCGCATTAATAAATACCCTATAAACACACTGAATTGATTGCAAGTCACAGATAATTGTAGATAATTTTCTAATATATAATTATTATTTTTCTTCAAAATATTTAAACAAAATAGCTGTGGTCAAGGGTACCCTGATAAAACCCCATTTTGGGAGACCAAAAATATAATTGAATTTCAATCACGTAGTCCTACGTGGTGCCTTCTAAAGGGACAGATCAGATAGGAAGGGCCTGCGATGGGGACGTATCTGGGGACATGAAGGCCTTGGAGAACATGACAATCTTTTAGCCCTCTGAATTGTGATTTTTGTCGGGGAGGGTCATAAATATTGAAAATTAAAAACTATTATATTATTTATTTTTTTGTTAATCACGTTTATGATAATTAAATCTTTCTTTGTCAGTGAGAACTCATTATATTAGGTTTAAATTTATTAGAAACTTATCTTCAAAATACGTTGAATTACGATAAACAGCTTAAAATCTATCTTATAGATTTTGAGTTCAAGTTAAAATATTTTTATTTTATAAAAATTTGAAATAGTTAAAATTTTACTCGTATGACTCGGCTCGAAAAGGATTTCTCTCATTAAAAATTTAATAATGATCTTTGTTTTTATTATTAATGTGTATAATAAGTGATACTTTTGTCGATTTTGGGAACTAATTATGTAGGCTCAAAGTTATTATACAAGTTTTGTTTTTAGTTGATTTAGGATATTTTTTTTTTAAAAAAAGATATTATTTTAAAGAATTATTTTTTAAAAAAAAATCAAATTAAACTTTGACTTAGTTATATATTAACTTATATGATTAATAAGATCAATTTTAAATATTTTTTTAAGAAAACAAAAAAACTCAATCCAAGCTAGGGTTAGATTGATTTAAGCTAGAGTATCAAATTTAATAATTGTGATTATAACTATCCAAAAAGTTATCTAAATAAAAATTATCTAGAGATAAAAAGTTAGAAGAAAACACATGTGAATCGTCATAATCAACTATATAATTCATTTTCTCATGTTTAAGAGTGCAATGCCATAGGGAAGCAATGGCATGCCTAATTCGTTAAAAACATGTAATTTTCATTTAGTTTGATTGATGATTCTACTTTGTTAATAACTATTCTTTAAGCCATACAAGAAAAACCTGGTAAGCAAGGGAACAATTTTCCCATATTATAATATTTTAAATAAAATAAATAAATTTTGTATTCCACCTATAATTACAAATTCAATTTGTAACATGTTTCGATAAGTATATATTCATAACTCAAACACCAAATTAGTCATGAGTCACCATGAGAGCGCGGTGTCGCGGTGACCCTCCCCGTGAGTAGGGTAATTCATGTTGGGGTTTTATCTTTATTTTCGTGAGAAAAATGAGTCACCACCTAGTATTATGGTTACTAGAAAACCTAAAATTGGTCTTTCAGGGATTCTAAGACAACAGACTGGTTGCGTAAAGGGAAGGTTTTAGCACTCTTAGTATGCCCTACTTAAGGTAAGCTGCTTGACGTTTGGTTTGCTTATGATTTGCTATGATTTTAATCTTTCAAAGAATATACTGGCTAAATGTTGATGGTGCATTATTTTTGTAAAATAATTTGGATATTTATCACTTTAAGGTTCCTTTATCCAAATATTTATGGTGAATATGATGAATTATGCCCAATAATATTTTGGATATTAACCAATTTAGGATTTGTTTATCCAAATATTACAGTGAATAATAACGAATTATCCCCACTAATATTTTGGATATTAACCCTTTTAGGATTTATTTATCCAAATATCAACAGTGAATAATGGTTAATTATCCCTGCCAATATTTTTGGATATTAACCCCTTTAGTATTTATTTATCCAAACATCAACAGTGAATAATAGCGAATTATCTCCGATAATATTTTGGATATTAACCCCTTTAAGATTTATTTATCCAAATATCAACAATGAATGATACAAATCCCTAAATATAAGATTTTGAATTTTTTTGGAATATTGGCCAATACCCTTTGGATTTTATAAACATGTTGTAGAAACCACAAATATAGAAAGATGATTTTTTTTTTTTTGTGTATATATATATGCAGATTTTCTATTTTTCTCTTTTTTCTAATTTATTTTCTATTTTAGGGGGCTGGCTGCCCAGCCCGCCTATATGGGATGGGCTCTAGGCCCACCCCAATCTAAGACTGGGCTTCGGCTCGCTTAAACTGCAGACTGGGCTTAACCCATTCATTCTCAAGACCGGGCTTCCAGTCTAGACGGCCCGTCTCATTTTGCATGTGAACAGTAAATCGGAGTTGTATGCGTGGGAGACGATGAATAGTAAAATGAGAGATTTTTTTAGTGTAGATGAATGATGTACCTGTTACTATCTTTGTGTAGATGACGTCGAGGTGGTTTTTCCTATCGTGGTGGCGTCAGAAATGGTGGTCTGTGATGGCCAGAGTGGGCATCTGAAGGTGATGGGTTGTGCTTGTTGTCGTCAGGGCTGTTGCAGTTGCTTCGACAGAGGAGGTGGCTGGGCTACTAGTGTTGAGGGGAGGCTGATGATGGTGATGAGGATGGATATGGTTGAACACGATTGATCTCTGAAAGACGTCCAAAATTTCACCTTAATTTTTCTACCGACACTAACCCCTTTCATTTTATTTTTTGTTATTTTTGGGTAGTTTTGGGGAACGACCAAAAATTTGGTCATGACAGTTGTCCCCTTCTTTACAATGCTTACGATTAAAATCTTTGTAAAAGACTTTAACTAGTAAGTGTTGTAAAGAATAATGAAGTTGGTCTCATTGTGAAGGGTGATCTACCTAAGTGAAAATAGTTAGGATAGTCTTATTATGACGAGTGACCTATTAAGCAAGAACTATTTTCCCATATTACAATATTTTAAATAAAAAAATAAATTTTGTATTCCACCTATAATTACAAATTCAGTTTTTAACATGGTTCGATAAGCTTATATATTCATAACTCAAACACCAAATTAGTCATGAGCATTGTATTCTTTCACTAGTTTAAGTTCAAGATAATAATTGTTATTTAATGAATTTATACCATATATTTTTCTCCACTTGAAGTTGTTTTCTCTTTAACATTTTTTCTCTCACCCAAAGATATACACTCTTCAAGATTTTTTTAGTGACAATATTGTGTACTAATACTAGGAGTTTTTTTTCTAAACTCCCAAGGATTTATAGACGTGTTTTTTTGTTATCATGGAATTATTTTCTCAGTATAGTGAATTTTACAATTGAAAAGATAAATATCTTTATATCTCATAAGATAACACTTAAAGGATTAAAAAATATTGAAGTATTGTGAGAAAATATATATATATACTTTTGTGCAAAATAATGAAGGTTTGATTGCAAAAATATAAGTATAATTAAGGATTGATGATCATGAAGTTGTTTTGCCTGTATATGATATATATTTGGATTACATTACAGATATTATTACTTTACAAGTTATATATGTGCTCGTGCGTGTGTTCTTAGTAAAAACTAGTCATTTATATCTATTGCAGTTTTGTTCGCAACTAAAACGAATGAAATGATTGACCAATTCATATTGATCAAGGTAATAAGACGATTGATTTTTGTAGAATTTCTAAGTGTTCATCATGAATGAACAAACAATCAACAAATTCAGGCACAATTCTAGATTATAGGTTTTAATTCTATGCGCGAGTTCTTAGAGATATTTTATCAATTATTTTGAATGCATGGTACATTTGTTTTAATTTGTGTTATCAAGTGTAAAATAAAAGATTTGCATTTAGCACTAAAGTGAAGTCATTATTTTGCTTTTTTCTTGGATTTTTGTCATACTCGTCAATATGTTTGTCATACAAAACCCAATTAAAGCTTACACTCAACCAAACATATTATTCATCTAATTTTCATATAATTGTTATCACTAAGATATATAAAAAAAACATAAGTGTATACCCTAAAGATAAAAAAAAGGTGAAGAGATTGAGATAAATCCATACAAACCAAATTGAAATAAATTATGAAGTTCAATTATTAATTAACCAATTATTGATGGATGAAATTGAGAAAAAAATCAATATAAAAAATACATAATAAAACAACCCGAGTCAACCCGGGTGAACTCTTAAAACTTGTGATCTAAGTCATAAGATTAAGATAACCTTGTAGTAAGCAAATCTAAATACAATCATGAATATAAATTTCTAATCAGTCAAATGTCAAAGGATTATATTGACTAAATGATTTTTTTTAAATAAAAAGCAAAAAAACTAGTCAAATTTATTAACTTACCAAACCACAACATGGGTCATAAGGTTAATAAATATATAGGAAGTAAACCGCCACAGTTTAAGAAAGATATTCAATAATCCAAATTTTGAAGGATAAAAAAAATATTTTTTACTTGAAAGGAAAAAAATAATATTCAAATGAATATTTTTTATGAGATGCTATACAATAAAATCACCACCTTAATTTTTGTTAACTAAAAAGGTTGTCCGCACTACACTATAGGCCTACCAAAATGCTTTTCAATGTACAAAAATGATGTTTAGGCAACATAAGAGTTTTTAAAAAAGCCAAAAAAGATCCAACACTTTAGTCATTAACTTGACGGGGTTAGCATAATATCTGACTAAAACACAATAAAAGTAAAAAAATGACATTGTAAAAAACGACCCTGACTCATCTAAGGTAACACGTCAAATTTTTGACTTAGTACTAAGGTAACCAAAAAAAAAAAAACTAAATAAAAGCATGATGCTTAATTATGAAATAACTTAATGTTAAGGAGTGAATTTTTAAAAAAAATAACAAAAAATTTTTTTTATATCAACCCGCGTCAACTTGTTAACCTCACAACAAAAAATATATGACCGAGATAACCTAATAGAAAGGAAAACAAGGAAAAAAAAAAGCATGAGTACCAATTTCAAATAAATCAAATCTTAAAAAATATAACTGAAAAAAAAAAGAAGGACCAAACTAAACTCATGTTAAGCTTTGGAATATGTTACCCTTGTCATAAACCTAAGATTAACCTCATAAAAGGAAAAAATTCAAAAATAATAATGCAAAATTATAAATTAATAAAATATTAAGAGATAAAATTGAAAAAATAAACAATAAAAAAGGCTAAAAAATTAATAAATAAATTTGATATGAAACTAATATGAAATCAAATCATGATGGATGAAATTGAAAATGAAATTTAATTAGAAAGATGATAAAAATATAAAAACCAAATTTGATATAAAATCAAATAAAACCAAATGACGAGGGATGAAATTGAGGGGAAAAGTCAATATTTTTTTTAAAATAATAATTAAAACAATAATGGTTAAATTAGATTAAAAAAATAAATGGAAGGACACCTTCAAATGTTTGCAAGAGGAAAAAGAGATCATCGAGAAACTCTATCGCTCCTCTACCATATACACGCACAAAAATGATACAAATATCATGTTGATTATTTTTAAACATTATCTTAAAAGATAATATTTAAATATCAGGTGACGTATCACGTGCTAGCATCTTATATAATATTTTGATTGATGAAAAGACAAGATCACCCTTGATCTAACCTGTTAATTACTAAAAAAACAAATATCCCTTTTTTTTCCAAGGGTATAAATGTTGTCACATTGTGCTTCTGAAATTTAAAAGTCAGAATTAACCTCATGATTTTTGAGATACATAACCATGTGCAGCTGCAGCCTTGGAGGAGCAGCCACGTGCGCAGTCGCTGCTCTCTGACTAAAATTATAAACAATGACAATAAATAAATATTTAAAATATTTAAGAGGTAGATGCTGCGTGCGGTGGTTGAATTGTCCCTTTTATTGTTTTCTACTCCATTCTAATTTTAATTATACACCATGCTTAAGCATAACCCAAGATAAAAATATATATATTAAATTATATAAAAATATTTAAAATTAATTGATTGAATTATTTTATGAATTATCAAGTATTTTATTAAATAATTAAAATAAAAATCAATCTATTTAAACTAAGGTTCAATCCTAACCCTCTAGTCAATTTCAAATAATCAATAAAAACTATGTCTTATGATACGGTATTTTCATTATAGCTTAAATTTATTTTCTTTATCTTTTTTAATTAAATAAAAAAAAATTGGTATGAGAAAATTATTAAATTTAAATACATAACTTGCATCACGAGACTCAAATCCCCTTAGGCTTTTCTAGATAAGTGTTATTTTTTAGTATTTTTATTCTTTAATAGTGAATTAATTGAAAACTTAGCCTTTTATTTTATTTTTTTCAAGATTATCTCTTGTTTATTAGCTTTATTTAATTTAATATGTTTCTATTTTAATATTAAATAAAAATAGTATCCGTTAAAATCTATTTTTGTATACATGTTTTTTTATTGTATTTAATTATTATTTTTGCTTCGATACACGGCATATAACTCACACACTCTCACCGGGAACCACTTCTCTTCCACATCGATTTCCATGGGATGCATGAAAGAAGAATACAACGAAGGAGATGTTGATTTATCAGAAAGGGATTATAAAAACATTACTTTAAGGTCTATGTGGTGATTAATTTTATGAGTAATTTTTAATTATTTTTTTTAGATACGAGTAAATTTTATCTATGAAAAATATATTTTGTAGGTCTAAATAAATCAGTAAAATCTCATTTATTATAGATTTTTATAAGGAATATATATTCTGACTCAAACTCTAAATCTACTATATAAATCACAAATATCTTAGATGCAATTTCTAAAACTCTTAGCTCTCAAAATCTAAATTTAGGGTTCTTTTGGATTAAACGTATGGTTGCTGCAATTGGGTTTTTAGTATTATTACATGCATTGATTATTTCCCATCAAGCCTCTTCTATTTTTGTGTTGATTATTATGAGACGTTGGCACATCTTTTCCTTCATCATCACTAGGTTCGGCAGCTGTGATCAAAGATCCATCAATCACTAGGGATGTTTGTGGGTGATTCCTATAAAAAACAATGGATAACTCTTTTTTAGTTATTGTTTTAAGATGCGTTTCAAAAAAATATTATTATTATTATTATTTTGATATACTTAAATTATTTTGATATAATGATGTTAAAAATATTTTTTTAAAAATAAAAATATTATTATTTTAATATATTTCTAAACAAAAAATATTTTAAAAAATAACTTTAAACATATCTTTTAACCTACCTTTAATAGTAGAGCATGAATGATTACCAAACCCTAAATCAAATCAAATCAAGTCAAGTCAAATCAATTATATTAAAAAAATAAATTATTAAGATATTTAGTCACTCAAACACAAATTAATAAAAGTTTTGAAAAAATAACACATGTTAGAAAAAATACAAGGAAACTAGCAAAGTTTAATAGAGTTTGTTTCAAAATTGATATCTTCTTCAAATTAATTAAACGTCAAAAAATCAACCTAAATTATTATGAAAATCTAATTAGTAAGAAATGAGATTTAAAATCCAATTATTTGAGAGAAGTTGTTGTAACATGAGAGAGAAAAAGAGAGAAGAGAAAAAACCAAAATGAAAATATAAAGAGAGAGAACTAAAGTTTAGTTAAAAGTTTTATACGAGGCTACTTAAGTATCTGTCTAGTAACGTGGTTGATATTGTTTTTAAAAGTATTTTTTATTTAAAAATATATTAATATTTTTTTTATTTTTAAAAAATAATTTTTGACATCAACACATAAAAATAATCTAAAAATACTATATTTTTTTTATTTAAAATAAAAAAATCAATTTTTTTCGCAAACATTTTCCAAACATATTCCCAAGCATCTCCTAGGACTAGTTTGGTGATTTTTCAATGCATGTTTAAAATCATCTCAATAAATCTTTTTTAATGATATTAAAAATATTAAAAAAATCTATGATTGATCTAGTTTGGTGGTTTTTCAATGCATGTTTAAAATCATCTCAATAAATGTTTTTTTAATGATATTAAATATATTAACAAAATATATGATATGTTTAAAATATGCTGTTTTTCAAATACTCTTTCAATCAATGTCATCTTCCCGAAAGTCTTACCAAACAAGGTCATTTTTCAAAAAAAACAAAAACATATTATTATTTATTTTCTGATTGTTTTTAAAATTATTTTTTATTTAAAAATATTTTAAAATAATATTTTAAAAAATTATTTTTTTTTAAAAATAATTTTGATATCAACATGTGAAAATGATCTAAAACACTAAAAAAATAATTTAACATTAAAATTAAAAATTAAAATTAAAATTTATTTTTTAGAAAAAAGCTCTTTAAATCCAATACTTGTGATCTCGAACGAACATGTCTAGTGCCCGAAGTTCATAAACTAATCACTTTACCGAAGTTGACTAATAACGTTTTTAAAATGTCCAAACTGCCCTCTCGAGATTTCATTTTTGGTGAGTGAAATGAGGTGGTGTGATTAGAAAAGAAGGATATTTTGGAAACTAATTAAATTGTAATAGAAAACTAAACCAGGGACTAAGTAATAAAAAAATTATTACAAAGCACCCTTCTTATTAAATAATACTTAAACAAATTAAATTTTTTATTTTTAATATTAATTTTATCGAGAAAAAAAATAAAAATTATCGATAAAGAATATAGGATAAATTTCATCATCCAAACATCCTTTTGAAGAGGACATGCACGAGCTTCTTTGAAATGCTGACAGCAGAAATAGACTAATTACGCCCTCATTTTCTTTCGAAGCCTGTACAAGATTTATGAAACACACTATATGAGAGGTGTTTCTTTTTATTTTTTTTAAATGATTTTTTTATATTATTTTTATGTGATGATATAAAAATAATTTAGAATTATTTGATATTTTTATTAAATTCAGTATGGTAAGTTAGTTTTGAAATTTCTTGATTTGATTTTTATATTTAGATTGAGCTTCAAATTAAATTGATAGAAATTATCTTAATATAACCTTGTTCATTTGATCGGTCCAACTACATCCTAACTAGCTTATAAAATGAATTTGATATTAAAATTGAGAAAAATAATGAAATTAACATAAAAAATCTCATGACTTAACTTTTTATCTATTTCGGGTTTCAATTAAATTATGTGGGAGTTAATCAATTAATTAATC
Source organism: Salix dunnii (assembly GCA_015731905.1). Lineage (NCBI taxonomy): Eukaryota > Viridiplantae > Streptophyta > Magnoliopsida > Malpighiales > Salicaceae > Salix > Salix dunnii. The sequence continues at coordinate 13,891,757 of CM027677.1, read as the reverse complement.
AACAATTTGTATAATTAATAAAAAAATTTAAAAATAAAAATAAAATAGATAGAAATTGAAACCTCTAGACTCGAAAATTAAGCTTATCCACGTGAAATCAAAATAGACTTTGTCCATAGAGGCTTAAAGAAGTTATCTTGACATAATCCAATTGACTAATTACCTAATTCAAAAACAATCCACGTAATTGAAAAATCTATAGATAATAAAACATCTCCACCCAAAATGAAGCGTGTCCGCATAGCACCAGCATCGTAGTCTATGGTTGAAAATGGGCTTTTGTTTTAAAATAAAAAAAAAATGGGCTTTGTCCACGGAGGCTTATCTGCTGAGAAGTCTCGGCCTCAAAGAAATTAAGCCTAACGGCCCAAACAGCATATTTGTTTTTAAACAAGCAATTAAAATTAAATTAATTAATTTTTATCAAATATCATATTAATCATATTCTTTTTAGTTACGTAGATTTTTTATTATATACTATATTTCTTCTAATTTTATTCTCTTATCATCATTTTTAAAAAAAAACCATCACGGTGACTTTATTTTTTACAGCCTAAATTGCAATCTAAATAAGCTATTTTTAGGTGTGATAGATATTATTTTTATTTGTAAATATATTAAAATAATACATTTTTATTTTTTGATATTATCATATTAAAATAATTTTAAAACACTGAAAATATAATTTAAAATAATAAAAAAATAATATATTTTCAAAAACACAATCCTAAACACCTTCAAAATTTCATATAAAGTTAGTGTCTGATTGGGAGTTCGGTTACGATTGCTTTTCATTCATATAAGTATTAAAATGATATTTTTATTTATTTTTTCAAAATTATTTTTGATATCAGCATATAAAAATGATTTAAAAACACTATTTTTTTAATTTAAAGTAAAAAATAAAAATATTTTTTATTATTTTTTTCATAATTATTTTTAAAATATAGTGTGGAATACCCCCTTAATACAATCTCCACGTTATGCAAGTTAATATTTATCAAACCCCTTTTTCCAAAGAAGATATAGTATTGTTTAAGGAGTGATGTAAGATGAAACTTCTTGAACAATGATAGATTGAAAATAAAATAAAATAAATTACCCAAATCAAAACAACATTAAAAAAAAACAATCATAAAAATATAGAATTATATCGAAAAGTAATTATACTCTAATTTACAATTTTATTATTAAATATTTTACCGTTGAGTTAGTTAGTTAGTTTTTATATATATATATATATATATATATATATATATATATATATATATATATAATTACAACTCTTTAAATAAAATTAAAATTTTTATCTAAATTATATAACCCCCCAAAAAAAAAAAAAAAAACTTAAACTGAAAAATATACTAAATTAACTAGGAAAATGCAACAAATCTTGAATGTCCTTTATTTGAAGGCTTTCTCGAGCTCCAATAAATATAAAAATTTAACCAAGTTCTTATCAAAATCCCATCTCGAACCAACAATTAGATTGGAAATTATACCTTTTATTTGGTGCAACTTTTCTCATGCCATATATTGAAAACGTTTTCGTATTATGAAGCATTTCACTTGCTTGTAAGTGAAGGCTCAAGTTTAAACTTTAGACTTTGAAGAATCTTGTAGGGGAAATAGAATAGCAAAATATTCCAACCTTATTTTGTATGAGTTGATTAGTGAGTTGTAATATTCCAACCTTGATTTTGTATGAGTTGATTAGTGAGTTGTCATGTCAAAGGCGGTTCGATATTATATTTTAAAAGTATTTTTAAAAAATATTAATTTTTTTTATTTTAAATTAAATATTTTTAATATATTTAGATTATTTTTATATGTTGATATCAAAAATAATTTTTAAAAAATTAAAAAATATTTTAATATATTTTTTAAATAAAAAATAATAATTTCAACTATACTTCTAAATATCTATATAAATGATTGCAAGGTAAATAGGTCTCAAAAGCGTGTGGGGTTGGTCACGCGTGGTGAGAGCACGAAAGCAAGAGTTAGTGAGAAAGCAAAAGGAAAAGCAAGAGCAAGTCCCCCACCTAATCACCATTCCACCTAGAATTTGAAAGCTCAACAAACCAATTCGATTCAATGAATGAATGCCCTGATTAAGCTTATGTCTAATAAAATTTTAATTATTTTGATTTTTTTTTTACTCAAATCTAGGTCTTGCATGATCATGTGTAATATGGCATTAGATTTAGTATTAATTTTAATAAATTTTATAGCATCGTCCATGACTTTAATCATGACCATCTAATCATGTTTCTAAATAAATCAACATAAAAAAGGGCTAGCTAATTGTATATATCGCGTGCCCTTTGACTTGTAAATTACACACATGATATCAGAATTATCAGTTTTGTTTCGGTTGATGTTTTGTTTTTTAATTAGAATAAAATATTTAAATTTTGAAATATTTCGGCGTGTTATTTTGAGGTTGTATTGTTTATTTATAATTAATTAATTAATTATATATATATATATATAAAAATATTAAAAGTAAAAAAAATAAATATAATTTCTATTTTTTGTAATAGATATTTTTATTATTTTGATTTTATTCTCCTAATTTTAATCTCTCTCTCTCTCTCACACACACATGATCAAGTATTATAAAATCAATTTGAAGTGGAAAGTCATCCTTGGTAGGAGATGATTAGATGTAAGGATCAAGTGTGTATATATAGATATATATAAATTCCAACAAGAAAGTTAGTTCACATCAATAACTCACAACAATTTGTCCAGGTGGGAGATGAGATTGCAATAGATGTTCATTTTTTCTAAGGCCAAAATAACACATGTGAAATAATACTGACACATTTCAGCTGGTATTTGATAAAAAAAATCCATAATGGATTGAAATTTAAATTAAAATAAAAATAATACTATTTTATCTTGTTTTTTTTAATTGGTATGAAATATTTCGTTCGTTTTAGTCGAAACGAAATGAAATAGACAGCTATGCTTGATATACTTTTATTGAGTATGTTTCTTTTTCTGTTTTATTATATAAACTAGATAGATGGACTTTCTAAATCTTAAATTTTAATATAAAATAGCATTTTAGAATATGTCATGGCAATTTGTTTTTTAGCTTGTTTGACATTGTGTTTTACAAGTATTTATGAAAAAAAATATTATTTTGATATACTATTATCAAAAATAATTTTATAAAATAAAATAAAATAAAATAAAATATTATTTTAATATATTTTTAAATAAAAAAATCATCTCCATCCTACCTACTCTGAAATATGCCATTTGTCCCACATCATTTAGCTTTTGCAAGCTGTCTCTTTATACTGAACCGATACACCTACTTGGATTTTTGTTGCAATCTTCTTTGATTTTTTTTTTATTAATATGGATATATGGGTTATTTTATCCGGTTAATTTTAAGAGTATTAAAATTAATAATTATATAAGTTTTATATAATTATTATATTAATAATTACAGAACTCAAATCAGAACTCGAATCTAAAACTACAATACGAGCAATCTTCTTTGAAATCTTACCATATGAACTCATGTATTGAAGAAAACTAATAGAAAGGTAGGTCAAAAGCCAACAAACAACTGATGTATTCGTTGTTATCTAACAGCTACTACTCATTATGTCTAGTTTAGTAGTTGGCTCGCAGTAAAACTCGTGTAGCTGAAACCACTTTTTTTGTCTCGGTTATAATTAAAAAAAACTCTGATTTCTAGTTTTTTTGCATAAACAAATTCTAACACAACATGCTTAAAGGGATTTGTTTATGCTTGGGATATCAATCCGAAATCTTAATCGGATTGAAGAACAAGTGGTGTTGAATCTCGACATCCTTAGTGCTTGAAATAGCAATATCTAAGAAAGTCAATCTATGTAATGGATGCACCATAAGCCTGTTTAATTCGAGCAAGCTGGTGGCCGCAAGTGGTTGCTGTCCGAGAGGTGACTTCAGTTCTGCGCAGTGGAGAGAGCATGCGGTGATAAACTTGGCCGAACGATGTGATAACCAATGGACCATGGAACTGGAGATCAATGGTAATTTGAAATAGAAAAGAGGACAGTTTTCAAATGAGCTCTAATAATATGCAGTGATATGATTCACGAACGTTAAAATTAGTGAGAACATGGACAGACGTTTCAGTGGCAGAAGCTGGTTTCCGCTGTGATTCTGATGAGAAAAACACTAGAGAACAGATTATCAAATGTACAATACATGTATCATAATCTCTTCATTTTATTTTAATGGTGAGGGAAGGAATCTGGAGATGTGAGGGAAGAACTCTAGATGTTTACAAACAAGAGTTTAATGGGTCTGTAGGTATATTTTAGCTAGCGTACTTGTAGGAGGGTGGAGCAAGGTTTCCTATGATTAGTAGTCTATATGATTAGTAGTCCTTGCTACCATGTGATGTCTGAAAAGAAAACCATATGCTCTAATTATTTGGTAGATCAAAATCAGGTCAACTGCATGCAAAAGCTGAGCCTATACCTTGGAACTATATGATCTTAGATGAGACTCTGTTTGCCAGGAAAACACTCTTGACATATATGGATTGATAATGCTTTCAGAAACTTTTGTTAGCCCCTCCATTCATTATGAGATGAAATTATTTCACGTATCTATGTTGACTTCGATGAATTTCCATGATTACATCACATGATCCTTATACCTTCGATTACCCTGCAATAATGAAGTCCAGAAAGCCATATGTTCCAAGTCTCGAGTGCGAGGCAGAAAATAATAGACGAGCACAGAAAAAGAACATAGAATGTTCTATATTTCTGTATAACGTAAATATTTTTTTTATGTTTGAGCATGCACAGTTGTGATTATGAGTCCAATACTTTTATCATTGCACCGTCTAGTTAATTGCTCTCAATCTGATGAGTCTATGGATGGCTTAGACTTTCAAGCAGTCATCAATGGATTTGTATTATTGGACCACTTGTGATTTGTCCTGATAGATAAAGCAAAGAAAACTGGGAACTGGAAAAGGACTCCTGCTTGAATCTTGTACCTTGCTAATGAAGAGAAGAAGAAAAAGGACGTTGATGGAGGCCTCAAGATATTTGTTACATGTTTTCTTAGTATTAGTTTTAAATTACTTTTGAAGCAAAGATTCTTTTAAATCCTGAAAATATCCAAGGGAATATTTGTTTATCTCTATCAGTGATGGAGACCCTCTAGTTTCTTTCAAAAGTACCAAATTACCATGCAAATTAAGAAAAGTTGCAGTAGCCCCACTAATCTCCTTTCCTGGTTTTAGGATATCAAGACCAAACCCTTCGAACAACTTGCTCATAACTATCCACATATCCTAGAAAGGATAGTAGCACACAGAATTCTGCCTTTCAGCTTACTCAAATGCTACATAAGTGGCAGATATGGGTAAGGGTAGGCACACTAAATAGTTACAAACTTGCATAGCAGGCAAGAATCACATCTATGTTATCTTCAATATCCAATACTAAAATGGAGCCTAGTTTTCTTCAATTCTTCAGTGGCAAACCATCACAAAATTTAGTTAAGAGAAGTTAACTAGAACGATATCAGTATTCAAGAATGATGAGGAATCAAAACGGGAGCCAAAAAAACACCTTCACCAACGTTCAAGACATTCGAAATAAGAACTGTTTTTTTCTTCCCTAGAATGCAAACAGAAGGGTAATATGTATAGACTTTTTCCGTGGACATGACGCCCTCATTGCGGACGCTGGATATGAATCCGAAAATGTTAACCTCGTGCATATCCGCCACCAAGAAACGTTTCCAAATAGGTTAAACCAAGTATTTCTTTTTCTTACCCACCATAATTTTCTGACCTTTGGAAATAGTTAGGTTAACACCAATCCGTCGAGGGCACAAGTCAAAAACGGATCAACTCTTGCTTAGATTACAATATTCAACTTTAAAGATGATGACAAATTGAAGCATTCGATGTCCCAATAACATAAGAGTTTTGAGCTTACATTAAGGTAAATGGTACTGAAATATTGACATGCATGTAAAAGAGAAAGCACATCGCAAACCGCCTCAATGAAATGGTACATATATGTATATATAAGTTTCACAACCACATCCCCCTCCATTTCCCCTCACATCTGTTTGTTTTCCCCGACATGATTGACAAAAAAACACCAAATGCAAACCATGTGCTATTCTCAACCAGCCATGCCAGCCACCAAAAAGAACCAAAGCAAAAAAGAAGACAAAAGGCTCACCCAGAGTACATAAAATTAATTCAATTTCCACAACTATCTGAAATGGAAACATTAAATACGTAAGAGTTCCTCAATCTGAGGAGTTTATCTTGAACCTGTAGAGAAGTTTCTTCTTCTTTGAGGTAGGGTTGTCAACCGTGAGCAATATTTTTCCCAGCTCAACAACTTTGAAGCTGTTAGACACCACTGGCTCGCTGGTTGGGGTCATTTTTGCGGGTTTTGTTATTATAATTGTGTATGCATCTTTAGAATCGGGCACGAATTCAGCACTATAACTCACCTCCCATCCAACAACTCGCAACTCCCAAACAAGGATACATTTCTGCAATGCACAAATTCATATTAACAAAACAAAACAAACCTTTCGTCCATAGCCAAGCATTCTTAGCAATAGCAGAAATGTCCATAATCAAAGCCAGCTAATAAGAGTTGAGAATTGCACAGTAGCATGGATCAATTGGAAGCGTAACACAAAGGAAACAGTGGATTTGTACCTCATAAAGTATAATTTCCACAGTTTGCTTGGTTGCTGGTTTTACGGTTATCTCAACTGCAGGATCGGCAATAGTAAATTCGGAGTCGCAGTCACAGAAATCCACACTCAAACCACCATATTGAATAGGAACTTGCTCAGGAGATACATATCTGTTTCACCAGTTTTAGCTTTAGAGTCTATATCAAACAACAAATAGGAGCAGAAAAATCTCAAGAGGACCATCAAAGGATCCTATTTTGGCTGAAATTAAATGATCTAGAGACTTCACTAACTTGAAAAGTGTCTCAGCAGATTTTGATGGGCCTGCGAATACAAATTTGCTTTTGGTTCTTTGTGTCATAAATGGACTGATCATTGTATAAAACGCAACATACCACCACGGGACATTGATGAACACCTAAACAAAACCACAACACTCAGTACATCAAAAACAAATCGTTCAATCAAGAAAGCAAATAGTCATGAGAAATCTACCTGTTTGGCCACAAACTCAGGGTAATTGTCCTGAAGCAATAGGAGAGCCTGTTTAGTAGCCAAACGAAGCTCTCTCTTTCCGGGTCCTGGAGAGTTCTTGAGATCATTAACCTGGAAGACGGTGGAAATACCACTAGGACTAAAATCAAGCTTCCTAATACTCCTTTCCAAGAACTGAATCCGCCACCTCAAAAACTTCAATCTTTTCTCCTCATCAGAGAATGTCTTTTGATACAGCTCTTTATTTTGAAACTCGCCATACACATTATAGCACACAGGATGCCCTTCCCTGTCATAACCATGCATAAACACAACTTTCTCCAAATCATCACCTAGATCTTCATCAATAAGCTCGTCAATTTTAAAGTCTCTCCTCCATTGAATTGTGTTCTTGATCATTACAAATGCATCTCTTACCTTAAAATCCCTTGCCCTCAAGAACTTCAAGAGAACCACATCACTTCTATCATCTTTCAGAAGAGGAATCCCCCATATAGTGACCTCCTCTGGTGAAGATGCAACCTTTTGCTCTTCTTTCGCCACTTCTTGTGATTCTTTTTCTGGGGTTCCTTCAACTTTTGATTCCTGAGTCTCTGCTGGTGGTTTAATCTCAGTACTAACATCAGATTCTGATGCTGATGCTTCAGTTTTGGATGTTTCTAGAGCTGTTTGTGCTTCTTGGGTGACAACAACACTTTGTCTCTCTTCTTTTTTTGGTGGAGCAGTGCTAAACTGGTGAGTATTGAGAGCTTCTTGAACCAACTGTTTCAGTTCTTCTAACGATTTTCTCTCAATATCAGAGAGATCAGACACGACGTTACTCTCTTCCTTGAAAGAAACTAAAGTTTGAGGACCCTTTCTCTCTTCTACTTGCTTCTCTTTCCCACTGACGGCAACAGCAACGACCTCTTCTTTAGTATCTGCTGACTTTTCAGTCACCTCAGTTTTCTCCTCGGGAGGTTGCTCTGGTGATGAAACAGACTCCTCTTTCCCCATCATCGCCGCCAATGATGATGATCTAGAATCCTTTTGCCCCCCTTCCGGTGGCTGTGGTAGTGTCGCCCCCTTTGCTGCTGGTGATTCAGCTTCTTCAACTGGTTTCGGTGGGGGTGGCGAGTCCTCTTTATCCTTCACTATGGCTGGAGAAGGTGGAGCTTGCTCAAGTGATGGCGGCGGCGGCGTTACTAGCGGTGGAGTAGATTCTTGGGCCATCACTAGGTAAGTGAGAAGGTGGATAGGTAAAGCGTGTAGGCTAGACACAACACGAAGGGTGTTTTGTGCTTAGGAAAGGGAAATCGTCAAGCCAACTGACTTGCTGTTTTTTGATTTTATCTTTTTTCAGACACGTTCAAGAGGAGCAGAGAGAGTTGGCGAAAGTGGTGGAATCCTATGCTACAAGGTACTGTACCGTTAGAGAAATAAAGATATATTTATTTTATTTTATTTTATTTTTTCATGTCAAAACAAAACGGTCCTTTTCAACTCTACTCAAAGGGTTGCACGAGTAAGATATTCAAATTAAATTTATTTATTTATTTTCTTCTTTTTGTAATAAGTAATGATAGTTGTTGGAAGCATCTTTTCTTTAAAACATCTAAATTAATTGTATAAATCTTTTGGTTTATTTAATTAAATGCATCCATTGGTTTTTCAAAAACTTTTTACATATAAAAGATATTTTAAAAAACTTATATATATATATTTGGAAAAAACATTTAATCGATGCGAGTCAGTAACTATTTAAAACTACGAGGTATTCTTTTATATATACACACATATTACAAATAACATAAAAATCTTTGATGTTTTAATGTCTTTTTAGATACAAATTATTGTGTATTTTAATAATAAAATTATTTTTTTTATCTCTCTATTGACCATTTTCAGAGGATCTTTATGACATTTGCAGATTATTTGGGACTGTTTTAGTCTTTTCCGTATTTATTTATACAACAAGTTTAATTTTAATTTTATTTTTTATTTTAATTTGTTTCAATTTTGTTTTCTAATTAAAATTGATCATATATTTTTGTCCTTATTTTTTTATTCTTTTAAATTACACTGTTATTTTTTTAAAAATCCATTTATTTATTTTTATCTCAAGGTTTTAATTTGTTGCAGTTTCGTCCTTCAATTATAATTAATTATATATTTTATTTTTTATTTCAGCCCTTTCTCTTTTAATTTTTTTATCTAGTATTGTTTTATTTGGTTTTTTTTTGTCTTTCATAGACAATATTTATTGTTTTATCCGTATTTATGCATACTTGATTTTTGTTTTTGTTTTTATTTTTTATTGGGGTTTTATTTTTTTCAATTCAGTTTTGAAATTTTAATTTATATTAATGATCATTTTAAGATTAATATTTCTTTCTTTTTGTCATTGTTCTTTTTTAGTGTTTTTTTTGTTATTTTTATTTATTCTTCAGATTATATGATTTTTTTATACTCATAATATTTTTTTTGTTTTTGTCATTATATTTGTTTACTCCTTTGTTAATTTTTTTTTATTATTCGAGATAATTTTATGATTTTATTATTTGCACAATAATAATGATAATTTAGTAATTTTTTTATTGTTTTGTTGCTTGTGTTTTTTGTAAAAAAAGTTTTATTTTTTTAATTATTTGGTGTAATTTAATGATTTTAATTGTTTATACAATAAATTTCAGCTGTTATAGCCATGATAATGATAGTAACATAGCAATGGAATTTTAATGATATTTTTTTATATATAGATAGAAAATTAACGATTTATTTTTATTGTTTAATTATTGTAAGTGTTTCTACAATTTATATTATATTATTTAAATTAATTTAAATTAAATTATAAAATGAACTAATTATAATACAATATATTTGATGATTCAAGTAACTAATTTTTTTTAATGAAAATGATAATTTCAATTAAACTTTTTAAATAAATAAATTTATTTGGATTTAAAATTTATATATTTTATTGGAAACATGTATTCCACATGAATTTTGCATAAATTTATTGTATAATAAAAAAATCTTACACTTTTAATATTTTTTGCGTTGAAAAAAATATGATTCTGACCATGATTAAATGTGAATAAATGATACACAAACACCAAATGAAACCGAAATGTTTAAATTAAGTAGTTGTTTGAGAGTATAATTGAAATTGTTTTTTAAAATATTTTTTATTTATAAAAGAATTAAAATGATATTTTATATTTTATAAAAATTATTTTTGAAATCAACACATAAAAATATTCTATAAAATATTAAAAAATTATTTTTAAATAATAAAAAAAAAATTGTAATTGTTTTTCAAAAACAATTTTAAAACTTAATGATAAACTCCTTTAAGGCCCCGTTTGTTTCCCGGAATTCACTTTCCGGAAAACCACTTTCCAAACTTTCCTGTGTTTGTTTGTCTTCTGGAAAGTTGGTCAACGGAAAACACTTTCCGGTCAACGGAAAACACTTTTCAGTCAAGGAAGAATTTGGCTTGGTTTTCAGGAAAGTGTTTTCCAAAAAATTTGGGCGGAAAACACTTTCCGGAAGTTGTGAAAAATTTAGAAATGTCATTATTTGCTGATTATATCAAATTTGATCCTCAAACTTTTGATTGCTATATATAATTTGTTTTAAATATTTATTTTTCAATTTCATCTCTTAAAATTTAATTTTTATATTAATTTTGGTTCTTATTTTTATAATTGCTATTTGCTTTTTTCTTATCATTTTTTTATTGAAATTTTTTATCTATCAAATTTGGTCCTCATTTTTTTTATTGTTACTTATTTTATTTAAAATAATTTATGAAATGTTAATTATTATTATTATTTTAATTTATTCACCTTTTATTTTTTAAAAATTTTTTTAGATTTGATCTCTATTATTTTGATTATTATTTATTTTATTTGAGATAATTTATGAAATTATATTTTTTTTCAATTTCATTCTCATTCAACTTTTTAATTTGTAAGATTTGTTCCTCATTATTTTAATAAACTTGAAAAAAAAATTAATTTATTAATAAATTATTTTCTAAATTATTTTTCATAACATAAACAAACACTATAAAATATTTTCCAGTTCATTTTCCATAACATTGCCAAACATCAGAATTCACTTTCTAAAAATTCACTTTTCAGGAATTCATTTTTTTTAAAATTCACTTTCCAAAAAAAAAATCATTTTGCAGCAAATAAACGGGATAAATGTTTGTCATGTTACAGAATAATCAGCATTGTATAGAATTAATTAATAGCAGAGAGAGAGAAATAGAGAAGGTGCAGGCGTGCAGCACACAGAAGGAAGGAAACAAAAGAGAAAGAAAGGCATAAAGGAAAACCCTTGGCTGGTTCTCTTCGACTCAAAATCGAAGAAGAAGCGATAGAAATAAAATCAATGGCGGAGAAAACCGACGTCAATGCTAACTGGGACGCGTGTCTCGATCTGTCTGTCCGCCGCTTCGTTTACTCTTCCTTGGCCGGTGCCTTTGGTGGTCTTCTCCTCTTCAGTCAGTCTCTTCCTTTTTCTTCTGTCGTTGTTGTTAATTAATGAATACATATATATGCCTTTTCCTTAATTTATTTTTCAGATATTTGTTATGCCACCTTAATTGCGATGCGTGCAGTCTGGATTTTTGTGCTAATTTCTTTGCCCAAATTCTCCAATGCTGCTATTTTGGTTGAGAACCCAAAATCCTTCAATGCTGTTATTTTAGAAGATAACCCAGATTCTCTCTTTGGGTTTTAATGAAAGTAGGTTACATTTTCTGCATCTTTTTATGGATAATCCATTGCTCTAATTGAAATTTGCTCTCTCTCTCTCTCTCTCTCTCTCTCTCTCTCTCTCTCTCTCATATGTGTGTGTGTACTTTGAGTGACCATGTTATGATTTTTGTGAAATTGATGATTTTCTTAATGGTAAATTTGTGGGGTACTGTGTTTTGCTCCATATTCCTTAAAATCTACTATGATCAAACTTGCATTTATCTAAAAGAACCCCTAAAATGTAAAGAGCGAAACCTTTCTGTGGGGTTGCATCCTTAAGTTCTGAGTATCTGAATGGTTTAGATAGTTTATTACTTAGGCACCTCATATTTTATGCTTGATGCGAAGACTTGGTCTATAGCAATGACAGTTCAACTCTTATGTTTTGTTGATTGGTCACTGCATGTTTTTTTTCCCTTCATTGAGGATTCAAATTGATTAATGTGACCAAATTTTTTTATTTAAAAAAGGGTCCCCTGTGTCTCGTTGGGCATCTGTGGCTTTTGGTGCTGGAGTAGGCATTGGGTCTGCGTACTCGGACTGTTCTCGTATTTTTCATGGATCACCTGCAAAGATGGAATGTCCCAAGAAAACATCAAGCGCTCATGAGGAGTTAACACCTCTGAATACTCCTAATGTTCCTGCATCTCAGGTATGCTGATGATAACAAAAAATATTTACATAAATAAAATTTTTAACTTTTTTTGTACTCCTTTCACCGATACTTTTGTAGTCTTCAATGTATATTTTGTGAACATATTGTTATATATTATTCTCCATAGGTTACTTTTCCAAAGGCAATGTGCTCGTGCCTGAGAAATGACATTTATGTAATATTGCAAGGAACAAAATATCTTTCTGAATTTGATTGAATATTCACTATATGAACTTTCATGAAAAGAATTGTCATATTTTCCTTTCTCAAATGAGTTGGACTTGGTATTGTTATTTTATAACTAATCACTTGATTCAAGGATCTTTCACACCAGGAACCATAATATATGTGCATCTTATTGAGATAATTTGAAACTTTTTCTGTTATAACAATAAAGCGAAAATAAAGAAAAAAGATTGAACAGGGTGATGCTATAATTTATCTATTTATGAAAAATGGAAGTTTTTTCATTATATTTCACATGATTCCTTAATTTTAGTGTGTGTTTGGCATCTTTCTTCTGACACTACTACACAATTCCCATCTAGAAGCATGATGGTACAAGGTATGGCAGTATGTCATATGTGTAGCTTTTAATCTAGTTTTGACACAGGCAGGATTTTTGTGATAAAATGCATCCTTTCTTTCTCCATTGTAACTGGCATGGCCACTTTTCATCTATAACAACAACAACAACAACAATTCAGTTTCTGGGTTAGATGAAGAAATAGGAAAATGTAACTGCAAGGCAATTTCATAGTTCAACCATATTAACTTTAGATGATTGTACACTCATGGTTTGTCCTCTAAAAGCTACTTGCAGTGCCATTTTGTTCTTATATTATGTTACACTTTTTGAGCATTCATGACCACTAATATTTTCAAAGCCAGTATCATTTATTGAGGGTTGCCTCTTTTGTGTTATTTATCTCTGCTCTATAGAACTGTGGTGGAAGTATCAAATTTTGATGGCAGTATTAAATTTTTGGCTTACTCCTATCTTGGAAATCCTGTTCTTGATTGTATTAAATCTCTGCTCTCTTCTAGCTAGACAAAGAGCTTGCCATGACTGTTCTTGAAGATCTTAACCTCATTTTCGTAGAGAGCCTTTTTAAAGAGCAAAAATTTTACTCCTGAGCCCTGTCTTAGTGTTGGAGGTGATATGGGGCTGAGCTAAATCTTGGTCTTTTTCAAACGAAATATTGGACGAGCCAGTGATGCAATCCCTCTAATTACACATGGATTGCTTTTGACCTTTAGCATCTCACTCTGCATGCCTTAGATTTTGTGACTTTGTGCATGCACTATGCACCTTTGAAGGATAATAATGTTCATTGAAAGATCACCGGATAAAAATGGATTCAGAAACTTACTCATAAAAGCTATGATTGTTGCATCTCACTTGATTATTTACTTCTAGGAATATGTGTTTTTGAAGAAAAATGTAATGTTTAGAGTTGGCAATTTCAAGGTTCATAATTTTCACTAAATTGCCCAATTGACATTCCTAGGCCCTCATTCAACATTTAAGTAGAGTACCATCATCACCCCCTTGCCTTCCCAGTCCTATTCATTTTGCGTGTGTGGGTTTTCGTTATGTCCACCATAATTAAATTGTGCCCAAGCCTTCAGTCAGAGTCTCTCATTTTTTCTCACAGTTGACTGTTATGATATGAATTTTGTAGGTTGCTTAGTTTACCATTGTGTTTTGCACTCATTCTGCTTACTTTATCTTGATTACCTTAGTCTCAGTACTCATGGCAGCAAAATGTTTTCAAGAATCATGACAGGTGTAAATTTAATTCAATCAGTTTATCTAATCTCCATCAAAATGTTTGCATATCAATTTAGACTAATAATGTGCATGTAGCATTGAGTGACTTTGTTCATGTCACTAATGAGGTCATAAGTTCTGTGCATTTGATTTAGTTTTCTGAAATGAGATTATAGCCATGTATTTCTAGTATGATCCCATGCAGCTGTGCATCAACTACGCTGATCAGACATTCATGATTTCTTGGAATTGAATTTGGTTAAGTTAGAATAATGTTATATTTGTTTTGTGAAAAATATAATTTTACTTCGAGGTTTGTTGATTGCTTGCAATCCCGTATAAAAATTCCTATGGCCAGCTCAATATTAATGATAAAGAATCTGAACCGGGTGATTATTTTTATGTCTATGCACCAACTGAAGTGAGCTTGGTGACTTAAGTGGATTATTGCATTGTGAAATTGTGATCTATAAGATCTGTTGGACCTTTATTTGTGATTTTTTTTTCAAACCATGTTTATCACACGAATCCTTATGAAGAGTCTGTTTATGTGGTGCTGTTTTGTTTCCAGGATGGCCAGGACTGAGAAATGTTATATGAAGCTACCCTCAAGTTGCCTGGTTACAGATCAGAAATTTCATAAAAATGAGATTGTTGTTGTCCTTTTTCCCGGGCGGCTTCTGAAATTGTAGAATGAACATTGTCCTTGATGGCTAAACTGTTAATGTACTCCAAATTTCCAATACATTGTTACCTTCTGTCCTGTAATTCAATCAGGGTAAAGTCCTAATTCCAAGTAAACGAAAAAAATAATACTCAGGTGAATCCAGAAGAGGGATATTTTATATGAAAAGTAATTTTTTTGAAAAAAAAAGTAGAATCTTACAGAAAACTGTTGCCTGATGCAATTTACTTTCAATCGTTATAAAGTAGGATCTCTTCTATCATACTGTAACTTGCATTTTGGGAGGGAGCAGGATATATCCTTTTAGTTACTCAGGAAAGCAGAGGTGAAGATTGACGGATGTGTAATTTGCATCGGATTTCCCCCCTTTCTCCTCTCATCACAATTTGTATTGTCATACTTATTGTACACCTAGAACTCCAGGATCTTAAAATCCCAAAGCACCAGTCTTTTGAGAACTGCTGGCACCTGCCAGCTCAGTATATTGGTTTTTGACCGGCCATTTATGTTTATCAACTTGTTTTTGTAGACGAGTCAAATCAAATTTGTTTGTCTGCTGGACTCCACTGTCATGAATGCTTATTGCAAGTGACGCTGACTGATTCGACTGATCATGAGCATAAGCTTCATTCTAAATATGGACGGAAAGTTGCTACCACCTGGTTGGCATATGGGTGCACTCCTACGCTGTGCTGCTATTTTGTCAGAAAAAGAAGAAAAAACAGGAAAACGGAATGTGAGAAGAATCACAGGAGAAAAACCATTTCCCGTGAAGAAGGTACACATTCTATCCAAAGGCGCACTTAGAAACTGAGGGAACAATGTTTCCAAGGGAGTTGATGCGATCAGGTTTGGATAGAAGATGGGATTCTACCCTTGAATGGGAAAAGGAACAAGTATAAGGTTTTCTATCTTGATAGATGTTGTGCTAGTATTTGACATCCTTATATCAGGTTTATTTTTGGTTGATTAACATGGATATTCGGGTTAGTTTGTGCGTGACTTGACTAATCTTATAAATTTTAAAATTAATGATTATGTAAGTTTCTAATAATTATTATATTAATAATTACAGGACTTAAATTTAAAATGTATTACAGGACTCGGTGATGAGTAACACCAAGAAATCATTGGACAAAGTGTCATGTGGTAATAGTTTTTTTTAAAATAACAAATTGGGATGTAAATTTGAAAAGAATTTTATTTTTATTTTTAATTAAATTTTTTTGATATTTGTAGATTATTTTCATATATTGATGTCAAAAATAATTTTTAAAAAATAAAAAAAATATTATTTTGATGTATTTTTTAGTTCAATTATCTTAAAAGACTGATTGTAAATATTATCTTTTAATTCAAACTTCAATTAAATTTAGATAATCATTCTTGTTAATTAAGGTTAAATCCACCAAGCTAAGTGAAAGCTAAATCATGTCTCATTTTCTTTTACCTCAAAATCCCACTCAAATTTAAAATAAATTTAGATAAAATGACTGATTATTGATAAAAAAAAATAATAATTAACATTATGTGTGCAGTGAATTAAAAACATATATAAAAACCAACGAGAATCTATTTTGCAGGTTTTTCTTTATGCTTGCCTCAACTAAAAGGACTATGTAGCTTATATTTCATAATTAAAATTCTAGACCTCCATTCTAGATTTGTAACTCCAAACTTATAGCAATGCCATAATATAATTCAATATTCAAGAAGTAGTCAAATAATTTGGTCCATTTGCAATGAAGTTGTTGTTGAGCTATTTGAGTTCTTGTCTTTGATCATTTATTCCCTATTAATATCCTCACTCAAATATGAAATTTAAAGGTAATTCTTGGCAACCGCTAATTTAAGACATTTATGAACTCTTTTTTATCTTCTAACTCATTTCTTATTAAGACATTTATGAATTCTTTTTTATCTTCTAACTCATTTCTTATTTTAAGATCTTGTAGTTACATGAGTTAAGATTTTTTTTCGATTCAAGAAAACTTTACCTCTCGAAAAATATACTTTATGAGTCCAAGTGAATGAGTAAAATTTCGGTTGTTCCAGGTTCTTGTAATGATGAACACTCTGGCTTAAACTCGAGACCTGCTATGTAGATCTCAAACCCTTTACATCACGCCACGCTCTTTAAGAACTACATAAGTTAGGATTACTATTGAGTTTGATGTATAATAAAGTACATCGTTTTTTATATATAATAAAGCATGTCATTTTTTTTATTTGTCTTACTTCATCTCTTTTTAGTTGATTTTGTGTATAATACAATGTTTAAAGAATAATTTAAGACATGAAGTGTATTTATTTTTCCTTTATTATTTTGTGTTTAGGCATAAATTATTCTTTTATTAAGTGTTGATAACAACACCCTTATTAAGAAAAATATACAAAAACTAACCTGAAATAAGCTTGACCATTAAAATAGAAGAAAAATGTTTAAATTATAGGGATCAAGTTGTAACATTCAAAAAACTATAGGCCCCAAATTTTATCATGCCCCTTTCATTCTCATCTACAATTTTAGCCGATCGATTCACTCACTAAATACCATATCACATGACCATTTTTTCATGAAATTAACAATATAAACCATTACCTTCTTGTTTGTCCAAGAAAAAAAATAGATCAAAAATTCATAGAACGAGACGTTGCCATATTCTTATTATTCTTATTTTTATTTTTATTCTTATTATTTTTATTATTATTAACTAATACCCTAAAAGACAAAAAAAAAAAAAGGTTTTTCATGCCATTATTCATCATGAGATGAATTAATATGGATTTTTTTTTTCAAATTATGTGTGGAGAAAATGTTATTTCCCATACCATTATTCATGGAGATCAATCACTATGGATTGCGACAATACTTTATTTCTTTTAGGTTTTTTTGTTTCACCATAATAGGCTTCAAATTGATGTCTAATTAGAACAAATGTTCAAAGATAAAGGACTAAAGTAAAACCTGCATAAAAAATGAATGGTTTTTCTATTTTTAGCTAAACATACATTTTAGTTCAACCACTTTTCATATTATAAGATCTTAGTCCCAACAATCTATAAGCTTCAATTTTGATCCCAAATTTTATTTTTTAAAATTTTTTATCCTTAGTTTTAGAGAAGAAAGAGAGTGACTAGATTACGGTGATAGAGAAAAAAATCTAGGTTGAGAATTATTCTGGGCACTGTAATACATGATTTTGATGTTATTGGATTCATTTTGATGTGAAAAGTTTATACAAAATGTTGTTTTCCCCTTAAACTTGCTTGAAATTATAGTTTTGAACTCGAAAATAATTTAAATTATAGGTTGATTGTGGTTTTTTGAGATAATTTTTGGGTTAGATAGAAACTATGAACATGTTCTACAAGGTGTCAATGATTTTCTAAGTCAAAATATGATCTAATATGGTTTTTTTCTGGATCTAAACCAGATTAGTTTGATGTTTTAGCTACTAAAAATCACTAAAATCTGGACAGCAAAGGTGACACGTTGTCTGCTTCAAAGAGAAAAGCAACATGTCGTCTTCTTCTTTTTCTTTAATCATAAAAGGGCGAGCAACCTATCGTCTGTCTCTTAAACATATTAGAAAAACAATAAGGCCCAAACATGTGGGCTCTACAAAAGTCAACGTGTCTCGGCCTTTTTCAGGAGGATCATGATCTCTAGGCCTTTTTAGCTGGAGGGACTAAGTTTTTTCCCATTACTATTGTATTTTTTTCTTGCTTATTTTCTTAACCTCATTATTTAATATTTAATTTGATTATTAATTAGAGAAAGTAAAAATTCAATCATTTAATATGTTGATTCTTAATTTTATAGGCGTTTTTTTTAAATAAATATTTTTTTATTGAACTTAATTAAGTTCTTAACCTAAATCACACATTTAACTAATTAATTTAAAAATGAATAGGGATTTAACTTGATGATTTTTTTTTTTATCATTCTTTATTTTTTTTAGCTAGATACATGCATGAACTTTTCGATTTTATCTTGAAATCTTTTTATGTACAAAAATATGTCATAAAAAACTATATATCTATATCTATATCTATATCTATTCATTCTACCCGGCAAAACTACCTATTAAAAAACGTAGAAATCTTCTTCGTCAGCTTTGTTAGTTTCCCAAATCGAATGACGTTGGAATCGAAAAATCTTAGGTGTTAAGCAAAGAAAGAACGAAACAAACATAGAAGGAAGCAATGGATGAACCTCCAGTGAATGATTGTTGCTCCATATGCCATGGACATTTCAAAATTGCTTGCCAGGCCAATTGTTCTCATTGGTTTTGTGGTCAGTTTCTTCTCCATTTTCTCATCTACACTCATGCTTTCTTTCTGTCATCTGGGTTCTTTCTGAATTAGCTTAAAAACAAAAATCCAATGCGAGATTCTTTTTTCTTTTTATAACAAGGAAGAAGATTTTGATGGTATTCATGAATGATAAATGATTATCTTTCATGGGTTTTCTTTTGCTTGCTAAATTATCATTTAATAATAACAATTTGTGTCTATGATGGCTTTTGAGCTTATGGACTTGAACCAAGAAAAAGAATTAATTGAAAATTTATCTTAATATTAGTAATCAATTATTAGCACCCATTTAATTTAAACTTGCTTTGAGGCATTTGGTTTCTTGTATTTAGTTCGATGACATTGGTTTTCTGTTAATATTGTGCTCATATTAGAAATTGCTTTCATTCATTTACATTTTCTTATGTTTCATTTTTGCAAGAACCAGATGTTATACAACTCAGGATTCTTGACAATAATGTTATAATATAAAAGCATAATATTATACTTAAAGAACGAATCTTTGCCAGTTATGTGGTCAAAATGCATATTTTTATCAATTTTCTTTTGTTGATTCTGTTGAAACGATATATGGGGTTTCTCCTTCTAATCTCTGGTTTCTAGATTATTAAGATTAAACATGCAGGTAATGCAAATTTTTTTCACTTGGTATTTTAGGTGATTGTATTATGCTTGTTTGGCATCATGGATCCGTACTCCAGCCATGTAAATGTCCACTGTGTCGTCGGCAGATTACATTGTTGGTTCCTGGTGAAGCTTCATTAAGGGAGCGCAATGATCCTGATGTTGCTGAGGTTATTGGAAAAATTGAAAGATACAATCATCTTTTTGGTGGAAATAGCAGTGGTCTCATTCAGGCATGTAGATTTAAGTGTCTCAATGTCTTGTATATAATAAATTGTTCCTTGCAATTAATATTGCCTTAAACAAGGCAACTTTAGTCTGATCAGAATCAAAAGGAAACAGCCAAAACAAAGGGTAGGTATTGATTTTGGTCATGGAATGCATGTCTTTCTTGTGGAAGTTTAAGAGGATTTTTTCCCAACAGTTAATTGGAACTTGGTCCATAGAGTCTGTGTTATTACCTTCTCACTGCCCCTTCCAAAT
This sequence comes from Salix dunnii, assembly GCA_015731905.1. Taxonomy (NCBI): domain Eukaryota; kingdom Viridiplantae; phylum Streptophyta; class Magnoliopsida; order Malpighiales; family Salicaceae; genus Salix; species Salix dunnii. Next base: position 13,871,268 of record CM027677.1, on the reverse strand, counting down.
TCTTGTTTCTTCTCCCTTCTTTCTTCCATGCAGCAATCTCAGCTGCCACCCTGTTTGTCTGTTGATAGTAGTTGCTCTTCTTCCTAGCTTTAGAGAAAGAATATGAGAAGAGGAATAGTTGCTTTGCTTTGTGGCCTGTATGGTTGTGCTACTTTGTCACAGTTTTTTCTCATTTTCCATTGATAGGATACCTTTTTCTTCTCATAGATGCGTTTAGGTGTTTTCATCCTTATTTCACAGAATGTGATGTCATATGATTTCTGATTTCTCAGCTAAAATCATAGAAAACCATACAGTTTTAGGAGATCTACTTTTATAGAGAACTTAAAGTGTAGGGTAGAGTTTTCTAAAAAAATACTTGGCAATATTAGTGATTAAAGCAGTTATTCTGTTGATGGGGAACAGTAAGTTACAATACCTATGCCTCAGGTGTTGTTATTTCTTAATTGATTTACTAAGTTGTGCTGCTGGGTTCTATAGATATGAAGGTGTCAACTACATAAACAACAGCCTCCTTTTCATTTTGATCTTCATATGAAGTTTTCTCTCATTTTTCTTAATCATAAGAAAGCTAGATATGATGATTAAAAGTATTAGTTGATGACATACACTATAATTTTTATCTGTTTCAGTATTTATAATCATATCTGCTATGAGTTTTAAAAAGATGGATTCTCTTATCCCCAGAGAATGCAAGACCTTCCATTTCTTCTCCGGAGGTTGTTGCAAGAAATAATGGATCCCCAAAGGTCTCTTCCTTTGGTCATCAGGGCGCGCGTCTATGTTGCAGTTGAGTGAATCGGCAACTGTCTATTTCTTATTCTTGCATTGTGATTTTGAATCTCATGCATAGATGGTGAACATAAGAATGCTGCTATCTATTTGTGTTTTCCTCTCAGCCTGGTGGTCTGTCATCTTTTAGGAATATACTATGAGCCTCTTTTTTTTTTCTTTTTTTTTATCTGATTATTGGTAAGATTTAACCTAAAATTAATCCATCTAAAGGAACTCAAGATTGAACTCTTAATAGATTCGACATATAGTGTGTGATGCTCTCACACTTGTAAATTTGAAGTATTCCAGACCTTCACGTCTTGAGCATTTGTGAAGGCATCTAATGGAATGCTAGAAAATTGTTGCCTAGTTCTTCAACATCTAATATAATATATTCCTGTGAACAAGAATACTGTTTTAGAGACTAGAGATCAACTCAAGAAAGTCATGGTATAATGGCCGAGCAGAAGATTGTCAGAATGAGAAGTCATGACTTGATAGAGAAATGGTATAATTTTATGGAAATTAGGACGCTGGCTTAATTAAATTGGTACAGGTTTTCTATAGCCTTTGATGTAGAAATCGTTGTATGTTATAATCCATGAAATTTGACAGTGACATAATCTATTCTATTAAGAACAATTGTTTTTGTGGGCTGCATATCCAATATAGACTCACGTAGCAACTTAGTATTCAGTTTTTCTGTTATGTTTTCCATTTACTGACTGGTTTATAGTTTGGTTTGCTAGGAGAAACTGCCACTGCATTAGCTCTTTTATGCAACTCTTTAGACTAAAGCACTAGTCTTCTTCAATCGACCAAATTAGGTTTTTTATGCATTGCTTGATTTGTTGTTTGGGATTCTAGTCTCATTTCCACAGCAAGATTCTTATTTATTTCTTGTTTGCAGGTGGTACTAAGTGCCATCTACATCATCAGCCCTGTAGACATTATTCCAGAAGGTAACTGATAGCTTTGATCTATCTTCTTATTTACTTTTTTTGTTTTCTTGCATTGATTTGGTTGACTAGTTTTGGTGAATAGCATTAAAATAATGCAATCAGTTATGGATTTTAATTTACAGGACTTTTGGGAATAGTTGGTCTCCTGGATGATCTTCTCGTAGTGCTCATTTGCTTTCTTCATGTTGCTGCCATCTACCGGGCTGTATTGTATTATCGTCACGGAGGTTCTTTAACAGAACACGAAGCTCGATGAGGTTAACTTGCAAATTTAGCTATAAGTTCTTCTGTAGAAACCTAAACGTGTTTTCAAAATTGCAAAGGAAGTTTTTTTTTTTTGTAGATATGATAGTACATTCCCCCCCCCTTCTTCCTGACGAAATAACAGAATTAGAAATGTAGTGTTGTGATTGATGATTTGAATTGAAGTAGCCTTTTCATTTGATATTGATGTTGTAGCATTTTTTGTTTCCTCTTGCTCTCTATTTCTGGATAAGTACCTTCTGCCCCCATGTGAGGCAAGACCTCTGTTTGACGAGGCATGACTACTGTTACTGTGGACTTGAGGCGTGCAGGACGTCAAACCAGATAGGGTAACCAGCAGAACCTTTGTCCAAAATATGAAGAAGAAAAGGATGGAATGGAGAAGCAGGTGTCACAAGTTTTTGAATGGTGCAGAATCGCTGGACAACCATTGAAAAGAAAAGTTGAAGAACGATGGACAATGTCTCGAGTCTTTCTTCAGATGAAACAATGTATCGAAATGATTAGTGAATCATTTTTAGACGTGGGACTTTGAATTGAAGATTACAAGCTCGGTTCCCGATTCATTTAAATTTGATTTTTGTACCAAGCGAGCGTGTATATGGATATGCAGAATAGGAAGAAAAGTAGAGTCAAATGTATTCATTAACAAGTGGCAGAATCAAGAACCTTGTCAGAAAATTACATTATTGAACAACTCTCAATAACGAATTTAGATCTCCTCCAAACCAAAGGAAAATGATGGGTTCGTCCTTGTTTGGGAATTTGCGTGGTTAGGCATAGGTGAAGCCATCAGGTTGCTGTAGATTTCTAAATCAATTCTGAACCGTGGGCCGAATTTAAGTGAGGCAAAAACATTCCCTGCTTTGCATGAGTTGTTTTTTCTTGTCATTTCGCATCAATTATTAGTGTGTAGGCCTTTCGCATGATTCCTTGTAGATGGATGTTTGCTAAATGAGCCAATATTCCTCTACTCGCTCTTCATGATTGTTGAAGACTCAACTGAGTCATCATCCATCTCCTTGTGGGTTTCTTTGTATTTCTTAACAGTTTGTAAGCTTGAAGATTAGTACCCCCAAGACACACAACTAGAAAGTGAGAGGAAAGGTGGAGAAGAGTGCTGGCAATGCATCATACTTGCCCTCAAAAAATTTGCGATCTGCATAGTTCAAGTCAAGTGCATCCTTTGTATGAATATAAGATAATCAGAGTTTTACTTACTCACTTAGATTCATAAAATATATTTTTCAGGAGACAGAGTTTCATCACATAAAAATAATTCATACATAAAATTAACAGGGATCGTGTTATTGGAAAGTTGAACTTAGCAGTACAAACCTCCAATTCACCCAAACATTCCAACAGAATCCAGAATGGCTAAACATTACTTGCTAGTATCCTTATGGCTTGGACTAAATCTGAAAGTATCAAACTATGAAGTGTTTGAATTGAATGGCAAAGAAGTCTGGAATTGTTGAATAGTCTACAACTAACCTTTTTTCAGAGATAGTTCTCTGAGGTCATATAAGACATGACCAGGCAATCTTTCTTTGGTCTGGATGGAGATTCAAGACCGGTACTGATCTTTATTGCTGATTTTGTGACTTGAGGTGACCTTTGACATACAATTTTACGAACAAGACAGGAATGACAGGTCAATGTTACAGGATTGCTTACCGATCCACTGGACTTTCACATACAGATGAGGAAATTAATGGCTTGCAGGTTTTCTTTCCAAAAAAACTTCATCTTGTTTTATTTGATTTTTTGCCGTGGGATATAGTTAATGATTCAAAACATCTTTACTGCTGAGAATACAGATGTCTGTGCTAGAACTGGTGAAAAGCAAGCAAAATGCAGTGCTTAAATTGAACAAGAAAGCCTTACGAGTAGGAAGCAAATATATTCAAACAAAAATCCAAGAACCATCCGGCAGGTCCATCACTGTTGAGCTCTGTAATCTTACAAGTCATAATGGCTGCTTAAAATCCATAGCTCTCAACTAACAGAATGAAGAATAATTGCACCACGTAAAGACAGTTTTTGGAAAACACTCATCTCTGTAACGTTTTTCTCAGGTTCATCTCTCCAGCTGCTACCATTTCTCCCTTCGCTGCTGTTCACGAAGGCATTTCAGAAACGTTGTGAGAAGATTACTTGATCAACCATTAAAAACGTAATTTAGAAAAGAAGAAGAAGAAGAATATTTCAATATTTTTTTTTAAATATTGATATTACATCAATTTAGGTTTATTGACTAAATTCATGACATGAGTTATAAAATTATAATAACCCTATAAAAAAATAATTTTAAATAAATTATAAAGATTAATTCTTAATATAAAAAAAATATAAAAACAATAAGAATCAATTTAAATTAATATGCAAAATCCATAACCTCATAAAAAAAATCAAAATAATTATAGAATTTAATTTCTAATGTATATAATCTTAAAAGATATATTTTTGTTGAAATAAAGTCAACTTCTGTTGAATTGTGACCGGAAAAATATAAAAACAAATAAATAAAAACAAATTATAATATCTAATTCTCAATTAATATTATATTGAAAAAATCAATTAAAAAACATATAAAAAAGCTTAAATCAACCTACTAAACTTAATGAGATCGAGATAATTTTATAGAAAACAAATTAAAATAAATTATGAAATATAATTTTTAATAAAAATAATATATATATATAGATAGATAGATAGATATTTAAAATAATTATTTTCTTAAGTGTTGTTTCACTAATTATTTTGATGTGAGACAATTTTTTGGTCTTGGTTTTCTTCTAACAAAGTGTCTTTTCTTAAAAATAAAAAATGGAGCAAAAAATTCAATTGCAGCTCGTAAATTTATTCGGGTGTCTTGAAATTATAAAAGTCTGTTTGGTATTGTGGTTACTGTTGTGGTTGAGGTTGAAAAAAAAAGTTTTAAAAAAAACATTTTTTCTGCGGTTCAAAATAAACAATGAGTGTCTGGTTAAAACTGTGGTTGAGTCTGAGGTTGAAAAAAAACAGTTTTATGTGTTTGGTTATTAAGTTTTGCATGTAGTTTTTTACATATACACACACATTTAGAATTCTTTCTGTATATATATTTTGTAAGGGAGAAGAGGGGACGCTGAGGGATTTGGGGACTGCCGAATTTGTAAGGGAGATGGGTTTGCAAATCGTGGAAGATGGGTTCGCTGGTCTGAAAAAAAAAAATGCAAGGTTTTGGGAAGATGGATTTGGGTAATGCCGTTTGTAAGGGAGATAGGTTCGTTGGTCTGGACAAAAAAAGAGAAGACAATTTGTTTGTGGAAGATGAGTATTGTCGAGTTAAAAGAGATGAACAATTTGCTGGTATGAGATGAGAAGTCAGAAAAAAGATGAAAAGTCGATATAACAAAAATTGAAAAAACAGCTTCAACCTGCTGCACACAAAACAACCTGTTGCACATAAAACACGGGGTAAAACGCCAAAATGGTGGGGTCTAGTTACTATTTACATGGTTAAAATCGGTTCTTTATATTACCAAACACTCAGGGTCTGGTTTTTTTTCAAACGTGGGTACAACCCCAAAACCAAATGGGCACTAAAGGAGTACAAAATGTGATTGCAAATATTTAAAGTAAAGGGATTAAGATGCTACAACCTGAATAATTCAAGGACTTAAATATCCCACGCAATTAAAATATCAAAATATAATCAAATAACCATAATTCTTTCCCTCCATTGTTGCCCGCCAATACTACTACACGGCAAGAGTATCATTTTCACTCTCTTCGTCTAAAAAAAATTGGAAGCCGGTGAACACTCACCTCCAACACCACCGGAAACCGACCCAATGGAAATTAAAACAGAAAATACACCATACTCACCATCAGAGCCACCAAAAATCCACCGTCTAGATGAGTCCGTGGTCAACCGAATCGCTGCCGGAGAAGTAATTCAACGCCCTGTTTCAGCCGTCAAAGAACTAGTAGAAAATAGCCTCGACGCGCACTCTACTTCTGTAAACGTCGTTGTTAAAGACGGTGGCCTTAAACTCATTCAAGTCTCCGATGACGGCCACGGCATTCGCGTAATTAAATAAAAAAAATCAATTTTAATTTTCAAAGGTAAAATATTTTTTTTAATTTAAGATAATTTTCTTTTTTGCAGCTTGAGGATTTGCCTATATTATGCGAGAGGCATACGACGTCGAAGCTGACTAATTACGAGGATTTACAGTCGATTAAATCAATGGGGTTCAGAGGAGAGGCATTGGCTAGCATGACTTATGTAGGTCATGTGACTGTTACTACTATTACTCCAGGAAAATTGCATGGTTACAGGCAAGCAATAATTTTTTTCTTGCATATTATGTGTTTGATTAAATGCCTCAAAGAAACTTTTCAACTTTACCTGTTTTCATTCTCTTATAGTCAAAATCAATAACTTAATGGAGGATCTGGGTTTTGTTATTGCTCTTTTATTTATTTATTTATTTCCAGGGTTTCATATAGAGATGGGGTAATGGAGGATGAGCCTAAGCCGTGTGCTGCTGTTAAAGGGACGCAGATAATGGTGTGTGTAAATTGGACTTTTGAGTTTATATGTGGTTTGCTTGTTTATCTCATAAAGATTTGCAATATAGTAAACAAAGTAAATGAAGAGGGGGAAAAGGAGGTTGTCGTTATGTGTGCAAAATTTCGAAGACCGTTGTATGTTAAAGTTTGTCTGTTAGATGATGTATATTTTGTAATATGTCATCAAATTGTTAAATCCTGGAGAATCAATGAATGCTTGTTGATTTTGATCCTGCTGAAAGGCTAGAATTTACTGGAAATTTTAGTGACAATCTCTAATTTTCTTTTTTATTATTATTACTGTTTTTTATTTAATATTTTTCTTCCTCAAATAATTTGGATTTTGCTGTGTCTTAAATAATGTAGTTGCTTGTCTTATTAGGTAGAAAACTTGTTCTATAACATGATTGCTAGGAGAAAGACATTCCAGAATTCTTCAGATGACTATTCCAAAATAGTGGACTTGCTAAGCCGATTTGCTATTCATCATATTAACGTGAGCTTTTCTTGCAGAAAGGTTGGTCTCATGATTATCAAAGCTCAGCTTTACATTTGGTATTGAATTGCATGGTTTGAATATTTATTGAACAGTTCTGGTAAAAGTTTTTTATAATGCTATTGTAATCAGCATGGAGCATCCAGAGCAGATGTCCACTCAGTCACCACATCATCAAGGCTTGATTCCATCAAATCTGTTTATGGAGTTTCTGTTGCTCTTAATCTAATGAAAATAGAAATTCCAGACAGTGATCCTTCAAGTTCAGTTTTTGAGATGGATGGACTAATTTCCAATTCAAACTATGTGGCGAAGAAAACAACAATGGTTCTTTTTATCAATGGTATGTGTTTTTTTTGCAGTTGTAACAAGAAGTCCTTCCCCCATTTTCATGAGCTGTTTTCATGATCAAGAAAAAGTGGCTGTACTTCTGACACTTTTATCACATATAACATAAAACTGGAGTGATTCTTGTATGGTTTCCTGAACTTCAGAAACCATTACTGTTAAAATTATTGAGTGGTATTGTCTACATAAGAGTCTTAAACTTAGAGCACTCTTTTGACTTTCCAGGTACAATCCACAAGCAAATTTTTTTTATGTGGATTGTTATGGCAAGAAGAAAAATAGGATGAATTGGGATTATTTAAAGTTATATTCCTTTAATACTCCCCCACCTTTTCTTTTTCTGTAAGAGTATATAAAAAGAAGAAGAAAGAAAATAGTTTGAGTATATAAAAAAAAAATAGTATGGTTCTCACACATTTTCCCTTTGTAACTTTCTTTTACCTTGGTCTATTTTGTTTGCTACAGACAGACTAGTGGAATGCACTGCTTTAAAGAGAGCTATCGAAATTGTTTATGCTGCTACCTTACCAAAAGCTTCAAAACCTTTCATATACATGTCAATAGTATTGCCACTTGAGCATGTTGACGTGAATGTGCATCCAACAAAGAGAGAGGTATGCATTTCCAAGAATATGAATAATTTTATTCAATAAATCTGGTCACTGAGGGGAGTAATGTAGACAATTTTTCACCTTTTTTTGTTCAGGGTGATGGCCCATATCTGACAAATAAATTAATCATTAGTATTGATCAGAGTTGCTCTTAAATACTGTTCTAAACCTTTGTGATTCCGCATTATAATTTGAAGACCTTTCTACAATTGAAAGGTTCTTGTTTGGTATTATTTAAGTACATCTCAATTAGCTTGGCAACAAACTAAAGGATATTTTTTACAACTTCTAGCAAGATCTGAACCTAAAAGCTGTCTTCCCATTCTTTTACCAGTACAGGTGCAATCCAAGGCCAAAAAGTCATATGCGATGATGTTTTTTGGTTCCTTCTACTGTCTGACCATTCAATTTGAAAGCATCTTTTAGTTATTGACATGTTTAAATTGGAGACTATGAACTTGTTTGCTGAAATTTCAAATCAGCCCATTATATTAGTTTGATTTTCTGTTTTAATGTGAGGAGGCATGCAGAAATCAGAATAAAGATATTCTGCATTTCTTCATTTTTCTAAATGTTTCATTTACTTAATAATTCTAGCTTTGTTTGTTTGGTCATTTAAGGATAGTCTTTTTGCTGCAGTTGGTCTTGCTTTGCTCCCTACTAAATGTAACTTTTTTGCAACTGTTTAGACCACAAATGGATGGTTTAGTTTAAAGATTATGTATAGCCAAATTAATGCTGTTATATGATTTTAGACCCTCCAATTAGTGAAAATACCAAACTAACTCAAGTAATTCATAAACCTTGTAATCGATTCCTTTCATTTTAATCTTTATCATGTATCCTTACTAGGTTTTAACCATGTCCTAATTCTCTGTTCCTTGAGCTATTGTGAAGAATATATAAAATCCAATACGCCCTATGTCCCTAAGTTTCAACTTTATGCACAGATTATCCAAGAACAATTAATTTGATTCCATGCCATGTAGTCCCATATCACTTTCTAGTGTTACCTTTTTATTGTATTTCAGAATCAAGCATACATAAATCTTTTGGTGCTGGGCTAGTGGTGAGAGATTGGATATCCTAATTAGTTCAAGTCTTTAAACAACAATACAAATTGTTTTTTTCCTCTAAGAAATACATAAACCACATTTTTTTTTAATCATAAAATGCTACAAAGTCTTTGGGACCTCACAATATCATAACCTTATAAAGAGTACAATTACCTTAACAATTTCTCTAAAAGCTCATGGGACATTTTCTCCCAAATTTGCATGAATTACATTTCAAAAGCACAACAAATGAAGAGTTTTATTTAAATCTAAGTTAATGAGGGATAAAATAGTTAGATTAAGAGTGAAAGTGGATTTTAATCAGGTATGACACAAAACCAAATAGTTAACACGATGATCAAAAACCAAATTGTTAACACGATGACTTTTTCAGTGGACAGTGATTTTAGGACATCCCAAAATGGAAAGGTGGATAGACTCTCTATGATGAGATATATGCAATAATGTGTGTGATCTTCTATTCTTTACTTTTGTCAACTTCTGCTGTCTGCTACATAAAAGATCATAACTATAAGTTTTGGAATTCAAGCTGGTTTCTTAGCACAAATGGGAGCAAACTTAGGTGCTCTCTTGTACATGCACATGACAGATTTCAGTAACATTTATGGTCAGTAGTTCTTGTGAAGGTAAAAAAGAATATGCTTATTGTTTATTCATTACTTGCATTAGCTTACATGGATTTGGTAGGCTAGGTGTGCCTTATATACTCAGTTTACATTTATGCTAAATGCCAACGAGTTGTTTTGTTTTATTAATGCAGAAGGAAAAAAATGTAACATACCAAACTGTATATGTATCATATATGAATTTGGTACAGAAAGAAGTTCATAGATTTTCATTTACTTTAAATTCTACCCCCTTCCAAAACTATATATATACAAATGCAGGTAAGCCTTCTGAACCAGGAATTCATTATTAACATGATACAATCTGCTGTTGAATCGAAATTGAGGAACTCAAATGAGGCGAGGACATTTCAAGAACAGGTACATTTTGGTAATGAAGCTTGGAACTAGATGTTTTCACAATTTCTTAGCTATCTATTTCTTCTAACTCTGACCAATCTGTTAATATTACCTCAAAACTTGGCTCCAAATAAGAAGTACCAAATCCATTAGAGTGTTTTTCTTTTGCTAACATATAGTAACTGGTGAATTCATGCCCAAATTTTGTTGGATCTGTGCATAATAAGCAATATATTAAAGGGTATATTGTATTATAGGATTAGACTAAATCTGTGCATCGTGTCACCAAGACCACACTGCATGGAGTCCTGTAATATGTAGTTTTAGAAGCTAGAAGATAGAAAGGGCTCTTTCGAGATTAAAAAGCTGAAACTTGAACTTATTTCATGTCTTAAGAAGTTAGCTTGACATTGGCCTCTAATGTTCATGAAGTTCTGCTTTCACAGTTTTAGCTGAATGGTCTAATGAAACTGTATATCCTTCCTCTCTTCTGTTCTTACTAGACTTGTGAGTGTGACACTATTTATATTGTGCTCTAAATTAATGTGTTTATCCTTATCACTTTATTTCCATTTTCTTTGTCATGCATGTAGACTCTGGATTCCTCTCCAAGTGCTCCTTTAAGTGCAAAAAAGGATTCAATTGTTAACCCTTCACCCTCGTCTCATGGTATGGAGCTAATATGCTGGAAATCTTATGGTTTGCCTCAATATTGTCTAAGTCACTCTGTGATGCCTTTTAAGATACTGTTATGGTATTGCATATATTCAGGGTCAAAATCGCAAAAAGTTCCAGTGAATAAAATGGTAAGAACTGATGCATCAGATCCTGCTGGAAGGCTGCATGCTTATTTGCAAGCCAGGCCTGTTGATAATCTTGAAGGGAATTCTAGCTTGGCTGCTGTGAGGTAGGTTCTTTGATCAGTTGTCATTTTATGTGATAAATGTAAGTCAATTAACCCTTCTAACTTGCTTTAAGTGCAACCTTTATGAACATCCTTGATTGTTCTGATGCTTCTTGAATGTCTCATTATCAAATAAGGCATTCTTGTTTGCACATTTTATGCCTCGTTAGTCAATTAGCCCTGACTGATAACTGGGATTAAGTGCAGTGTTTAGCAAAATATCCTATATTAATTGAAGTAGTTTTTTAAATGCCTTTTTCTGGGAAGGAATGTCTTAGTATTTTACTGCAAATTTTTGTTCATGTAAAAAATCACCTGTTGTTTGTATCGAAATTTTAATCCATCTAAATATTTTTTAATGATCAAAACTTTGTAATGTAAAAAACATAAGAACCTAGATGAGAGTTTAATGAGCATTTGATATTGAGACCTCATGGAAAAGAGAGCACAGAACTACAGAACTCAATAGATGTGATAGTATGGGATGATAGAAGGCTAGAAATTTATATAAAACACTATATACTACTTGTGTTAAATTGGTTCTTTGTCGGTTTTTGTATTTTTTTTATTTTTCATGTGAGTAGGTGATTGCTTTCCACTAAAAGTTGGATTTCTAGTTCAACAATCACAACAATAAAATTCCGAGTTGAATGATTTTTATACACAATCAACTACCTGGTTTCTTTAAATTCTACAACTGCAGGTCTTCAGTTAGGCAAAGAAGAAACCCTAAGGAAAGCGCAGATATTTCTTCTGTTCAAGAGCTTGTTAGTGATATTGATGGAAACTGTCATTCAGGTAGCATTTGACCATATTTATCATTCTTTGGAATGAGAAATCCTTCCATAAGTTACAATGTATCAGATACATCTTCTGATGTATGTTACTGTAGGTCTGCTGGATATTGTCAGAAACTGCACATATATTGGAATGGCAGATGATGTTTTTGCATTGCTTCAGTATAACACACATCTGTATCTTGCAAATGTAGTGAACTTAAGGTAACAATTCTATGCTGACTGAAATGTTGCATTAATTATATGCTTATAACAAATATAGCTGTCCAGTATTCTATTGTCAACTTCTTAGCTTGGTCATTTTATGTATGAATGACTTTTTCTAAGTAATGAAGTTTGAAGAAGCATTCAGCATTGCTTCCAAAAATAGAATGATCCTAGAAAGTTGCTTGCTTGGAAGAATATGCCTATTTAACTTGATGTGTACATCCATATATGTTCTCCCTTTACCCTTCCTTTCACCACCAGCTTCTTCATAACTATTCTGGATAAATAACAATACCTTATTTCTTGTATAGTTGTTTTAAGTTTGTTTTGGAAGTACTATCCGCAACAGCTTTATTTTTCCCCCCCCCCCCCCCCCCCCTTTTTTTTTTGTTTAATTGGTCCAGTCCAAAAACAACAAAAGCTGTTCAACCAAGCCTATTACACCAGCTGTAATAAATGTGCCAAGCCACTAGGAACCTATTTGATATTCTTCCTCCACTGACTGAATGATTAGTTCTATTTATATGCATTTACAGCAAAGAGCTCATGTATCAGCAAGTTCTACGCCGATTTGCTCATTTCAATGTCATACAACTGAGTGATCCAGCCCCTCTCAAAGTGCTCATTATGTTGGCATTGAAGGAAGAAGACTTGGATCCAGAATCCAATGAAAATGAAGACCTGAGAGAGAAGATTGCAGAAGTATCTTCTATTCTTTTACATTGACAGCTTCATTAAATTAACATTGAAGTTCTGTGTAGCAAAATTTATTGAACCTGACGAGATATTATTCTAACAATTGCTGGGTAGTATATTTCATTTTGAAATTCAAACAAAACATTCTGATGTGTGGATGAGCTAGAATTCGCTCTACTTCTTTTGAACTGTGGTTTTTGTTGTTCAAATATACACTCTTTTATAATTTTTAGTTTTGATACAAGCATGCACGTTCAGATGGTCTCAAAAACGAATTGTACTTTGCTTGAGCTCTCTTGTGACTTGAAAATAAATTCAAGTTGATTTACATGTCATAGTAAAGCAAAGTCATAAAGCAGAGGTATATACTTTATTCATAAAGGGAAATACATGACTGTCATTAACAATATCGTTTCATTCTCATCTAGATCTAGAGCAACTGATATCACATTCGTGTTATAACTTAAAAAAAATTTTGATCTCAATAATGAACATGGGTTCTAAGAATATATGTCTGTTCCTCATGTTACCTTTCCTTTTCTTGAGGTTCTAAGTTTTGACTTTATGGTTAGCCTTTTCTGCTAATTTATAGAGCTGTATTTTCAACATAGTCAAAGGCTTCTTATTACTGTAGCTGAAGGAGCAAGCTTTTGTTTTCTTATTGTGCCAAAATATGACTTCCATTAACAGTATCTTTTCACTATCATACACGTTTGATTTTCTTCAGATGAACACTGAACTGCTAAAGGATAAGGCAGAACTGTTAGAGGAGTATTTCTGCATATACATTGACTCACATGGGGATTTGTCCCGGCTTCCTGTCATACTTGACCAATATACACCTGACATGGATCGGATTCCTGAATTTGTACTTAGTTTGGGAAATGATGTAGGTTTGAGATTTCTGAAACTTCACTTCTTTGATATTTAAATTCTTTTAGATGAGAGCTGAGTCTCAATTGAAAATTTCTTTTGTTCTCTTTGTTTTCTTGTTCTTCCATTGTTGAATGCTTTGATAATAAGTATAAGTAGTTTATAGCACGCATTATTATTTGCTTACTCTTCATTATTCTAAGATTTTTCAATGAAAAAACTTTCTTTTAGATTTTCTTCACGTCTAATTTCAACAAAATTATCCATGATAAAAATACATTGATGATAAATGAATTGCACATTTGATGCTTGTTGCTCTATGTGAGGAAACTTTTTTGTTCTTTCACTTATCTGTTATAATGCCAAAATTTGAAAAAGCCCATTTGTTATAATCTCATCCTGATTTGGTAAATGGGGGAAGTTCCTAAACATTTGGCAAGCATATAGCATTCAAACCATCAATCTCTTATGCAAGTATGCCATTTTGTTCATTTATTTGATTTTCAACTCTGTAGGTTGATTGGGAGGATGAAAAGAATTGCTTCCAAACAATTGCAGCTGCTATTGGGAACTTCTATGCCATGCATCCTCCTCTATTGCCCAGTCCCTCAGGTGATGGTTTACAATTTTACAGAAGGAAACCTGAAAAGAATCCTGATGATAAAGAAAAAGCAACTGACATAGGTACATCTGCTGTTTGATTTCATGCGTTGTTTTGTGTTTGACACCTGTTATAGTATTAATCTTTCTTTTTCTTTTTATGGTAATTGTGGCTTTTGAGGGTAAACTATGAAATTCTTAACACTTTAGCATCACAACTTCCGTTTAGCCATTATAGGAGCTGCAAAACAAGTATATGTTGTTCAGGTAGGATTTGCAAGAATACATGCTTTTCATAATTCATCAGATATGTTAATTAGTGATAACTGCACTGTTAATAGCAAAAATCATCAAATAATTCCACAACTTTTGGGTACTGTCATGAAGTTTTATACAATGATGTATGGAAAAATGAAATCACTACACTTTTTTGTTCCTTTTAAAATGTGCTTTGTCTTATTATACTGCAGTTCACATTTAATTGTCGCAGGTGCAAAGCTTTAGCTTTCATGTTATAATTTGTTTTTAAATATGGAATATTCTGCCCTTGCAAAAATAATATTATAAAGGGGGGAAGTTAAAGTAAATCTTTGCTGTGGCATTTGCTTGATTTCACTTAATCACCTATGTGGTTTTGGGCACAACACTTTGCTGATGCCCCTGAGCGGTACTCGGTTAACTGATTCTTTTAGACTTGACAGACGTGGCAATATCCCTGAGAATCCTTATTTCATAATTTTCTGTCCACGTGGAACATTCTAGAAGCCTCAATATTCCTGTTTGTTTATTTAGAATGATTTCCAAAATCAATTTTCTTTTGCAAAAACATTTAATGGTAGTGATTTCTAACTTTGATCACAGCCTTGTATAATTGATTAAAGTTAAAACATATAAACAGCATGGTTTTCTGTTTTAAGATTATTATTCAGGTGCCCTCTTGTGCCATATCTGGTTAATCAATTCTGCTATTTGACAGTAGCAATTTCACCTTTTGTCTTGAAGACCATTGATTCATATTTTTTTCTCTCTCAATCAATCTTCTCATGGAAAACACTAGCAAAGGCCTCATGATGTTTTCCAGTTTTATCTGTCCACTTTTATTTTCATTCCTTGATTTATCTTTCTGAAAAACATTCATGTAACATCAATGATCTTTAAATCTTTGGTACCTGAGATCACTACCTAGAGTATCTGGTGAATGTAATGACATAAAAGCAATAGTCCCAAAATTGCCAATTTCGATCACCACCTCTTGCTTCCCAAGCAACAAATTTCAGGATCAATGGAAGCATAGAAATGAATTGAGCTTCAAGCTCTGAAGCTTGAATGTAGGATCAAACCAAAATGCTTATTTGTTGAAAAAAGCAATTGAATGCTGGACTCAATCAGATGGAGGCAAAAGGATCGGCAAGGTTTCTTCTTGAAGAAGTAATGTTGGGAGTTCTATTAGCCTGGTTCATTGTTTTGTAGTACGAACTTGGTTGTTTGTGGTCTTGAATTGCTTGCATTTCTTGCTAGCTAATTGTTGATGTTACCTGAAGATAAAAGTTTTTGGCTTGCACATTTCTTCGCCAAAGTAAACCAACTTGCTAGTGTAAATGACTATGTTCTGAATTTATATTGTTTAAAACACTGCTCACCCCAACTATATTGGACATGAGGCTTAGTTGATTTGAATTATACCCAATGCATACAGAAAGCTCCAATATCTAAGAAATGATAATTCCTCTTTGTAGTTTTTACTTGGAGATCGGCTAGCATTTTACAATTTGAACTTTTACAGATGTTGAAATGGAGGATGAACTTGAGCGTGAATTGCTGTCTGAGGCAGAGACTGCATGGGCCCAGCGTGAATGGTCAATACAACATGTATTGTTTCCCTCCATGAGACTCTTTTTAAAGCCACCTACTTCGATGGCTACAAATGGGACATTTGTTCAGGTAAGAATACTGGGGCCAGATAGTATGCCATTCAGTTTTTATTTTTGCTTTTGATTTTGAGTTCCTTTCTAAATGGAACATGCAATATGACCTGTTTTGACCTTTTATTTTAATTTTGACAAGGCGATTCGTGGTTACTGGTGGCTGTTGCTCAGCCAGTGGTGTTTGACACGATTAACATTAGGCAAATGTTGATCTTTGTAGGAAGCAGCTAGCACTGGTGGTGGGAGTGTGGAGGGATAGTTGATCATACTTTGTGCTTGCTAATAATTTACAAGTGATTTTGTTTTCTTAAAAAACTTTTGAAATCCCTCTCCTGGTTCAAACTTGAGCAGAGTTCCGTTCAATGGGGGAACCTCTGTTAAGTTATAGAGGCTTACATGTTCTGTGGAATTTAGAATTTTGGGAGTTCCCACCTAGAGTGTTTCATAGTTTATTCAAGTTAGAAGACTGTAGCCCTCCATCTTATTTCATTAATCATGTCTTGGGCGTTCCTGTCATCCAAGAAAGAACCCACTGTTGGTGTTGGCTGACAGCCATCCCAATCTTGTTGTCAGCTTTCAAGTAAATGATGAAAATCTCTTAGCTACATCTACTTGGTGGCTTTACTTTCTTCACATGTAATTCCAAAAAAGCTCCTTTCTATTTTTCCAGTATCAGTGTTGCCATTGATTATCCTTTATACCATAATTTTCTTTTAGGGATTCCACGCTATGCAGCATATGTTTGCAAAACTGATTTATGATCCTTGCTTTGCACAGGTAGCTTCATTGGAGAAGCTTTACAAGATATTTGAGAGATGCTAAATGAATTCACTTCAAACTTAACGACAGACAGGAGCTGTTCTTTTATTGCTGGACTGCAAGATACACTGAGGGATTTTTCCAAAACAATCTATGGAGTCTTTTGGTGGGCAGGTTCGATCTTTTTGTATATGATGTCTATTCTGTAAAAAAAGAAACAAAAGAATCCTGGAGATTTTGCATATTTCTCTTAGATCAACAAATGGTATTATGTGCTGCAAAGGAGGAGTTTCGTAATGGTCTCTCCCAGATCTGCTGGCTGTAGGTTCAGGCCTTCATATTTTACAAGGTACTAGTTTAGGGCAGGCCTCCTTTCTCTGTCTAAGCTTTTCCAGCATTTTTCACTGTAGGCTGTAGTTTTGATGGTGGAAAAATTAGGTTAGCCCCTCTGCTGAATACTATTATTTTAATTATACGAATGGATATAAAGATTCAGACTACGAGCTACATGGTTGCAGAAAATGATCTGATACTTGACTAATTGTTAAGAGGATCTCATTAAATATTCCTACAGTATGCTCTAAGTAGTTAATGTGCTAAATCAAACTGAATAGAGTGGGTAACCATGGCAAGAAAGAAAAGAAAAGATGCAAGTCCACTTTCTTGATGTTCCCACCTAAAGTCAAAACCAAGTTCCATAATCAGCTAACTTGTAGCTTTATTCAAGTTCTATTACTCTGTCTTCAACTTTGAGGGGGTAAAATCTTGGGTTCTGAAGACAATTTTTCACTCCATTTAAGTTAGACCATGTAAAAGATTACCCAAGAAAGGGACAGGAAAAGGATGATAGAAAAGTTTTACGACTTGGAATGGGTTACAGGAAATGGGAAGATGCTCCTTGAGGCCTCCTTAATATACAAAAACTTTCCACATCAATACTGCTAAAGGCACAGCTCATCTACTTGACATATTGTACATCATGCATTGCTTCTAGTAAATAAAGAAAGACAAAACCACACATTGCTCTGCCTAAAAATTCCCTCTTTGTATTCTATTTTAATCAATTTGTCAAAAATATTTTTATTCAGTCATTGACTTGTTAATTTGGTGAGTGTTTCTATATCACAGTCTACGTGTCGAATTCTAAGATTTTCTTATGTTGTATGTATGATAATATTATAAAATGATTATTGTTAGTTTGTTGTATAAAAAAGATGTTGGCATGATCTCCACACTGCCTGTTGACAGTAACTTGTATTTTTCTCCAAAAAATTTTTATAATAAGTATGCATGGATTAGAAACTTTGTCAATAGCATTCTGCATTAGTCATGTATAGAAGTGTTATATATATAGTTTTTTAAATTGTTTTTTAATTAAAATAATATTTTTTTAATATTAATATATTAAAATAATCTAAAAAAATCAATTAAACAACCATATATATTTTTAGAAACTTTGTCAATTGTATTCTGCATTAGTCAAGTTTGGAAGTGTTTTATATATATATATATATATATCAAAACATATCATTAAAAAGTTAATTTAAAAAACAAAAAAATAATTTGAAAAAATAATTACTCTCATAATGCCAAATATGCATTACTTTATAGTAATATTACTATATCAATTAGTTGAGGTGATAAAATCTTTTATGATAAATTGATTATTTAAATTAAATATTTAACGAGTCAATACATGGTGCTCCATTAAAGGCATATTTTAATGGATTTATTTTAAAATTATGCACTTTTATACGCCTAATGATAAAGTATAACTCATCCAAATGATTGGATTTAGATGTTGATTTAGTCCTGATATTAGCAATGTACTTTCATATTTCAGTCAATCATATCATGAAAGATAGAATTCATGACTCTAATGAGTAGCAACATTCTTTAAGACAATGACATCATCAATCAATCATGCATTCTTACTAAGCTAAGACATATGAAAACAATCTTTGATATATTAGTTTTTGCAATGTAGATCTATTTACAACATAAATAATAATCATTTATGAAGTTGAGAATTTCATTATCAACTACCAAATTAAATAACATATCAACCATTGACATCAAATACTCATAATTTAGAGTTATAATATTAACATTTTAAAAATATTAATAGATTCTTAGCTTGCCATTCTTTTTTTTAAATATTAGTATGATATTTGAAATCTACTTGGCATAACTTATTGTCCTAATATAAAAATATTCTAAAAGCCATTCAATTTTCTCTCTCACACAATAAATCTTGTATGGAGGTATTCTTGTAGTTATTCAAGGTTAAAAAATGTAGTTAAAGATGGGAATAGAAGAAAATTTAAAATAGAATATGGGTCTGTTTTAATTCTCAAATGACAACCATAAGTTAGAGAATTAAAGGGTTAAAAACTTAGATAATTTGTGTTGATATTATCGTTTTGAATGTGCTAGTAAAACTAAATAAAAAAGTTTGGTTTTGGTTGTAATGTCATACAAGTTATTAAAAATTGTGTTAGTATGTCTAACTTAAAATGATGAAAACATAGTAAATTGAGTTAAATTAGTGTTGATGTTATTGGTTGTGTTGATAGAAAAAATGGTGTGTACATACACAAGTTACCATGTCTAACTTAAAATGATGAAAACATAGTAAATTGAGTTAAATTAGTGTTGATGGTTTTGTTTGTGTTGATAGAAAAAATGGTGTGTACATATGCTTATAGGTAAATTCAAAAATGAAAATTAAATCTTAGTGACATTTAGATGAATGACTAATACATGGAAAAACCTAAATCGCAAGATGTTTTTTGACTTAATATTTAAGTTTGCAAGAGGTTTATTCGGAGTGGAGTTTGTTGTTGTAGGAGCACACATCATAGTAGCTTTAGGTAAGGGTTAGCCCTTACATCTTGAATCTTGAAATCAATTGTTTTTTAAATGATAAAATACTACTAAAATATGTATAAAACTCTTAATTACTAAAGTAACAAAAGTCAATATCAAAATAATAAGTTAAATAAAAAAAAATAAAAATCAAACATGAAACTATTACACAATATGCACCATTTATGCATGGCAGGGACTCTGAGATGCTTTGATTGTTGCCTTAAGAGTAGGATTTTGACTGCCTAGCATGCATTATCCAAACATTGCAAATACTATTCATATGACTTCATTTTTTTTATTACTTATCAAATGACTCTATTATCACTAATAAAACTCAATAATTACAAGATATAAAAGATAAAAGTACCCTTAAACCAATTTTGGAGGTTTTTAAATTCTAAAGGCTATGAAGAAATTTAATTATGTTAAAAATAAATCAAAGAAAAAAACCCTTGAATGATATATTGTTTGCTTTCTTTCAAGTATATCTTTTTTAGCCTAAATAGAAGAGATTATGCTTGAAATTATAGTAAGAACACAAAATTTAAAGATAGAGAACTAACATGCAAAATATGAAAAAATATATGACTAACCATTAGCAACAATTTTTATAGCCTATTGTTTTTACTGCTTAAAATAGAGAAGAGAGAGAAACTTGTATAAGAACATGAAGAAAGAGAAAGTACTTGGCAGACACTGATTATGACCATAAAGGCTCCTACTTTGTGTCATATGGTCTATTTATCGAGAAGAGTTCTATAATGGTGTGTTTTGATCTTCACCTTGTATGAAATGATAAATCCGAGCTTTAAAAGTTTTATTAATTTAGGTGATTTTTTTCCATATATTTTCAGGTTATTTTATGCCATAAAATTGTTTATTTAGGTGTTTTAAGGTCAAATTGATTGGAAAATAGAACTCTCTTCAATTTTTTTTCTTTTTTCTCACTAAGGAGTAGATGATATGTTGTTTACCTCTTATAAAAAGAAAAATAAAATACTAGATAGGAAACTGGGCTTGCTATAGGACCACACATTTAGGATATTTTTGTAATAGGCCTAATCGTGCTAGGTCATTTAGCCTCGTGATTTGAGTTTTTTTTATTGATAATGAGTTAGGTAATAAGTTTTCATGTTATATTCGTTACACCGATTTCAATAACAATATTACATAATCTAATAATAACTATACAAATGAGGGATACTTTTGTAAGTAACCCTAATTGATGTCGTCGGAGGAAAATCTTAGATAAGGTTATTTCTTTGTGGAAAATTAGTTTTAGATTGGTAATGTGAATTCCCATGGCAAGTAGAAAACAAATAATAAAATAGAAGCACAGTGAGCAACTAGAAGTCAATAGAACAACTATAAAGGCTTACGACTGATTTTAAGGTTTTTGTAATTTTCCATCAACAGATTCTTAATATTAAATGTCGGTTCAAACTTTTATAAATCCATGCTAATTACTGCGCTAATGCTTGCCCGTCTCGCTTTATATCTTGTTCATTGTGTTAACTAGCTCGTTTTGCAGGGAGACATGGTTTTAATTTTCCATAGGAGAAAACTTCCAGGATATAGGCTTCCACCGGAAACAAGGGTTGGCCCATCATAGGAGAAACTTTGGAGCTTGCGATGAATCACCGACGGGGGTTCCCTGAGAAGTTTGTCATCGATAGGATGTGCAAATACTCCTCTGATTTGCTCAAAACCTCTTTGTTCGGGGAGAAAATTGTTGTATTTTGTGGTGCCCCAGGGAACAAGTTTTTGCTCACCAGCCACAGCAAGTATGTTACCTCATGGTGGTCACCCTCAATGGCTAGAGTTTGGTACTTCCCTGAGAATCAAGAAAACACTGTAGAAGTCTGCAATAAAATGCGAATTGTCCTGCATGAATTTCTCAAGCCAGATGCTCTGCAAGATCACGTCCCTGTCATGGATTCCATGGCCAAGGAACAATTGGAGACGGATTGGTCTCCACACAAGGAAGTTCGGGTGTTTCACGATCAAAGTACACTTTTGCTTCAGCTTGGAAAGTGTTTACGAACTTGATAGAACCTGAACAGCTAACAAGACTGTCAAATCCCGTCACTCAAATTGTAGCTGGCCTAATATCAATTCCCATTAAAATTCCTGGTACGGCTCTCAGTCGTGCTGTTAAAGTTCACATTTGCTCCAGCTTGCAAAGTGTTTGCTTTTCTCTTCATATCAATTGATTGGTTGTATTTCATTTTTATTGTATTTATCCAAGTGGGGTGTGTGTGTAATGGATAGAATCATCCACTTGATCAGTATAGTGGCTAATAATCTAGAAAGGATATATAAAAGGTTCACCCATTTTAATAGTCCATATGAAATTATATAATTGAGAGTAAGGCAAAATTTATCCTTACATAGTTTCTAGCAACTTATTTTCCAAATTAGGGCTACACTAACAGTAAATATTTGTAGGTGTAGCCATCACTGGTAGCCAAAGCCATAGAGGGAGGACTAGATGCCATAGAAACCTACGGGTTTGGAATGTTCACGAACCACAACATGGTCGGGTAGTTTATGCTCATTGCGTAAAAGAATTATAAGTCTAGTCATCATGGCATGGAATGATGACTTTTATTCTCAGGGACTGGATTGACTTGGCAGCTTAATTAAAGGGTTGAAAGAAGAGACATGGAATCACGTATCAGAGAGTGAATTGCTACGTTAAAAGTTTTTTTTCTGCAAAAATTTACTGCAAAAATAGTTAGTATGATGCAATCAGAGAAGTCATATGCTTCACAGGGAGGTCCACTCACACCATCACAGGTTCAATATGTGATGAAAACTAATGGCAGTGTTTCCACATGTGTAGATCAATAATTAATATGGCACAGGACAGAAATCTTATGGTAATAAGAGGCCAGAACATGTTCGGTGGGCAGCACAAATGGCAACGGGATTTCATACTGGGGTGGAATGGGCTGCCCGCAACCAAAATAATGCTCCAGATGCTGTGGTTAGTGCTCTTTCTTTTCCAAGAGTCCTTTCCCAGAAGATTAGAAGATATTCGGAAGCTGTAAATCACCGGACACAAGTTCTTCTGTTCTCTTTCCTTGCACACCAGCTTTTTTCATAACTCAGAAGCTTTAATTGAGTATAATTTGCAAATAAATTCATGCAACGGAATGAAATGTGGAGACATTCGTTGGTCCTAATTCAACAAATAAACCATCATCATTATGGAGAACGAATTGGACAGCTTTGTAAGTACACATGTCTGATTCTTCCCCTTCTTCTCAACAGCCCTATAGTTGCTCAGGTTTTTATATGCCACAGGGTTTGCATATATATAGAGATTATAGACCATTTTTTTCGCTTTTCATGGAGCTCATTTCTCAGCTAAGATTTCTCCGAGCTGATGCCATCTTTCTCTTTCAGCTATCAACTATATGGTGAGAATGCACCGATGAGATCCACGGAGGATATTGCATTTCATGTTACATGATTCATCGCTGCGAAGAAGGGAAGCTTCGTAAAATATTCATGTGATTACAGTCCTTTCTAACCTATATAAATGATCACAAATCTATGTGTTAAAATATATCCGTTAAAATATAACCGTTAAAATATGGCCTTTAATTTCCAGATATGAAAATTGTGTAAAGTGGAGATAAAGTAGCTTTTATCTTTAGCTAAATTAGTTTTGTAATTTCTCTATAAATTCATTCTCAATTGTAATAGAAAAAAAATTTTGAAATATACGAATTTATACTTCTAACATTATGTCACGTCCCTTTTGAATTTAGAGATTATTTTCACACTCCCAACACATGCCTTTATCCTCCCACATTTAGACGAGTCTCACTTGCAACCAAAAACAGCAACTATACAAGATATGTGTGCCAACCTGCTCGAATAATCTGTTCTCAGATGCACTTTAAACTATAACAAGGCCTAATGCTGTTCAAGAGTTATGGTGGAACCAATCTCGAAAGGACAGCCTCTGCATCTGTAACAACAGGTTATAATGATCAAGCACCTCTTGATGAGTGTGGCAAGCTTCCACATACTTTTATACCTGCCAATGGCATTATCTGTTCAGACATCACTGTGGTGAGATTTAGAATGGTGTCATCTCAAGGTATTGCTAGCCGTATTGGAGCTGTTAAGGATTTGCTTCAGGAGTGACATTTTTATTTTATTAGCTTCGAATTTTTGTTTCTAGCAGATAAAGTTATCACCATCTTTAGGAATTGTTAATCTGTTAACAGCTTATAGTAGATCATAGCATGGATTTCGGCTCTTAATTAGCATTTTAGTTTGTTTTTCAGATATTTAATTGTTAAAATGTTAATCAAATAATGCAATAAATTATCCCTTGTCTGCTTCATTTTTGTATTCTCTTCTCTGCAGTTTTAGCTCCCATCTCTTTCTCTTGTTTAAGACTATCATTTGGTTTTAGACCATTGTTTTTAACGGATATATGGTAGAAGTTGAAGCCATTTTTTCTCAAATTGCTTCTCTTGTCTTTGATAGAGAAAAATAACAAGTTTGTGTAGTGAAAATAGAAACATGTCTAGAGATGTTATATATATATATATATATATAAAACTGAGGTGTTCAGACCAATTTACACGAATCATAACTAATCTTTGGACCAATTGAACATCATGTAAACCCGGTGAATAGATAAGGCACCACGAGTATGACAGACATGTACAAAAAAAATCAAAATCAAGTGCAGAAAAAATTAATAAATGTCTTCCCCATCGAGGCTAAGACCTCAAGTGCCATGTCTAGAGATGTTAGATATATGGGAAGTCATGTGAGGATTACGAAGTTTTTCACTATTAAACAATCAAATTTAGGTCAAAAGTCACACGGAAAGGAAAAACCAAAAGTCAAAAGCAAATGCATGTATATTTGTTGTTATTTAAACAACTATGTTCACAAGAATCATGTCTCTCAAAACAATAAAGAAGTTTGAGATTATTTTAATTAAGAATATGTAAAAGGTGAAATAATATAAAACATGTAGGTGTGAAGTTTAATAAGAGAATTTGACTTGTAAAGGATGAAAGAGTCTAAGACAATCAAAGAGTCCTCGGATATTTTCAACAAGTAAGATTACTTGAAAAATACTTATAATTATGTCGGGAAGTTACGAAGAATCTAAAACCATACTGTAGAACACAAAGAATTTGTTCAAGATCAAATTTTCAACAAGGTAAGGTTCTTTTATATATATAATTATAATAATTATATATTATTATAATTATAATATTCAAAATTATATAAAGTGTTTAACGTAGAAATCATCCACGGAAGCTTTCTAAAGGGCACACGATATTAAGAACTACTTCCAAGCTATCAAATTAAAAGAAAAGAACGCAGCTGGGCTGGTAGGTACATGATCAGGACGCTGCTTACAAGAATGGCAGCTAATATTTTAAACTCACAGAAACAGATTCAACAGGCAATTATCAGAAGAACTACACTACGAACTGCTAAATCTTTGTTCTTACAGAATCGGAAAATGACAAGAGGGAGAAGGTTGGTCCCAGTAATTTAAATTTCTCATAGATCATCTCACGGTGTCCCATATCATTTGGTGATCCCAAAGAACCCTAAGCGAATAAAGGGTAGATTTACAAATCCACGAACACAAGAGGACAGAAGAATGGAGCTGTCAATCTTGCAAAAGTATATATGGTGGATAGATCATGTTATTTTGATAAGACTTGTGTCGGTTTATCCACCACAAATACAATATAAAAGATACAAACGTGGTGCCGTCATGCTCTGTTTACGTTCACATTCTACAGCCCTCTCAATCGCCCAGCTGCCAGGAAATAAATTGCTTTGTGGGTGCTTTTATTTGTTAAATTATGCACACGGCTGCGAGCAATATGCTAGTAATTATATGGGTTTAAAGGTGTATTTTTTTAAAAAAATAGTTTTAATTTTTACTTGAAATTGAAAAAAATAGAGTTTTTCAGTTATTTTGATGTGCTAATGTTTAAAATTATTTTTAAGAAATAAAAAATATATATTATTTTGATATATTTTTAAACAAAAAATATTTTTAAAAGCAACTTTAATCACGCTCTCAGATAGTCACTCATGTATGTTTGAAATGGTTAATGTTGTTTTTTAAAGTGTTTTTTTTTTTGTTTAAAAATATATTAAAATAATATTTTTTATTTTTTACATTCGAACATAAAAATTATCTAAAAAAAATATTAGAAAATTGTTGCATGCTTTTCGCAGAAGAAGGTTAAGTCGCATCCATAAAAAATGATGCCGTTTTATTTAATCAAAAAGATAATGTACTGTTAAGGAATCATCTCACCTAAAAGCTTAAGCTTGTAAGTGGGGTTCTAGAATATGATTTATATTATTCTTTAACACACCCCCTCAAGTGAAAGCTCTTTGGACTTGAAATTTGCACAGGCCCACATTATCTTGTGCTTGATTTTTATCAAATAGAATGGGAGTGGTGAGATTTAAACTCGTGACTGCTTGGTCAACAAGGCTCTGATACCATGATACCATGTTAAAAAACCATCTCATCTAAAAGCTTAAGCTTGTAAGTGAAGTTTCAGAATATGATTTATATTATTCTATAACATGTACATGGAAGATACGAAAGGATTTAGATGGGGACCTAATTGAGAATCTCTTATACATTTAGGATCAAGTTGTTAAAAATCCTGTCAGCTAGTCTCCCGAATGAGAATAGATATGTAGGCTCAAAATAACAAGAGGTAACCCCCCTCAAGAAGACTCTCTCGCCATTAATGTCCTGCCAAAGGTGCCTGCAATTCAAAGCTGTCTATGATGAATTAGGGCAAAATAGAATGGGGCAATGCTCCTCCTTTTCTCTGGCTAATAAAGCAGCTACGTGAATCGTGGAGACAATATGAACGATCCATGCTACAGGGTCCTACTACATATATATATATATATATATATGAACTTCTGCAAAGAGAGAGCTAGCAGTGTGTCATTCTCAATGAATAGGTTAAATGGGCAGAAATTTAAGATAATTTTTATTTGGTGGATCGGGGAGTCAGAAACAAATAAAACTACTTATGATTATCATTTGGCGTAGCCAATGATTGTAACATGATGATAAAAAATCTGTCATCTGTGTAATAATTTTTAAGTTTTAATTAGAATATGTATTAAGAATCTAAAATAATTAGGATTTTATTTATTTATCTAGACCCACAAAATATATTTTTTAAAAAAATTTATTTGTTTATCCAGATCCATAAAATATAATTTTTAGAATATAGTTTTTCTTATAAAAAAAAATTTACCATTTGTCACCGGAGAAGAATAAAGAAGAGGGGTGAAAATGAAAAAAATAATAATACAAGTAATTAAATTGGATACAAACAGATATGATTGGTGATGTTTATAAATTATGGGCCATAAGTATTATTTTAGAAAGAAAGAAAAAAAATTGTTTCACTTGCATTGCATTTAAACGTATTTAAACCTGGTTTGACTTTATTAAATATATTATTTAAAAAAATTAGATTGCAATTGACCCAATATTTTCATTTACAATTTAAAATATATATAAAAAAATAATATTGTTCTGAATTAACTGTATCAAATCATGGCAAGTCAAGGATTTCTTTAATAACTTCGATCCATTCTTGTAGCTTTTAGACGAAAAAGTTTGCTTATAGCTTTTTATATTTGCATCTCTATTTTTTCTTTCTAATGATAAACTTATATAAATTATATTATAAAATTTTATTTAATAATTTAAATTTTTAGATAAAATAATTCTTTAATATTATATCATAAACTTAAAATCAGCTTTTATTTGCTTCCAAATTAACAAGTTATCAGATTATTTTTTTAAATATTTTTCATTCAGAAATATATTAAAAATTATATTTATTTTGATTAACACTAAAAAAGTTAATTTAAAACAAAAATATTAAAAAAAAATATTGTAAAACACATCATCATTTAAGATGGGTTAATTTGCAAAACTACTAGAAGATTATAATAATTAGTTGGAATTTTTTTCATAAAAACAATAGTGATGAACAGGTAAAGGTAATGCAGCCGAGCTAGTCCATTCCAAATGAATCGAAGACGCACGATTGTAGGTTCGGGGTGGGGGGTGGGCCTACATCTTGCAATCCAACAACGACGTGTCATGAGAATGAACGACGACACGTCATTGAAAGGTCACCTCGAAGATGATACAACATAGAGGGATAGTTCCTCGGGGAATGGCTTCTCTATCTATATTCATTATTTTTGTCCCATTCCCTATCCCTGGCTGCTAAGAGGCTACTTGATTGTTTTATATTACTATTTATAATATGTTTGAAAATGTTTTTTATTTAAAAATATATTAAAATAATATTTTTATATTTTTTAAAATTATTTTTTATACCAACCCATGAAAATATTTAAAAACATTCGTATTTTTAATTTAAAATAAAATAAATATTTTTTTTTTCTAGAACTCCCAATAATTTACCTCTTAACAATTGAATTGAAGGGGAGACGTGTGTGAAAGAAACTGGTACTTGTACTTGGTGACATGTCTATTTGTGATCCAAAGATGGGCAACGGGACATGGTCCAGCTACTCGTGAGCTTTTGCCGCCCTCTATTGTGAACTAGTGCTGTAGCTGATTGAGATTATTTTTTTATTTTTTAAAAATATTTAAAAAATAATTTAATATAAAAATAAAATTGAAAGTAAAAATATTTTTAAAAGAAACATTACTAAAGAAACATTACTAAAAATCAGACAGCCAGTTACTGACTTATGCAAGTGCTTTGGATCATGGCCACCCGTGGGCGCCATTGACGTCAGCAACTGGAGGCTTTGAAAGATGATGGTTGATGCTCATCTTAAGGGTAGAAAGGTAATTGAAATATTGAAAAGAATATAGATATGTAGTCTCTGCAATAATGTATTTGATGCAATTAATCCTTAAATTAAACTTGAGATGCATGCGAGTCCTTCAATTAAGGCCTTGCTTGGTTCTACGTTTCAAAAAGAGTTTTTTAAAAAAAAATAAAAAAGTTTTTATTTTATTTTATTTTAGTATTTTTAGATTATTTTTATTTATTGATATCAGAAATAATTTTTAAAAAATAACTTCAACTAGACTCTCAAATGCACTAAGTAAAATTGGATATATGTTCAGCTAGATCATGTAAAATAATTATTTTTATCTTTATATTGATTCGGGTTAATGATCAACCCAAAAATAAGACTAATATTTTATAATATAACAATAATTTATGTCGAATTAGCAAAAAAAAACATATAAACAATAATGCAAAAGCGTACCTGAATTCATATTTCATAGTTGTTTCTTACTATGATCTTATTTTCTCTTTGATGATGGGATGTCAAAATAAAAATAAATTGAAACGTGTAATTTGAGGATCATGATTATATATATAATAGATTTTAAAACACTGAGAATAATCATTTTTATCTCTTTAGTTCAATTCGATCAAGCTAAGCATGCCTTCAAACGGGTTTTAACTTAATCTAATTGGATTAGCCTAATTTTGCTTACCTAAAGGATTTGATATGGTTAAATCTTTGATTTTTTTTATAAATTATTGCATAAAATAGTTTATTCAAGGATTATTTTTGTTATTTTAAACAATAGTTCATGAAAGTACCACAGTCACAAGGATTAAAATGATAAGATGTGTGTGTGTATATATATATAATCTCTTTTGATGCGAGGAAATTCTATTTATAGATCCAGGTGAGCAAGTAAAGCCCGTCCTGGTTATTCTAGATTTTTACAAAAAATACACATCCTGACTCAAATTTAAAATTTATTGTAAAGATTATAAACTTTTTATCATCACACTACGTCTTCAGAGACATGGTATAAGAGAGCCTCAAGGAAAATTTTGATTAGTGATGTAATTATAGCATAATGTTTGCAGCAAACTAATTCAAAATACCTCATGAATAATCAAAAGAAAATACAAGTCAAAATGGAATAAAAAAAAAAAACAATTCCTCCTCCTCCTTCATTGAACAATAATATTACAGGTCACTGTAGCAGCTGCTAGTGCCCTCCTCTTCATGTGTTATCTGACTGTGTCAGGCCATGAATCTAGTTGCAGTGAACTGGTACTTGAAAGCTACGTGCATCTAGAAAAGGAGAAAGTGCTGTGAAGGAATGGACACTGCTCGCTCGTGCAAAACCCTATCAGATTTCGTGCAATTATCCAAGATATTCTACTTCCAGCTGTTGTGACAGCACCACACAATTATTCTTTGTCCCCTGGCTAGTGCTTTAAAGCTGCGGTGGGGAATTGACGGTGCTCTCAATATGCCCATCTCATATCAACTAGTGTGTTCTTCGTGTCCCAATTGGAAAACTCATGGTGTCGGCTCCAGCAAAACCATTTCACCAGTAACATGAAAACCCAAACATTAATCATAACTTGAAATTACAAAGTTTGTTTATCTATGATTTTAATGATGTGTTTGATATTGTGTTTGCTTGTATGGTTGAAGTTTAAAAAATATAATTTAATAAAAAAATACTTTTAGTTGTGATTCACAACTGTAATTGAAATATTTGGTTAAAACATTATTGAGTTTGAGATTTAAAAACCTAAACATTAATCAAAACTTGAAATTAAAAAATTTATTTCTATGTGATTTTAACGGTGTGTTTGGTACTATGTTTACTTTTATGGTTAAGGTTTAAAAAAATAATTTTTATGAAAAACACTTTTAATTAGGGTATCTACAGTGAGAATGCTATCCCCACATGCAAAAGTTAAATAATAATTATTTACCTTTTTATTTTCCATTTTAATGCTGCAATGAGGATGCCATTTACACATGTAAAAATGGCATTCCCATCCCGAGCTGCTATTTGTAGCAGCTCGGGACATTGAGATAAAAAAGGTGGCCCCAAGGTGGGGCCATCTTTTTTATATATTATAATATATATATATATATTAAAAAATAATTTAATTATATCAAAAATATTTATTTTTATTTACAAATAACTTAACAAGAGAGTAAAAATTTATATATAAAATTAATAATTATATTATTGTAGGGTTTTTTTAAAAATATTCATTTAATTATATAATTTATTCCTATTAATTATATAATCAATGACATAATTAAATTACATACAAAATAATTTTACTATATTTAAAATAATTAAAAAAATAACTCTCTAAAATAGCTTTTACCATTAAAGCACACATCAATAAAAAAGCCATAAATATACTATTCAAGAAGCTATTTTAAATATTTGCCTCTTCAAAATGACTTTTACCATTAAAATTGCCCTTATAGATCATAATTAAAATTAAAGTGATTCGTTAAAATTATGGTTGAATTTAAAGTTTAATACAGAATAAAAAAATTAAAAAAAAATGTCTTTGCAGGGAACAGTACGGGTGGTTGCAAATATTTTTGAAAAACAGTTATCTTCCACCGACAGTTTGATGGTTTTTTTCTTCTGAGAACCATACAAAATTTACGGTTTTTTAACTTTAACGAAACATTAAAATGAAGAGTTTTTTTTCAAACTCTGTTTGTACCATAAAAATAAATACCTATTGAATTTAATCTTTATAATTATTAATATAATAAATATTAAAGATTTAAATAATTATTAATTTCAGTATTCACAAGAACAGTCTAGATATTCATAATAATAATAATAATAATAATAATAATAAAAGAAGAAAAAAAACCACACGATTGCGTATAATTTTTATTTATCTCATGAAATTCACGGCGGCGGGGGCACCATTGCATGGTGATTTTAGAATCTCCTTAACAGTATCTAGATGTCTGCACGGTGTGTGTGATTAAAGAATTCTGATCAATGATTATTTTTTTATTTATTTTCACGTCACATTCTTTGATTTTATTAAGGCCCGTTTGTTTGCTGGAAAATAGTTTTTTTTTGGAAAATGAATTCCGGTGAAAATGAATTTCTGGAAAGTGAATTTCTAGAAAATGAATTCTGATATTTAGCAGTGTTATGGAAAATGAACTGGAAAACACTTTCCATGTTTATGTTATGGAAAATGATCTGGAAAATAATTTATTAATAAATTATTTTTTTTTTCAAGTTTATTAAAATAATGAGGAACAAATCTTACAAATTAAAAAGTTGAATGAGAATGAAATTGAAAAAAAATATAATTTCATAAATTATCTCAAATTAAATAAATAATAATCAAAATAATAGAGATCAAATCTAAAAACAAAATTTAAAAATAAAAGGTGAATAAATTAAAATAATAATAATTAACATTTCATAAATTATTTCAAATAAAATAAGTAACAATAAAAAAAATGAGGACCAAATTTGATAGATAAAAAATTTCAATAAAAAAATGATAAGAAAAAAGCAAATAGCAATTATAAAAATAAGAACCAAAATTAATATAAAAATTAAATTTTAAGAAATGGAATTAAAAAATAAATATTCAAAATAAATTATATATAGCAATCAAAAGTTTGAGGATCAAATTTGATATAATCAGCAAATAATGACATTTCTAAATTTTTCACAACTTCCGGAAAGTGTTTTCCGCCCAAATTTTCCGGAAAACACTTTCTTAAAAACCAAGCCCAAATCTTCTTTGACTGGAAAGTGTTTTCCGTTGACCGGAAAGTGTTTTCCGTTGACCAACTTTCCGGAAGACAAACAAACACAGGAAAGTTTGGAAAGTGGTTTTCCGGAAAGTGAATTCCGGGAAACAAACGGGGCCTAAAACAACTTTTTAATTTATTTATCCTTTAATTTAAGCATTTTCTTATTAATATTTTTTTATTTCAAATAATTTGTAAAATTAATGTTTTTAATATCATCCCTCTTTAAATTCTTGAACTAGCATATTTGATCTTCATTCTTTTAATGGTTAATTTTTATAATTTTCTTGTTTTATTTTATTTTTTAATTTTATCCCTCGTTTTATTTCAATTACTTTGTATACTGAATGGGGTCTTTCTTCCTTCTTTTTTTTATTATTTTGGATGATTATAAATTTTGCTAGATTATTTTTTTAGATTTGCTTTCCATGGAAAAACCTAATTTCATGACTCAAGGATAGGGTTTTTAAGCTTAGCCTGATTTGTTTTTATTTTTGTTAAATTTATTTTTCGATATTATGTTATTTAGACTTCAACTTCATGATTTTTTTTTTGTTATTTTGATCTCATATCTCAGGTCATATGTTAATCGAATTAACTTGGGTTGACTCAAAAAATATTTTCTTAATTGATTATTTATTAATTTTATCTTTCATCATTTAGATTTATTGACAATTAACTTCCATTTTTTATTTCAGCAAAGTAGAATTATTTAATCACAGTTAAAAGCAAGATTTAATGGACCTAGAGGCATTTTCATGGTTTCACTTTTTAAAAGCATGGTAAAATTATTAAAACCAAATTTTTTTAATTGGAGTTCAGGGTTTTTTATATATTTTATTACTATTTTTTTATTATTATTAAATTGGTTGACTAATACATTACATGCGTTCGCACGCGAATAGTGCCCACACACTTCGAGTGTCATGGGAAGCATTGCATGGTGACTTTAGAATCTTTTTAATAGTCTCATGATACCTAGATGACATGTTTGATCAATGAACTTATGATTTGTCACCAACAATCTTTTTTATTTTTTTATATTAAATTTGATTTTTATTACTATTTGTATTATTATTATTTAGTATCATTGTAAATTTTTCTACATGATAATTTTGGGTTTGCCTCTTATATAGCTTCCTAATTTTATGACTTAGATAAAAATATTTTTAAGATTAGACTGATTATTTTCTTGTTATTTTAGCTTTTTAATCTTAATTTCATCCTTTTATTTTATGTTATTCGGACTTTCACTTCATGATTTATTTATTTATTTTCTTTGGGGTTATTTTGATTTTATATTCAAGGACATAGTTTAGTCAAATTAATTTGAGTTCACTCATATTTTTGCTTTTAATTTTTTTTAATTAATCTTTCATCATTTAGTTTTATTAAGAGTTAACTTCTATTATTTTATTCAATTTTTTTTTGTGTTTGGCTTGTTGAATAAAAAAAGCATTGTCGTGTTTTAATTTGTTTTTCAATTTTCTAGCAAAACGAATGTTAGGAAATGGCGTTGATTAAGTTAATTAGTATCAAAGTTGTCAATTTTATTTTGTTCTATCCGAAATGGTAGGTATATTTTGTTTCAATAAAAAAAACAACTAGAATAAATTTTATTTCACTCAAAATTTCAACCCATTCTAGAAATACCATTCAAATTTCAGCCAGAATGTTCCAGTTTCATTTCATCCGTTCTATTCTGGCTAAATAGAGTTTTTTTTTTAAATAATGAATAGTTTTACAATATCAGTCATATCTTTTAATTCTACTGTTAGATTGAGATGAAATTTTATGAGGAGTTTCTTGACATATCTATATATGTTATGTTAAAATTTCAAAGTAATAAAAAAATATAACAAAATTGTGAGATTGATGATGATATTTTTGTAATATTATACACGTTCATAATTTTATTAAGAAAAAACTTTTTATTGCATCTTTTTTTAGATTAAGTTTTTCTCAATTTCATTATTC
Organism: Salix dunnii; assembly: GCA_015731905.1. Classification (NCBI taxonomy): domain Eukaryota; kingdom Viridiplantae; phylum Streptophyta; class Magnoliopsida; order Malpighiales; family Salicaceae; genus Salix; species Salix dunnii. The sequence goes on along the minus strand of CM027677.1, from coordinate 13,836,973 downwards.
AACGAGTTTATTACGAATTGAACTCTATAATTTGATTTGCTTTTCTAAATTTTATGATAGTTTTTATAACGGAGTTCACTTGTTTGAAAGATTAACCCGAATTGATTCAATATATCGTTGTTTTAATATATTTTTAAAATATCAACTTGGTTTTTTTTGCTTTATCTATATCTTTATCAATTTTTTATGTTATCTTTGAACTCATCAAGTCGATCAAGTTATACTAATTCAATTTTTTTTTTATTTATGTTTGAAATTTAAACTGCACAATTCTAAATAATTTTATTTTTGAATTTGAAATATATTTTTTTTGAATTAATATATATATAAAACATAAACAGTATAACTTCAAAACAAAGTGCTAAAATACTTCAAAATCAAAGCACCATCCAAAAGAGAATTGATAGCCTTGATTAACATTAATGAACCAAATAAATTTCTATCTTTAATATTATACAACAAGTTTTTTTCCTTTCTAATGAATCAAATAAAATGGAGTGGGCAACACTTCTCACGTGCACGCTATAATAAATGTATAAATAAAGAAACGTTTGCAAAAACCAAAATTCAAGCAATGATCAAACATCACACAAGCTAATGAAAACAATAGCAACTATCAATTTCAGAATATAGTGAGAACTATTTTAAGTTTTAAAATATATTTTTTTTATCAAATATATTTTACGTAATTATTATTTTTCTTTGTTTATACGTATACAATTGGTCGAAGAATTCTTCATTCACATGCCTCACGTCATCAAATTACAAGCTAAGTTGGTTCAATTGTAAATTACGTAGCTATCCATCTAGTAGAAGATTAGAAATTTTGCTATTTATGTGGTTTTAACTTTAAATTATGTAGTTATTAATATGATGATTAATAAAAAATTATATAATTATTAATTTTTTAAACTGTATTATTAGTCGAGATTTATATAAGCCGAGTCAGATATTAAAATTACATAACTTTAAAATTTAATCGAGTTGGGTAATGTTATATTTTGGCAATGAAATAACTTCTATCCTCGTATTTTAAATCAACTCGCTCCATGTTTTATTAATTAGTTAGTTTATTGACGACCCAAATAAATCAAATGATTTTTTTCCTCCTTACGTTACCTTGATTTTAAAGTTGGGGTGGAAAGTTCATTTTGATCCTTTTATTTTCTAAATGTTTCTTTGTCAGTCACTTTATTTTTTATTTTTAAGTTCTCGAGAGGAGAGAAAGCAATGTACAAATTCTGATATTAGAGAGAAAATAGCTGATTAAAATTGATTTTTTAACATATAAATCATCGAGTCATCAATTTCTAAGATTGTGGATGACACCTCATCCCTAATTTGTTTATTGTTTTCTAATATTTGCTTGTTTGATGCATTTCAGTCCTTAAAACATAAAAAATAATAATTTTGTCCTTTGTCATGTGAATTCCTCTTTTTAATATTTAACTTCACAAACTTTTTAAAAAGTAGATTGTGTTTTGTTATTTTAGTCCCACCGTGCATGCCAATGTTTGTTTGTTTTTAATTAAAAAATTTATTATATATAAAAAATGGAACACATGCCTAATTTTTTATAATAAAATGAAAAAATAATTTAATAAAAAAAAGTTATTAAATTCAGTGGGATCGTGACCTAGCTGCGGGTTTAAAAGTTATGGGTGCTGTTTAGTTTTTTTTTTATTTTGGATTATTGATTTTTTTTATTTTGTGAATTGAGTTTTGTAATTTATTTTATTTTTTATAAGATTATTATATTTTTTTTAATTTAAATCACAAATTTAATAGATTAATCTAAGTTGTTTAGATTCATCTAATTTATTATTGTACTAACAAGTAATAATAACAATTTAATAGTTTTTTATTAAAAAAAAAACAAAAGATAACAATTTAGGCAATATTTAGTACTGCGTTTTAAAAGTGTTTTTGAAAAAAAAAATATTTATTTTATTTTATTTTAAATTAATTTTTATGTGTTTTTATATCAATTTCATGTGCTAATATCAAAAATAATTTTTTTTTAAATATCATTTTAATATATTTTTAAATAAAAAATATTTTAAAAAATAACCACAAATAATCACTTAATTATCTCTAGACTGTGAAGAATAAAAATTATGGTCTTGAAATTGGTACAAGAAATGTAAGTACATGAAATACATTTATTATATACTCTTTTGGAAGTATAATTTCTTAAATTTAGTCCTCTCACCTCAAGGCTTTATCATGAATTTTAATCGACTTACCCGATTATATAAATATTAAATTAAAGTAATATTATTTTTATTAAAAAAATAATAGTTAATAGGTTTTTGACCGAGTTTTATCATATTAATCAGGTCATAATATTACCTGGATTTTTATCTCTCTGTTATCCTTAAACTCGGCCTGATTTCAGATCCGAGTTAGCCGAGTTACAGGTCCACTGTCGGGACAGGTATTGAAATTAATGTTTGGGAGGTAGTTGCAAGAGCTAGTTTGACGAAGAGGCTGTCTTGTCGGAGATTGAGTCCCTTTGTTAAGAATCTAACCGTCGCCCAATGGGTGGCATCTGTCTCACGTCGGACGAGGAATGCCACGTGAGGTTTGGGCCACCTGGCTCTCATTCATATTAATAGGTCAAAAAAAATATCCACTTAGAGGTTCATGTGCCCTTTAGCGGCCACGTGTTAAACCGGTACATCCAACAATCAATTTAGGCTCTAAAAAACTTTACATTCATATAATTCAATTTATTTTACATCCATTGAGATAATGCTTGCCAATGGATGAATGCCTATTATAAACTCCTTTTACTTTTCAGTTAAATATATATATTTTTATTTTTTTTATTTAAACGTTTGTGTCTAAATTTATTTTTAAATAAAATATTTTAATTATTAAATTTTCGATGACATGTGCTAAATAAAGACATGTAATCCTTATTGGGGGATATATAATTAATCATAAATAAATAAAGAATAAAGAAATATGGGGTGATAAAAAAGAAAATAAAACTTGGATAAATAATAAAACTAATATTTTAGATGTTTAATCATAATTATGGTATTATTATAGTTTTTTAGAGTTTTAATTTATAACAAATTTCTTTTAACCTTTATTCTCATTTGTATTAGTTGATCTAAAAGTCATGTAGTTTATATCAAAACCATCATTTTTTTAATGGTTCTCCTTGGGTGCTATCAAATCATTTTAGTTAGATGTCATATATATATATATATATATATATATATATATATATATATATTGCTAGGTAATGGTTACTCACTATTATTGTAAATTGTGGTGCACGAACAATTCAAAAAAGCATTATATTCTTTTTATTTTATTTTTTTTGTGAATTCAAATTAAATGGATAAAATTCTTGTTATTTCAGGTTTTTATAAAATAAAAATGTCTTAATTCGAACCTGAAATCTACTAAACAAATCTTAAATTTTTTAATATCACATTACGTCCCTCAATGATAGAATTTAAATTTGATAACAAGTTCTTTAGAATAATTAGAAAATATTTTTCTTAATTATTTTTATCTCTTAGTTTTCATCATAGGAATTTTATATTTTTGTTTTCCAATTTAATATTAATATTTTTTTATCTTATGATAAAAAGAAATTATTTTCTATTTAATATTAATAGGGCTTTCTATTTTTGTTTATATAAAGAGTTGTGATAGTGTTTTAGTAGTAGAACTTAAATGAATAAAAACTAAATATACTGTCTTTCTCTTTATTCTTTCATGTAGTTGTGCAAATTAATATTCAAACTACATTAAAAAGTGGCATGTGTCTATTTATCAGATATTTCATCAACAATTTAATAAGGCATATATTTAATATAAAATTACAAGAACACACACACACACACACACACACACACACACACAATTTGTTTTTTGAAAAAAAATTATATAAAGAAACAAAAACAACCACTTAAAATAGAAAAAAAATAAAAAAAAGTTAATGAATTATTACTACTACTCTACTAAAAGAAATGAAATTAATTACAATTATTGAAATTAATAGTGAAAAATGTTAATAATTTTTTAATTATTTTATAATATTTTGTATCGTAGCTTAGCTGGTTGAAGAGTATAAAGGTTAGATGTTCGATTCTTACTGGTAGCCAAATGTTTTTCAGGAGACTAACGAGCCTGATATTTGTCTATTTATTTTTTAAATAGTGATTTTATTGCAGCAATATATTTTTTTAGGCGGTTTCTGGGTATTTTAATAGGAGATTTTCTAAAAAATATATTATTTAATATTGAATTTATAATAATTTATTTTTTTATATTTTCTTTTCAAATAATAATAATAATAATAATAAATAATTCAACATAGCAAAGTTTTTTTTAGATTTATTCAGTCAGGATAATTCTTATACAATTTAACTTAAAATTCAGATTAAAGAAGAAAAAAAGTCATGCTATAAAATTCATATTATTTTCTATTCAGTTTGTTTTTTATAGATAAAAACAACTAAATCAAAAGGTATACATATTAAAAAAACAAATTTTTTTTTTTTTGATTTTTTAACCAAATATCTCGTTTATTCTATTTCATCAAAATAAAATCAAACCAAAAATTTAAACAAAAACAGAATAATACAAAGTTTTTATAGTATATTTGAACCAATTCGATTTAGTTTTGACTATTAATTTTAGTTTTAAAAATCTAAAACCTAATTAAATCTGAAATTTTTAAGAATATTTTAATAGATTTAATCGGTTTTATTAACGGTTTGGTTTTTCATGGTATTTTTGCTCAAACCTACTTCTAACCACTCAAATTTCCCTCCATCCAAACAAAGACTTAGAATAACACTGCAACTTCACATATCTGATCCTGTCTCTCTCAACTCCACACAAGTCCAAATTTAATGGTTTTTTATTTTTAATGTAAATCAAAACAAAATACACTGCCTCTGCTTGGTGATGGAACTCCATTCCACTGAACAAGCTGACTAAACGCCACCACTTCTACTTCAAAACATGGTTCCTTCTGCTCATCGTCATCTCCACTAATGCATCCCCTCCACTTCCTCTCCTCCTCTTCCTCTTCCAATCATACTTTCTTTATTAATGGTCCTGGTTCTATGTAAAGCTCCTTTACCTTCTTGGGAATTTTTCTGTCATAAATATTGCTGTCAACCACTTACTTTTCCTGAGAAAACTACCACTACCCACTTCCTGCACCAGCACCAACTTTTGTGCCTTTGTTTTGCCGTTCAGTTTCTATATGAAATACTTGTGCGGTAGGTCCTGGAAACCAAAACCATATCTTCTTGGGATGCCCGGTTGAGCTATCCATTCTCTCTTGTAAATAGTTCCCAAGATAGTGATTTTTTTTCGGGGAGCTCTACCATTTGATTCTGTTTGGAGTATTAGTGGAGATTGGTTGCTCTTTAGAATCGAATTCCACCACTTCTTTTTCTGTTCTTTAACGAGAGAGAACAGAATAGAACCTGTTTGCTAATCCCCATAAGTTACAGAAGCGTTTCAATTTTCTCCAGCAATTTCTGTTTCAAGTGTCATGTTCTGCAGAACAAGGATCTGTCTTTTTGTGGCACGAGATTTTCACTCTTGGTAAACTGTTGCTTTTTCTGTACAGACTTTGCATACCATCCTTGTCTTTTTGTTTATGATTCATCGTAAAGGATAAGCACATATTGAGATCTTCGTGTGATTCTTATGTTCCAGAGCAGAAAGACATGGAAATGAACAATCAGCTTCAGATTCTCACACTTTTCTCTATTAACTCCAGGTAAAGCAGATCACCTTTGTTTCTCTAACTTAACTCTTTTCTTTTCCTGAATTTTAAATGTTTTTCCTTTGTGATGTTATTTTCTTGAATCTTAGATAGTGTCAGTCTTGATGTTATGATCCATTAAAATAGTCTTATAAAATAATATGAGGGACATATGGAAGTTGGGTTAGGAATTAGGTTTTGAGCTTTATAAGAAGGACCAACTTGAGAATCTACTTTATGCTCCAAGTGATATGGGGTTTTGTCTTATGATTTGTCTAAGAATATTTATAATTAAGTTAATTATTATTTGTATCGGAAAATTATTACTTTCTAATCATTATCTTTACTAGCCAAGCAAATCATACCCCATTACACAGAAAAGACAACAATGAGTGACTTCAAAGGATACTCTCCTTTTCGTTCTTAGAATAATAATTCACAGCTAAAGACAAATATTGACATTCTAACCTCACTTCTGTTGATCTCTCTCTCTCTCTCTCTCTAGCTTAGTTGCTTCTCAACATTAACTACACTAAATTCTTTATTATTATGTGTGCTTATATGATAATCTTACTTGACATTTACAGTCCATCATATAAAATTTTTGCAGTTTGCAAATGTATACAGTATAGTAATGATTTGTGGATGTTTTTATCTTCAGCTTTTTCCAGGATGTTAGCAATGGGCAAATGCAATAATTGAATTCGGTCGACGTGATTCGAATTATTGTTGAATGACCCTTTTGCACCAATTCTTTTTCCACAATGGCCAAAACCCCTGTTCTTTCCCTTCAATTCATTTCAACTGTCATTTGCCTTCTTTCCCTCTCAAGTTTCCCACCTTCTTTGTCTTTGAATGTTGAGACTCAAGCCTTGCTTGATTTCAAAAGCCAGCTGAAAGACCCTTTGAATGTCCTGGGGTCATGGAAAGAATCAGAATCTCCATGTGAATTCTCAGGGATTACTTGCGATCCTCTATCTGGGAAAGTGACTGCAATCTCATTTGATAATCAGTCTCTCTCGGGCGTAATTTCACCATCCATTTCTGCCCTTGAGAGCTTGATGACCCTTTGGTTGCCCTCGAATGCTATTTCCGGGAAGCTTCCAGATGGACTCATTAACTGTAGCAAGCTCAAACAACTGAATCTCACAGGGAATAAAATGGTGGGAGTCATACCAGATCTCTCCTCGTTGAGAAACTTGGAGATTCTTGATTTGTCAATAAACTACTTTTCTGGTAGATTCCCAACTTGGGTTGGCAATTTAACTGAACTACTTGCGCTTGGTTTAGGGATGAATGAATATCATGTTGGAGAAATTCCTGAGAGTATTGGAAACCTGAAGAACTTGACTTGGCTCTTTCTGGCAGATTCCTATTTGAGAGGAGAGATTCCAGAATCCATATTCGAACTGGAGAATTTGCAGACATTAGATCTCTCTCGTAACAAGATCTCTGGGCAATTCCCTAAATCAATATCCAAGTTGCGAAAGCTTACTAAAATTGAGCTCTTTTATAATAATTTGACTGGGGAAATCCCACCAGAGCTTGCCAATCTCACACTTCTGCAGGAATTTGATGTTTCATCTAATCAGTTATATGGGAAGCTGCCTGAGGGTATTGGTAACTTGAAGAGCTTGACGGTTTTTCAGGGTTATCAAAACAACTTTTCAGGAGAAATCCCTGCTGGTTTTGGAGAGATGCGCCATCTTATCGGCTTCTCACTCTACCAAAACAATTTTTCAGGAGAGTTTCCAGCCAATTTCGGCCGGTTCTCACCATTAAACAGTATTGATATATCTGAAAATCAATTTTCAGGTAGTTTTCCCAGGTTCTTGTGTGAAAGCAAGCAGTTACAATACTTGCTTGCCCTGGGCAACCGTTTTTCTGGAGAATTACCGGATTCGTATGCTGAGTGCAAAACTTTGCGGAGGTTCAGGGTCAATAAGAATCATTTGACAGGGAAGATTGCGGAGGGGGTTTGGGCAATGCCACTTGCCAGTATAATTGATTTCAGCGATAACGACCTCACTGGTGAAGTATCTCCTAAAATTAGGCTGTCTACCAGCTTGAATCAGTTGATTTTGCAAAACAATAGGTTTTCGGGTCAGCTCCCATCTGAACTTGGCAAACTAATGAATCTAGAGAAGTTGTACTTGAATAATAATAACTTCTCTGGTGTAATACCTTCTGATATTGGTTCTTTGCAGCAGTTATCATCATTGCATTTGGAAGAGAATTCATTGACAGGATCCATACCATCAGAACTGGGGAATTGTGCTAGAATTGTCGACTTGAATCTTGCTTCAAATTCTCTAAGTGGTCGTATCCCAAGTACGATTTCAATAATGAGTTCCTTAAACTCTCTGAATTTTTCACGTAACAAACTAACTGGTTTGATCCCGGAAGGTTTAGAGAGGTTGAAGCTAAGTTCCATTGATTTATCTGAAAACCAGTTGTCAGGAAGAGTTCCCTCAGTTCTTTTGACAATGGGTGGAGACAGAGCATTTGTTGGTAACAAGGAACTTTGTGTTGATGAAAATTCCAAAACCATTACAAAATCAGGGATAAATGTTTGCTTGGGAAGACAAGATCAAGAAAAAAGGTTTGGAGATAAGCTGGTCTTGTTCTCAATAATAGCATGTGTGCTGGTTTTTGTTTTAACAGGTATGCTACTTTTGAGTTGCCGGAACTTCAAGAATGGTCAAGCTGAGATGAAAAACGACTTGGAAGGGAAGAAGGAAGGAGATCTGAGTTGGAAAATCTCATCTTTTCACCAATTGGATATTGATTCAGATGAAATATGTGATCTGGAAGAAGACAACTTGATTGGCAGCGGTGGCACAGGAAAAGTGTATCGCTTGGATTTGAAGAAAAACCGTGGTGTAGTAGCTGTAAAGAAACTGTGGAAGGGAGATGGTCTGAAGTTTTTGGAAGCCGAAATGGAGATTTTGGGGAAGATCAGGCATAGGAATATCCTGAAGCTTTATGCTAGTTTACTCAAAGGAGGATCAAGTTTTCTGGTTTTCGAGTATATGCCTAATGGTAACTTGTTTCAAGCACTTCACACACGGATCAAAGATGGGCAGCCTGAATTGGATTGGAATCAGAGATATAAGATTGCTTTGGGCGCTGCTAAAGGAATTGCATATTTGCACCATGATTGCTCCCCACCTGTTCTTCATAGAGATATAAAGTCAAGCAACATTTTACTTGATGAAGATAATGAGCCAAAAATTGCTGATTTTGGGGTTGCAAAGCTTGCAGAAATGTCCCTTAAGGGTTGTGATAATAGCTCATTTACTGGCACTCATGGCTATATTGCTCCTGGTGAGTTTGAAACTTATTATTCTGCAAGACTTGCTTGATATCATACCTTTTCTACTCTATGCTGATCATGCCTGCGCACTGTTAAGAGATTTTGTGAAGCTGCTATTCTGTTCCGCCTTCTAGAATTGCATGCTTATTTAGCATTGAAGTTTTCACAATTTTACGATGCTCAATTCTGCTTTTGGAAACTGCTTTCCTGTGAGATTTCACATTTCTCTTCCTTGCCATGAAATGAACTGTTCTAATCCACACACTGATATCTTAATGCTTTTACGATGCTCAATTCTGCTTTTGGAAACTGCTTTCCTGTGAGATTTCACATTTCTCTTACTTGCCATGAAATGAACTGTTCTAATCCACACACTGATATCTTAATGCAGAGATGGCATACACACTTAAAGTGACTGAAAAGAATGATGTATATAGTTTTGGTGTTGTGCTGTTAGAGTTAGTCACTGGTAAAAAGCCCATCGATGAGGCATATGGAGAGGGAAAAGATATTGTCTACTGGGTTATAAATCATCTCAACGAACGTGAAAACATCCTCAAGGTTCTCGACAAAGAAGTGGCATCCGAATCTGTCCAAGAAGACATGATTAAAGTCTTGAAGATTGCTGTCCATTGCACGACCAAGCTTCCGAATCTGCGCCCTAATATGAGAGAGGTCGTGAAGATGCTCGTCGATGCTGATTCTAGTGCTTACAGGTCTCCTGATTACAGTTTTGACAAAAACGAAAAGGTTTTTCTATAGTAATTTCCCTTTTCAGAAGCGGCATATCTTTCATTATCTAAGCTTTGAAGCAAGGGTTAGCCCCCCCCCCCACCCCCCCACCCATCAACTTTGGTCATATGTGGAGAACATAATATACATATAGTAGTAGATAATGCTGGTTTGTAGAACACATTTTGGGGCTGTGTGATGGAGTGCTTAGACTTGTCATTTTGTGAAAATATGTGTGTATGGAAGCCGAATTAATATTTAATTATCACTGGCTCCAAATTTTTGCTTGTTTTTCTTTGTGAATTGCATCTACCTCTCTGCTGGACAACTTCTTATTGCAGACATGGTCATGTTTCCCACTCGAATATGATTCTTTCATCTATTGCACCAGAGAAATAGTAGAATTTGTAACCTCGAGACTGCTTCAAACACAGTTTAGCTGTACTTACTGTGAACCAGCCCAGCAATCACTACAACAAATATAAAAGCTTCGGTCCTGCACTACTTGTGCTGCCTATTTCGTTTTTTTAGGACCAGGGAATCACCAACATCAGCAAATTCCATCTGTTTCATCCGATCAAAAGCAAACCATCCACCTGACAGAAACAGCTTGTGAATTCCGTTCGGACCTGAGATAAGAAAATGGGAATTCAGAAACTAAGAAGCAAGAGAAAGCCTGTTTTCACATTGCTTCCCAGTTCACACGATTTGGTCTCAAGTTCAAATCTCAATGACTGAAAATGTGCATCCCTGTAACCATTGGGACAACTATTTTAGAAAATAATAATATAAATCATAATTTATGCTTCTCCTATAATTTATAAGCGTAAGTTTTTAGGTGAGATGGTTTCTTAATATGGTATCAGAGTCTCATTGATCCAGCGGTCACGGGTTCAAATTTCACTATCTCCATTTATTTGATAAAATAATCAGGTATAAGGTATTGTGAGTATATGCAAGTTTCAAGATCAAAGAGTTTTCACTTGAAAAAAACTTATATAATTATTAATTTTAAGATTCGTGGGATTAGTCGAGATATAAACAACTACTTATAAACCCATGGCATAACTGGACTGACACTTGATGAATGTTCCTTGTTACGTCTTGCAAGACTAGGTTCCTTTCCATTTGGCACAGCTGGCTTCCTCAATGCAGCTTTCGGAGAGATTGCATGGGCGGTGTACACACAAAATTCGGGCAGATTCATAAGATAAATGCACTGAAAAATATGATGGTGAAATTACAGTAATAAATTTAATTATAAGAAAAATAAAAGTTCTTTTAAGTGTTCTTCATGTACTTAAACTCTCTAATTAAGGGTCAAATCTAGATTTTATTTTTGTTTTGAATGAAGAGATACTCACATGAGATTCCATGGTTGGTCCATAGGATTTTTGGCAGCTTGGGAATTTTCCACACACACACCATTGACGACGATTCATCCTCGGAGATTAGTTGATTTAAAGAGATTAAAATTATAAGAACGTAGAGAAGGGAGCTCAAGAAGGAAGGGTTCATGTAAGATCACAAGAATCTTTCAAGTTTGAGCATATGATCACATCGTCAATTAAAGATGGGGTGTTTTTCTACGACATTATCATCTTAAGGGGGTGTTTAGGAATGTGGTTGTTGTTGCTTTTTAAAATGCTTTTCGTGTCGAAATACATTAAAATAATATTTTTTTTTATTTTTTTTAAAATTATTTTTGATATCAACATGTCAAAATGATCTAAAAACAAAAAAAAAATTCATTTCAATTGAAAAAAAATGAATTTAAGTGAAACGCGGTTTGCACCGCTCACCCAAACATCCTCTAAGTTGGAATTTAAGGGAAGTTTGAGAGAAATCCTTTTATTTATTTATTTATTTATTTATTTATGAATAAACGAGTTTGAATGTGAATGAGAACTGATTTTGATGGATGGAAAAGAAACTCGAAACAAATTTAGGTGCACGTAGGGGGAGTTATACGAGTTAAATCTTTCTAGGAATGTGGTAATTTTTGTTTTAAAATATTTTTATTTTAAAAAAAATATCAAATTAATATTTTTATTTAGTGTTTTTTATTTTAATTTTGATAAAAGTGAGAAAAGTAGGTATATGAGGTGACATTGAAAATTTATGTCACAAATTCACTTGAGTTCACTATTTTTTAGTTATTAGAGACCTACCCCTTGAGTTTTACAAAATTTAATTTTAATATCAATATTTATTTTATTTGTTTTCTAGTTTTTCTGGTTAGAGGAGAGAGAGAATGTCACTCAATTCCAATTTAGAGAGAATATTTATTGGTGAGAATAATGTTTTTCAAAAAATAATGATTTTTTGAAAAGATTTATCATATGTGTAGTCTTGCATTTATTTTGTTATTTAATAAATTTTATGTGTGTGTTGATTTTTATTATAAATTTTGTGTGTTTTTCTATTACAAATTTATTTAGACAAAGAAATTCATTAAATACAACAAGGTAAATTATTGGTGATGTTAAGTATTTGATCTTCATTTGTTTTTTAATTTCTTTATGGTATCTCATTATTTGATGTCTTATTTTCTATAATATTTTTTTTATCATATAATTAAATAAAAAAACAGTTTTGGAGGGGGAAAACTATAATCCAACTAGAGTCACAATCTATTCTAGTCACAATCTATTCATAAAATATTTGTTTAAAGATCAAGATCAATCTAATATATCTTTGTTTTAATAAGTTTTTTGAAAAAAAATATTATCTTAAAGTTTCATTAATGTTTTTAATGCTCATCAAATTATATTTTAACATGTAAAATCAATCAATTTATTTTAAATTAATCTCACATGATTTAACTTAAAACTCGAGATAGATAAAGAAATAGATTGTCAGATTTCAAAATTAACCCATTAAATCAAATTCATTAACTATCACAAGATCCTTTATATTTATTTTATTTTATTATACATTTTAAAAAAGTTCGTTCTTGATGAAGTGCTTTCCAATGAAAAGATTATGATAGAAAAAGAGTCTTGCTTAACTAATAAAAGTAATAACGTGCTCATGCGAGTTGAGGTTAGAATTGTCGATGCTGAAGAAAAAGAGTTTCGATGTCTGAAATTGTAGTTATAGCTGTTATTTTCAAGAAAAAATATTTAAAAATATATTAAAATTATTTTTTTATTTAAAAAAAATCATATTTAACTAGTATATCAAAGTAATTTTAAAATATTAAATAAAATTCATTGAGAACATTATTTTTTTTCAAAAATCACTTTTTAAGTGTTTTCCAAATACCACAGCCTCAAAAGTTGAGTTAAAAATTACATTCACAAGTGCATCTCAACCCCAAAGACTTAGTCGTCATGAGTGACTGTATGTCTGGGAACATGGTTGCGGTTGTTTTTAAAAATAATTTTTATTTAAAAATATATTAAAATAATATTTTTTTTTTATTTTTTAAAAATTATTTTTGATATCAGTACATCAAAATAATATAAAAAATCAAAAAAATAAATAAAAATAAAAAATAAAAAATTTCAAATTTTTCATAAGCATTTTCCGATTGCAATGTTAAACAACCCCTAAGTATATATTTGAAAGTGTGACTAAGGATATTTTTAATAATATTTTATATATATATATATATATATATAAAATTAAAAAAAACATTTTTAATATTAATATTTAAAAACACTAAATGTTTTTAATTTAAATTAAAATATAAAAATTTATTTATATTTTTTTAAAATAGTTTTAAAACAGAAGATAATGTTGACAAAGCTCATTAGTGTAAAAAGAGAGGAAGCAAAGTCACGATGATACATAGGAAATGTAGTCGGTGCAAGTGCGTGGGAATTCGTTACCTGTAATTTCCTCTTCTTTAAATCCCAGCTCCTAATTTAAAAATTAAAAATTAAAATGTCTGCATGATGGGACCAGATCGTTCTATTCGTGTCAAAACCTTCAACTCCCTGTTTATTGTACGCAACTTGTCAGAAACTTCCAGCCCTTCTAGAAACTCAGGAAACTTTAGAAGCCACAACTCACAAGTCACTTCCACTTAGATTATTTGTTTTTTTTTTTAAAAAATAAATTTATTTTTTCATTTTAAAATAACTATTTTTTTATTATTTCAGATCAATTTATATTAAAAATAATTTTTTAAAAATAAAAAATATTATTTTAATTTATTTCTGAAAAAAAATTAAAAAAATAATATCAATGATATAACATAAACTCTTATCATATTTTTACATATTGAAATTAGTTACTTATACGATGTCATGTATTAATTTATATGATTATTTATTAATAGTTAGCACTTAAATTAATTTATATTTAAGCTTATTAATTAACTCGTATTGCCGGGTATTTTTTTTCTTCCTAAAAGAGCATTAAAAATATAAAAGGGTGTGTATATCGACCACACTCTTGCAATTCCAGTTTAAGGGGTTAATTGACATTGCGATCAAAAAATATTAATTAAAAAAATTAAAAATTTTTAATTTAAATTACAAACAAATTAGTTTTTTATATTAATTTGATGTGCTGATGTCAAAAATGATCTTTAAAAAATAAAAATATATATATTATTTTGATCCATTTCTAAACGAAAAATACTTTCAAAAACAATCGTAATCACACTCCCAGATAGACACTAAGCAGTGGACCTGGTGCCTGTTTGGCCAAGCGTCTGGATCGCCGTTTGGCCAAAATTTGAAATTTTTTCTTTTTTTTATCATTTTAAATAAAAAAATTTGGTGTTTTTAGATTATTTTGATGTGCTGATGTCAAAAATAATTTTTAAAAATAAAAAATATATATTATTTTGATGTGTTTCTAAACAAAAAAACACTTTAAAAAACAACTGTAACCACACTTCCAAACACTTCCTGGACTTGAGTGACTATCTCTTTGTAGTTTGAGTTTATATCATTTTAAAATATTTTATATATAAAATATAAAGGGAAAAAAATTATAAAAACTATTAGAAAAATATAAAGTTGGGCGTGTCAAACACAGTCTACCAAGCGTGCACCCTGGTGTGCTCGAGGCTTGGGCTTAGAGCTACCATTTCCAAATCTATGCACCTTGATAGAAGGTGGACATGAGCATGGTAGCTCGAGTCTACGAGAATGTTCTTGAAATTATTTTCTGGACTTATTAATAGATTTATCACAATAAATTTTTAGACTTATTCATACCATGAATAGTCTTTTCTCCTTCCGAGGGCAAGACATGTTGCATGTCTTTTTTTATCTTGGATTAGACTAAAAAAAAATAGAAAATATGTTTTATAGATTCAGTTGAGTAAGAAAAACCCTGTTTATCTTAGATTTTTACAACAGATATATGTCTCTGACTCGAACTCAAGACCTGATACGCATATCTCAAGAGACTCCATCCTCTAGAAAACATATTTTATAGTTCCAGGTGAGCAAGTAAAACTCTGGTTGTCCTAGACTCTCACAAGAGATACATGTCCTGACTCGAGACCTGGTATGCATATCTCAAGTTTTTTAATATCACGTCATGCCCCACAAAAATTAAATTATTATTTTATTAAACTAATTTCTTGATATTTCATTTTTTAATTATTCAAATTAAAAAAATATTTGTGTTGAAACATTATAATTTATGTGCTAATGCTATCGAAAAACAAGAGATTTCAATATTGTTTGGAATTGTGTTTCAAAATTAGTTTTGGAAAATTTTGAATTTTTATTTTATATTAAAAAATTTTAAGTGTTTTTAATTCATTTTCAATGTGCTAATGTTTAACAATAATTTTTAAAAATAAAAAATATATCATTTTAATATATTTTTAAACAAATTATCTTTTTTTTTTTATCATGTAGTTAAATAAAAAATAGTTTTGGAGGGGAAAAAAACTATAATCCAACTAAAGTCACAATCTAGTTTGACAAGTTCACCTCCTAGCCTGATATTTTTTTATTGGTTTTTGGTTAATTAATTATTTTTAATAGTTTTTTTCTTGATTGAGAAATTAACTACATGGTTTATTTATCGTTTTCTTTAGAGTTACCGTGATCTTAAATAAATTTTTATTTTTACTTTCGTGCTCAATTTCATGATTATATAATTAAAATATATTTGATAAGAAAAAAACATTAAACTCAATGAAATTCATAATATATTTACTTAAAGATCGTGATCGATCTAATATATCATTGTCTTAGTATTTTTTATAAAAAAAATTATCATCTTAAAATTTTATTAAAAGTCAAGTATTTTTTTATTGCTCGGCAATTTGTATTTTGATCCATGAAATCAATTAATTTATTTTGAACTAATTCGACATGATTCAGATTAAAACTCGAGCTAGACAAAGAAATAGATTGCCAGATTTCAAAATTAACAGATCAAACGTCATCGTATTACATTTTATTTTATTTTACATTTTTTAAAAGTTTGTTCTTGATGGAGTGCTTTCCAATAAAAAAAGTACGAAAGAAAAAAGAGTCTTGCTTAACTAATAAAAGTAATAACGTGCTCAATGGAGTTGATGTTAGAATTATTAATGTGAAAGAAAAAGAGTTATGTGATCTTAGTGGATGTTTGAAAATGTAGTTACGGTTGTTTTTCAAAGTATTTTTTATTTAAAAATATATTAAAATAATATATTTTTTTATTTTTTAAAAAATCATGTCTAACATCAGCATATTCAAATAATTTAAAAAAATTAAAAAATATTCATTCAGAACAAAAACAAACTTTTTTTCAAAAAACACTTTTTAAATGTTTCCTAAACTCCACGACTTCAAAATTGAGTTATAAGTTACAATTGCAACCGCAACCTCAACCCTAAACAAAAACTTAGTGGGTATTTAGGAGTGCTTTTTAAAAGTATTTTTGAAAAAAATTGAAAATTTTTTATTTTTATTTTTCATTTTAAATGAAATTTTTTTGTGTTTTTAGATCATTTTAATATGCTGATATCAAAAATAATTTTTAAAAAATAAAAAAATATCAGTTTAATATATTTCTAAACGAAAAATATTTTTAAAAGTAATCGTATCCGCACCCCAAACAAGTCATATCAGTAGCATAGTATGTATGTTTAGAAGTATAATTAAGATTATTTTTAAAAATATTAAATTTAAAAATAATTTAAATTAAAAAAATAAAAATTTATAATTTAAAAAAATATTTTTAAAACATAGTAATTAAAAGATATCTCGTTAGTGTAAAAAGAGTGGAAGCAAAGTCACGACCATGCATAGGAAATGTAGTCGTTGCAAGTGCGTGGAAAATCGTTACCTATAATTTCTTTTTATTTTTTCTTATTTAATTAGGAAAGATCCCTTGATCCCAGGCTCTGATTTCAAATCCCAGCTCCTAATTAAAAAAGAAAATTAAAAATGTTTTTTTGTTTATTGTAAGCAACTTGTCAGAAACTTCCAGCCCTTCTAGAAACTCAGGAAACCTCAGAAGCCAAAGCTCACAAGTCACTTCCACTTCGATTATTTGTTTTTAAAAAATATTTTTATTTCAAATTAATTGTTTTTTTATGATTCCAAATCATTGACATTAAAAATAATTTTTTTAAAAATAAAAAATATTATTTTAATTTATTTTCAAACAAACAAACTTTAAAAAACAATATTAATAAAATAACTATAAACCCTTATTGTATTTTTATACATATTGAAATTGTCAGTATTTAAATTAATTTATATTTAAGCTTATTAATTAACTCTTATTGACGGGTATTTTGTCTTACTAAAAGAGCATTAAAAATACATAAGGGTGTGTGTATTGACCACACTCTTGCAATTCCAGTCTAAGTAGTGGACTTGGACTTGAATGACTATCTCTTGTAGTTAGAGTTTGGATAATTTTAAATTTTTTTATATAAAAAAATAAAGGGGAAAAATTATAAAAACAATTAGAAAAATATAAAGTTGGGCGTGTCGAACACAATCTACTAAGCGTGGACCCTGGTGGGCTCGAGGCATGGGCTTAGGGCTACCATTTCCAAATCTATGCACCTTGATAGAAGTTGGACATGAGCATCATAGCTCGAGTCTTCGAGAATGTTCTTTGAATTATATTTTAGATTAAGGCCCTGTTTGTTTGTTGGAAAGTGATTTTTTTTTGGAAAGTGAATTTTGGGGAAAGTGAATTCCTGAAAAGTGAACTTCTGAAAAGTGAATTCCGATATTTAGCAGTGTTATGGAAAATGAACTGGAAAATACTTTCCAGTGTTTGTTTGTGTTATGGAAAATCTATGCGCCCTGATAGAAGTTGGACATGGGCATCATAGCTCGAGTCTTCGAGAATGTTCTTGGAATTATTTTTTAGACTAACTACATTTAGATTTTTCACAATAAATTTTTAGACTTATCCATATCGTGAATAGTCTTTTCTCCTTCCGAGGACAATTCATGTTGCATGTCATTTTTTTAATTTTGGATTTGAGAAAAAAATATTTTTTAGAAATTGTATTTTATGAATATATGTGAACAAGGAAATTCAGATTATGCCAGACTCTTATAAGAGATGTACATTTTTGGCTCAAACTCGAGACCTGATGTGCATATCTCAAATAACTCTATTATTTAGAAAACGCATTTTATGGGATCAGATGAGCAAGTAAAACCTGATTGTCTCAGATTCTTACAAGAGATGCACGCCTTAACTCAAACTCAAGATCTGGTATGCATTTCTCAAGAAAATTTATTCTATAGAAAACATATTTTATGGGTCCAAGTAAACAAGTAAAACTTTGATTGTCTCAGACTTTTACAAGAAATGCATACTCTGACTCGAACTCGAGACCTGATGTGCATATATTAAACTTTTTATCATTACGTCACGCCCATGCTAAAATTAAATTATTATTTTATTAAACTAATGTTTTGATCTTTCATGCATTTCTAATTATACAAATGAAAAAATATTTGTGTTGAAACATTATAATTTATGTGCTAATGCCGTCGAAAAACAAGAGATTTAAGTATTGCTTGAAATTGTATTTCAAAAGTAGTTTTGGAAAATTTTTATTTTTATTTTATATTAAAAAATTTAAGCATTTCTAGATCATTTTCATATATTGATATAAAAAATAATTTTTAAAAATAAAAAAATATATTATTTTAATATATTTATGAACAAATTATAATTTCAAAAAAATCCCAAATTACCAAACAATTCATTTATATGCTCAGTGGATATTTGTAGGATTAAATTGTTTATTGATTTAACTTGAAATTGGATTGCTCGAGTACAAATAAATAAATAAATAAAATAAGTTGAATTTATAATTTGTTTCCTTATCTTTTCCCATAAGAAAACGTGGAGTAATTTGTCTGTACCAGTGATGTTTTCGTCTTTGCAATTATTTTTTTTATTGAATTTTGCCATTCCATTTTTTATTTTTATTTTTATTTATTTCGAGTATCAAGTTTCAACTGTTGACCACTCGCTCTCTCTCCACCATTGACCACACGCTCTCTCAATATTTCTAAATCGCTGCCTAATGGACTGAATAAAAATGTTCAAAGGACCTCGTCTTGGTCCTCCTTCACAAACCGCGTTTACTCTGCTACGCGAATCCAACGCTAAATATCATCACTACGTACCTTCTTTTGTGTTCTTGTGATCCGCCATGAAATCAGTATCCAATTATCCCACGAACTATTTTTTCTATGGCCTGTTATTTCTGTAACCACCCTCTTCCTCATCTCTTCTTCTTCTCCATTCTTTTTTCTTCTTCCATTCCATTCGTTTTTTCGCTCTCAACTGTTTCGATATCTGAAACTGGAGACAAAACATTGGTGTGCGTGTTAGTTTTTGTTCCTGGTGCCACACAGTCTTTTCTAAAATGTTCAAGCTTTCCCAGTGGAATTAAAATCCCTTTTAATTCTAATACTTCCTTTTCTGCTATAGTTGGTGGAGATGGATTCCTCTGTGGCTTGATATCCTTTTCTCTGTCTCCCGCTAATTCAACTCTGGTTTGCTGGAGATTCTCTGGTGATGGTACTAACATGTCCTACAAGAGAATTAATAAGAACCTGGCTCTCAGTCAACTGGAAGCAGGAAACACTCTGACTTGTGGTCTAGTTAATACCACTAATCGCCTCGAATGCTGGCCACGGAAAAAGTTCAACACTGGCAGTATGAATCAGAGATTTTCAAGCATGGCAGTTGGTGAAGATTTCGTATGCGGGCTATCAGAAAATGGGAATATTACTTGTCTAGGAGATTATACAAGTGTTGTTGACCAAGCGCCCGGGGGGAGCTACAGTGCAATTGCTGCTGGGTTTAGGCATGCTTGTGCTGTAAATCTTACTCATGGGTTGGAATGTTGGGGGAGCATGGAAGGGGTGATACCGCAAGGTGAGTTCATATCAATGGCGTTGGGGGATAATCGTAGTTGCGCTCTGCGGGCTAATGAGACAGTTGTTTGCTGGGGGCAAGGTGATTTCAGTTTGCCAGAGAGATTAAAGGAGACTTACTTTAGTACTATTAAAGCGAAAAGAAAAGTCTTCTGTGGGGTTTTGAAATCGAATTTTTCCTTGTATTGTTGGGGCAATGAGAATTTTAACTCCAATTCAGCTGTGTTTGAGAATGTATTGCCAGGCCCCTGTAGAAGTGTTTGTGGTCCAGATGGTATCATAGAAGGATCGGGCAGATTGTGTCCCGAAGGACAACAGATTTGCCAGCATTCTAAGATCAATATCCATGATACGGTTTCACCTGGAGTTGAGCCGCCACCGCCTCCACCACTAGAAAGTCATAGGTGTCGCGGTAGGTGCGAATGGAGCGGTAAAATGATAACTTTTTTAGCGGTGGGATGTTTTGGTTCCCTCGTTTTGTTGCTTGCCATCGGGTTCTTCCTCTTCAAACACTGCAAGTGTAGAGGTTGCCGAGTCCATGATTCCGGGCCCTTGGATGGGACCGGACCAGGAGCCCCTGTTGAACAGGGTGGTGGTCCAAGCCAACCTCACGCCCGGCAAACTGAAGAAGCATCGCCGGTCTTAGAGAAGCGGCTGAGCCAGTTGACCAGCATGGGAAACGCGGGGAACCTGGAGGAGTTCTCTTTGCAAGCTCTACTTGAAGCCACCGACAACTTCTCACACGACAGAGCAATCGGGACGGGAAGCTTTGGCTCAGTTTATCAGGGGACATTAGAGGATGGCCGTGAGGTAGCTATCAAGCGAGCTGAAATATCAAACACGACGTCGTACGCTGTCGGAACAAGGCGTCAAGAGGACAAGGACAACGCATTTATCAACGAGCTTGAATCTCTCTCAAGACTTCACCACAAAAATCTTGTCAGATTATTAGGATTCTGCGAGGATAATAATGAGCGGGTGTTAGTCTACGAGTATGTGCACAATGGCTCCCTCCATGACCATCTCCACAAGTTTGAAAGCTCGCCGTTAATGTCATGGGCTGCTCGCATCAAGGTGGCGCTAGATGCAGCCAGAGGCGTAGAGTACCTTCACAAGTACGCCGTGCCATCGATCATCCACCGTGATATCAAGTCATCAAACATATTGCTCGACTCCAAGTGGACTGCCAAGGTGTCTGATTTCGGTCTCTCTTTGATGGGCCCCGATGATGAAATGTCACACCTCTCACTCCGTGCAGCTGGCACGGTAGGCTACATTGACCCAGAGTATTTTAGATTCCAGCAGTTGACCCCAAAGAGCGATGTCTACAGTTTTGGAGTGGTTTTGCTGGAGATACTTTCCGGGTTCAAGGCCATCCACAAGAATGAAAGCGGCGTGCCCCGGAATGTGGTTGATTCTGTGGTGCCCTCCATTGTTCACGATGAAATCCATAGAGTGCTAGACCCAAGAGTGCCGCCGCCGACACCGTTTGAAATAGAGGCGGTGATATATATGGGGTACTTGGCAGCAGATTGTGTGACACTTGAAGGTCGAGATAGGCCATCCATGACCG
Organism: Salix dunnii; assembly: GCA_015731905.1. Classification (NCBI taxonomy): domain Eukaryota; kingdom Viridiplantae; phylum Streptophyta; class Magnoliopsida; order Malpighiales; family Salicaceae; genus Salix; species Salix dunnii. Next base: position 13,815,269 of record CM027677.1, on the reverse strand, counting down.
ATGTTGTAAATAGCCTGGAAAGAGCATTGGCTGCGTGCTTGGTGCACCCAACGTCGTCGCTTTCCCGGTCCACCACCGGCGATTCCACATGAGAGGTTTTAACGTCGAAAGAACCTGGTCAACATGAAAATCTCTCTTTTTTTGGCGTGTGCATAGTAAATACTCGTCCAAGCCCTTTTTTTTTCAATTACAAGGAAAAATTTCCTCCGATATGTTCATTGACTGAGGCAAAAAGTATATGATGATGTACCTAACACATAATTATTACGATTTTTCTTTTTAGAATTATTCTCATTTAAAAATTTAAATTATAAGTTGAAATATCAAAATATAATTTATATTAATTTTTACATAAAAAAATTTTAAACTTAAAACTCGTATAGATTCATATTATTTTATACTTGATTTTTATCAAATAAACTAAGATCGCATATATTTGAACTCATGACTGTTGAATCAACAAAACTCTAATATTATATTAAAAAATTATCTCATTAAAAATTTAAACTATTAAATGAAACAAACTGTTATTCTCTCAGTTTTTTCAACTTTCAGCTTTGAATTTGCTTCTTCCATTAGGGAGGTCAAAGGGAGGAAATTCTGTATATTTGAAGAAGCAACACGACGGAGTCAACCCTTTTCCGACAGCACCATAACCACCACAGGAAGGGCTGGAAGACTTCTTCCCTGTTTTCTTTGGTCAGCTGAGTTATTTAAGTTATGATCACGACGGCTTATAAAAATATAGGTGGGTTTTGAAAGGCCTCTCTTTACTTTTTTAAATTTAATGGTTCAATGATTTGAAAAGGTTTTTCAAAATCATTGTGCTGCGCAACGCCATCAATAATAGCTCATATCAATTATCAAAATCAATATTGTTAATTTTATTTTGTTTTTATCAAAATATATTCTATCAGTTCAAAAAACAAGATAAAATAATATAATATTTACTTCACTTAAAATTTCAGTTTATTCTGAAAATTCTATCTCAAATTTTAGGCAGAACATTCTGGTTTCATTCCGCCCGTTTTGTTTTGACAAGATAGTGTATTTTTTAATAATGAATAATTTTACAATATCAATTATATCTCTTAATCTGACTGTTAGATTGAGATGGAAATTTTACGAGAATCTCTTGACATTTATATATATAATGTTAAAATTTAAAAGCAATTGGATAATTTAATAACCTTGCAAGATTCATGATTATATTCTCATAATATTATACATGTTTATAATTTTATTCAGAAAAATCATTGTATTGTGTTTTTTATATGAAATTGCACAATTATAAATAATTTTATTTTTAGATTTGAACTAAAAAAAATGAATTAATATATTTAATTATATATACATACATAAATAGTACAACCTCAAAACGAAATATCAAAATATTCTATTCCAATTAAAAAATCAAAACATCAACCAAAAACAGAATTGATAACTTTGATTAGAACAAATATATGAACCGTCTCTGATTATAGCTTCTTAGCTGTATATAAAAACCAGTTAGTCTTAATCACAGATGGTGTGATGCTTGACAACATTGTATGAATTGATTCTTGCTACAACATCTCCTGCAAATTTAGATATTGCATGGTTACATCCACCATTTCTTGATGTGCTATCCAAAATTTTCAGACAAGTCAGGATTCAGAGTTTTTCTTGAGTCTGAAATTCTATCAAATATTCTCATTCGAACAGAAGAAAATACACTTATGACAAACTCAAGCTTAACCTAATTTACTTCAAAAAAAAAAAAAAAACAAATTTGAACATGTTGAGTAACTTGAGTTGCATGAATTCCAAGAAGAAAGCAAAGAGCAATATTAGGGCTGTGTTTGTTTCCCGAAATTCACTTTCCGGAGAATCACTTTCCAAACTTTTCTGTGTTTGTTTGTCTTCCGGAAAGTTGGTCAACGGAAAACACTTTCCAGTCAAAGAAAAATTTGGCTTGGTTTTCAGGAAAGTGTTTTCCGGAAAATTTGGGCGGAAAACACTTTCCGGAAGTTGTGAAAAATTTAGAAATGTCATTATTTGCTGATTATATCAAATTTGATCCTCAAACTTTTGATTGCTATATATAATTTGTTTTGAATATTTATTTTTCAATTCCATCTCTTAAAATTTAATTTTTATATTAATTTTGGTCCTTATTTTTATAATTGCTATTTGCTTTTTTCTTATCATTTTTTTATTGAAATTTTTTATCTATCAAATTTGGTCCTCATTTTTTTTATTGTTACTTATTTTATTTGAAATAATTTATGAAATGTTAATTATTATTATTTTAATTTATTCACCTTTCATTTTTTTTAATTTTTAGATTTGATCTCTATTATTTTGATTATTATTTATTTTATTTGAGATAATTTATGAAATTATATTTTTTTTCAATTTCATTCTCATTCAACTTTTTAATTTGTAAGATTTGTTCCTCATTATTTTAATAAACTTGAAAAAAAATTTATTAATAAATTATTTTCCAGTTTATTTTTCATAACACAAACAAATACTGGAAAGTATTTTCCAGTTCATTTTTCATAACACTGGCAAACATCGGAATTTATTTTTCAGGAATTTACTTTTCAGGAATTCACTTACCCCGAAATTCACTTTCCAAAAAGAAATCACTTTCCAGCAAACAAACGGGCCTAGTAGGGTAGGAAGTGCTCGGTATCATCTCTTAAGAGGACTGGTATTAGGATTCTTCCATGAGCTTTGTCCACAAGAAGTTGCTCATCCAGATGGGAAAGAAACATGTGCACCAATTATTAGGTCAATTCAGAGTTTTTATTGGATTTGTTGGAAGAGAAGACTATTCTCAAAGCTTAATTATGATGAAAAGGTCTGAACAGGTAATTGATCTTTGAATGTTTCTCAACTAAAAATACTGAAAAAGTCTTCAAGATGATATTACAAAGATTTCCACAGCTTTCAAGGTTCAAATCTATAATAAATGGGATCATCTAGAAAAGCTGGAACGAGCTTAGGTCACACATAAAAAGGCACTACCAGGACTTGCTGACTATGTAAAGATGGGAAAACACATCCACCCATCAGCATCTACGTGGTTATCATCCACAAATTTTATCATTTGCTGGAAGATTCTTTACTTTAGAAAGTTCAAACAAGTTTAGACAGCGCAATCCTGGACACAAATTTATAAATACTTAAAAATACTGAGAATGCAAACTCAGGGATACTTTATCCATAGCAGTGTTAAGCTCCAGGTTTTCAATACCATTCCGGTTGTTGTTCTGGTTTTTCTATTAGTACAGAATATTTTGGTTTTGAAGCATTTCGGCGTGCCGTTTCGGGAAAAATTAAAATATTAATTAAATTATACAATACAAACATAAAGCCAAACAAACATAATCTCAAAATTAGAAGAAAAATAAAAGTCACAAGTTAATCAAAATAAGGAGGATTTTAAGGCCGAAACGGCACACTCGGAACGGTACCGAGACGTTCCGGCCTGAATTTAACCAGAATTTTCAAAACGGGCCGGAATTAAAACCGAGACGAAAACGATACCGTTTTGTCTCGGTTTTTTAATGGAACGGAACATTTCAGCTGTATCGGACGGAACGGAACATTTCGGCCGTTTCTGATGGAACAAAACGGTATCGACAACCCTATTTAAGCTTGTAACATGATATTTAATAGCATGTGTAAATTAGCTGTCCACGGAAAGGAATTGCATGAAGACTCATTAAGTTTTTTAATTTTTTCCCAGAGTATTTTAGGGACTAAAGACCTCAAATTTAGCACTGTTCAAATGGTTTCCATACAAATGAAATCTAAATTTTCACAAGCTATACTCCAAATGATTTAAAAACAATGACTATCAAACGTCAAGCATGTGGTAATTCTAAGAAAGAGTAAACAAGGTCACTTACTAGCGAAGCATTTATGGAAATTGGGGCATAAACCTGAGTATATGGGCAAAAAAAATAAAATGGCCGCAATTATACCAGTTTTCATAAATTACTGAGTCCTGACTATTGGTTACACAGCAGCTCTTCCCTCCATCTATGCATTTAGAGATCATGAAATTGACCTCCTATCCTCAAGTAATTTTGTTAGAGCACCATCAATTCGTCTTTGGGAACATTTCCATTAACAAAATGGCTGTCCAATTTAGATTTGATAATAGTATAATACCAGATGCATTATCTGCCAAATCATATACATATACCACCCCCCCCACTTTCTTGACAATAATCAACTGACTCAACAAGTAGATTTTCCTCCTTCATAGGGGGGGCACTCAAGGCAAATTGTTTGTGTTTAACTCAAAATAATACAGGGTGTCTCTTTGCATTTCACCTTTCCTTTCATATTGTTATTTAACACAAGAAAAGGGAGCCCGGTAAATAATGCTAGCATCACAAGCATCGACAGAAGTGATACACATGCTGAATAATAGAAAAATAAAGAGTGATGCTTGAGCATATCCACCAACATGCAAGTTATCATATACTTGTTGGGGGGTATCTTCTAGTAGCAGCCCCAGTATCAACTTATCAAGAGCTGTTCAACATGATAATTTATTCACAAGGTGGTGGCGCCTGATAGCATTAGGATAGTTGGGAAGATATGATAGTGTAGCCAATCGAACACACGCTAATAAAATCAGTGTGTGTGTGCGCGTGAAAGAGAGAGAGAGAGAGAGAGAGAGAGAGAGAGGGGTATTTTGTCACATGCCTGAGTGTAATGTCTTCATACATGGATAGTACAGCCTCCACATTTCGATGATGAACTTGCAACTGCAACTTCATGTAAACACAGCCATACCAAAAAAGGAAACAAACATTATTACTTGGCAACATTGATCCAATGACCCATTAAAGCCACAAAGAAGACAGTCCTCTGAACTAATAAGAGTGTAAGAAAACAGATAAGTTCACAACATGCCTTGTCTTCAGTGTCCTCAAAACATTGGGTGAGCCTGGCAGCAATTTCTTCAATCTCAGGGGGAGAATAATTCAAGTGGTATATCTTCCCAGTAGCAGGGTCTAAACTGCGTCCAGCCACTCTTTCAACAAGAATCTCTTCATTGACCTGCAAATCAACATTCACAAGGTTGGCTGACGAGGGAAACTCAATCTTGATATGTAGAATTTGAAATCTTCACGAGGATGTGAGGATACATCAAGGGCATTACATTGTTAAATCAATTCTTTCATCTTCATTAACACCTTCGTTACGCACCATCTATGCATTTAGAGATCATGAAATCAACTTCCTATCCTCAAGTAATTTTGTGAGAGCACCGTCAGTTTGTGCAAAATCATATACCAATTTGGGAATATTTCCATTAACCTGAAATTAATAAAAAAAAAAAAAAGAAAGTATTTTTAGATATTTTTATATGCTGATATTAAGAAATAATTTTAAAAAATTTAAAATTAATATATTTAAAGATAATTTCAACCACGGTAATCAATAATTTGAAAATGAATGATTTGGAAGGAGCGGAGGAGGAAGGGAGGGGGCAGTAAAATCATGACAACTATTTTGGGGTATTCGGGAGTGTAGTTATTGTTGTTTTTTAAAGTATTTTTCGTGTTGAAATATATCAAAATGATATTTTTTTTATTTTTTAAAAATTATTTTTGATATCAGTACATCAAAATAATTTAAAAACATCAAAATATATTCATTTAAAATGAAAAGAAAAAAAAAAAAAAAGCAAAAGGTTTGGCTGCCAAACAGGCACTTCATTTGGAAACAGCTGTCCTTTCTCCATGTATAAAGTTTATAGCGCAGATCAAGCTAGAAAATGAAAAATGACAGCTGTGGGATTTGAACCCACGCCCTTTCGGACCAGAGCCTAAATCTGGCGCCTTAGACCACTCGGCCAAACTGTCTTGGATGACAGCAAGTGCCACGGTGTTTTAATTATATTAAATTAAATTTATCATCGTGCGGGAATTAAACTCGTTGTTTACTTCATAGAGACAGGGATCATAATAATTCCAAATAATATTGTTAAGGCTAGTTTTGTCTTTTAATTTTTAAATTTTCTGGTTCGTTTAGAACTTTTATTTTTTCTTTGTGATTGGTACGCTTAGTTTTTTATTTTGTTTAGGTATGATTTTTTAGTTTAATTAAAAAGTTTTAAACCTCGTGGGAAATAAATTACATGAAAAAAGAAAATATTTCATAATAAAATTTTGAATTAATTTTTTAGTATGGTTATTCTATTTAGCATAAATATGGGTTGTTTCTTCATGTTACTTTTCTTCGTCTATATTGGTATTTTATGTTTATAAAGCCATGACTTTTATACATTGAGGAACAAAACAATAATTACACTATTACAATTCACAATAATCTATGTCTATTACTACAATAAAAATTCCACACGGTTTACCTTCTTCTTTAATATTGCATTGCTATATATATTATTTAAAAAAAAAATTGTCTATTTTAATTTTTAATGTTATGGTGCTTGAGAATTTAATTTAGTAATTTATATCTTTTTATTTTTTCTTTTTACAGGGTTAAAATTGTTTGCTGGTTTACAAAGGTAACTCACGTTGCCCTAGTTTAAACTTTATATTATTTATTGATATAAAAAATATATTATTAAACTTTATAAAGTCCATAAACCTATTTATAGATTTGGCTAGTTGACATGGTTCGCGAGTATGCAAGTTTAACCTTTTTTTTTAATTTTATTTATTGATATGAGTTAATTGAGAATCCAACTCCTATAACAAGAAGAAAAATGTATTCTAAAATAGATTTTCTTCTGTTTACACACATACAAAAAAAAAAATTATTCTAAATAACCAATCATCTCAAGGTGACTAGTATGTTTTTAAGTCAACTTATAATATTTGGTTCCTTATAGATACTTAATGACTTTCTTAGTAGCTTTCCAATTGTCTATTCATAGATAGTTTTGAAACCTTCTTAATATTTGTACTGCAAATATTGTATAGAGTTGTGCATATATTAAATAGTCAATTACGAGTAGATAAGAGAATATTACTCCTATGATCATTTTTTATTGCATTTTGTGGGCATTGATTTTGACTAAACTTGTTGTTTTTACAATAGGTGTTATTAAAGGTGTACAATTGGCATCTTGAATGTTATTAAAAAAATTCAATACAAGACTTTAGAGATAGTTCTAAAATATTTTGAGATTTGTCTATGTAAATCTCTATGTCAATGACATAAAAGACTTCACTCAAATGCTTCAAATTAAAGTTTTAAGAAAGAAATTGATTTGTCTCAGGTGGCAAAATCAAATCATGACTTGCAAGCATAATATAATCTGCATATATAATGATAAAGATATGTTTGTTATCACTACTCTTAAGGAATATACACTGATCAACAATGTTCTTAATAAAACTATATGAAATTTAATATACCATTGTTTGAAGGTCTGTTTTAGTTTATATATAGATTTTTTTAGCTTACAAAACAAATGGTTTTTTTTTGTCATCACAAAAATATTTACTTTGATTCATGTATATCTCTTCATCTAAATTTTCATTTAGAAATGATATTTTCACATTCATTTGATTTAGTTCTAAATTCAAATGAGCTATTAGTGTCATTATTATTACAAATAAATCCTTTTTAGAAACTAGAGAGAAGATTTCATGATAATTTATACTTTTTTTAGTATAACCCTTAGAAGTAAGTCTAGCTTTTTATCACTTAATATTACTAGAAGCATCTCTTTTTATAACCCATGACTTTAAATCCTTCTAGTAATTCAATGATGTCCTAAACTTGATTTTTAGACATAAAGTTCATTTCTTCTTTCACGACACTATACCACATGGTATAGTTTTCTTCATTCATGGTTTGTGAAAATAATTATCATTAAGTTCAACATCAAAGTTAGACTCTTAAAGTTATACGACATAATCATTATAAATTATTGGTCACCTTACCCTGCAAGATCTCATTAATTCAATGTTCTCATATGAGTTTACATCATCCCAGAACTAGTTGCTTTTAAATTGGTTGTTTTTTAAACTTATCTAAATGACTTTCTTGAATAATAACAAAAAAAATTTTTTTTATCTATATGCAACTTAGTTGAATCTTATATTTCCTTAAATTCTATTCTTCTTGGAAAATCACTCCCTTTAAAATTGATATCCTCAGGGAATTTAACATTTTTCACCTATATTATTCTTTTGATATAAGAAGGATAATAAAACTTATATCCTTTAGAATTCATTGCCTAACCAATTAAATATCTACTAGTTGTTCTTCGATATAGTTTCTTTAATTAAGGATAATAATTATTTATCTTAATAGGATAGCTATATACATGTATATAATTTAAAATGGATTTCCATCTATTTTATAATTAAAAAGATGTCTTAGACATATCTTTGGATGAAACCCTATTTAAAATATACACCGCAGTCTTTAATGCTTTACTCTATAAGGACAATGTTAGGTTAAAATTACTAATCATAATTTTTATTATATCCATATGTGCATGATTACTTTTTTTGGTTATACCATTTTGTTGTGGTGTGTCAGACATTGTATATTGTGTAATAATACTCTCTCTTATGAGGAACTTTACAAATCACCTGACATTTATCTTCTTTATTTGTACCCACATTCATCTTCGCCTGACCTTAATCTTTATGGTTTTTTCTTTTTGTTTCTCTATAGGTCTTAAAAGCATCAAATGCTTCAACCTTATTAAATAAAAGATAGAGATACATAAATCTATAATGATCACCAATGCATGAGATAAAATAACTCTAATCATTTAAGCATGAAGTATTAAATGTTCCTCATATACCAATATGTATGATTTAAAAAAAACTTAGCTTTATATGGCATTTTCAATGGTCTTGCTAGTTTGTTTTTTCTTTATACAATTTATATAAATACTAACATTAATAAAATTAAGTATTTTTTAAATTTCATCATCCATTAATCTCTTAGTTCTTTCAATAAATATATGATATAATCTTCCATGCCATAACATGTTTGGTACGATCACGTTGTAGCGGATTGTATGCAATTTTGATAATTATCTTATTATCACAGTGTAGACTCATAAATTTATCATACTCAATCCCCAGATCTTGTAATACATGTTTTATCCATAACAATTCACACACACCATGCGTCATGCCTCAGTATTCTGCTTCTGCACTTGATCTAGCAACCACCTTCTGCTTCTGCACTTGATCTAGTAACCACCTTCTACTTCTTATTTCTCCAAGTGACGAGGTTACTTTTTACAAAGGTAAAATAACCCGATGTAGATCTTCTATCAGTCTGATTTCCTGTCCAGTCCGAGTCTATATACCCTTCAATTTCATAGACCCTATTTTTTTAGAACAGTAGTCATTTTCCTGGTGCACTCTTCAGATACCTCAGAATCCGATCCATTGCATTCATATGTTCTTCACTTAGTGAGTGCATGAACTGACTAACCACACTTACAACATAGGCTCTGTCCAGTCTTATATGTAATAGATAGATTAGTTTTCCTACTAACCGTTGACAACATCCTTTGTCTGTTGGAACCTGATCCTCAAACTCTTCAAGCTTGTGATTCATCTCTACATGTGTTTCAACAGGTTTACAAGTCAACATTCCAGTTTCAACTAAGACATCTAACAAATATTTCCATTGTGATAGACATATTCTGGTTATTGACCTTGAGACCTCGATTCCTAAGAAGCACTTCAAGTGTCCAAGATCTTTCATTTCAAATCTTGATGTAAAAAACTATTGTAGTACTTTTCTCTCCTCTAGATCATCTCCTGTCAAGACCATATCGTCTACATATACAATCGATTTTGTTACCATCCCTTCTCTGTGTTTTATAAACAAAGTGTGATCTGAATTACATTGTTTATAGCCAAATTCCTTCATCATGGTGGCGAATCTTCCTAACCAAGCCTGGGGTGACTGCTTTAGACCATATAATGTCTTTTTTAATTTGCATACTTCAGTTCTACATGAGAATTTGGGTTTAGCTCTTAGTGGTAACTCCATGTAGACTTCTTCCTCAAGATCTCCATTGAGGAAAGCATTTTTGACGTCAAATTATTGCAAGATCCAATATTGATTTATTGCTAGAGATATGAGAATGCGGATGGTATTTATTTTTGCAACTAGAGCAAAAGTATCTTGATAATCCACTCCATACTTTTGTGTATGCCCCTTCGCAACTAACCTTGCTTTGTACCTATCAATACTGCCATCCGTTTTCAGATTTACTGTGAACACTCATCTACACCCAACTGTCTTCTTACCTTTGAGTAGTGGACATAGTTCTCGGGTGTTATTCCTCTGAAGTGCCTCAATTTCTTCATTCATCATTTTAATTCACTTTGGATCTGTTAATGCATCTTGTACATTACTAGGAATTGGCACAGTGAATAATTTATTAAAAGAAAGTGCATATGATTTCGATAATTTATGGGAGGAGACATAATTACTGATAGGTATTTAGTTTTGTTTTTTTGGTCCAGGTTTATATTGTTTCTTTAGGACTCCCCTATTTGACCTATGTGGGTATTTATGGGCTACATTTTCTACAAGGACATGAATTTCATTAATTTTATCATGAATAAGATTCAGATTTATATGAGGAAGAATATTCTTGGTCGATTCTTCGGTTAATGGTGTAGACATTGGCAATTCTAGAGACAAAGGGGGGTTGTTGCTGAGAAAACTCTAGCTTGTGCAAAATTCCAAGTCAGTATTATGGTTTGGGATATTGAGAGCCATAAAACTTGGTGTTATTTCCTCAAAATTTCTTTTAAAAAACCCTCTATTTTCCTTCAGATCGAATACATCTTCGTTCTCTTAATTATTACTCTCCTCCTGAAGAGAAGGCCTAGAAGTTCCCCCAGAATAGTAGGGTTTCAATTCTCAAAATAAAATATTCAAGGTCACATGTAACTTTTGATGTTGAGGATCATAACACCGATACCCCTTCTAAAACTCTGAGTAACCTATAAAGACGTTTTGCACATGGATCAAGTTTACTTCGTAGGACTTTACGTATATGAACATATACCATACATCCAAACACTCGTGGTTCAAGATTTAGTAGATGAGGAATGGAGAGCACATATTCCATTTTTTGTTAGGGGAGTTTGAAATCCAATCACACTAGATGTTGTTCGATTGATTAAATAGGCAGTCGATTTCATTGCCTCACCCTAATAGAACTTCGACATATTCATACCAAAAAGATAGGCACAAATACTTTCCAGAATTTGCTTATTCTTTCATTCTACTAGTCCATTTTGCAGGGGAGTATATGTGCATGAGGTTTTATGTCAAATTCCATGATGGCTCAAGAAAAGCACCTAAGAGTTGATCCACAAACTCTTTACCATTGTCAGATTGAAGTGTATGAATTTGTCTTTGGTATTGGGTCATCACCATTTTATGAAATTCCTAAAAAGTTGTACCTACATCACTTTTTTTTCAGAGAAGAGATATCCAGGTCATTCGAGTAATTTCATCAATAAATATAACAAAATAATGAGCATTAGAAAATGATGAAATTTTTGCAGGGCCCCAAACATCCGAGTGAATGACTGCGAAAGGTTTTGAATTTTTATTCAAACTTGATAAATAGGGAATACAGTGACTTTTGACCAGTTCACAAATTTCACAATGCAAATCTAAATTACTTAAACCTGAAAACAAATATGGTTGTAACTTCTTAAGATTACTAAAGGAGAGATGTTGTAGCCTTCGGTGCCACATCCATACGTGTTTAAGCTTGGTCTTTACTTTTTGTCTAATGTGCTTGACTCAGCTTTGACTCTCTTTTTTCTATTAACTCCAAATAATAAAGGTTGTCTCATCTAACACCATAACTAAGAATCTTCCCGGTTAGAATGTCCTGAAAAACATAAAAAAGAGGTCAAAAGGTTACAGTGCATGCGAGGATAAAAGTAAGGCTAACCAAAAGGAGATTGTATTCAAGAGATGAAACAATAAGAATAGTATCTAGACTTAAAGACTCGATCAAGGTTATAGACCCTTCCCGAGTAATAAAGGGGGTACTACCATTAGCTGTGCAAATAATTAACTAAGAAGAGGGTTTAGAAAATTTTAAATTACCAGAATCCCTAGTCATATGATCAAATGCACTTTTATCAATAATCCAAGTTCTAATCTTAGTAGTGATAGAGAGTACAAAAGTTTTACCAATTGTACCTGGATTAACAACATTCGCCGTAGGTTGCACCTGTTATGCTTCTATAAGATTTACCATATTTTTTTTTTAAATCCCACTAGTCAGGGTAACCAATAATTTCATAACATTTTTGTTTCGAATGACCCGATTCTCCACAATGGGTACATACTAACCCACAGGCCTTTCCAGTATATACACCCATTTGGCTCCCCCTGTTCTTTGACTGCCAAACATCCGAAGGACGCAACAAAGGGGTTCAATTCGCCACCATCACTGAACCTTCCGAGATGTGATGAGCTCGTCGACTGACCTTAGATCATCCTCCCATCATCTGTTGTTAGTGGTGTTTCCAGTGTATGTACACATATGCACTCTCGAGATCCAGTTTTGGATCTTTTTTCAAGATCTCCCCACGGACCTGTTCAAAAACAGGGTCAAGACCGCTGAGGAAGATGTGAACTCGAAGTCTCGCCATGGCTGAGTGAAGCTGGATCACGTCGTCGACTGTTCCAGCTTGTGACAATGTCCTTAGTCAATCTCTTGAAAAATGGCAATGAGCTCGTTGTAATAAGTTGGTAGTGGTCAGCCGTTTTATTTGGTTGAGAAGGATTTTTTATTTAATTCAAAAATACATGTTTCGTCTGACCAGTGGTAGAAGGTACTTGACACCGCCTCCCATATTTCCTTCTCCATAGGAAGCCAGATGAATCATTGCATTAATGACGGGCTCATAAAGTCAATCAACCAGCTTTTGACTCGGTGATTTTCAATTATCCATGTTTCCAGTCTTGGGTCAGTCGGGTCGGGTTTCCTTATTGCTCCAGTGAGGTACCCAGCCTTGTTTCAGGCACCGATTCTCATCTCCATAAGTTGGGACCAAATGCAGTAATTCGTTTCATCTAGTACGATTCCAATTGGAAATGCGGAGTTGTCTTGATGGACTACGATTTGCATCGCCTGAGTGGAGGTAAGTACGTTTACTATATTGAATTCCATTGTTAAGGATGATGAACAGTGATTTGGAACTGTGATTAGGGTGTTGTTTTGGAACTGTGAAGGTAGAAAACTATGGCAATTTTGATTTGAATAGTAACAGTTTTTGAACAATAGCGATTCCGATTTCAAAAAACTGTAGTATACGAAAGAAAGGAAAAAAACACTCTCTACAAAAATTATATATGATCTGATACCATGTAAAAATTGAATGTATATTTCTTTGTGTGTATCTTCTTTGTTACCGTAGGAATTTATAGGAAAATACAACAACAATTTAACCTAAAATTATGGGATTACTTTTAATCCTTTTCTAATTATAAAATAAACTAAATGAGTATGGGAATTCACTGTGCATTGTGTCTAAAAACATTGTGGATTTCAATAGTGTATTTTTGGGTCGGGTCGGTTTTCGGTTCATTAGGTTCAGTTGGTTTTCTGGTTTTCTAATTTTTTTTATCATTATTTGCACAGTGAAATTATGTTTTTAGCCCTCAAAAAAGACAAAAAACCGGTTACGGGTGAAGAGGCTCCGCAGTAATTGCACAATTTTGGACCGGACCGGACCGGTCCGGTCCGCCTACCAGCTACCAGCCTCTCTCTCGATTCGCCGCCGTGTGGTCGTCCTCCCTGTGCGGCGCGTGTGGTCCACAGGTGCCCGTGGACGCGGCGGTGGTCGGTTAAAGCCGATAGCGCCGTTTTTCTCTCTCCTACAAGTAAAAGTGCAGGAGAGTCCCTCGGGTTTTCCAAATTTTCACTTCGGTCCCTGGATTTTTTATTTTATTTATGATCCTTATTTTTTTTATATAAGTTTTGATTTAGTTCGATTGGGTCCTTTGATTGAAATTAATTGAATGTTAATGTTTCACTTCGGTCCTCCTTCTTTTAATTTCCGGATTGAGTTTAAAAAGATTAATTTATTCGGTACTGAAATTTTAATTTGTTCAATTTTATCCTTTGATTAAAATTGATAATATATTTGATTTTCACTTTGGCCCTTATACTTTTAATTGTTTATTTTAATCCCTTTATATTTAATTTTCATTTCAGCCCTTATACTTTTAATTTTTTATTTTAATCCTTTTATTTAATTATTATTAATTCATATTATGATTTATTATTACTATTATTATTATTTAATTATTTTTCTTGCTTACTCTTTTGTTAATGTTGTTTAGGTTTTTTTTTCTCGGGATAATTTGATAATTGTTATTGTTTTCACTGTAATAATAATGATAATTTTTATTTTTATTTTATTTTTTTGTTTGAACTTTTGTTCAAGTTTTTAGCATTTTTTTAGTCTTTCATTTTTTTTCTTTCATTATTAACACACTAATAATAATAATAATAATAATAATAATAATAATAATATAATTATTTTTCTTACTTACTCTTTTGTTAATGTTTTTTAGGTTTTTTTTCTCGGGATAATTTGATAATTTTTATTGTTTTGACAGTAATAACAATGATAATTTTTATTTTTATTTTATTTTTTTGTTTGATCTTTTGTTAAAGTTTCTAGGATTTTTTTAGTCTTTCATTTATTTATTTTTCTTTCATTATTAACATAATAATTGTAATAATAATAGTAATATTAATAGTAGTAGTAGTAGTAGTAGTAGTAGTAGTAATTTAATTGTTTCTCTTACTTACTCTTTTGTTAATATTTTTGAGTGTTTTTTTCAATACAATTTGATAATTTTAATTGTTTTAATAATAAGAGCAATGATAATTTTATATTTTAAAACTTTGATTTTACTATTGTTATAATAGGGTGTGTTGAGCTATTTTATTATATTAAATTTCACATATATAAATATTATATTTTAATTTTGATTCAACAAATCCTATAAAAATTGTTTGCTTAGCCTGCAATGTAGAACATATATTTTTTAAAAATTTTCAAATTAAATAATTTTTTTCAGCTAATAATTTTTATTTTTGTTTCATCATCTATTATATTTTTTTATTTGCACTTTCTTTTAGGTTTTTATTGGTTTTTTTTATATATTTTCAAGTTAAATTAATTGTTTTTGCCTGATAATTTTGATTTTATTTTTTTATCTGATCTTTTGTTAAAGTTATTAGGATTTTTTTTCTTTCATTTTTTTCTGGTTTTTTATTCATTATCAACACAATAATAATAATAATAATAATAATAATAATAATAATAATAATAATAAATTTAATTATTTTTCTTACTTACTCTTTTGTTAATATTTTTTAATGTTTTTTCTCTCAGAATAATTTGATAATTCTAATTGTTTTGGCAGTAATAGCAATTATAATTTTAGATGTTAAAATTTCGATTTTTCTATTTTTATAATAGGGCTTGGTAATCTATTTTATTATATTATGTTTTGTGTGTGTGTGTGTGTGTATTTTAATTTTAGACCAACAAATCCTATTAATTTCATTAATCCCAACAATCATAAAAATTGTTTGCTCAACCCGCAACGTAGTGCGGTCAATTTTTTTAGTTTTCAATTGAAATGATTTTTTTCAAGTAATAATTTTTATTTTTGTTTTTTTATTTTTTTTATTTGCTCTTTTGTTAATGTTTTTAGACTTCTTTTAGTAATTGATTTAATTTTGGTTTTTTGTTATTAACGCAATAATAATATTAATATTAAGAATAATAATAATAATTTGAGTTTTTGTTTTTACTTGCTTTTTTTCTCTTGAGGTAGTTTAATAATTGTTATTATTTTGACAATAATAATGATGATAATTTTAGAAGTTAACACTTCAATATTATTATTGTTATAATACAATATTTTAATTTGTTTTATTATATCAAACTTTACATATAAAAATATTATATTTTAATCTGAACAGTTATAAATTTTTTTTACTCCGCTCACAATAAAATACGGCCATCTAACTAGTTACTAGCTAATACAGAAAAAACAAAAGAATCCAGTTACTAGCTAGTACAGAAAAAACAAAAGAATCCAGCTGGAGATCCAGCTGATGTTTAACAGGAATCGTAGTGCCAAACACCTTTCTTCCAATTCGAATATTCTATAAATGCAAACGCATGCTTGCGGGTTGAGCACTCGAGAGAGCTTGGAGAGTGATGGAGAATATTGAGCTGAGCAAAATCCTTATAATTGGGGGAACTGGCTACATAGGCAAGTACATGGTGAAGGCCAGTGTCTTATGGGGTCACAAAACTTACGTCTATGCTCGTCCCATCACCCCGCAATCTTCTCCCTCTAAAATACAAATCCATCAGGAATTTCAAGCCATGGGTGTCGCCATTGTTCAGGTAAGCAATTCAAGTTATCCATGCTATCACCCTTCACTTTGAGCAATCTATAAAGAAATATCCCTTGATAATCAATGTTTTGACAGGGAGAATTGGATGAACACGATAAACTTGTATCACTACTTCACCAAGTGGATGTAGTGATCTCAACATTACCTTACCCGCAAGTTCTTGCTCAGCTCAAAATTATAGATGCCATGAAAGTCTCTGGAAATATAAAGGTATCTATTTATTTTCAGTAGATTTAAGATCCGAAGTTGCTAGAGGAATTTGTATTGATTGATAAATTTGTCCCATCTGATTTATTTATTTATTCATGTGAATAAAATATCGATCAGAGGTACATTCCATCAGATTTTGGAATCGAAGAGGATCGGGTTTCTCCATTACCCCCATTTCAAGCTTTTCTGGACAAGAAGAGAGAGGTGAGAAGGGCCGTAGAAGCATCTGGGATACCGTACACTTTTGTAGCTGCAAATTGCTGTGGGGCCTACTTTGTCAACATATTACTTCGTCCCCATGAGCAACCACGTGATATCACTGTTTATGGCGACGGAAAAGCCAAGGGTAAGTGCTTTTTCACGACACTTTTTGTGACTATTCGGTTAAGCCGCTTTATTGATGCTTCGTAAAAATTTGATTTTTTATTATTATTTTAAATAAATTATTTTTAATGATTTTATATTATTTTGATGTTAAAAATAATTTTTAAAAAATAAAAAAATATCATTTTAATATATTTTTAAATGAAAAACACTTTAAAAAATAACTCTAACCATACTTTCAAACACCCCATTTCTATAATGCTAAATGACGATGACCATTATATATATTTTGTGAAATCAGAATTTGATTGGGTTCAAAAATAAAAATGTAAAGAACAAAGATCATTTTTTTATTAAGAGAAAACAAATGTTCCATTCAAATTAGACTTGGAAAATTTCATTTCAATCTCTAAAGGTATTTCCAATCACGTGGTCCTTTTTGTTTTGAATATTCATGTTTCGGTACCAAATTTTA
The DNA here is from genome assembly GCA_015731905.1 of Salix dunnii. Classification (NCBI taxonomy): domain Eukaryota; kingdom Viridiplantae; phylum Streptophyta; class Magnoliopsida; order Malpighiales; family Salicaceae; genus Salix; species Salix dunnii. The sequence goes on along the minus strand of CM027677.1, from coordinate 13,797,807 downwards.
TTTTCTTTACTTTTCTGCTCTTGAATGTTAGGAGATGAGGTATAAAGTTGATCACATTTCAAGTATTAAAAAGATCAAAATTTATATAAATCAATTTATTTTTTAAAACAAATTCAATAAAAATAATTTTTTTTCATGTGAGCAAGCAAGAAAAAGTAGATCATTGTCTGTTTAGTTTGTGAATTTGTTTGATTTTTATTTTTTAAGTGATTTTAAAGTGTTTTAAAGTTGATAATTGTTTTATCAAGGTTTTTATAGAGTTTTTAACATGTTTTTAGGTGTATAAAAAGCTAAAATTGAGTTTTTAAAGTCCAGAAGCTAAAACCTCACCATCTCATTTTATTAGCTTGTTTGGCTTTGTGTTTGTATCAGCGTTTCATTAAATTTTTTTTTTCATTTTAAATCAAATTTTTTTGGTGTTTTTAGATCATTTTGATGTGCTGATGTCAAAAATAATTTTTTTTTAAAAAAATATTATTTTGATGTATTTCTAAACGAAAAGCACTTTAAAAAACAACCGCAACCACACTCTCAAACACCTCCATATAATTTTTTTGTTATATTTGTTTTTTTTATTTGTATTATTATTTTTATTTAAATACTGACTAATATTCTCTCTTATTTTTTAAAGACAATTTGTTAGTTTTTTTTTAATGGTGCTTATGTATATATATTTGTTTTAGTTTCATAATACTTGTAAGAGATCAGTTTTATTTATCTCTAGATTTTTCTCTCTTAAATTTTAGATAAATTAATTCAATTTGTATGGTATTTTTAAAGACATGAGACTCTTGTGGCATTAGTAATGTGATCAAATAAATAAAAATATATAAAATTAAAAGATAATCAGTATAAAACATTTGCATATTCATCCTTTTTTTTATATTCAACTATGAAACTTAACTCTTTGTTTTAGTATTTAATAAGTATTAACAACTCTTTTTAAATTTACTAGTTAAATATATTTTCTTAATTTATGTTATAAAGCATAAATATATATTTCTGTTTCTTAATTATATATATAGTTATAGATTCATAGGAGAAAACTACGGTTAACATAAGTATGATTTTAAATTAACATAAAAGAAAGAAACGACTTCATTATATATATATAGAGAGAGGAGGCACATTAAAAAAAATAGGAAAAAAAACAACATGTTATTGATCTTCCTTATGAAAAAACTTTTTTCAGAAAATCATATACCTACCAAAGCTAGACCTATACAAATGAATGCTGAATTAGAACAACATTGTAGACGAGATTCAGGATCTCGAGTCTAAAGGTCTAATTACAAAGTCCAGGTCACCATGGTCTTGTGCCGCATTTTATGTGAATAAAAACTCTGAAATTGAGAGAGGCAACCGCGACTAGTGATCAATTACAAGCCCCTGAATTCTGCTCTTAAGTGGATCAGGTATCCTATCCCCAACAAAAAAGATTTATTGCAAAAATTACATGCTGCACTCATTTTTTCAAAGTTTGATATGAAGTCCGGTTTTTGGCAAATCCAGATTGACCCAAAGGACCGATACAAAACTGTATTTACTGTTCCTTTCGGCCAATATGAATGGAATGTCATGCCTTTTGGCCTGAAAAATGCACCATCCGAATTTCAAAGGATCATGAATGACATATTCAATGCATACTCTACATTCTTCATTGTATATATTGATGATGTTCTGATTTTTTCCCATTCCATTGATCAACATTTCAAACATCTCTATACATTCTTTCAAATTGCTAAACAAAATGGTTTAGTTATTTCAAAGTTAAAGATTTTTTTATTCCAAACTCGTGTTCGCTTTCTAGGACATTATATATCCCAGGGTACAATCACACCAATTGAGAGATCTTTAGAATTTACAACGAAGTTTCCTGATAAGATTATCGACAAAATCCAATTACAAGGGTTTTTAGGTAGCCTCAATTACGTCCTAGATTTTTATCCAAACCTTATTAGAACTGCAAAGCCCTTGCATGATAGGTTAAAGAAAAACCCTGAACCATGGTCTGAACACCATACCCAAATAGTTAGACAAATCAAAGCCCAAGTCCAAAGTATTCCATTATTGCACCTAGCAAACCCTTCTGCCCCTAAGATTGTCGAGACAGATGCCTCAGACATAGGATACGGAGGAATTTTGAAACAAGTGTATAATTCCAAAGAACAAATCATTGCATACACATCTGCACATTGGAACAATTGTCAAAAGAATTATTCCCCTGTCAAGAAAGAAATTCTTTCTATTGTTTTATGCATTATAAAATTTCAAAGTGATTTATTAAATCAAAAATTTCTTTTACGCGTCGATTGCAAAAGTGCAAAAGAAATTTTATAAAAAGATGTTCAAAATCTTGCATCAAAACAGATTTTTGCCAGATGGCAAGCAATTTTGTCTATCTTCGATTTTGACATTGTCTATATAAAGGGTGATACCAACTCTCTTCCAGACTACCTCACCCGAGAATTTCTACAAAACAAACTTCTCTAGTCAGATGCCTCCCAGATCTCAAAAAGATAAGGGGAAAGCCCCTGCAACTTAACCTACAAAGCGTCAAACACCAAAGAACCCAGTTCCTGCCTCTACAAAGTTATTGGCAGATGCAATTAAAGATGTTCAAAATACAAAGTCTTGGTATGACAAAGTCAAACAAGAAGAGGATGGTTCATCTCTTCAAGATACAAAGTTAGAAGAAATTTCAAACGAAGTTCTTCTCAAATTGTCAGAAAATCCTGACATTATTTTGGCAATTCAAAAGCCTACAAAGAATCCTTAGATGACTCCCAGTCACTCTCAGGTAGTGTTTCTAAACCTATTTCAAAAACCCAGGCAACCTACATGAAGGATCTCCAACTTTGATCCGAAGATTCAAAGTAAAATGGCGGGATGCTTTCAAAAAAGAGTCCCAATGCTCTTTGCCAGCAATAGAGAAATGGTTCAAATCTCATAAGATCCTTCCCTCTATCCATCAGAACAAAGATTCTCTGTTCCTAGCACAAAGAGCCAGGACTACTGCTCTCCTTGCCTCTGCTCAAACTCAAGAAGAATACCTTCAAATTCTTCAGAGTTTAGCTCCTTCCAAAGAAAATGAATCTGTATCCTCCAATGACAGCTCATCCAGCACAGCCTCATTTGATTCCATTTCCCTTGGAAATGACAATGGAGATGACTGTTATGGCATCCTGCCACCAGTCAAACATTCATCCAAAGGTGTCAAAAGAAGATAAAATGTGGCCCCTGCCATCATCAAGCATTGTCTTCTACTTTTGACAAAATTCCAAAGTTGCTTTAAGTGAAAGGTTCTTTCACATAAAGTAGTCCCTACCATTTCCTAAAAGGTGTCTTCCACTTCCATAAAAGACAGAAGACCTTTCGGCTCTAGTGGGAAAGAATCCAAAGCTTGTAAAGACCCTTTGCGAACTCTATATAAGCAGAGTTATGTTTCCTTTCATACCATCTTAAAAATTTAGAAAATAAGAGAACTAAGCGGGGGTCCTTCTTTCAGGATTAGTTCTTTGTAAATCTAAATCTTTAAGTATCCTGTAATTATTTACGATAATCCAACTCTTGTTTGGTTCGTTTCATTTCCCATTTCAGATGCTTTTGTAACTTAAGGTCTTGACATATCTTAAGACCTTTTTTTTTAGGGAAGCTGATCAATTCACCATATGTAAGCTGGTCGTATGGGATAAGCTTTGTAGAGAAAGTATCCTTGATCTTGTTTCTGACCTTTTCTCCTAAGAGAATGGGTAAACCTGCAAGGAATTTTTCTTTCCAGAATGGTTGATTTGAATTCTCCTTTAACATGACTCGGGTCATGAAGGTATTTTTGTACCACTGAAAGTCACTAAGCTTTTTGCATCTGAGATTGGATAAAAGCTCAGCATTTTTGTCTTTCAGATGTGATGGATCTCCGATGAAATGTAAGGAGATTGTCAGGATGAGGCATGAGACTGCATCTTGAATGGTGTTTCCTGATGAGTCTAAGACAGGAGTTTGATCTTCATATTTTTGGAAAGCACTGAGAATATGAAGATGGTTTGCTTCTGTGAGATGATAATCCCATCATCCTTTTAACTGGCCAGAAAAACCAGCAATAAGAAGTTCAGCAATTGCTCTATCAGGAGTGCTTGTCTGAGTTTTGTATGCATTAGCTGCCATAGTCATCTGTTGTAGAACGTTTAGAATGTTATATAATGACATTCCATCTATGTTCCATTCATAGAGAGATGACGCATTGTATTTGTGTTGGTTGATAATGTTTGGCTCAAAGGATATGGTAATGTCTGGGGCCAAGGTTGTTTTGGGTTGTGGCCATATTAATCTGTTGATTTTAGGCTGAGAACTTTGAAAAGCATTTTCATCAGAAGAAGAATGCTCAGGGTTATTTTGTAGGGTATTAACATTGGTTTCTGTAATGGAATTTTGAGGAGTATCTTGAACGGTTAATGAAGGGCCGTCAAGGTTTTGTAATTGAGATTGGACTTGTTTCAGGAAATCTGTTTGGTTTTCCCGGATTTGTAAAAGGCTTGTCTTTGTAACTTGGAAGGGTTTAAAAACTGGGTTTTTCAACTTAGATTCAGTTGAATTTTTTGTAATGGTAGTGCCAGCTGTGCTAGTACTGGCGCGTTGAAGGTGTTTCTCAATACGAGTGAGTTGTCTGCTCAAAGTGCCAAGATTTGTATTTGTAAAGTTGTTTTGATTGATGATATTTTTTGTGTTTGTAAGGGTATCATCACTGGTAATTTGTAGGGTGTGGCTTCAATGGAAGTGTTTTGGTGTTCTATCTGGAGGTTTCTCATTGGTGGATGGTCAGATTCAACTGTCTGTCCACTGGAGAGGTTCCATGTAGAAGCTTTGGATCTGTTGGCAATTGGACATGCAGTTTTGATGGATGAGAATGGATATGCAATGTTATGAACAGATGTATAATGAGATTCAAATCAATCAAAGAAAAACATGTTTGATTGATGTAATGTAATGAAATCATAAAATTCATTTTGTATTTTACTCCTTTCAGAAGTAAAAGTTTTGAAAAACCAATTTCTTTTCTCAGAGTTTTGAGAATTAAAGAAATCTGCTTTGAAAAATGATTTGTCAAGAACAAAATTCTCTGAAGTAAGAACCAACAGCTCGTTTTGGTTATTTGGTATGGCTGATGAGGTTATACTGTTTGGAGATTCCGGTAGGGATTGTTCTTCATCATTTTAGGTATATACTGGGATAGGTATATTTGTAGTGTAGTCTGCTTGTTGTAAATTTGTAGTAGGTATGTCAGATGTAGAGTGTCTAGGTGGGTTGTAAGGGATATTAATGACAGAAGGTATTCTGGATATCCTTCCCAGATCGATGATTCTGGAGGAGGAGGAAGAACATTCTTCTGAATATCTAGAACTCGTTGAATGTCTGTGGAAAGAAAGTTTAACCTTTCCATCTGCAAACTGGGTTATGTCTTTGATTTGTACATTTGGTTGTGGTGGTTGTACTGGTTTTGGTGGTGTTGCTCCTTCAAGGATCCATTCTTCTGGAAAGGATATATCTTTCGATTGGATGGCTTTGGGGACAATTGTGTTTGCTTTGGATAGATCTGTTTGTAGAAGAAGGGTGACTCCTTTATTTGAATGATGTAGGTGTTTGGATGCAAAGGCTGAGAACATAGCTTTGTAATGGATTTTGAATATGAGGGCTACTGGGACTGAGCCTTCAAGCATATGGTAATTGTGGGTTTTGATTTGTAGTTGCATACTTTGTAGGATGTTTTTGTCTTTAAGGGATACTGTCAGGTTTAGGTAGTAGTCAAATGATACTGGACCACTGCACAGGCTTGACTCTATGGAGCTGAGGAGTGAGTCCTCAAAGTTTGTGAATCTTGCGTCTTTGAGAACAACAAGAATAGAGGTGTTTAGACCTTCCTTTGTAAGTGGTTTGATACCGACTTGAACACAGCCGATATGGATGTATTTGTAGTTTCGATCGAGGTGTTTTTGTAAGGATTTTTTGGTAAGAAGGGATATGGTTTCAAAGGGCTTTGTAAGCTGAATGTCTCTTTCTTCAGTTTTGATTGTAAAATCTGTTTTGAAAATATCATATTTGGATTTTTTGTAAATCTGACTTTGAGAGATGTTTGGAATTTTCCAATCATCTAAATGCTTTGTAAAATCTTCAATTATAATTTCTTCACTTTGTATAATCCTCCTTGATTCTGAGGATTCAGATGTAGATGAAGCAGAAACAGATGTAGATCTAAACAAATTAAAATCCATGTTTAAAATAAATATTAACTTTAAAAAAAACTATTCATGGTTTTGAACCTAAAGAATTTTGAAATCAAAATAAGAGAACAAATAAATCAGACTGTCGGGGGCACAACTAGACTTCAAGCAGCAGTTAATGGAGAACTTTCTTGCCCACCCTAAACGCCTTCCTCGGCTCAAGCGAGAATTTACGGGGATTACGGCCGCTCCTATGTCGCACAGTCAAGAAATCTAACTCTCAACCCCTCACTGGTCTTCTATTCTCTACCTGATGAATTCTAATTATAGGCTCTGATACCATATACCAACTTGAGTGCGGAATTGAAACTAGCTATTGAATGAAATGAGAAAAATGAAATGAAAATGTAATGAATGTAATGATACGTGGCATTGTTTGACCTTAATCACGAAGACAAGTAAAGCCTTCCTTTGGACCAATAGTCCGCAGATCAAAGGTTTCCAGCCAATATACCAGAAGATGAACAATATGATTTCTGATGCATAAGAACAAGGCAGGACTAGCAATGTCAGGACCCTTGATCAGATGCAGAGCATACTTAATTTAGATGCAGTTTTGAAATAAACAAAAGAGAAACATATAAAAGATACTTTGGATAAAATGAAAGATACTTTGGATTATCGTAAATAATTACAGGATACTTAAAGATTTAGGTTTTAGGTTTACAAAGAACTAATCCTGAAAGAAAGACCCCCGCTTAGTTCTCTTGTTTTCTAAATTTTTAAGATGGTATGAAAGGAAACATAACTCTGCTTATATAGAGTTCGCAAAGGGTCTTTACAAGCTTTGGATTCTCTCCCACTAGAGCCGAAAGGTCTTCTGTCTTTTATGGAAGTGGAAGACACCTTTTAGGAAATGGTAGGGACTACTTTATGTGAAAGAACCTTTCACCTAAAGCAACTTTGGAATTTTGTCAAAAGTAGAAAACAATGCTTGATGATGGCAGGGGCCACATTTTATCTTCTTTTGACACCTTTGGATGAATGTTTGACTGATGGCAGGATGCCATAACAGTCATCTCCATTGTCATTTCTAAGGGAAATGGAATCAAAGGAGGCTGTGCTGGATGAGCTGTCATTGGAGGGTACAGATTCATTTTCTTTGGAAGGAGCTAAACTCTGAAGAATTTGAAGGTATTCTTCTTGAGTTTGAGCAGAGACAAGGAAAGCAGTAGTCCTGGCTCTTTGTGCTAGAAACAGAGAATCTTTGTTCTGATGGATAGAGGGAAGGATCTTATGAAATTTGAACCATTTCTCTATTGCTGGCAAAGAGCATTGGGACTCTTTTTTTGAAGCATCCCGCCATTTTACTTTGAATCTTCTGATCAAAATTGGAGATCCTTCATGTAGGTTGTAGTCGTAATACCATGAACATACCCACGGCAAAAAGAACTTGGCATAGAATAATGTAATTGGTCTGAACCTTCTTTCTGAAGGGATGGGTTGGTAAGCTTTTTTGTAGAATTTGTAAGCTTCTTCTACTGAAGGATGTTCAGAAAGAAGTTCAGGGATACAACCAAACATATCCCACCAATGGTTGAACTAGATAGGAAAATTTATAGTGTCAATGGTTGTATTGAAGTAAAATAGCCACGAGTGACTATTTCCTTGGTTTTGTAGAAGGAAGGTATTAAACCAGGGTTGTTCATAATCCCAGTATGTATAAGAGGGAAAATGAGGATTCTGTCTTTGAATGTTTGAAAGGAAAGGAAGAGGAGTATAAGGGTTATTACTCCATTTTAAGGGATGGATGATTCTTTGGATAGTGCAGATTGAGTAAGCAGGATCAATATGGGTATGGTGTTTATGGAAGTGTTTGAAGGTGGCTGACCCTGTGGCATGTAAAATGTTTTCATAAAAAGAACAAGACTTGGAAATGTCCCATGATTTGTAATGAAAACCTTTTGGAAAAATATTTGAAATTGTAAGATGGACGTCATGGTTTGGGAAACCATCTTCAACTGTCCAAATATTTTGAATTTTTGGTTTTTCAAAATATTTTGATTTGGTCTTTGAAAAATTTGAAGAAATTTGAATTTGATTTTGTAAAGCAAGCAGGGGTTTTGGAGAAGAAGGACCTGCCTGGGTTTTTGAAATAGGTTTAGAAACACTACCTGAGAGTGACTGGGAGTCACCTGAGGATTCTTTGTAGGCCTTTTGAATTGCCAAAATAATGTCAGGATTTTCTAACAATTTGAGAAGAACTTCGTTTAAAATTTCTTCTAACTTTGTATCTTGAAGAGATGAATAATCTTCTTCTTGTTTGACTTTGTCATACCAAGACTTTGTATTTTGAACATCTTTAATTGCATCTGCCAATAACTTTGTAGGGGCAGGAACTGGGTTCTTTGTAGGTTGAGTTGCAGGGGCTTTCCTCTTATCTTTTTGAGATCTGGGAGGCATCTGACTGGAGGAGTTTGTTTTGTAGAAATTCTCGGGTGAGTTAGTCTGGAAGAGAGTTGGTATCACCCTTTATATAGACAATATCAAAATCGAAGATAGACAAGATTGCTTGCCATCTAGCAAAAATCTATTTTGATGCAAGATTTTGAACATCTTTTTGTAAAATTTCTTTTGCACTTTTGCAATCAACGCGTAAAAGAAATTTTGGATTTATTAAATCGTTTTGAAATTTTGTAATGCATAAAACAATAGAAAGAATTTCTTTCTTGACAGTGGAATAATTATTTTAACAATTGTTCCAATGTGCAGATGTGTATGCAATGATTTGTTCTTTGGAATTATGCACTTGTTTCAAAATTCCTCCGTATCCTATGTCTGAGGCATCTGTCTCGACAATCTTAGGGGCAGAAGGGTTTGCTAGGTGCAATAATGGAATACTTTGGACTTGAGCTTTGATTTGTCTAACTATTTGGGTATGGTGTTCAGACCATGGTTCAGGGTTTTTCTTTAACCTATCATGCAAGGGCTTTGCAGTTCTGATAAGGTTTGGATAAAAATCTAGGACGTAATTGAGGCTACCTAAGAACCTTTGTAATTGGGTTTTGTCGGTAATCTTATCAGGAAACTTCGTTGTAAATTCTAAAGATCTCTCAATTGGTGTGATTGTACCCTGGGATATATAATGTCCTAGGAAGCGAACACGAGTTTGGAATAAAAAAATCTTTGACTTTGAAATAACTAAACCATTTTGTTTAGCAATTTGAAAGAATGTATGGAGATGTTTGAAATGTTGATCAATGGAACATGAAAAAATCAGAACATCATCAATATATACAATGCAGAATGTAGAGTATGCATTGAATATGTCATTCATGATCCTTTGAAATTCGGATGGTGTATTTTTCAGGCCAAAAGGCATGACATTCCATTCATATTGGCCGAAAGGAACAGTAAATGCAGTTTTGTATCGGTCCTTTGGGTCAATCTGGATTTGCCAAAAACCGGACTTCATATCAAACTTTGAAAAAATGAGTGCAGCATGTAATTTTTGCAATAAATCTTTTTTGTTGGGGATAGGTTACCGGATCCACTTAAGAGCAGAATTCAGGGGCTTGTAATTGATCACTAGTCGCGGTGTGCCTCTCTCAATTTCAGAGTTTTTATTCACATAAAATACGGCACAAGACCATGGTGACCTGGACTTTGTAATTAGACCTTTAGACTCGAGATCCTGAATCTCTTGTCTACAATGTTGTTCAGCATTCATTTGTATAGGTCTAGCTTTGGTAGGTATATGATTTTCTGAAAAAGTTTCTTCATAAGGAAGATTAACAACATGTTGTTTTTTTTTCCAGAAAGCTATTGGTAAGTCTGAGCAAAGATTTTGCTCAATCTTACTTTGTAAATCTGCAATCTTTTTCTTTAAAGAAGAATCTTGCAGTTGTTTGTCAATACGACAGAATGAAACATGGTTTTGTAAGTCATGTAGATGATATGTTTTTCCATGTATGAGAGCATTGATATGATATGTATGTATGGAACATGCTTTGATTAAATTTAAATTTCTAACCTTGGATTGTTCTAGGAATGGAAATTTAAGCTTAATACTATTAATTATAGATGTAATGCGGTCATGATGTACTTTATTTTTATGGAGTAAGTAAATCAATGAATGGAGTACCTAGAATGATGGTATGATTTATGTCTTCTGTAACAATGAAAAACGATGTAACAGAAATGGCATTGTTCAACACAGAAGCCTGTGTTTTACCTGCAATATCTAGCTTGGAGCTATTAGCAGCTGATAATTTCTCATTTGTTTTTTTGTAAAAATCGCTTTGGAACTACGCCTTCTTTAATGCAGTTTAAATCTGCACCAGTATCAAACAAAGCAATAGTGTCTAATTTGTAATCATCAGAAAAAACTAATGACAGTTTAACTATGTAATTTTTGGAAGAAAGCTGAGATGACACATCTAGAAATGCAGTATCTATTTGTTCCAAATTTGTATCATGTAATGCATGTATGTCAGGGTCTGTTGTTTCTTGTTCGGAATCAGAATCTGACTGGTTTTCAACTTTGGATAGTAGGTTTTGTAAAATGGCAGAGTCTTTTTGTTGGGCTTGTTTGAGGGCCTGTAACTCTGTTTTCAGGGTTTTTATCTCAGAATGTAATTCTGGGACGGTAATGGATACTTTAGTCTTCTTTTTACTTAAGATCTTTGTGAGATCATAAGTATTGGTACTGGTTGAGGGTAATATAGTATGGGTTGGAGGATTTTTTGGAAGAACTGGAGGTTGTTCTGTTTTGTTGAAATCTTTCAACAATCTTTCTAAGTAAACTCTTTGTAACTGAGGATCATTAAGATGTTTAATGGCCTCGAGAATGAATTTTTGGTCCTGTGTGAGGACACTGACTTCTTTTGACTTTGTAGAAGTTTCTGATGTATCGCTGGAGGTTGCAAGCTCGTCAACTTGGAATTCTTCTTTAGAAATGTCTGAGGAAGAGGGTTCTGTAGTTGAGGCTTCAAAATACAGGTTCTGTATCATATTGATGGTGTCATCATCAATATTAAATTCATGTAATTTCTTTTGTATTTTGCAAAATGCAGTTGTATGACCCTTTTGGTTGCATTTGTAACATGTAGCAGTTTTCCAATCAAAGGTTTTGTTCTTTGAATGTTTGGTGAATTTTTTGTAGGGTTTTTTATAGTAGCTTTGGTCAGGGTTTTTGGGGCTGTATTTGGAGTTGTAGTGTTTTTGGTGTGTGTGTGTGTGTGTGTGTGTGTGTGTGTGTGTGTGTGTGCAGTGAAGTCATTTCTTTCTTTTATGTTAATTTAAAATCGTACTTATGTTAACCGTAGTTTTCTCCTATGAATCTATAATTGTATTGGAAAAACAAAGCCACCCTAAATTTTGCTTTATATCATGTGTTATTTTTAAAAAAGAAAATGATTTATTTTATTTTCTATTAGATTATTTTGGTTTCATGGTCTGAGTCACAAGTTTTATGAGTTAACTCAATTGACTAATTTTTTTTTTGTAATTGATTTTTTAAAAAAAATTATCATTCAATATTTTGGTTGATTGGGAATTAGTCAAGGATTTGACACATTAACCAAGGTTCATTCAAGTTTTTTTTTTTTTAACTTCATCTTTCAACATTGAATTGATTGAGATTTGAGTTTTATGATATATTTTGGTTTGTTTTATATTAGGTTATTATGGTCTTATAATTTAGATTTGATAAGTTAATATAAGTTGACTTCGGTCTTTCTTTCTCTCTTTTTTTTAATTGATTTTTTTTATTCTATTTTTCAACATTGAATTAATTGAGAATTGAGTTTCAATATGTCTTTTGATTTGTTATATATGAGATTATTGTGTTCTCATTATCCGAGCAATGAATTTTACATATTAATGAGGGTTTACCCTGGTTAATTCAATATATTATTATCTCAATATTTTTTAAAAAAAAATATATCATCTTAAAATTATTTTAGTCAAAATATTTTTTTCATGTTGTTCAGGTTGTCCATGACATTGCCAAGTCGATTGCGTCAATTCCTACATATATTTTATTTATAAAAAAAAACACTTTAGCAATATACAAATATTTTTTAAAAAATATTATTCTACCTCTAGCATAGCTAAATTTATCTAGTGGTTAACTATAACAAAAACAAATTATTGTTGTTGGAAAAAAAAATTATACCAAACAACAACTATAAATTTTCTACTACTAATTCTTTATACACACACACACACACACACACACACACACTTCAGCGGTTCTAAACTATGAAGACGATATTGCCATGTACACCATCAAGCTAGCCGATGATCCAAGAACATTTAACCGAGTTGTAACCTATCAGCCACCCAAGAACATCGTTTCTCAGCTTGAACTAATCTCTCTATGGGAGAAGAAGACGGGCCAGAATTTCAACAAGGTTCATCTCTCTGAGGAAGAACTTGTGAAGCTTGCCGAGAGTAAGAAATTTTAATCATATTATTTTATGATTTTTAAAACATAAATGGTTGGGGGGAAATATTGTTATTTCATTAGTTATTAAGAGGGACGGTAAAAATAACATAAAAAATACAATTTAACTTGATGACTTATTAATTTTAAACTTATTGTGGGCTAAGTTTCATATTAAATCATGTATAAAATATAATGGAATTAATAAATCAACTTTTAATACAGTTGATTTAGTAAAACAAAAAACTGATTTGGTTTTTTAAAATAACAACGTGGTCTTAATATTTTTTAAAATAAAATAATATTATTTTAAATTAATATTAATTGACAATTTCACTGAATTAAGTTTATAACTATGTGTTTTTTTAACAATCCAACCCTTTTCAATTCAAAATTTGGCGATTCAAAACCAGTAGATGGCCTAGTGGTACAAGTTTGGGACTCGGGGGTGTTGTTGCTAATATGATTGTCATTAGAAGCTTACATGTTCGTTAACTTTAGGGTATGTGGAATTAATTAAAATATGCATAAACTGGCTAAATATTCATGTTAATAAAAAAAAAACTTATACATATTTTTTGTGAATTAATTCTCTTAATATTTAACTTGTTGGCTAACAATATTGATGCAGCCTTGCCACCTCCACAAAATATTCCAGTGTCTATCCTTCACAGTGTATTCATAAAAGGCGACATGACTGGCTACGAACTAGGGGATGAAGACTTGGAGGCTTCGCAATTATATCCAGACTACGAGAACACAACGATCGATAAACTTCTTGATATTTTTCTGATTGACCCTCCAAAGCCAGCAATGGGAGCATTTGAATGATCTCTCAAATGTGTTCTTATTCCTTAGAATCTGCGCTGCTAAATGCTTGAGATCTAAAATAAATGAGCATTGTCATGCTTAGTTCATGAGTTGCTTCAAGTGTGCTGATGGATTATTAATCCAATATTAAATAAAATTAATCCTAATTAAAAATAATCTGCTATGTATTTTTAGACAATTGAGTTTTTGACGTATCTAATAGGATATGGATCTATAACATGTTATTCAAGAAGATCATCTGCACGACTCTAGAGAGAGGTTTTCATATATGAATTCATGGACATTTCCGTTTAATAATTTATGTGTTCTTGATAATTCAACATAGATAATTTTTATATGTTATGAAATACCGGTTTCAACAACAACATGCAAGTGATGTTTGGTATTTGATTCAAAAGATGTGATTTTAAAGAGACAATGTTTTGTCTTGATTATAGTATAAAACTCTTTATTTATAAATTTAAAATAATATTAAAATAAATGATACTAAAATCATATTGAAAGATATATTATAATTTGATTGTATATAAAAAAAAAATAAAAAATTTGATTTATAATCATACAATTCAAAAGATGCGAATTAAAAGAGACAGTATTTTGTAAATGAGCAAAACAAGTTATAGCCATGATTATTAGTGTTGTAAGGTTATAATATATGGTAACATTTTCTATGCTTTGAATATTTGAACTTCAATGAAAAGCACATTGCCTTTTTATACAATGGATATGATTAATTGTCCATAAAATAACATGAAAAATGTAAAGAGGTGATATTTATTCCCTTTAATATAATAAAATATTTACAAAAATATATGATTTGTAAACCATATTAATTTAAAACTTGTGATAAAAAACACAATTATTTGTAAATATGCAATGAAAAGTCACAACGATGACTATTGATGGAATATTATAATTACAATATTTTATATATATAAAAATACAATAATTGTTATTTGTAACTATATTAAAAAATACAGTGATTTTTTTATATAAGGAACATGATCAATCACATGAGAGCATGAGAATATAAAAAATATATGAATTATATTATTTAATATAAAAATGATTATTTATAAAAAAAAATGAAAATTTTATGATTTATAAACATTGTTAATTTAAAAGATACAATTAACTAAAAGACAATCTCTTATAAATGTGCAATAAAAAGTCAAAATGATGACTATCAGTGAAGCAGAGTTGCAATATTTAACCACATATGCAATCCTTGAAATTTGTAACTCTAATTAAAAAAAAAATACAATGCATTTTTATATAAAAACATGATAATTAATTTAAAGAATGTGATTAAAAGATATTTTTTTATAAATATAAAATGAAAAGATATGAAATTTCAATAATATATAATTAATAAATATAAATAATAGTTTAATTTAATTCAGAATAATGTATTGTGTATTCAAGATAAAAAAAAAATATATCTATATATTATTATTTTAATTCTGTCTACAATTTACTTGACTGAATTTTAAATTTAATAGAATATTAAACATAATAAAATCATCATGGACACAGAATGCATATACACACACGACTAGTTTATCTATATTTATATACCTCCATCACAAATTATTTATGTCTCCCCTTTTTATATCCAAGTGTGTGTGTGTGTCTATATATATATATATATATATATATAACAAACGGTATTTGATGCGCCTGATTCTGCCCTATAATCCAGTTTCTTGATGAGTTTTTTTATTATCACTGTTAATTTTGAATTTAACAATTTAGAATAGGTGATAAAAATAAAATTTAAGCTCAACAAAATATGTTTTCTTAGAAACATAAATGATTTTATCTACAAAACTAACTTAACTCTCACTCTCATTCTCGTATTTTAAAGTCAAAAGTATTAAAAAAAAACATGCATTATTTACAGGGTGAGCAAAAAAATCGAGAAAACAGAAAAAAATTAACTGAGAAAAACCCCCCAATTAAACGATTAGATTTTAAACTTCCAGTTTGGTACGGCTTTTGGTTTTTTAAGTAAAAAATCGGTAAATCAAAACCGAACGAATTGGTTCAAATTAAAAAAAAAACTATAATTTTTTTATTCTTCCGGTTCAATTTCAAATTTTTTGGCTTGCTTCCATTTTGATTAAATGGGAGAATGGATGAAAAACTTGATTAAAGTAAGAAAAAAAACCTAAGAAAACCGAAACCATTTTTTAGGTTTTATTGTTAAAAAACCGAATTGAACCGAAACCAGTCAGTTTAAACCATATCCAATTTGTTTTTTGTCTTTTTAATTATTTTTATATATAAAAATTAAACCGAACTGAAAATGATCGATCCTAGTTTCCTAAATTATCTCCTAACTATATATGCCATGGAGCTCTTACCCAACCATGTGTCTTGATGATTTTGAAATCCTTCATTCTCCCTCGCATATCTGTCTCTTTCTTCTTCAGTGATCGATTCCATGTATTATATAGACAAGTTACTGCACCATGCACGAAGAACTTCGTTATTGATTATAACATTTTGTTTTACTGTTTTGAAAGTATTTAAAAAAAATATTTTTTTTGTTTTAAATTAATTTTTTCATATATTTTTAGATTATTTTAATATGTTAATAAAAAAATAAAAAAAATATTATTTGAATATATTTTTAAATAAAAAATACTTTAAAAAATAATTTCAACAATATTCCTAAACAAATCCTAATTAAATATATGTTAAAAATATGATATCAGTAGAATATTTTCCGTTAGTTATTTGATTATTCATATATAAATAATTAATAATTTAACAATTTATTGTAGGTTTTTTTTTGCTTCATTGAAAATATTTATTTTTCTCTCTTTTTTTAACTTCACATTAATATTTTTGATTTTTTTATTTTTATTTGTGTACATGGCAATATAAACCTAGAATGTGTATAGTTTTTTTTTAAAAAAAAAACTATTAAAATAATATCAATTAAAACTTAAACACATTAATATATAAACAATTCATGTGCTGTAATTATAATGGCAATTTGAATTGCATCCATCTTAAAAAATTTACTTTGATAACAGATATGTTGGAGAGTGTGATTGAAATTGTTTTTTCATTTAGAAATATATTTAATTAATATTTTTTAATTTTTAAAAATTATTTTTAATAATAATATATTAAAAATGGCTTACTCTTTTGTTAATGTTTTTGAGTTTTTTTTCTCGGGATAATTTAATAGTTTTTATTGTTTTGGTAGTAATAAGAATGATAATTTTAGATGTTAAGAGTTTGATATTACTGTTGTTATAATAGGGTGTGTTGATCTGTTTTTTTATATTAAATTTTGCATATATAGATATTATATTTTATTATTGAACTAGCAAATCCTATGAATTTCTTTAATCCCAACAATTATAAAAATTATTTGCTTAACTCACAATGTAGTGCAAATAATTTTTAAAATTTTTAAGTCAAATGATTTTTTTCAGCTGATAATTTTAATTTTTGTTTTATCATTTTTTTTATTTTTTTTATTGTTCTTTTATTTAATTTTTTAGAAAAAATTTAGTCTTTCACTTAATTTTGTTTTTCTTTATTAATGCAATAATAATAATAACAACAACAACAACAACAATAACAACAACAATAATAATAATTTTAAGTTTTTTTTCGTGTTTATTTTTTTGTTAATGTTACTGAGTTTTTTTTTCCAGAGGATAATATTTTTTAGATTTTTTTTCTTACATTTTAGTTTATCTTTATGATCATTTAAAAATTGATATTTTTTTCCTCTTTGTTATTTCTTTTAGTTTTTTTATTAGTTTTTTTTTTCAAGTCAAATGATTTTTTTTTTCAGTTGATAATTTTTGTTTTTGTTTTTGTTTTATCATTTATTTATTTTTATTGCTTTTTTGATAAAGTTTTTAGGTTTTTTTTTAGTCTTTGATTTAATTTTATTTTTTTCATTATTAACGCAGCAATAATAATAATAATAATAATAGTTTTTGTTCTTACTTATTTTTTTGTTGTTTTTTTTGTTGGGGTAATTCAATATTTTTTTAGAAGTAATAGTGGTAATAATTTTAGATGTTAAGACTTCGATGTTACTGTTGTTATAATAGGATATGTTGATCTGTTTCGTTGTGTTAAACTTTACATGTATAAATATTATATTTTCATCTAAACAATTATAAAAATTATTTGCTCTTAACCAAGTAAAAGCTAAAGGTTATGAAAACTAGTATTTTTTTTCCTACTATTTATTATTATATTTAAAAAAATAACAGAAAAGGCAAAGGATATAGAGAATTTGTGGTCATCCATTCCTATTGCAACGTCAATTCTAATAGTAATTTACTATTTATTTGCAGTTCACTTCCCTGTAAATAAATTATTTTTAATAAATTCTATTAATTATCTACTCAAAAATTTATTGATGCAATTATGTTTAATTTTTTATTTTATTTTTATAAAATTATATTACTTTACATTATTATTAAATATAAAAAATTATTTTATAAATAATTTTTTAAAATCATAAAATCAAACCAGATCAATTCGATTTTATAATCCTGTTGCCGCTTTGAAAATTGCTTTGGCGCTCCATGCGCGCGCCCCCTGCATATATATATATATATATATATATATATATATATATATATATATATATATTATCTTTCTCTCTCTCCGTCTCTTTATATATATATACTAGTCATTGTCTCCGCGCCTCGTTGTAGGAGGCACCATATTTTTCTCAACATAGAAAAATATTAATTGTGTGTGTTTTCATTGTTATAATACAAATTTAATCAAAATAATAAATCTCTGTAGAATTCCTGTGAAGTGCAAGTTTTCTATAAAATATATGGATTTTAAATTTATATAAATTTATCTATTTCATAGATTTTAACGAAGTAACCAGCATAAAATTATCATAATCATTAAAAAAGCAAAAAGATTAAAATATTTGAATTATTGAATTCATTGTATTAAAATTAGTTCAATTTATAATTCAATTTAAATCACATTTTAAAACAAAATATAAATTGTGGAAAGATATATAATAATCAAATAACAAATAAGAAGTTAATTTTTTATCCACAAAAGGACGAAAATATAAATTGAAAATTCATCCCTACATTACTGTCATTTTCATTACTATAACAGTTAAAATTATTATTAACATTACTTCCCAACAATTAAAATAATTAAATTACCCCAAAAAATAAAAAATAATTAAAAATAAACACTAAAATTATCATTATTATTGTGCAAACAATAAAATTATAAAATTATTAACAATAATAATAATAATAATAATAATAATATGAAAGAATAAATAAACAACAAAAGATTAATAAAAACAATTAAATAAAAATAACAATCATTATTGCTATTACTACAAAAAGAATAAATATTATCAAATTATCCTGAGCAAAAAAAACCTAAAAAACATTAACAAAAAAGTAAGCAAGATAAATAATTAAATTAATAATAATAATAATAATAATAATAATAATAATAATAATAATAATTAACTAATAATTAAACTATTATTATTATTATTATTCTAGAAATAAAAAATTCAAAATCAAAGTTAAGAGCACACTTATATATATATATGAATAACAGTAAGGATCATTATAGAAATAATAAGAAATTAAGGGATGAAAACAAAAAATTAAAAGTATAAAGCTCAAATATTAACTATGTTAGATTTTTTTTATTATAATATAAATTTAAACAAAATAATAAATTTGTATAGAATTTTTTAATTATAAATTTGTTTAAAATAATAAATAGTTTTATCAACAAAAAGATCAATACATAAATTGAAAATCTATCCTTATATTATTATGATTATTATTATTATAATAGTTAAAATTATTATCAATATTATTGTCAAAACAATCTCAATAATTAAATTGTCCTGAAAAATCATTAAAAAAAAGCAAAAGATTTATGTATAAAAAAAAAAAACAACTATTAAAATCATCATGACCATTGCATAAATAGTCAAATAATAAAAATCATCCAAAAGTAAAAAAAAAAAAAAAAAAAACAATCACTAAAATTATCCTCACTATTGCGTAAATAGTAAAATCATAAAAATTATTTAATCCAGAAAAAAAATAAAAATAACAGAAAACAAAAAAAAATAAAGGAAAAAAAGAAAACAAAAAAAATAAAGGAAAAAAACCAGTATTAATTTTAAAATGATTATTAATTTAAATTCAAATCTTATGGGTGAACTGATTAAAAAAAATTAAAAAAAAAACTATAAAAAAACTAAAAATATAGATGTATAAATATGAATAAAAAATATACATTATCTAAGAATTTATAAAAATAAACTAAATGAATTCATATAAAAAAAACTATGCAATAATCAAATAAACAAAATAAATAGTTATATCCACAAAAAGATAAATACATAAATTGAAAATTTATCCTTATATTATTATCTTGATCACTACTATAACTGTTAAAATTATTATCAATATTACTGTCAAAACAATCTTAATAATTAAATTGTCCTGAAAAATCATTAAAAAAAGAAAAAGATTTTTGTATAAAAAAGAAAAAAATAACAACTACTAAAACCATCATGATTATTGCATAAATAGTCAAATAGTAAAAATCATCCAATCCAAAAAAAAAAAAAAAAAAAAAAAAGAAAATAAACAAAGAGAAAAAAGGAGTAATATTAATAGTAAAATGATTATTATTAATATTACTGTCAGAACAACTCAAATAATTAAATTGTTTTGGAAAATCAGTACAGAAAATCAAAAGATTTGTATAAAAAACAATTAAAAAATAACAAATGAATTAATATCAAATATCAATAAAAAAATATCAATAAAAAATAAATTAATATCAAATAAGAAATAAACATTATAAAAAAACAAATGAATTAATAAAAAAAATTAAAAGAATAAGGACCAAAATAAAAAATAATATATATAAAATTATTACTAATTGAAGGATAAAATTAAAACAAAAAATAATTGGAGGACCAAAAATAAATAATGGTAATTGCTGTCATTTTAAAAAAAATCAAAAGAAGAGGGACTGAAATCAAAGTTTGTATATATTACCAATATGAATTGGAGGACCAAATTAAAGAAATCCAAACATCTGTACCGGGAAAATTGAAGGAAGAAAAAATAAATCAAAAATCAAAAGTATAAGGACTGAAATAAAAACTTCATATATAATCAGTTTTAATTGAAGGGCACAATTGAAAATAATAAAACTTTAATTTTAATAAATCAGTCACTCCCGGCGCATCTTCTGGAGTGTCAGTAGTTATTTTTTAACGGCGGGAAGACGCCACACGCTCCGCCTAAATGGCGCGTTGTGGCTGAACGTTGCTGGTGTGTTCCGACGACGCGCGAGCAGATAAACGGAAATAATAATAAAATAATAGGTAATGACTGACTTGCCCCTGGACCCACTGAGATTTATGAAAAAACCTATAAGGAAAAGACTTCGGTAGCCCTGTGTACTGTGCGCTATTTTATCTTTATCGGGGGTTTTTTTCGTCAATTCACTGTGCAAATAAAATGAAAAAACCGGTTAAGCCCCTGGTTCCTGTGCACTATTTTATCTTTTTTGGTGGGTTTTTTCGTTAATCCGATGTTCAAATCCGGATAAAGAAAAAAAAAAAGGGTGCACATACGCGCGCGAAGCACAAATACGAAATGTCTACTCCACAGTGATTTTACACACAATGAACAGTAACAAACAGGAAAACAGCCGCGGCAATTATTTATAGGTAATATATATGTATATATTATCAAATTACTATTGAAAATTAGTAATATTAACTTTAAAATTTATACTTAAATTTTTGAAGAAAAAAAGTTTTTTTATTTTTTATTTTTTATTTTAAATTAATTTTTTTTATGTTTTTAAATCATTTTCATGTCGATATCGAAATAATTTGTTGGAGTTGGAGCTAGTACTAATAATATCGGTGTTGGTACTAGTATTAATACTGACAATCCTTTCAATAATAATTCTTTTGATGAATGTATTAAAAATAACAAGAAAAATGACGGTCATGGGACTGATTTTAATTTATATAGCACATCAACAAAATATTTATTTTAAATTTGTAGTTTTTACCTAATAAAATTCTATGGATATAATTGTTTTGTAATGTATTTTTACGTTATTTTGAATCATGTATGAACCTTAATTACTGAAGTTTTATGACCATAATTATATTGTATTGTATTTGGAAATATTTTATTTAGGATTTTATGTTTTTTCTACCTACACGATTTTAATTGTAATTTTACAATTTTTATATGGAAAAATTCAGGTATAATTTTACAATCCAATCTTACTATCCTAGTTTTTAAAGCCTCTTCTATATCGTGTTAAAATTACAATTTTAACAACCATGATTATTAGTCCGAACTTTTTTTATATTTAAAATAAAATTGTTCTCTCTGTTGCGGAGCATAGGCAAATGTCTCGCGAGATTTAGAGTGCAGATTAGGCGAAAAAAATGAAAAATGAAAACTGCCACCTGTGGGATTTGAACCCACGCCCTTTCGGACCAGAGCCTAAATCTGGCGCCTTAGACCAGTCGGCCAAACTGTCATACATGATAGACACGAGCCACGGTAGTTTAATTATATTATATTAAATTTATCGTCGTGCGTGAATTAAACTCGTTGTTGACGACAAGACAGGGATCATAATAATTCCAAATTAGATTCAAATTAGCTAATTGCCCGCATTATATTACGGGCATAGTGCGAGCAGAGCAAATAATTTTTATAATTGTTGAGATTAAAATATTATATTTTAACATATAAAATTTGATATAATGAAATATATTAATATACTTTATCATAATAATAGTAATATTGAAGTTTTAATTTCTAAAACTATCATTATTATTGCTGCCAAAACAATAAATATTATTAAACAAAACGGAGGAAAAAAATTAATAAAAAAGCAAATAATAACAAAAACTAAAATTATTATTATTATTCTTAATATTAATATTATTAATGCGTTAATAACAGGGAAAAAATTAAATTAAATCAATAGTTAAAAAAAGCCTAAAAACATTAACAAAAGAGCAAATAAAAAAATGATAAAAAATTAAAAACTATTGATTGAAAAAAAAATCATTTGATTTGAAAATAAATAAAAATTATCACACTACATTGCGGCATGAGTAAACAATTTTATAATTATTGGGATTAAAGAAATTAATAGGATTTGCTAGTCCAAATTTAAAATATAATATTTATATATGCAAAATTTAATATAATAAAACAGATTACCATACCTTATTATAAAAACAACATTATCGAAGTTTTAATATCTAAAACTATCATTGTTCTTATTGTTAAAAGAAAAAAATTATAAAATTATCCCAAGAAAAAAAAACTGAAAAACATTAAAAAAATAGTAAGTCAGAAAAATAACTAAATTTTTTCCTTTTCTTCTTCTTTTTATTATTATTATTTTTTTTTCCTTTTCTTCTTCTTTTTATTATTATTATTACTATTACAATTATTATTATTGTGTTAATAATGAAGAAAAACATAAATAAATAAATAAAAGATTAAAAAATCAAAATAACTTTAACAAAAGATCAAAGAAAAAAACTAAAATAAAAATTATGAGGTGAAAAAAATTAATTTAACTGGAAATAATAAAAGAAACCAATAAAAAATAAAATAAAACGCAAATAAAGAAGAAGAAAATGATAAAACAAAAAAAAATATTAACTGAAAAAAAATATTTGACTTGAAAATTAAAAAAAAATTATAATTGTTGGGATTAAAGAAATTAATAGGATTTGCTAGTTCAAAATTAAAATATAATATCTATATATGTAAAATTTAATATAATAAAAAAGATCATTACACCTTATTATAAAAACAACAACATCGAAATGTTAATATCTAAAATTAGCATTGCTATTACTATCAAAACAATAAAAATTATCAAATTATCCCGAGAGAAAAAAACTGAAAAACACTAACAAAAGAGTAAGCAAGAAAAATAAATGAAATTATTATTCTTATTCTTATTATTGTGTTAATAATGAAAAAAAAACAAAAATAAATGAAAGGCTAAAAAAATCTCAATAACTTTAACCAAAGATCAAATAAAAAAATAAAATAAAAATTATGAGGTCCAAAAAATTCATTCGATTTGAAAATAAAAAATTTTAAAATAAAAGAAAGGACAAATGAAAAAAATTAAATAAATGATAAAACAGGAAAAAATTGTTAAATGGGAAAAAAACTTAAAAATTAAAAAAATGGACCGCACTACGTTACGGGTTGAGCAAACAATTTTTATAATTGGTGGGATTAAGAAAATTAATAGGATTTGCTGGTCCAAAATTAAAATATAATATCTATATATGAAAAATTTAATGTAATAAAAAAAATCGACACATCCTATTATAAAAACAGCAACATCGAAGTCTTAACATTTGAAATTATCATTGCTGGCAAAACATTTTCTTTCTGTCAAAACAATAAAAATTATCAAATTATCCCGGGAGAAAAAAACTCAAAAACTATAACAAAGGAGCAAGAAAGAAAATAATAATAATAATAATAATAAATATTAATTATTATTATTATTATTATTATTATTATTATTATTATTATTATTATTATTATTGTGTTCGTAATGAAAAAGAACAAAAATAAATGAAAGACTGAAAAAATCCTAAAACTTTAACAAGTGATTAAAAAAAAAAATCATGAGGTAAAAAAAATTCATTTGGTTTGGAAATAATAATAATAATAAAAATCAATGAAAAACTAAAAGATAGAACAAAGGGAGTAAAAAAAAAAAGAAATATCAATCTTCAAATTATCATAGATACAAAATCAAATTTAAGAGCTATTTTAAAAAAAAAAAAATTACCTCAACAAGTAAGAAAATAACAAAAATTAAAAATCAAAGCCAAGAGCACACTTATATATACATGGACAAAAGAAGGATTATTCGAGAAATATTAAAAAATAAAAGGATTAAAAGAAAAAATTAAAAGTATAAGGGTTGAAATTAAAATCAAATATAAATTGATCAAATTAAAAAATTAAAAGTATAAGGGGCTGAAATGAAAATCAAATATATTATCAATTTCAATCAAAGGATAAAACTGAAAAAATTGAAACTTGTGTACCGAATTTATTGAGCTATTTAAATACAATCGGAAAATTAAAAGAAGGAGAACCGAAGTGAAACATTAACATTCAATTGATTTCAATGGAAGGACCCAATTGAACTAAATTAAAACTTATATAACAGAAATCAGGACCAAACATAAAATTAAAAGTACAGGGACCGAAGTGAAAAGTCAAGACACTAAGGGGCCTCTCTTGCACTTTTACGTGCAGGAGAGAGAGAGAAAGGTTACAGCGGTTTGAAACGGCCACCGTCGCGGCCACCGGAGGAGCCAACGCGCCGCATCGGGAGAAAGACCACCCGGAGGGGCATCGACCGAGATGCCGATAGCTCATCTCCGGCCATCTTAGGACACCGCACGCGCCACATTCACAAGGCGTCAGGCGAAATGTTGTCGGTTGCGTGTCTCGCACGCGCCGACAGTAAATAAAAAATATTTGAAAAATAATGGTCAATAACCGGTGTGCCCCTGTTCCCTATTCATATTTTTTTGTCTTATTAGGGGATATATCCATATTTAGCCATTTCCAGAAAATAATAAAAAAATTAAAATCGCGGCGGGCCTGGATGGACCGGACCGAAATGCGCAATGACCGAGAAGCCCCTCTAGACCGAGCATTTTTTTTTGTCTTTTTCGAGGGGTAAAACTGCCATGTCGCTCAGAAAAAGACAAAAAATCAGAGAATCAGCCACCCGAACGAACCGAGCCGAACCGAACCGAAAATCGAGCAACACTATTGAAATCCACAGTGAAAACAGACATATGCTACAGTGAATCGCTACAATAAAAACACACAAAATGAACAGTAACCAGACTACTGAGCTGTGTTTTAGTATATAGGATAATAATATTGTCAAGGGTAGTTTTGTTATTTTTCCTTTTGATTTTTAAATTTTTTGGTTCGTTTATAAATTTTATTTTTGATTGGTACACGTAGTTTTCTATTTTGTTTACATAAAAATATAAAATATTTATTAGTAAAATTTTGAATTATTTTTTTTGCATGGTTATTCTATTTTGCATAAATATGGGTTGTTCGTTCATGTTGCTTTTCTTCGTCTATATAGTTTAATTCAGAATAATGTATTATATTTTCAAGATACAAAACTATCTATATATTATTATTTTAATTCTGTCTACAATTTATCTTACTAAATTTTAAATTTAATAGAATATTAAAAATAATAAAATGATCATGGATACAAAACGTATACACACACACACGACTGGTTTATATATTAATTTTGAATTTAATAATTTAGAATAGGTGATAAAAATGAAATTTAAACTTAACAAATTATGTGTTCTTATAAACATGAATGATTTTAAAAGTGTTTGTAAAAATGATTTTCATTTAAAATACATTAAAATGAGATATAAATGTACATGTACACTTTAACATAAAAAAATATATATGAGATTTGTCCAATTTTAATGCATTAAAGGAGAATGCCATAACTTTTATCATACAAAATAAATATTTATTTGAGAAACTATTTAATTTTTTTTTAATTTTTAAAATTATTTTTAATAACCATATATTAAAATAAAAAATTAAAATACAATACCAAAAAACGTTAGATTTGTAGATTTATTACGCAGTAAATTCATTCACCAACAAAGAGAAAATGCAGGAATTTAAATTGTCTTGTTACAAATGACTCCTCGACTGAGAAGTAGCAGCAGCGAAAGTGGTAGGTCTATTCATATGTCCCTGGGCCTATGCTTTGCCATGCCCCACCCAAAAGTGAAACGCCCTAACAATTGGATTTTGTGGCACTTATCCCATGTCAAAAAAAAAAAAAAAATTAAATTTTTTAGATGGGATGAAATTAATTTTTATTAAAAAAATATAACAATGATAATTTTTATTTTTTAAAATTATTTTTTATATTAATATATTAAAATGATATAAAAATATGAGAAACTATTGATTCAAAATAAAAGCTAAAAACAAATTTAAAAAAAACTCAAAGTAAAACTATTAATTAAATACAGTGTCAAATAAACACTAGATCGTAAGTTCACTTTGAGGTATTTAAATGGTAAAAGTATTGGGTTTAGAATGTATGTTGATTTTAAAATTTAGAGTTATTTTATTTTATTTTTTAAAATTTATTTTTGATATTAGCATATAAAATTATCTAAAAACATCAAAAATAATTAATTTAAGTAAGAACTAATTTTTTTAAAATACTTTTGAAATAAAATATCAAATGTCAAATAGACACTAGATCCTAAATTCCAGTGTACCTAAACTTTGGGGTATTTAAATGGTAAAAGTTTTGGGTTTAGAATATATGTTTATTTTAAAATTTATATTTAAAATTTAAATGATTATAATTATCTGAGTTATGTTTTTTAGTGTGAAAATTAGTAATTTATCATGTTTTTACATAATTAATTTATTTGGATATAAGTGTAAAAGTTAGGAAACTTAATTGAATTGCTTAAAATGACTTGGATATCTAATTACAAAAAAAGTTTTTATTTATCAAATCCACTTTATTTCCAACTTTAACCATAACCTCGATATTTACAATGCATTCATACATATGAGTTTTTTTATTTCATGATATCTCCTAAGATTGATTGCAATTGCTAAATAATAAATAGAAAAGCTAGAAATAATGGTAAACATTTTAGGTTTGGTTCAGTTTTTATTAATAAAAATAACTAAATTGAAAATAGAAAAAAAAGAAAAGAAAAGAAAAGAAACCAAAGTGGACCTGGTTTAAACTGATCGGTTTCGGTTCGGCTCGTTTTTTAACAAAAACAACAAGAAAAAATTCAAGATTTTTTTTTTTATATATGTATAATTTTAACCATGTTTTCTCTTTTCCTATTTAACTAAAATGGAAGCAACCCAAAAAATTTGAATTGAACCTAAAGAATATATATATATATATATTTAACCATGTTTTCCCTTTTCCCATTTAACTAAAATGGAAGCAACCCAAAAAATTTGAATTGAACCTAAAGAATATATATATGTATATATATATATATATATATATATATATATATATATATATATATATATATATATATATATATTTGTTTGTTTGTTTAATTTTTAATAAAATAGCTATTTATACTGTAAAAAAGAAAATTCAAATTTTTTTTTAAAAATCTAATTGGTTTAATCATTTTTTTTTTGTTAATTTTTTCAGTTTTCTCGATTTAAACGGTTTTTTTCTCACATCTAGCTAGAAATATGGTGTTGTTAAGTGCTTGGTTAGGAGTGTGGTTGATGTTGTTTTTGAAAGCAATTTTTATTTAGAAATATATCAAAATAATATTTTTTTAAAATTATTTTTAATATAAGAAAATAAAAATGATTTAAAAACACCAAAAAACTAAAACTAAAATAAAATATTTTTTTTTCAATTTTTTTTATAATATAATATCGAACAAAACCTAAAATTATTCCGCCTAGAAAATCAATCTAAAACTCCATGGATTTATGATTTGTTTTAGGTCAATAAAAAAATCAAATAGGATTTGATTTTCTTATACCAAATTAATTTGATAATTCAAAACGTGGTTGAATCAAAACCGAGTATTTTTAAAATATTTTAAAAACTTTATCCTATGTTTTTTAAAAAATAATATTATAAATTAATTTGGATGAAATTCAATTTAATTGAGTCTGAGCCAAATAATGTTTAATAACTTTGAGAACATTTGTCGTCAAACCTTCACGCTTCACCCCATGGGATGTGATTCAAATATTCAAATAATTTTTAATTTTAATATATAAAAATAATTTAAAAATATAAAAAAATAAAATTTAATTTTTTTCAAAAATATTTTTAAAACATAATAACAAACAGTTCCTGAATTCTTACCCACCTCATTTTTTTTATCGTACTGCTTAAATAAATAAATAACCCTCGCAAAGCCTAGCAAACTTTTTTAAAAAAAAATTAATATTAATATTAAAAAAATAAGGTTGCGACGATGGACAAAATAATGTCACGGTCCTATCAACATAAATGTTGCAGACTACTAGCTTGTGGTCAAGATGGCACGGATTCTCACCATCAATTGTGAGCTACCTACCTTGAATCGTCTACACGCATAAATTCTTTTTTTTAAAAAAAAAAATTATAAAATAATATAATGTAGAAAAATTGGAGGTTTCTTCTTTAAAAAACATAATAAAGAAATTAATAAAATAATATAATGTAAAAATGTATTTTAAAAAAATACATAATTTAAAAATTCAAAGATAACATGTGATTCACGACTCATAATATTTATATTCTACTTTCTTGATGGTTGTTTCTATGATTTTTTCTTTTTTTTGCTATTAGATTTATCTCGTTGATTTTTTTTTATGATATCGATGATATTTTCATCAAAAATTTATTATGTTTTCAAAGTTTTAAGAGAGAAAAATAATAAAGAAAGAGATCCTATAGGTAAATTGAATATTTGATTATGAAATTACTAATATTATTATAAGTATCCTGACGAGATAAATCAAAAGATATCATCAATATTAAATCAGTGACTCATATGACTTCAGATCATTTTAGGT
This sequence comes from Salix dunnii, assembly GCA_015731905.1. Classification (NCBI taxonomy): domain Eukaryota; kingdom Viridiplantae; phylum Streptophyta; class Magnoliopsida; order Malpighiales; family Salicaceae; genus Salix; species Salix dunnii. The sequence continues at coordinate 13,768,618 of CM027677.1, read as the reverse complement.
GGTGTAGAATTTGCTTTGTCAAGATATTTTAAATAATATCAATAATGTCATAATTAAAGTTTCAGTGCACTCAAAATTCTTTATTTATTTATTTATTTTTCTCTCTATCCTATTTCACATTGCAATTCTTAAAAGAGGGGAGAGAAACAAATATATTGAAGACACATCAAAACTCCAACTACAACATCACCAATACTATTGAAAACACTTGATGAGATGAATTCAATTACACCAAGAAATGTAACTAATAGTGAATTAAAATATTTGAACACTTGTCATCACAACAAATAGGGTACACTTAGATTATTATTGGCGACTTTTCATAATATCATCGAATTCATCTCATCAAGATGTTTATAATAGCATTGGTGATATTGTAATTAGAATTTTGGTGTGTTTCTAATATCCTTTTTTTTAATTCGTTTATTCTCTCTCCTTTATTGGTATATAGTCTATTTTTTTTTAAAAAAAAAATCTCGTATTTATGAATATTAACAATCTTGAATATCGTGTTAAATTGAGCTATTTTACTAATATTTTTGAATTGTGTTATTTTGTTAATATTTATTTAAAAAAAAAACTTGCTAATGTAGAAAAAATCACTAAAATTCAAGATTTTTTAAATGCTAAAATTCAATAATAATAAAAAAAAACTAAAACTCAACTTGCTAATATCTCATCCCACTTGCATTATCTTTAAATGATTTCCCATCCTTTTTCAACAACACTTTGACATTTGAACAACGCTTCTAATCACTCAATATTCTTCGACTTCTGACCAAATGGCCATTTTACTTTTGTCTCTTACTAACCACATGTCAAGGCACTAAAATGGAAAACAGTGAACATGTTTTGATTATATCGGAAGATTTCAACGTTGATGTCCCGTGAAATCGTTCGAAACTACAAGACAATCTGGGAAATTCCAAACCCATCGATTTAGAGACTGCAGGGGCTTCAAATGTTGAATCTTTGAAGCCTGGAAGTGCGCACCAGGAATTTTTTGCATCAGCATTTGCAGGAAATTCGTGCTGTCGCATCATCCACCCTTTCAAGTTTAATGCTAGCTTGAGGGAGACGCAAAACAGAATTTTCTTGCCCAGGCATCTCTGCATGACAGAGGGATTTGGTAACATGTTTAGACACCCATTCTACATTTTTATATAAATATATATATATATACACAGCTAGTATAAATAATTCTATCAGCAAGGTTAGTTGAATATAGATGCTCTAAAGCCTGAGACCCCAAGAATCAAGGAGTCTTTCCTTATAACCTGATTCAGTCCCTTTATATCAGAGCGTCCATCTATGTGTTCTAGCTAACTACTCGAGTGTTTAGCTTCTACTAGTTGGTAAAATTCAAGGTCCTACATGTTACAGCAATGTCAAATCCTGTCCGTTGGCCAGCCCTGTGGGGCACAGGATGGGAGCCTCTGAAATGGCAGATCAGGCTCAACATTTTCCTAACGAGAGGGCCAACTACCAACTTTGACATGGCAAGACTACACAGTATGCCAGCTAACAAATATTCAAAGAATTTCAATTCCCAAATGAAATTAATGAGAGTTTCTACTGTTGTGGAGAATCACTTTTAACCTTCCTGTCAGAATCTTACATCCATATATATACACACACATGACATTTCTGACCTCATCTCTCTCGGTACCCATGCTTCAAAATTGAGTTACACCCTCCAAAAACACCACTTTACCACAAGCCAGATCAAGGTTGAAGGAAGAAAAAAAATGAATGGTTACGCAAAGATTAGACAAGTTAGCATCTCAAAATCAAGATCTGTAGATCTTACAGAGAACCACGTACCTCTACAAACACCCAGGCTTACATCAAACCATAGTTCAGAGCACAGTGGGACTACAAAAACCCATGATAGCATGTGCACTGCAAACCATGATTCCCTTCCGGAGAAGGGACAAGAAGAAGTTGGAGAGATATTCGGGGTGATTTTAGGCAGAAGCTGTTCTGCTTCCCGTAGTTTAAAGACTGACAAACAAAATCCAGCCAAAGTCGAGAATGCAATCAAAAGGGCATTTTCTATGAGCAGATCATCTTCAGTTTCACAAGGGTACTGCCGGATCCACCACCAAAATGATTTCATAGCTGATCAAGGTAAAGCAGCTACACCTCCTGCAAGAAACACCAAGAAAAACAGAGGCAAGATCTTTAAAGCTTGCAGGCTACTCTTTGGATTCTAGTCCATCATTTAGTTTCAGTAGCATCAGTCCTTATAATTTCGTTTGTGTCAGTCAAAGGTACTTGTCTCTTTAGTTGGCAGAGCCATGTAGCCCCGGAGCATAAAAAATGGAGTATATTCTAGTGTTTTAAAGATCAATTCGACAGAATACTGATCTGCTTGCTTTCATCTCTAACTTGAACTGATTATTACATGGTCTTGAGCTGCATTCTGCTACTGAAAATGGCCTGCTTTGTTTTTTTTTTTTTGTTGTTGTCATATAATGGCTTGTTCTTGGAGCAAAAGAAGGCCTTTGTCTACGTATCCATAAAATTTACTAGCCCTACCTATGTAATTCAAAATTGCTTAGATCGACACATGTTTTTGTCTAATATCATAAAGATGTCTATCTTCTATTATGTTGGCCATTTGCTCAAAGATTGTCCAGAGGTAGTGGGGCAGTAAAGTTGAAAGTATGATTCTAGACCAAACAGGCAGCACAGATATATGTTATACAGATTAATATTTGCAGAATCATCTGATATATATTTAGAGTCAGGATTCTTGTATAAACGTGGGTTATCTCAATTTTTTTTTTATTAAGTAAACCTCACTTCCCAAAAAGTGTATTTTGTAGTCCAGCAAAAGGATTAAAACATTGGTTATCCAAGGTTTTTATAAGAGAATTACGTTCTGATTTAAACTTAAGACCTCCATACTATATTTACAGAGAAGCATGTCCTGATTTACATTTAAAACCTGCATGCTATGTAAATCTTAAGTTTTTTATCATTACATCATGACTCTCGGGACGGTTATCTCAATCTCTCAGCTATGCGACTTGGGAAACCTCACTGGCAAATATTTCAAAATTTGTGTAGTCACTATGCTAACCAGCCACAACGCTCCTTGCACAGAAAAATAATTTAACACGCTCCAACTAGATTGACAAACCAATAACTCTGAATTCATTTCCAAGCCAATAACTTTGACCCGATGGTGAATTTCAAATGGAGAAGACCTCTCAGGCATGATAACAGCTTCCCCAACTGGCACGTAACTCATGATCAATACGCATTTCCAAGTTTGATAGAGAAGTTCAGTGACAGCAAATACACAACTAGAAAATCAAACGGTGCTCTAAGAAAATGAATGCGTTGTGGATATTAAAGGATCAAGGATATTAGCAAATTAGTTCATATGGGGCTCCTGATCATCAGAAACATATTCCTTCGATAGTTCACCATGGAAACTAGAACATGCAATATCTTAACTAAATCATACAAATCATGCACTCTTCTCACCCCAACTCTGACAAAGAGAAAATATACGTATCCAAATTGGTTATATACCTATGCACATACCTTAAAAAGAAGAAGATAAAACTGAATTCTGAACGTATCACCTGGTCTGATAAAACTGAATTATGAACGTATCACCTGGTCTCAGTGAATTCTGCATCGATGAAATTTCCATCGTCCCTTTTTCCTGTTGACATCGAAGACCAAGCAGAACTTCCTGGCGCGCACCAGGGGCACCTGCCTGATCATTCAAGGATCGCCCCAGATTCATAACTTCTAGGCTGTCAGCCGTTGCTTCTTTAATGCTTTTGGTGGTAACCCTGCTTGAGATGTCAGCTTTAAGCTCCTTCAGTTTAGCTTCCACTTTCTCCTTAACTGCGGCAGGTACTTTGTTTCCCAGCTCCCTAAACTGTATTTCAGTCTGGCAAACAACAGATTAGGCCTTGGTCTTAGTGTATTCGAGCCATAAACCCGCTCTCCGTTCGGGAATATTTTTTCTTCTAGTTTTAACATATATAATTTCTTGATTTATATTTTGTTTTCTATTCCTTTCTTTTTTGTTGTCTAGTTTTAATTCCTCGATTTTTTTTGTTCTTCTAAGATTGTTTTTAATTTCTTGTTTGTATCTATACACCTTTGCTATTTTTTTGTTCCTTCTGAGATAATTCTTATTTTTTTTTATTTATATTTATACACCTCTGTTATTAGTTTAGATTTTTAATTTTTACTTGTATTAAATGTAACTTGAGTTAAAAATTTAGCTTTGTTGGTGTAAAATGAGAGTGAAACTCTTTCTTATACATGTGTACAAAGTTTATTTTGTATTTGTATATTATAAAAAAAACATGTGCAATATCCTTAATAGCTTCAAATTGAACTGTTGATTTTTATCTTATTAGAGGGTATTATGACTATTTTACTGTGCCCAAAAACATTAAAAATATAAAATACTTTTGAATCCATAACTATAATCACTGTTCACCGAGAGGTAAAATAATAATTTCATCGTTACAATTCATAGTAATCCGTGTCTATGATCTCCTTTAGCTTTTTAGGTATATAAATATATATAAAGAACACTTAAAAAAAACAATATAAATAACGTTTTTAGACATGACTCATGTAGAATGTAATTGATAAATTTCTAATACATGCATATTTTTTTAAACGTAATAGCTGTCATGTATAAATGTATAAGTGGGAAAGTACTGTAGCAATCGACAGTATTTTATGAGGAGCTATAATGCTATATAAAAATAATTATCTTATACATGACTTATGCAGAATGCACAGAATGCAATTTATAAATTTCTAATATGTGCATTTTTAAACATAATAACTGTTATATATAAATGTATAGGTGGGAAAGGACTTGTTCCCTTCCTCTGCACTGGGGTTCGATCCTTTGTGTGCAAGTCATTTAATCATCTTTTTAGTCATATAATATGAGAAAGACATGTTGTAGCACAATACATTCAACTTTATAAATCGATAATATGATTATAGATTACTTTTTTGAATTTCATGTGAATATTGTGACTCTAATATAAAAGGAAAAACTTATAGTGCTCTTTCAATCATCCATGTCTTTAGCCCAATCATTATCACTACAAACCACAAAATCTAAGATGTTAAAGTAATATATAATAAGCCAAAATTTATAGTATCTTTGATATATAAAAGAATTCATTTTAATTCTTTAGGATGTGTTATAATTGATGTCTTCATAAACTTGCTCACATGTTATACACCAAAAAAACCATCTAGACGAGTGCATGTCAAATATCTCAAGCACTTAACAAGATTTTTGAATTATAGGTATCCCATTCAATATGTTAGAGTTCAATTTTTTTAAACATGTTGGTTATATGGGTTTACAGCTCTCCTCAAACGACCCTTAGAATATTATTAAGGGTCAGGTCCATGGTAAATATGGACTTAAGCTTGAACACTAGATTATTATGACACAAATGCATACAATAGTAGCATAAAAATAGATTTAAGATCACTTATGATTCTTACTAGTAAAATCACATTTAAAATATAAAGCTAATTCCATTTTTTTGATGTGGAGATTAATCAAAAACAAAAAACATCAAAAAAATTTTAAGCATGCATTATTAGACACTTGAACATAAAGCACAATGCAGGGAGAGTTATTTTTTAACAAATAAAATACTATCAATGATAATTTGAATAACATCTAAAATACTAAGTTGTAGAATTCAATGTATCAAAAGGTAAAGAGATTTAGTGACTAGATTGCTTGATGGGAAGATGTTGGAAGTTACTACTACTAACATACTATTTACATAGAGCATGTAGCTGACGTGACACTTGTGTGGCGGTGTGTTTTGCTATAGTTGCACTAAGATAGTGAATTTTTTTTTTTTTTAGATTCAGGTTGTTAAACTAAAGGATTTTTTTTTATGGTGATTCGATATAATTTTTAGGGTTTAGGAATTGTTTTGAATTTTGAGGATTTTCTCAAGATATGAATTAATTGTAAAAACAATTAAAGGTTTATGCTTTGATACCAAAATTATGCGGGACAAATGAGACTTCAAACTAAAATAGAAAGAAAGAAAAATATATAGAGAGAGGGTGTTTTCACGCTGCGTTTCAAAAACATTTTTGAAAAAAAAATTATTTTTATTTTTTATTTTAAATTAACTATTTTAGTGTTTTTAGATTATTTTCATATACTGAGTTAAAAATATTTTTTAAAAAATAAAAAATAATATTTTAATAAACTTCTGAAAAAAAACACAGAGGGGTTATAAAGTTTTATCCCTGTAAATTTTCATTCGATCATCACAATTATTTAACATTTAGAAAAATAAAAAATAAATACTAAAACTCTAACTAGAACAAGTAATTAAGCTTATATAGTCAATCAAATAACATATCCAATAATAATTAATGTCATAACCCAATTTTGGGTTAGTTCCTAAAATTATCTAAAAATACAAAAAAATAAAATAAAAGAGGGCCGGTGTCGGTAAGGAAATCAAGGCAGAAATTCTTGGCGTTTTCAAAAGCTCGATCATATGTCTTTTGTGTCTAGAAATGGAGGAAAATGCAGATTAAGGCTAACGTAATTTATTATCGGATAAATTTGCGTAAAATTAAGTCGAAAGATATAATTATATTTTTATGGGCCAATTCGATTTAATCGTTGGCCAATTTAAAAGTGTAATTATGTTTGAGAATTAATTTATGGTCCAATTAAAGGATTTAATTAAGCGCGGCGACTTAGTTATATATTAAATTGGTCAAAATAATTTTATTAAGGGAAGGTCAATGAGAAATCAAGTTCTCGGATTTAATTCAGGGTCAATTGATGAGATTGGGATTTTCGAAGAACAATTTGAATTTTTTTTGCAAGCCAATTACGCGAAATCGAGGTCCAAATTGAACAAATTGAGAGTTTAACTGTCAATTGAGGATTAAATCGCGCAAATCAGACATCAAGGACCAGAATAAAAAGGCGCGCAAAACTAAGGTTGAGATTGAAGGTTTTTAAGGCCAATTAGAGCAATTAAAAATTGAGGGACCAAATCATACTTTTACCTTTAAAAATCTTTGAAAATTGCATTTGCATGCGCCGGCTGCATGATTCTTGAAAGTTGCATTGTTTTTTTCGGTTTGCATGTCTGGCGTGCTCAGCTTTAAATGATCGCACGCCTGCCTTCAATGTCCAACGGCTATATTTGCATTAAGCATTCGGCAGCCCAAGGAGGTGTTTTTGTTGCTATAAATAGCAACATGCAGAGACTAGAAAGGGGGGAGGAACAAGAAGAAAAAAACAAAAGAAAAACAAAAGAGGAGGCAGAATTGAAGAAAGGAAAAAACGAAGAACAGACAGTGAAAAAACCGAAGAAAAAACAGAACAGAATAAGCAAATTTTACGTGAAATTTCAATCTTCATCCCTCTCGTGTTTTTTTTTCTCTCCATCTCTCAACTTCATCTTCTTCCTCTCAGTTTCCCGTTCTCTCTCTCTAAAAAACCAGCAGCCACCGTTTCTCTCTTCCTCTCGGTTCATCAATGCTGGCAGCCAACTCGATCACCTTGCACTACCTCTGTCACCTCCGGTAACCTCAACCACACGTCAGGCATCCAAGCTTTGATCTCCGGCAAAGAAGCAGCGACTGCCCCGTCAACAACAACGCCACCCTTGCAACTTCTGGCGTCCGTTCCGGCCACCATTTCCAACGCCACCACGACCAAAAGAACCACTTTGAGGTCCTCTACACAACGGTATTGACAGGTATGCCATTCGTCACACTCAAAAAATCCACATTTTACTGTTCATCTTCTTCGTAAAATCGTCCCATTTACTGTTCACTATATGTGAACAGTAACCGGGTCGGGTCAGGCCCAGCCCGGACAAAAAAATAAGGCGAGCTTGAAGCTCGTACGAGGCTGCAAGCCTAACCTAAGATTTTCTGGGCCGACGGCCTAGATACCTCTGGGCTGACAACCCAGCTTCAGATAGGCTGAGCTGCCAGCCCAGACTCTAAAAAAAAGGTGGGATGAAAGGCAGCCCACCACAAAAGAAAATAAATAAATAATAATAATAAAAAATATAAAATATAAATTACAAAAAATAAAAAAAAATACATTTTTTTTAGAAAATATTTAGAATAAAAATATGGTTTTATGCATATGGCCAATACACTAGCATATTTTTAAAACTTATTTTTTTTAAAAAAAATATTTATATTATCTTGAAATTTTTCAAAAAAAATATATATTTTAGCATGGATTTGACAAAGAAAAATCATTTCCCGTATTTTTTTTGGATTCTACAACATGTTTGTAAAATTCCAAAGGGTATTGGCCAATATTCTAAAAATATTAAAATTTTATTTTTTGGGTTTATTATTCGCTGTTAGCGTTTGAATAAATAAATCCTAAGGGGTCAATATCCAAAGTATTTGACTGGAATGATGTGCTATTATCCACTATCAGTGTTTGGATAAATAAATCCTAAGGGGTCAATATCCAAAATATTCAATGGGGATAATTTGCTATTATGCACTATCGGTGTTTGGATAAATAAATTCTAAGGGGTTAATATCCAAAATATTTGACGGGTATAATTTGCTATTATTCACAGTTGATGTTTGGATAAATAAATCCTAAGGGGTCAATATCCAAAATATTCGACGGGAATAATTTGCTATTATGCACTGTCGATGTTTGGATAAATAAATTTTAAGGAGTTAATATCTAAAATATGTGGCAGAGATAATACACCATCACCGTTTTAACCAACCCATTCTTTGAAAAATTGAAACCATTACAAATTATAAGCAAACCAAAACATCAAGCAGCTTATCTTAGGTAGGGTGTATTAGGGATGCTAAAACCTTCCCTTTACACAACCAGTCCCTTACCTTAGAATCTCTGAAAGACCAGTTTTAGGTTTCCTAATAACCGTAATACTAGGTGGCGACTCCCTTTTCCAAAAATAAACTTAGACCCGACATTGAATTCCCCCGTTTACGGGGAAGGTCGCCGCGACACCGCGCTTATTTTTTGGGGTGCGACAATTAAAATTAAACTCAATAAATAAAGCTAAATAAAATATAATTACAAAGAGTTTAACTACTCTTCGTCATTATAAATCATGCTAGGCCTCTGGTTTGATATCTGCTTCAAAATCTGCACACAATTGTCCTTGTCGAAGTGGCATTTAGGGCCATCTGCAGTTGCAGCAGCCATGAAAGGCAAGCCTGAAAAACAGCAAATTAATGAGCAAGCATCAGAAAGTTAGATCTAGCGGTCAAACTTGGGAATAAAATTTAGCACATGCCTTCTATTATTGGTCTGAGACAAGGATGACAGCTCTGTGTTTGCTTTCTCAGGAGCCTCTGTGAGACATTGAAGAGATTGCTTGTACCTTCTACTCTCTCAAAGCTATCACCAAAATCATTTAACTTGTGGCTAAAGATGTCGATGAATATTTTATTTTCGGAATATTTCTACCTTCCGTTATATTGTATATGTATATATAATTAAATATATTAATTCAATTTTTTTAGTTTAAATCTAAAAATAAAATTATTTAAAATTATACAATTTAATCTAAAAAATACAATAATATAATTTTTTTAAATAAAATTACAAACATATATAATATTATGAGAATGTCATCATTGATATTGCAAGTTCATTACATTATCTGATTTCTCTGAAATTTTAATATAATATATATATATATATGTCAAGATATTCCTTGTAAAATTTCATCTTAATCTATAGGTCAGATTAAAAGACATGATTGATATGGTAAAATAATTCATTATTTAAAAAAAAACACTATTTAACCAAAATGGAATAGATAGAATGAAACGGGAACATTTCGATAGGAATTTAGTTGAAAAATACGGAATGAACCTGAATTTAAACTGAAATAAAAACAATGCTGTTTTATCTTTTTTTTAATGGTACGAAATGTTTCGACCATTTCAATATAAACAAAACGAAACTAACAACTCTAATTATGATAGTTGAAGTTATTTTTTTTAAATGCACTAAAATATTTTTTTTCAAAATTATTTTTGACATCAGCATATTAAAATAATTTTTAAAAAATATTTTTTTTAATTTAATATAAAAATAAAAAAATATTTTTTATTTTTTTTTAAATATTTTTAAAACCCCATCCTAAACCGTCCAAACGATCCCTCAACTTCTGTGGTACCTTTTCGGTGCGGTAAATCTTGCTCAAATCCACAAATTAATAAATACACGCAACAGGCATTTATGTTGTAGGCAAAACAAGAGGCACCGTTTTTAAGCATTAATTGACCTTGAAGAAGTGGCCTGAATGGTAATTATATTATTGGAAAAACATTTCCTTTTGTTTTAATTCTTTAAATAATGATATTATTAATTCATAGAGATTTAATTGTTGTTTAGTAATGTGTTTCAATTTTTTTTTGAATTTTTTTAATTTATTCTAAATAAAAAAGTTGATATTTTTATATTATTTTAATATATCAATGTATTTATGTGAAACAATTGATCAATTCATACAACTAGATCAACCAACTGATAAATAAAGTTAAACAATTAACAATAAAACTACATATTAAGTTATTATACCTTAAAAATATAACTATCTTATCGCACTTGAAAATAAAAATATTTAATAAATATGAAATTTCATGAGTGCGATGAAGTAAAAATATATTATTTTAATAAAATAATTTAATTTAATTACTTATCTCCTCATTAAAAAGTCGTTAATAAAGTTAAAACTGATGATTAATTAAGGCTTAAAAGTCACCATCATTGTGCTTTATAAGTCAAAAGTTTGCATCATATTCAAAGCCACGAGATTTAAAACTTGTCTTGTTACTCTCAAGTAATAATAATTATAATTTTGAAATGCAAACTCCCATATATTTAAATAATATTTAATATTATGATGTAAATATGTTTTTTAAGTTATATTAAAATAAATTTTATTTATTTTTAATATTAGTATATTAAAATTATAAAAAATATTAATTTAATATTATTAAATAAAAAATACTTTTAAAAAATATCTAGAAATAAAAACAGAAATTTTGCCCAATATACCTTAACATTTGATTACTTTTATATATTTTTATTTTCTCAAAATATAAAAATTCAATCAAAAACTATTTTAAAAATAGATTCATACTATTATCTTGGAAGGACGTTCATTAAAATTAACAATACTTCATTTTATAATCCATCATTGAGATGAAATCTTTTTAAGAATATTAAAATGAATTTTTTTAGGAATAAAAATGAAGCTATAAATAAACCAAATCCAAGATATTACTGCTCTATAGGAATTTAATTTAACATTATTATATTACAGAACATAATTTCTTTAACATAGGAAAAATATAGTAGTGGTATATATTTTGAGGGTTTTTTTTAAATATATTTGGCATGAAAATTATTAAATTAATATTTTTTAGTATTTTTAATAATTTTAAAAATATATTTTTTAAATAAATAACATTTTAAAAAATACAACTCAAAACACAAATTTTGCCTTGTTTTGGATGTAATAACCGTTTGAAAGTGTAGTTAAGATTAATTTTTAAAAGTATTTTTTATATTAAAATATTATTTTTTTATTTATTAAAATTTATTTTTGATATCAATTAATCTAAAAATATTTAAATAAATAAATTTAAAATAAAATATAAAAATAATTTTTTTCAAAATTAATTTAAAAAATAAATAAGAAACAGGCCGTACTAGAAAAAGGAACACAAAACCAAGCCGAGAAACAAGAAAGGAAAAGGCATATGATAAAGTCATCATCCTCCAGACAAAAAAGCGTTTTCTGCACTTTGTTTTAATCTTAAATAGACATTAGGACGAAGAAAACAGCCTCTCTGTCTTGATTGCCATGTTTGAAACGGTGCAAGAAATTGCTGTTTACATTCACAGGTTTCACAACCTAGACCTCTTCCAGCAAGGGTAATAATGCTCGCACCATTTCTTCTCAATCATGTTTCTTTGATTCCCTTTTCATTCCTCTTATTGGGTTTTCTTTTTTTTTTTGGGTGTTTAGATGGTATCAAATAAAGATCAGCATGAGATGGGAAGATAGTGAGTATACTTCTTTAGCAACCCCTGCAAGGGTTGTTCAATATGAAGGTAAAAGCAAATTCAACACTTAATGTTGTTTTCCTGAGTTTATTTGTTTCTTCTGGGTTTTCTTCCTAGTTATAAGAAACTTTGTTTGTCACCATAAAGGTCTGGAATTTTGCTACATTTCTTTTTAATTAGCCACAGCTCCTATGCACATTGTAAACCTCAATAAACCCATGATTTCTCTTTTTTGTTTGAGTTTTTGTTTTTCGGTTTTTTCCTCATATTTGTAGAATATTCACTTGAATCAAAAAGGTGTGAGATTTTGCTTTATTGTTTGTTAATTAACCACAATTCCCCATCACATTGTATTTAGGCAAAGTAAGTGTAATTGGGCGAATCCGGTAAGTTTGAGGAGGAGCTGTTTTGGATGTCTATTTGACAATCAGTTATTTTCATATTTTATATGCTTTGATGTTGTTATTGTTCATTCTTAAAGATGCAATTAGCCTCTATTGAATGATTTACTGTTCTGTGAATATTTTCCATGCTTAACGTTTTTGGGACGAGCTAAGAAAGAAATGATATTTATTTGAGCCTCAGCTCCTGATCTGGGTGGTGAAAACGTATATGGGATATGGAGGATTGATGATACAGACAATAGTTTCTTGACACAACCTTTTCGGATTAAATATGCGAGACAAGATATTCGTTTATCTATCATGATCTCGTTCACTCTACCTCTTGGTGAAAATGAGGTAATTCATAATGCTCTCTCTCTCTCTGTGCGCGCGCGCAATGCTTGCTTGCCAGATATAATTAGCTGCCTATTTAACTCATAGTTACAATTAGAAGGGGAAATGCTGCTGAAGGTTGCCTAATTGAGTTCAAGCGAAGTGAAAGCAACTTGAATAGAAAAAAAAAAAAAAAAACAGCTCTAGAAAACAGGATATGCTAGGATATAACAGAATATCAATATGTATGGTCTGCTTAGTGTTTGGACCTCTCTTATCAAGGTTGGTATATATAGCTAGTCAGTGTCTAATATGAAATGGTCTGGTGAGAAAGAGAAATGATCCTTTAAAAGTTTCTTCTCTGTATGTGTCAAAACTATGTCACATACATTATGGTATTGTACCTGACTTTCATGATGACATCAGAAAAAGTGAAATATTGTATTTCTCAAAACTAAAAAGATTGAGGAACTTGCATTAAAAAAACTTTTAGCTCTACCTGTTTCTTCTCAAAACTAACAAGATTGTGGAACTGCTTTTTTTTTTAACTCTAGCTGTTACTGAGAAGAGGATAAAAACATTATTTCCTTTCGATTCTTCAAAATAACCTCACTCCTTTAACATGGGATTTAATGGGAATACTGCTAATATCTTTAATGAATATGTTTATAACATTTTTCTGTGCTGTACTCCCCAGCACAGAGCTTACCAATGCAGATGTTTATGGCCTTCAAACTGATATTGTCTTACAATTTGCAGGGTCCATCAACCTCTGCTGTTATTTTGAAATTCGAGCTTATGCAAGCACCCATAACAGATACTATGTGCGTTAAGGGAAATTGTTTTTTGACTCTCGCAGTTAAAATGATCTGTTGCTTTTCTTGTCATCTCACTGTCTGTTGATTAAATTTGGATATTGTACTGATAGATATGTTCGTTGTACAGGGTTGAGCTTCTGGCTTATCCAGATGCTGTTTCTGTTGCGGTCCATGAATTTAGAATTCCTCCTAAAGCTCTTCTAGGATTGCATTCATATTGCCCTGTCCACTTTGATGCATTTCATTCTGTGCTTGTTGATGTTAGTGTGCATATCAGTCTACTGAAAGCTGGTTCTTTCTTGAAGGTACACAGGTTTGTCACTCTTCTGCATCATATCAACCAAGTTGGTCATCATTTTTTTTTTTGACACTGGTTATCTAAAGTAACTTGCTGAGTTGTATCTTGCAGTGGTTCTTACGGTCAAGATGTTACTGGCAAAATTAGTGATGGTTCCCACCAAGTATGCTCTTACACAATGGATAATCTTTTACATGCTTTTAGCTTAGTGCATTCATGCATCATTTTGTGGCTTAAATATCGAGCTTTTGCTTCAAGCACATCTGATTTATAATGACAGTTTTTACTTGCCACGGACACTCTTGTGCAAATGTCATTATATTTGTGTGAATGCACTTCTTTTGTTGGTACATGCATGTGCATATATGCTAACTTGCATATCCTTTTCTGCAATACTTTCAGTTTACTCTAGCTGGGGTTTTATCCTACTATTAGCCCTAGTGTACAGTCCAGGCAAGCAATGTGTCAAGTGATCATTCCATAGTTCTTTGTTTTAAAAATACCATTAGGAGCTTGTATGATTGCTTCATTAATAAAGTTTTCCAGAATATTTTAGTTTTAAGTATGTTTTGATACTTTTTCCGGAGGTATCCAGAAATAGCATTTTAAGATCTTTCTATAGGCCTATGCCTATTCCTTACTTAGTGCAAAGAGAAGAAAATATCGAGATTCACCCAAATAAGAAACAACACGTAGAATCTGGGGATGCTCAATTGATGCTTGAAGGATAGTTAACCTTTATGTGACTTGTAAGCATATAACCCATGTTTTTCCTTTTAGGTCAAGTCCTTTTCCTGCAAAAGATAATTGATGAAATTCTTTTCTAAAACTGCTGTTTTATAGAGCTTAAGAGAAGGTAAAAGTTCTCCTTTTTGGTTGAAGCCCAAAGATTTGAGGATGCAATAGCATTTTTTAAATTTGAAACATGCAATTATCTGGTGTGGAGGAGCCTGTGTTATAGCCTTTTTCAGCTTTCATGATATTTCCATGGGTTGAGATTTTCATTTTGTGATTTTCCAGGCATTGGGTCTAGTGGCTGCTTTAGATATAAAAAAGATCACACTTGTTAAAGCATTATTAGCTGCCCGCAACACATTGCTGGAAGAGCTACAAAAAATTAGCAAAGGCATTGAGCACACTATTGATGTATCTGATTTTGTTTCCAACGTGGATGATGTGAGCATGTTCGATTCTATTGCGCAAGCAAATCTGGTTGCTGCTGATGTTGCAGTTTCAGGACATGGAAAGCCACAGGATGGTCTTGAGGTCCTTCCTATAATTTGTATTGTTAACACATTTTGATGTTACATTCAGTTTCATTCCTTTCTTATTTACTTAATATTTTTGTCTCTTCTTGGAAAGAAAGCAAACAGCACTATAGATTTTCAAAGTGATAATTTGCCCCACATTTCATCGAAGGCTGCTGTTGCGAACATCTTTCATTCATTGGGCGCTCAATTATCATATTTATGGAACATTTTCCTCCAGTTTCACAGGTTTGCTTTCCCACCAAGTTGCCACTTTCAGTTAGAATTTTCTATATTTTCCTTTTACGAGGAAGAATATGTTTCATTTGGTAAGCTGTAGATGTGACCTTTCATTTAGTTACATCACAATTGACCATAGTTATTGAACCAAAAAAAAGTATTTCATCCCATGCATTTTCTTAAATGCTTAGATACAAGCTGTAAAAGTTGCTTAATTGAAGACCAGTGACAGGTTTTTTGGTGTGCGCTTAACATGGACCATAAAGTCTCTATGATGGAATTTGTGAAACTTGTGATGAACAAGCTTGTAACCAGTGTTATACTCATCATCATGAGTGCTCATTTTAGTGACTCAACTTAAAGAGATATTGCAGAATATGAGTTAATTGTTTAGCAATATTGAATTTACCCACCTGTGCAATGTGGTTGCCATTGCTGGACAACATTAAGGCAAAATACTTTCCATGGCTTTTTTCGCATGCCCTTGTGTTTAAAATAGCTGGCATACTCATGGGTGAAAGAAAAGACAGCAAATTTGGTAAACTGGTATTGTTAATATCGCAACTGTTTTATACTATTTTTCGTTTGGAATTGTTCTTTATATAGTTTAGTCACATGGAATGAGGGTTGTCAGGATCCCTGCCCAACCTGTACATGGTTAGCATTGTATGATCACTTAAGTTACCTAGCTCGCAGGTAATTTTAACTTTTAAATAATTTTAAAAAGGGTGGCTGCTGCTTCATCTTCTCTCCTTTTCCTTTCTCTCATCCGTTGTCCCCTCTCAGATCTTTCCTCCCCCCACCCCCCCTATCCCTACCCCTGCAAATCTCCCTTTTCTCTTTTCTTGAACTCTTTCCTCAAGCTAGTCTAACAAAGATTTGTCCGAAGAATTTTGATGTGATAAGAGAAGGCAACAATGCATGACTTGCATTTGTTGTAAAATGGGCTTTTCTTTCACTGTTAAAATTTTAGACATCCACCTTGGGGTTTCTTTTGTAACTATCACGGAATCTCAAGGTCCAACTCGGGAATTTCGAAAATCAAAGCCTGAGATTTAAGCAGATGCAGTCTCTGTGTACCTTTTGTAAGTTCTCCTTTGAATCCTGTCTTCCTTGGGTGTTTTTTGTAACGGAATGGAACCTCAGGTTCCAAATTGCAGACTTGGGGTTTCTTAAATTAGGACCAGAAGTGTGACCTGACAAACTGCAGGGTTCCCCCTTTGCACATTTTCTTAAATTTATGATAACCTTTGGCCATCCTTCATTCATTAGGGATTTGATTGATGCTTATTGTTTGTCACATTTATTGATGAGGTGATTCAGATACAATAATTTTCACATTTATTGATGAGGTGATTCAGATACAATAATTTTATCTGCACTTGTTTAACTACTGGCTCTTTTGCTTCATTCCAGGGCAAACAAAACAAAAATACTGGAGTTTCTGCGTGATGTGTGGATTAAAGATCGACGAGCTGAATGGTCAATATGGATGGTGTACTCTAAGGTTGAGATGCCTCATCATTACATGAGCAGTGGAAGTGATGATTCCTCCCATCATGGCCATAGAAGAGTTTTGAGTTTGATGAATGTAAATGTTTTATTATTCTACCCATTTTGTTTCTCATCTGTAGACTGTTAGTCCTTTTTTAGACTTTCAGTGATAAACACCATCATGTTCTTAATTCCATAGTCTCCAAGTTGACCTTATATTTTCTGTTCTATACAGCCTGCTCAGAGTGCAGCTACACGTGCTGACCTTCATCGGCGAAGTATTGCCCAGATGAGGGTGAGTATTGCTCCCACTTTGACTGATTTTGTTTCCTTTACAAACCCTGGAGCTCTACATGATATTTTTTGTTACCATGCAGATTAATAATCGGTCAATTCAAGACATGTATATATTTGGGGATCTGCTACGAATTCCTATTATTATTGTGGAACGTGTAACTAATGCACCGAGGCGTACTCGTAGTGAAAATTCGTACTTCAAAAATTTGGACCTGGTAGATGCACAGAGCTTGCACAGTGGACCTGGCACTGAATCTGAAGCTGGTAAGAAGCAACCTAGTGCTGCGCTGTCGAAAAATGGTCGTGAATTGAAGGCTGTCGTCTTTGTGCATGGATTTCAGGCAAGATTTGTTCTTTGTCCTTTAACCCTAACCCCATCTAGCTAGCTATTTTACAACTCAACATGGAAAGTTGTGCTTAATTGATTTCACACCATTTACCTTTTATCTCTTGTTGATTGAATTTTGTTCTGATAATTTCTACACACCTAAATACTAATTAATTAGTTTAATGCATCTTCAAATTGTTTTCTGCAGAATGAATTTCCTTAATTTGTTGTTTATCAGGTATCAACCAAATTATCCAAACGAGAGTTCTGATATTGGTATAATAAATATGATAAAAGGGATGCAGTAGTTATGGAATATTATGTGTTTTCAGGTTGAATCTTCATTTTTTTGGCACATTCAAGTCTCTTTTTTTTGTAGTACCATAAAAAAATAGTCTTTGAGAAGGCCCCTCGTCAATTGAGTTCTCATCTAAAACAAATATCTGAAATGTCCAAATATTAGAGCTTCGTACCTTTAATTTAATTGCTTAACCTTGACTGATACTTAATGGCCTGCCATCCACGACTTATAGGCTTAAATTCAGTCTGGGTTAATTCTAACGTTTTGATTAACCTCACCCCTTCAGATATTTGGAAACTATGGGATCAAAATTCTTCTGTAGATGGAGCTTTAGAAATAGATGATCTTTTTGTCATAAGGATTTGGATCAGTTACTATGAATTTATTGGTTTATGGTTTCATGCACCAATAGTTTGACTGTTTGAGCCTGTTTCATGCACATATTTGTAATCCTCTGAACCCAAAAGTGAGCAAGGGAATTCTGTATTGTTCAGATCATAGGTAATGAACTTTTTCTTATTTCAATCAAGTTCTTTGCAATAGATTGTTCTGCTGTCCTGGACAATCTATAATGAAGTCCAACCTATTCCTCTTGCGAACTGTTTTTTAGTTTTAATCATAAATCGGCTTTTTCATACCCACAACACATCAGGGACACCATCTGGATTTACGGCTTGTTCGCAATCAATGGCTTTTAATAGACCCCAAGATGGAGTTCCTTATGTCAGAGGTAAACGAAGAGAAAACATCTGGAGACTTTAGAGAAATGGGACAAAGGCTGGCAGAGGAAGTAATCTCTTTCCTTAAAAAGAAAATGGATAAAGTTTCAAGATCAGGTCTGTTAAGGGATATCAAGCTTAGCTTTGTTGGACATTCTATTGGAAATATTATCATAAGAACAGCATTAGCAGGTAATATAATCAATGCAATGCAATGCCTTACTATTTTAGTAGTCTGTAATCTGAAACTTGTTCTGTATTTGTGTTGCCACAGAGAGCATAATGGAACCATACCTAAGTTATCTTCACACATATGTTTCTATATCTGGTCCGCATTTGGGGTATCTTTACAGCTCAAACTCCCTGTTTAACTCTGGAATGTGGCTTTTGAAAAAACTTAAGGGAACTCAGTGCATTCATCAACTTACGTTCACAGATGACCCACATCTCGAAAATACTTTCTTGTACAAACTCTGCGAGGTACTAAGAATCCTATTTTGTTCCTTTTGTGTGTCAAATCAAAGCAGATGCTAACTTATATTTTTTGACTGAGTTCTAATACTGTTTAATTTGATCTTTCAGCAGAAGACATTGGAGAATTTCAGGCATATAGTACTGCTATCTTCACCCCAGGTATGCCATGCTATGCCTAAAAGGAAATTTTCATCTTGAAGCTCCACAGTATAGTCATTTCTCTGCTGTTTGCTAACAATTTTTCAAGTTGTTTTAGTGCAAAATGATATATTTAAGTAGCCTGGTCAAATTTGAGCATTTTGCAGGTTATATCACTTTTTTAATCTTGATAATTATTGTGGGATGATATGTACATGATACATAAATGTTGATTTACTGAAATCCTGTTTGCCGTAGACATGTATTTTACTGGTCAACTGGAAAAAAGGGGCATCATAAATTGACCTCCTTTCGAGGGGAGGGGCTTAATGTATGCTTGAGGATGAAAGAATTGAAATCACTAAAGGTTGCATAGGGTACTTATTTTAAGATGTTTTAATGACTTGAAAGCACAATTTGACTTGTGTTGAAAGGAAATGCTAGCACAAGCTTCGTGTGAAGGATTCTCCATCCCTGTTTAGTTTGCCAAGAACTGGAGACGGAGGAGAATAAGATTCCCATTCCAATTCCAAATGAAATATTATCTGAAATTGTACTTAGGTGTAACATAGTCTTAATACTACTGAAAGTGAGAGTTTATTCCTCTTCAATTAAATATCATATTTCCAGTAGAATTTCCATGTTTTTGAAATTAGCAAAACCAATTGCATTGAACATGGAATGAAAAGGCTTTATTCTATAGCCAACTCTGCATAAACATGCCTTGTGACAGGCTTTTTCTTGAATCTGGGTCAAGGTTCATCGAGTTGCCTCTGTATTCAAAATGTTATCTACTGTATTTCTTATGGTTGTTGTGAAGAAAGCTATCTCATTGTACTCATTTACTCACAATTTTATTACAAATTTCTTAGGATGGTTATGTACCATATCATTCTGCCAGAATTGAACTTTGCCAAGCTGCTTCCTCGGACCACTCAAAAAAGGGTAGAGTGTTCCTGCAGATGCTGAATAATTGTTTGGATCAGATACGAGCCCCCACAACTGAGCATCGACTATTCATGCGTTGTGATGTAAACTTTGATACCTCCTCCTATGGCAGGAGTTTAAACACAATCATTGGGCGAGCTGCTCATATTGAGTTTTTGGAGTCTGATGTTTTTGCAAAATTCATAATGTGGTCCTTCCAGGAATTATTCCGTTGATTAGCATGAGAACCTCGAGTCTTTTCCTCTTATGCTTTGCAAGCCCATCTTTAGCTTGCGGTCATGCCTTTGTTTCCTGGTAACAAGGATGGAAAAGTATCAAGGTGTTGGAATTGGATGACCAGGGAAAGACGGCCATGTACTTTCATCTGGGCTGGTCAGATGTCGGTTGGTTTCTGTGAATTAGTGGTGTTATGCTAATTCCACTTGAAGAAAGGCATAATATGTAAATATTGTTTCTGACCCAAGCCAGCAGACCCACAATATTTTGTGCACTATTCAAGAGGCAGCCGGTCCATGGTTGAGATTTCAAGCTGTTCAGAGTTTACCTGGAAACTTGCACTGAAGTTTTGAAGAAAAAAGTGTAATTATTTCTCTTGGTTTAACCAGGTTAGGTGGGCAATGGAAACTTTTTAGTTAGATAGACCCGAAGGATGTGCTTGTGCAACTATAGATGCAATCTCTACCAGATAGGAGGATTATGTTTATAGCCAGGTGTAGGAAATGGGGTCGGATATTGGGTATATTTTAGACTTAGTCAAGAGTTTTCTTGTACCGTTGTATTAATTTGCTGTTAAATATTTGTCCATGTCAGTTAGAGTCAATATTCTTACTAGTAGAGAACAAGAATTAGGTCTCTGTTTTTGCATTATAAATTGAAATTATTATTATTTTTTGTTTAAAAATAATTTTTTAATGTTTTTAAATTGTTTTGATTTGTTGATATTAAAAATGATGTTTTAAAAATAATAAAATTTTATTTTAATTTTTTCTCAAGAAAAAAAACATTTTAAAAAACACATGATATTATTATCAAGCACAAACATAGAATTTGCAGACAACCATCACCATCTTAGAATTTGCAGGCAGCATGCTCCATTTCTCATACGCCTGCTGAGTGCTGACCAGCCACTAATGTAAATGACTGATGCATCAAACCATAACAGCGTTGCACCATCTCTGGGATTTAGGGTTCCCTGATATGAACACCAGACTGGTAGAGTGATTAAAAATGGGCATAACATGTAATCTCAGGGTGATCTCACCATCTCTGGGATTTAGGGTTCCCTGACCTGGACACCAGACGAGTAGTGGGATAAAAAACGGGCATAACATGTGATCTCAGGGTAATCTCGAGATTAAATTATGGGGTTATTAATATAATAGCTGCTAAAAGATTATATGATTTTTAAATTTAAGATTTACAGGAATAATCAAGATACATATAAGCTGGTTCGGACGAGGATTACATAGTTATTAAATTTAGAATCTTTATAATTAATTAAAATACATGCAAACTGGTCTAGAAAAGAATTGTATAATCATTATTCAAAATTTATTGTACAAGCTAGTTCGGACGAGGATTACATAATTATTAAATTTAAAATTTTTATAATTAATTAAAATACATGCAAGCTGGTCTAGGGAAGAATTGTATAATTATAAAATTCAAAATTTATTTTATTAATTAATACATGTACAAATTAATCTAGATATCTAGAAACTTAATGGACAACAAATGTAGACGCCAAACACAACCCTCCAAAGTTCAAAGCAAAGCAAAACTAGCACCTGAATCAATGGAACCAAATCTTAAATAAAGAATTTCGATTATTGTGTGTCATCATTTAAAAGACACGAACAATTTAAACAAATTTATTATTTAACCCTTACAATCTAAGAAATTAACTCGCTAATATGATGTATTTTCCTAAATTATTACACTCTTGTAAGCACAAGCATATTATATAAATAATAACTACTAAATAAAATAATATATCCATTAACACATTATATTACTTGTTATTTTTGTACGAAACCTAAAAATCCTTTGTTATTATTAATAAAATTAAGGGATGCATATTAATAACAGGGATTGAGGTATTTTGATAAGAAGTACAATCTCCAAATTTTAACATTTATATATATAATAATAATAATAATAATAATAATAATAATAATAATAATAATAATAATAAATCGATCCCTAAAATAAAACTATTAAATCTAGAAAATGCTAAATATTTTTTTTATTTCTATTATCTCTTCTTCAGTTATTTCAGATAATAATTAAATAATTATCTTGTGATAATAATTAAACTATATAAAAAAATTGGAATGCCGTGATTATTAAAACAGTGCAAAATCAAATCTTATGATGGAAAGATTATCTTTTTCCAAAAATTGAATTAGAAAAGGTTTTGGATAATAATGTATATTATGACTCATTATCTGGTTTACGTGTAGCTGACATGACATGAGATGACAAGAGAATGGCAGTTCCCCCAACTCCCATATTTAGCGTACGAGGAGACTGGATCAGCAGATATCATCGACCGAGAAAATCTCGCTACCAAGGAAGTTAGCTGCTACTAGAACACAACCTGTATAAACAAGTCCCAGAGGAGATGAGAGGAGATCATCTTAAAATCTGTTAGGATTTTGTGGATAAAAATCTTGTCTTGGAATTTGAAGTACTGACTCGTAATCCTATCCAAACGTAACTTCTGCGTCATCCAATATATTTAAAATTTAATTTAATTTCTTGCTGTATTTATCAATTTTCTTCTCAAGTATCAAGTCTCAAATCCCAGTATTTTTTTCTAGTCGGTTCTCAAAGTTTGGTGCTTTGTACTGATATCACAGATGGCGCTTCCACATGACTCTCTTTTTCTTGGATTTGACAGCTCCACCCAGTAAGGCTTCTCCTCTCCTTTTTCTTTCTGAAATCTGTTTCTTTAATGCTATAACACTGAATTAAGCTGGCCCAGATACCTTAATTTGGTTTTTGATCTGTGTTTTCTTGAAGATTTTGGGTTTTTCATGTTAATGTACTGAAATTTTAATTATCTGTTTATTAATCAGTCCAATTAGATGTTTTTTTGTAATCTTTTTCATGTTTTTTTGAGAATTATATATGGGCTTTGGAATTTTCTAAATCAACTGTGATTTGTTTCATAGGTCATTGAAAGCAACTGTCTTAGATTCCAATCTCAATATTGTCAAATCGGAGCAAATT
The DNA here is from genome assembly GCA_015731905.1 of Salix dunnii. NCBI lineage: Eukaryota > Viridiplantae > Streptophyta > Magnoliopsida > Malpighiales > Salicaceae > Salix > Salix dunnii. Next base: position 13,745,260 of record CM027677.1, on the reverse strand, counting down.
CATTTTGACTCTGACTTGCCCCACTACAAAACCAAAGATGGGGTCTATAGAGACCCTTCTGACGATGGCAGAATTGTTTCACCCACCTTGTTGTGGGTAGAAGCTCTTGAACTTGTTCTTCAGAGGCTTGTGAATTCACGTTTGGATTTTGGGAAAGTCGCTGCTGTTTCTGGTAGTGGACAGCAACATGGTAGTGTTTATTGGAAGAAAGGTGGTTCTGGAATATTATCTTCACTGAACTCCAAGAAGCCATTGGTGGATCAATTAGGTGATGCCTTTTCCATCAAGGAATCGCCGGTTTGGATGGACAGTAGCACGACTACACAATGCAGAGAGATAGAGAAAGCTGTTGGCAGTGCATTGGAGTTGTCCCAGATTACTGGGTCACGTGCTTATGAAAGATTCACTGGACCACAGATTAGGAAAATATATCAGACACAACCAGAGGCTTATAATAACACTGAGAGGATTTCCCTTGTTAGCTCATTTATGGCCTCTCTTTTAGTTGGCGATTATGCTAGTATTGATCACACTGATGGTGCTGGCATGAACTTGATGGATATCAACCAAAGAGTATGGTCTAAAAAGGTCTTAGAGGTATATATTGAAAGAGTTCAATTGATGCTTTGTAGTGGCTACCTTCCTCTTTCTTTTCATAACAATGAAGTTGATTATTAGTGAATTATTGTTACATGCAGGTTACCGCACCAGGTTTGGAGGAAAAACTGGGAAAGCTGGCGCCTGCCCATGCTGTTGCTGGCAATATTGCTTCCTATTTTGTGGAGAGGTTAGCGGCATAGCTGTATGAATTGTATTTATCGCCTACATGTATCATGCTTTAAGTGGATTGATTTTCTCGGCAATACCTATTAGCAAGTTAAATGGCTTGAGAATGCAAGGGACAATTTTGTTGCTGGTGCAATATCCATTTCAACTTAATCAGTTAGGTTTTTCATGTGAGTTGTTCTTATTAGTTATAATATAAGGTTAAGTAACTAATCAAATAAGAAAAAGAAAAGATTTAAGATGCAAAGGTGGATTAACCCAAGACAAAACTATTCTTTTGAAAAGAGATGGCAAAAATCGGTAAGGTAAAAGAAAAATGATTCTATGGCCAACCCTGCTTGTAGTTGTGTGCACAATTTAGCAATGAATATGAAAAAAGAGAGAAAGAAAGGAAGTCCTTTGCTCTGAGCATTAATGTATTTTTCTTTTTTTGCATTTCTGTCAATTTATACTAACAGCTTGAGAACCCATGAATTTTCTTGCAGGTATAATTTTAATAAGAATTGTTTGGTTATTCAATGGTCTGGAGACAATCCAAACAGTTTAGCAGGTAACTTTTACTATTTTGTCTGAAACATGGAAAATCTTTATCGAACTTCAGTTTATGATCTGATTTAATGGTTCTGTCAACGTTTGGGTTTTCATAGTTAGAAATATGCTTAGCTTTGGAGCTCGTATATATGTCTCATGAATCTTATCTGTCTGTTAAGGAGGTATAAGATACCATTTAATGTGTTTGTTCGCTTTGAGCAATCAATTAATATAGTGAGTGAAAAATGTATAATTCTTAGAGAAGTAATTAGGTTTTAAGTTATGAATATATGCTGTAAAATGATGCCAATGTTATATACGTCCATTCTTTTTCCTGTCTATCTGTTTTCTTAACCAATAAAGGACACTGGACCTGCAGGTTTAACTCTTAGCGTTCCTGGGGATCTGGCAATCAGTCTTGGAACTAGTGACACTGTAAGAATACTTGTACCAGTACCTGGAGTCCTAATACTTGAAGACCATAAAAATCACCATGTCATGTACTTGAAAGGATATGGGTTTTATCTGTTGATTGAATTTGCAAAGACCATAATTATCAAATGCTAGTTTTCCTTTCAGAATTTACAGACCCTGATTATCAAAATCCTTTTTTGTCAATGATTTTATTTCCACCATCATATGTTCAAATTAAACTTCTGATAGACCCTATGAGACCTGCCTTAGAAACCATTTATTATTTTTTCATAACTGGTCATCATTGTTAAGAAAACATCCCTTGCTTATCTAATTTATTTATTTATACTTTCAATGAATTCTCCCTTCTTAAATAAGAATCAATTATTCTATGCTAATCTTACAAACTAATTCTTTTCAATCTAGGTTTTTGGGATTGCAAGTGACCTCAAACCTGGATTAGAAGGGCATGTTTTCCCAAATCCTGTAGACACACAAGGTTACATGGTTATGTTATGCTACAAAAATGGGTCTCTGACTCGAGAAGGTACTGTTTGATTTCTGTGTTTTCCAGCAAATACCATTTAGTAGTTCCCTAATAAGACTGCAATCTTGATTTTAGATGTGCGGAACCGATGTGCTGAAAAATCATGGGAAATCTTCAACAAGTGTCTGGAGCAAACACCAGCTCTTAATGGTTTGTATATGTACTGAATGAGTTTCCTTTTTATGGATATCTGTGGTTTTCTTGCTCTCTGTTTTCTGATTCAATCTGTCAATAGGTGGGAAGCTGGGTTTCTACTACAAGGACCATGAAATTCTCCCTCCCCTTCCAGGTAGGTTTTTGTATTTTTTTTATGTCTAAAAGAACAATATGTTGGGCATCTGCATTTTAGTTGTTGCTAGTTTCTAACATAAACTTTTCTGGATGGTGAGCTGCTACTAATCATATAGGGGTATCAATTCCATGACATTGTTATTGAAAACTTTGCTTGTGGGTTCTGTGATGTTTCAGAAACAAAAATTGGGGTGATAGAACTTTAGATGCAACTAGAGCTGTATAGTGGTATAGCACTTACCGAATTCAATACCTGGCCAGTCCATATAGATCTTTGAAATTGCAAAAATAATTCACTTTAACCATTAAGACTACATTTAGTTTCTTTCTTTTTTTAACATATTTTGTACTTCTAGAATTCAATTACCTAAAGAAGGCTCAAAGATTAATTTTCTGTTTCTAATGAAACCCAGTTGGCTTCCATCGCTATGTGCTCCCAAATTTCACGGGGAACACAGTGGAGGGATTGAATGAACAGGAAGTGAAGGAATTTGATCCTCCTTCTGAGGTGAGAATTTCTAAAAGTATGTCTATATATGCTGCTGATGTGCCAGTGCAACTGTTCTCTTTAATGAAAGATATCTTCAATTTCAGGTCCGAGCAGTGATTGAGGGCCAGTTTCTCTCAATGCGAGCTCATTCTGAAAGATTTGGCATGCCTTCCCCTCCAAAACGAATAATAGCTACTGGAGGAGCATCAGCTAATACTAGCATTTTGAACTCTTTAGCATCAATATTTGGCTGTGATGTCTATACAGTCCAACAAACCGGTGCGCAGTTTTTCCATTAAAACAACCACGCTCTACCATATGATTATTGGATATCTAGTATGATTCAAAATCCTGGAAAAACGTCCTGGCAACAGAGAATACATACGTGGAAATCAAAATTAATTATTTGTTTGTTATGCTGACTTTATATTTCATATGTAGCCATCTCAGTTTGATATGATGACTGGCCTTTGTATTTGGTTGACAGATTCTGCTTCGCTTGGAGGTGCATTGAGGGCTGCTCATGGCTGGCTGTGCAGTCAGAAAGGTAGTTTTGTGCCAATTGCAGACCTGTATAAGGGCAAGTTAGAGAAGTCAGCTCTGAGCTGCAAGCTTTCCGTGAATGCTGGGAACCAAGAACTGGTTTCCAAGTATGCTCTATTAATGAAGAAGAGAATGGAGATAGAGAGTCGCCTCGTCAAAGATCTAGGACGATGCTGATGTCGGGAAACCACATCGATTTCTAACTCGTCACCTTCTCTATACATGTTTAGCCTGGAAATTTAACAGCTTTTCCTCTCAATGGAAATCCTTTGCGACAGTGGCATTATCATCCCTTTCTTTACATCAATAAAAAAATAAAGTATTTTTTTAATGCATCATAACAAGGTTCTTTTATGTTAACTCAGTATGAAGAATCTTTCCTCCAAATCTTTCACAAAAAGAATTCAGATTGTCTGCTTACTTGGGAAGTTTATATTTCATGTTATTACATATGCATTATTAGTAGTAGCGATACATATTTTAAGGAAACATACATTATTCACTAGAGTTGACGACAAACATAAATATTCCCTTTGGCCACCCATTAATGGTATCAAAGCCAGTTATGTTTTCTTTTATAATTCCTTAATTTTAATGGCTTTTAACTTCTCTTCTGCAAATTTTGTTTCTTCCTCTCCAGCAACCATCCCTTCCTCTTCAATTTTGTTATTATTGTTTCTCATGTTTGTCAAAAACAAACTCAAAGTTCAACCTTTGCTCCTCTACTTATTGTCTTTAGAGTTTAGTCCTGAATTAAATCTACTCCATTCATAATGTTTTGAGACTGTTTAAGAGTGTGATTAAAATTGTTTATAAAATTTTTTTATTCAAAAATATATCAAAATATTTAATTTATATATTTTTTTAAAAATTATTTTTGATATCAATGTATTAAAATGATGTAAAAACACCAAAATAATAATTTAAAATAAAATATAAAAATAATATAAAAAATATTTTCCAAACACTCTTTATTATTTTATAAAAAGAAATAACAATATTTTTGGTCTAGGTCTTTTCTTAAAGAAAAAAGAGAACAATTGTACAATAATAGCCTATTTGGCTTTGCATTTGTACCGGCATTTACTTAAAATTTGATTTTTTTTTCGTTTTAAATGAATTTTTTTTAGTATTTTTAGATCATTTTGATATGTTAATATCAAAAATAATTTTTTTTTTTTAAAAATCATTTTGATGTATTTCTAAATGAAAAACACTTTCAAAAACAACCGCAACACACTCCCAAATAAGCCTTAAAGCAAGTTTAAGAACCAAAAATAAATGCTAATTTTCTAGGCAAATTTGAGGTAGCTCGGGCCTCCTTGGAACAATTGATTTTTTTTTTCAAAGCAATTTCATTATGGCCTCCTTAGATTTGTTCCTTCTAGTCTTTTTTTTACCTTTTCTATCAACCTATAGTAACTAGAGTTTATTTTGGACTTATTCTATTTTATTCCTTGTTCAAATTTGACTTTTGACTTTGCTAGTTAAGTACTTGACCCGAAACAACCCCGCTTCACTCTTTTATTTTTTCTATGCCAGCTGTCGACCTGGGACGCCTTTGAATCACAGCCGTCCATGTAGGTGTACTTCTTTTGTATCTCCGCCATACATGCTAACTCCTTTATTTGCTTTTAACAGGTTGGCTTACTGGGTAAGCTTCATTTTGAGAGCCTTCAAAGAGTCTAGAGAAAAAACTATTTTCCTCTCTTTTTTCTTCTGTAAATCAAGAGCCATAGAAGAGCTTGGAGAGTACTCATCATTCCTTTCCTCTTCAAGCTACCTTTTGAGAATATGGAGAGAATCTGTGTTGAGAGATTTTGGATTATTACACATCGATTGTTAGTTAAGAGGGGAGATACTATTTTTTTTTCTTGTATTTGTTTTTGCTTGCTTTTCGCAACTCTCATTTCTTATTTTATTTTATTTTATTTTATTTTATTTTTATTATATTGGAAAAAAGTTCAAAAAATGGTTATGATGGTATATAAGAAGTTACCAAATATCTATATGTTATAGTTATTCCAAGACAACATATAAAACATGTAAGAAAGATCTAATAAAACTATCTTAATCAATAAAACATAGTAGTTAGATTTATTAATTATTACATAAAAAATAAACATTTAAACATGTTAATATAGTTAGTATATATGTCTTGTAGCTAATCAATTGATTATAAAGAGCACTTATTTTTTCATGTAAAATATATTTATTATTAATAGAGACTCTTTTATCTTTAATATTCATTTATATTTTATTAATGAATCTAAGGTAATCAATGAATTTTGAAAGATAAAATCCATAGGATAAAAATGTTTTGCGAAGAAAATTATAAAGGTTTTATAATTATAAAATTTTTATTGCATCAAAATATTATACGTAAATGTTCTTGGTCGATGTTCAACTAAGATTTGACATTAATTGGAGTTGTTTAGATTAATATTTTGATTAATGTATAAAAACATATGGAAAAATCATTTATATTTATGAAATGACTCACTATGTGCTTGTTTGGCACGCGGCAGCGGCTGCGTTTTGCAACTTTTCAATTTTTTTTTTTTTGCATTTTAAAAACCCACAGTATGATGTTTTAGATCATTTTGATGTGCTGATATCAAAAATAATTTTTAAAAAATAAAAAAACATCAGTTTAATGTATTTCGGCACGAAACACACTTTAAAAAGCTACAACAACAGCTCTCCCAAACACCCTCTATGATAATTATGTAAGTGGTTCTTAGCCTTGAAGTCACTACATTATCTTATAAAAGATTTGATCTTAACTATATTTTATCCTAATCAAGGGTAACAAATAGGTTGAAATTTGAAATAACATAAACTACATGAAGACATTTAAGTAATCAAGAGAAGATTCATAACCCTAGATAAATTAAAAAAATATTTCATGTATTCTAAAATAGTATTGGCCATAAAATCTTTGGCCAAAGTGAAATAAGTTTAAAATTTTATTCAAATAATCAATGATTATAATATTGAGAATTAATATGAAAAGGAATATATAATTCATGTTATAATATCTGATTTAGAACATTCTTGATAAGCAAATAATAATTACAGTGAGAAACTGATCACTCAAAAGTTAAGTCAAACTATTTATGAATTTTCTAATATTTAAAGATTCATGACAATTTGTTAAACACTATACTTGATTTTCAAATATCAATCAATTATTGAATTGATAGTAAGTTAAATTATCTTATTTTATTTATCCATGTAATTTTTATATGAGATAACTTACCAGTAAATCTAATAAGTCATATATACATAAGAATTATTAATTAAAAATTAAAATAATATCTACAATGTGACTTGATTATAAATAGATTTAATGTCTTCTTGAACTAAAATCACTTTTTAAAAACATTTAAAAACATAAATAGTAGCTCTATCAAACATACATGATGAATTGCTTTATCTATCTTTAAATTATTGAAGGCAAAACTTTATAGGTGCGTTGGACTTTATCTAGTAAAGCTTTAACATTAAAGAGACTTAAAAAGATGAATAATAGGAAGCGTTTTTTGCAATTGCTTAAAGAGAACCTCATTCATTTTTCTTTTCTTAGCTTAGAAGATTGGGGAATTAAAAATGTATTATGTATCAAAATTATTTTTAGAAAAATTTTAAAAAATTATTTTTTGCTTTACATAAAATTATTTTTAGTGTTTTATAAATCATTTTAAAAGGTTGATCATGTATTTTTTTAAATATATTATTTTGATGTATTTTTAACTAAAAAATAATCATTACTATATTATTAATAGAAAAGGTCATAAAAACATATGTCAATTAATTATCAAATATTTTTTAATATTTTTTTAATTCACATGACATATGATCATTTAATAATGTCTAGGTGATTGAAAAAACAAATATGGCTGTTGTTTTTTTTTTTTCCAAAGAATATTTAAGTTAATGACTGTATGAAAATAAGATTTTAATTCCCCATATATTTATATAATGTAGGACCACCATAGTATATATTATTTGCTAATTCATGTGAGAATAATTTTCAGTCCTACATACCCTATATTATTGGAAAAAAGAAAGAAAGTTTAAGGGTATTATTAAGAAAATAAATTGTATAGGGACTGCATTGCAATAAAACGAAGAGTTCAGGGACAATCTCACCTCTGATCCAATGGTTTGTAAGAAGAAGAAGAAAGTCATCATAAAATTTCTGGAATAATAAATAAATAAACAACAAAAGACCTTTGCAGCTTACAAGTGTTGAAGTTCTTTAACTTGGGAGAAGACATCAGGCAGCCATCATCTCTGTAAGAAGAAAAAAATTACACAAAGAAGATACAGGACAGGGGAAATTGTGATTTCCATGTTCAATAAGATTGTGATTTAGAATATGTACATATAATGAAAAAGAAGAAGGAAACCTTAGGAAGAACCAAAGTGGTGATAAGGCATTTGCCGCCTTCTCTTTCTCAATCAAATCTCTTCTCTCAATTCGATCATCTTTTCTGTCATCGTTACAATTGGTTCTGCTTCCGCCCCGGCAAGTCCAGGTCCCTGTTCCTTTCCCTTTATTGACTTTTTTCTTTTATTAAAAAATAATAATAACAAAACATAAAGAGGGTAAGATTTTGTTTGGATATGAAAAAATGATATCTTTTTAATTTTAATTGAGAGCTTCTTTAATTATGTGATTACCCAGTTGGATATGGAACATGGGTATTGGAATTCTGTAATTATTTCTTCATTTTATTGGTTATTATGGTGATCCATTCGAGAATTAAAGATTTTTGTTTATACGAGAATTTGAATCTGGAAAAATATTGTTTTGCAGCCACAGGCGTCAGAGGTATTCTCGAGCTTATATTGACTTCAAGAATCCAGAAGATGTTTTTGAGTTTGCGGACTTCTTTCATGGACATGTATTTGTCAATGAGAAAGGTACTCTGGTAGCTAATCTCTTATGAATTGCTTGAAACTTTTTGGCCTGTCACATTTTCTAAATTTCGTGATTTGCTACTGTTAATTTTGAAGGAACCATATTATAGATCGTGAAAGGTTAATCCTTGGAGTAAGCTTAATGAAATGTTTATTCTGTTTTAAGGTGTTTGGTGCTTTGATTTTGATAGGTTCTAATGTGTTTATTTTGTGCTATTATTTTATGTCACTGTCTCGTTTCTGAGTGCTATAAGATTTGAAGTATGTGACGATTGAAATCTGCTTTCGTTGAAGGTTCCCAGTTCAAGGCCATAGTTGAGCACGCTCCTTTTCAGTGTGTTCCTAAGCCAAGCCCTCATAAGGATTCTGGTGAAGGGACTATTTACAGAGGTTCTCTTTCCTTTTCTCTTCTTTGATACTCTTTCTGTTATTTTAGCTGCTAGGTGGGAATAACTCATACTAGCAAGGAGTTTTGCATACTGATAGATGTTTAATTTGATTATAATTCTTCTGAAACTAGATCCTGATTACCTGGAGTTCCTCAAACTTATTGCCAAACCTGCGCGGAATCCTCCTAGTGCTGAAATTAAGTTAGAAAGAAAAGAAGCAGAGGAATCTGGTCAGTTATGATGTTCACTTGCTTTATTGTAGTCAAATGTTCTATTACTTTAACTATGACAAGAATTTATTTGCTGAAGAAATTTGTACTCATAGTTTTGTTTTGTTGTTTTTTGTTTGTACAGAGGCTGTAAGAGGAGCTCCTATTTCTACACCCTTGATGGAATTTGTTCGTAAGAAACGAGCTAATAGGGGTGGTCAGGTGCAGTTTGTACTTTCATCTACTTTCTAAAAATTGTATAATTTTATAAATTCTGTGAAACATTATATGGTTGCATATCCTTATGTGCTATTAAATGTTTAATGCTCCTAACATTCCATTTGCAGCAGTCTTGCATTTTTCGTTACATTTTGTGCAACTCATTATATATATGCTTCTTGCACTAGAAAACATTTTCAGGATTTGCTATTGTTTTCCAGCATGCTTCTTCTTCTTCCACTAAGAATTGCCTTTCAAATTCAAAATTGTACTACCAATATCTACCCTTCTAACTATCAATATATGCATCCATTAGTGAAAGATTCTATTTAACTAATGGAGTACTGGTAAAGTTGAAACTGTCATTTTAAGTTTTGATTATTAGCTACAAAAAATGATCATAAAACTTGAAGGAACTAAGGGAAATTTGGTATTTCAATTCATAACTCTCTCTCCCAGGTAAATGTACTGTTCTTTTTTAGGGGAGAAGAGGTGGTCCTCTAATCTTCATAAACTACAAGCTCGGCTGCATCAATAATGCTATCTTAACAAACTACATTCATGACAATTTGATATCATCATCTCTGTAGGGTTCAGCTATTACTAAGATCAGAAAAAGAGCTGGATCAGTGTCTCTTACCGATTCTGGTTCAAGTAATCCCAAACAAGGCTCCGCTAAGAAAAAGGTATTTCCAAAATTATAGTCATGATCTTTTTTAAGCAAAAGTTATTAATCTTAGGAATTAAATGTGCTTGTTGTACCTTATTTTTCTGTAGTGATTTAGTCTGTAATTAACTGGTGGATTAGCTGTTGTCTTTGACATTAAATGATTAGATTATTTTGAAGTTCAAGTTCAAGACGACATAATCCTTATGCAAGTTCTTATAATTTCCTCAGCTATTACAGAGGTGTAAATGAGAGTACTCAGAATTTTAACCTTAAATTGAGTATATTCTGCTTGTTATTTCCTCTTTACATTCTTTTCTGTTTGATAGCATATTCTAAAGGACAGCTCCAAGAATTCAAATAGGAAGGGCAAGTCAATTATCATTATGACACGGAGGCAGGAGGGCCAACGTACTACTTCAGGCGGAAAAGAAATATCAAAAGTTGAATCTAGTATGTATTTTTTTTCCCTTTTTTTTTGCATTGGTGATAGTATTTCAACCTCTGAAAGTTTTGTGCGTTATATGTTGCTGGTATTGGAGTATTGGATCTCATATTGATGACAAGCTATGAAAATGGTTGTCAGCAAAGTTACATGTGCATGTGTGCATTAGACATGTAAAATATGAAATTCTTGTAACCTAACTTTGCAAATCATTTCCTTTTGGACATGATTAATTATTAAACAAAACTTGTGGTTTGAGTCCTTCCTTAATATCATTGTAGCGAGTGACTTTTACTTTACAGCAACAGGACGTGAATATCAATAACTTCTTAAGAACAGTTTTTTCTTTGTTTTTGTTTTCCTCTCTGGGATGTCAATCTAATTTTTTTCATGTAAACAATTAGATTTACTCTTTATTTTAAACAATAGATGGAAAGGAGAAATGAAGAAAGAAGTTAATCTATTAGGAAACAAGATAATTTGGCAGTCATCTGAAGTGTATAGAATCTGAAAGAAACATTGATGTTTAAAACTATTTTCTTAATAAGCTCAGCAAAAAAACAAAAAGAAAAAGGTAAGGAAGGAAGAAAGAAAGAAAATTTGATATGCATGTGGCAGTGACTCCATGATGGAACAACTTCATTCCTGTTGTGATAATATCAAGGCCAATGTCTCAGTGTCTGCTGTTGTAACATTTGACAGCTATTTAGATTTATTTGTCATGTTTGTTTGTCTGCCTTAGAAATGATATAATCCCTTCGTTCTCTGAAAGAAGTTGCTGAAAGTTTATGGATCTTTGGTGTGTATTTGTTTTCTATATGCAGTTTCTGGAGTTGAAGGTTCTGTTTCTATAATTTCTTTGGATGCTGAGTCTGGAAAGGAAAAGAATTTGCTTCTCGATGGAAAAAAGCGCCAAATTTCTCTTGTAAGATCTTTTTAATATTTTTCATTTCCCTTTTGATGCTTCATTAGCGATCTTCATCTTGTGACTTCTGCCCTTGATCCTTTGTAAGGGCGCGCGCGCGCAACAAACCACTTAGCATAGACAAGTCTGGTAAGAAAAGTAGTCACATCATTCCTGGTGCTAGCACTAATGCATTTTATTGTCAGGAATCTGAGGGGCTGTTGCATCAGTTGGGCCTCCCTTCTAATGCTCGAAGTTCAGTTTCTACCGCTACTTTGCAGTATCAGAGGTGTGAAGCTAGTGATAGGCTGATAAAAAGTATTCTAACTTCAGAAGCTGCCCCAGCCAAGAAGAAACTTCAAAACCTAGAGGTGGAGGATGACAAGCAACCAATTCAGCCCGAGACCCCGCAAGTGGGTTTGAATGGTCATGCCCCTTACAATGAGCCACTAGCATCTATGCCTGACAATGATGTAAAAAGAAGTTCAAATGATAAGCTTGTGAAAAAGGATCATCACAGTCCAGGCTCTCATTTCGAGAAAAGAGAAAAACATAAAAGAAATAAGGATAGACCATGTCGTGTTTGGACTCCTCTTCGGAACTGTCCTAATAAACATTCTAATGCAGAGCACGATACATCCTCTGTATTGCAATCTGAAGTGCATTCTGATTCTGTTCGAGGTATTTTCCATCTCTGTGATTGTTCTTTTGTATAGTCCTGAATGAAATGTGGATATATAATTACAGCTGATAACAATTTCTTAGCAGGGGGGTAGATAGCTAACTTTTGTCTATTTTACCAGCAACCCATGGAGAAGTAAAAGATGTCACGCAATATAAGGACCATGGTCAGGGATCAGCAGGGCCAACAGGTGGAAGCAATAATTCTTCTGCGGAGAATGGTCAGTTTTCCTCTAGAAAACCTAAGTGGAGTGCTGGTACTTTCAAAACTTATTCTCATACCTTTAACTAATCATGGAAATTCAGATCCTTGTTAGCCATTTAAATAGAACAAGATTCTTGTTGGACATTATATCAAAATGTCACATGCAATGCTGTATCTATCACAATAATTAACAATTCTCTAGTTCTACCAGAACCTGTGGGATATGCCATGCGCTTGCACATGTAATATAATTTATTTTGTAAAAGTTCCAAGTCTGGATTATTCTTTTTCTTTTTAATTTGTATATATAGGGTTGGCAAATCTAGAGGTGGGATTGTAGAAGCCTTTTCAACCATTGCTTGATGATCACATGTTGCGCATTGGAGTCAGCTAAACATCATTTAATTTGATTTCATCCAGGTTGCCATAGAAATTTTGGTCATCGAGTGACAGCCCATAATACAAAGCTTGATAGCTCCCCAAGTGCATCTGGAGGAAAATTTTCCAAAAAAGGAGGTCATGCTGGCTATACTGCCCAGGAGGTGTGCACAATTTGTGTTAAGCATCATGGACTCTGATCCTGTGGTATTATTTCCAGTTGTTGAATTATCTCTTTGGTGTTTGCAGAAACAAGTATGGGTTCAGAAGTCATAAGGTTTTTTAAATCACTCATCTGGCATTAAATTTGGTAAGCTTATAATATCCACATCATGAACACCATTTTTATGTTTCCTTATTTAGCTATCATACAGAAGATATTTATTATATTTGTATTGTAAATCAAAGAGGGACTCTGCACAATATGCACAAGAAATTTTATTGAATATATAGAACCTTGACAGCATTGAACTGTTCACTGAAGTGATTTGCCTAGATAAATTTTAAAAAATATTTGTAACCTGAAAGAAGATGTCTTCTGTATTTAGCATTTTTAATCATGTCAGGATAATAATGATGATGATGATAAATTTAACTACAATTGTATCATTGTATCCACCAAATTCCATATAAGAACACTTTCACATCTTCTCTCAGAAAGGAAACACCAAAAATAAAAATGCCGGGAATATGTAGTCTTGTAACACAGTTGAAATGTTGGGATCTAAGAGTAGCTTATATATAGTTTGCATATGAGATGTCTCCACACTTTCAAGTGGGAGAAGCGCTAAGCAATTTAAGAATTTGAAGGTGACCGACCTTTTCTTTTGCAATGTGTCTATGTTTTGCATCTTTGACAGAGTGGAAGAAGCAAGAAAAACGATTTAGCTTTTGTGAAGTGTGGATGAAAAAATCTAAACATCAACCCAAAACTTTTACTGGATTTTACATTTTCAAAGATGATATTTTGGGACTGAGCTGCTGTACTGGTGAGAATAAACAAAGCCAAAATTTCAAAAGTATTATTCATCAGAGAATGACGTGACCATGCATAGTGTAGATGTTTACCCAAATAGTGATGAATACTTAACAATGTAGCAGCATGAAAGAAACAAATTATTTTACTGTTGAAAACCTGAAAAATATGATTGTCGACCTCTTTATTTGACATCAGATGCATTTTTCTCTCCTAAATAAAGAACAAGGGATTAGACTTCTTTATTTGTAGACCTCTTGCTCCAGTTCATTTATTCAATTACTATTATTGTAAACATCCAGCTTTTTGTCATGCTATAATTTTCTTGTTCCCTCTTTTTATTTGATAAGTATTGGCACTCTCTTAGTATACTTCGGGTTCTTTGGTGACTCCTAACCTAGGTTTCTGGGTAATAAGAGGGGTAAACAGGGTCCTGGTTACACTCAATAGATCTACAAGACTTACAGAAAACTTAGCTAGACATAGTTTCTAGCTCTGATACCATATAAAAATTCCCTATTTTTATGGATCCTATTTTACTGAAGAACTATGAAACAAACAGTAAAATATAAGCGGAAGATTTAAACAAACACACAATTTATTTAGTAAACTGAAAGGTTTTACAAAGACACTTTTAGAGAGATAGGCTATTGAGGTTTTCTCGATGCCTAGAACTCTCGACTGACGCTCCTATTTATACTAACTTGCCTGAGAAGTTGTATAGCTGTAAAGTAGTGTGGGTGCACATTGGGCCCCATCATCCACTACTGAACGCCAGACAATAAAAAGGCATCACACACTAGTGGCTCATAAAGGCGCACTTACAAAATACGATAAGCACCGAAAGGTGCACTGACACACAATGCAAGGGCACTAATACATGTGCCTAAAGTAAAAAGTACAATAATTGGAATTCCTTCACGTGGTGCTGAGCTGGTTGTCTTTGTCTTCTTCCTTAGATGTCAACATCTTGGGCCATGAGGGCTTCGAAGTCCACAATAAGCTGCTGCATGATTTGTTGACGGAACTGTAATGTAGGTAATTGGTCCCCATACCAATTATCATTGGTAGAAACAGCTCTACATGCCTTTGTTTCTGCCCTGAGGATACTTTCCACGGTGGCAAGGTGTCTTCCCAGTTCCTGCTGCTTGATGAGGTTAACACGAGTGCTGTGTGCTTCACATTCTGCTTCACTTCCATGGGGTATGGGTGATAATTGGTGGTAAGTTTCTGCAATTGCATGTGGTTGGAAGAGGACCACCTCATCTGCTCCGTGGTAGTGTCGTTTAATAACTTCAATTGGTTTAGGCCGTGAATCAATAGGCCATGTACGTTCTCCAGGTCCTTCGGGACGATTACTTGCTCTTCTAGCATTTCCTCCATTTCCTCCATCGCCTGAACTAGGAGGTGCACTTGCTCCTTGTCCTGTTTCTCGAGTTGCCATTCTGGATCCCTGCTTTGATTAAGGTAGATAGTGTGGGCTAAGCGTGAAAGCTTATCTGCTAGTTGGTTGTTTGTGCCTTTGGGTTCTTTGGTGACTCCTAACCTAGGTTTCTAGGTAATAAGAGGGGTAAACAGGGTCCTGGTTACACTCAATAGATCTACAAGACTTACAGAAAACTTAGCTAGACATAGTTTCGTTCCTGTAATAAAGTCACAGAATTAGGAAAGTGGAAAGTGGACCCCTGAAGACAGTAAATGCGTGGCAAAGATAAAGCATCTTATTAGGAACCTGCCACCATTGCAGTTGCCAACACCTGGAGCCTACATAGTGATTGAGAGTGATGGATGCATGGAAGGATGGGGAGGAATCTGCAAATGGAGGCCAGCTAAGGGATCGCCAAAAGCAGATGAGCGCGTATGCTCTTACGTCAGTGGTAAATTTACTGTCCCTAAATCTACCATTGATGCTGAAATATTTGTTGTAATGGAAACACTGGATAAGCTAAAAATATTCTACATGGACAAAGAAGAAATCACCATCAGAACAGACTGCCAAGCCATAGTATCCTTCCATGACAAGCAATCCCAGAATAAGCCATCAAGGGTTCGTTGGGTAAAATTCTGTGACTTTATTACAGGAACGGGTATAAATATCCGTTTTGAGCACATCAAAGGCACAAACAACCAACTAGCAGATAAGCTCTCACGCTTAGCCCACACTATCTACCTTAATCAAAGCAGGGATCCAGAATGGCAACTCGAGAAACAGGACAAGGAGCAAGTGCACCTCCTAGTTCAGGCGATGGAGGAAATGGAGGAAATGCTAGAAGAGCAAGTAATCGTCCCGAAGGACCTGGAGAACGTACATGGCCTATTGATTCACGGCCTAAACCAATTGAAGTTATTAAACGACACTACCACGGAGCAGATGAGGTGGTCCTCTTCCAACCACATGCAATTGCAGAAACTTACCACCAATTATCACCCATACCCCATGGAAGTGAAGCAGAATGTGAAGCACACAGCACTCGTGTTAACCTCATCAAGCAGCAGGAACTGGGAAGACACCTTGCCACCGTGGAAAGTATCCTCAGGGCAGAAACAGAGGCATGTAGAGCTGTTTCTACCAATGATAATTGGTATGGGGACCAATTACCTACATTACAGTTCCGTCAACAAATCATGCAGCAGCTTATTGTGGACTTTGAAGCCCTCATAGCCCAAGATGTTGACATCTAAGGAAGAAGACAAAGACAACCAGCTCAGCACCACGTGAAGGAATTCCAATTATTGTACTTTTTACTTTAGGCACATGTATTAGTGCCCTTGCATTGTGTGTCAGTGCACCTTTCGGTGCTTATCGTATTTTGTAAGTGCGCCTTTATGAGCCACTAGTGTGTGATGCCTTTTTATTGTCTGGCGTTCAGTAGTGGATGATGGGGCCCAATGTGCACCCACACTACTTTACAGCTATACAACTTCTCAGGCAAGTTAGTATAAATAGGAGCGTCAGTCGAGAGTTCTAGGCATCGAGAAAACCTCAATAGCCTATCTCTCTAAAAGTGTCTTTGTAAAACCTTTCAGTTTACTAAATAAATTGTGTGTTTGTTTAAATCTTCCGCTTATATTTTACTGTTTGTTTCATAGTTCTTCAGTAAAATAGGATCCATAAAAATAGGGAATTTTTATATGGTATCAGAGCCAACATTCAAATAAAATTGTGATTATATTTTAAAAGTGCTGGTGTCTGGTGATGATACACATTTGTCTGAGTTGCAGTAGATGTAGATACTAACATAACCAGGAACCTGATATCCAAAGTTCCCAACCAGTTGCAGACTGCTGGTATGGAACTACGAAACAATCTGCATGATGGATGCAGTTGTTTATTTCTATTTGCATGTGTATATCAGGAGACACTGTTAATATTCCCTAAGCTTGTAAGTGATTTTATGTGAGTGTGTGTGTGTGTTTATCTGATACGATGCAATGTCCATCTTAGTTTCCATTGATTAAAACTTATTACTCACTTAACAGGCAATCCAGAGTTGCCATTTGCTTCCCCTGGAACTAGCTTTAACCCTTTTCAGTATGTTACAATTCATTGCAAGGTCTTATATGCTGTATTGGAGTTTGCAGTTTCTGCATGATGCTGGAGTTACTTCTGTCAGATAATTTAATCTCAGATGCATGTTCAGAAGTCATCAAATTAAAGCTGGTGAGAATTGTTCCTGCATAAATGAACAATGTGATATCAATTCGTGCAGTACACTGCGAGGTTTCTTGTGGTTCCATGTACTCATCAGCTGGAGAGATTATGCGTTAAGCTGGATACTGGAACCTGTATTGCTGGTCAAGTTGATGAATTTTGATGGCTGCATCTTGCACAGCCTTTGGTTTCTCTGCAATTCAAGCAGTTATGCTAGGTTCAGTGCTTATTTTCTTCTGCTGCAACTACGAATATGCTATTAAATGCGACAGGGTGCTAGTTGTTTGCTGTTAGCCTCAGACTGCCAAGAAAAGTTATACGAATGAAGGCAGCTGCATTTAAAGCTGGTGCAGCCGAATCGGGCTCTGGTATGCCATAAAGAATGTTGCATATCAGATCTGCATGCTGATTTCAACGTGCAGAACAGTATGCAGCATTTAGAAAAGCCAAATTGTTTTATCTGGTTGCCCTTTACAATTATACACGCATAAACGAAAGTTCTTATAGAAATGTTTTTCTCACTCTGAGGGTGGTGATGGTATGAAAGAAACATTACGATGGTTTTCATTCCCATCAGGTCATCCCAAGCATTCATCCGTGTCTTGGTTACCAACACTCGACAACAGATTTTGCTGCTTCCCTGGCAGAAGAATTTATATCACGGTCACGATAAATTATGATGATGATTTGTCTAATAAAAAAGTTAATACATTTCCTTCCTGTAAATGTTCTTGAATGGAGATAAATAATAACAGACAAAAGGCCCAAGTGTTAGCTACAATAGTGGACCTTCACATTGCCTTCCGTAAGAATCACCCCAATTTTCTGAAATATAGTCTACGGAATTTGAGCAATTTCCAGCAATATTTTATGCAGGGACTGAGGTTTGGAAAAGAATGGGCAGTGATCACTTCCTTTAATCTTCAAGACTCTTTCTGGTGGACTGTCTCTCACTAGCTTTTCTTGGACATCTGGTGAAAGAGCACGATCATCCAGTGTCTGAATGAAGAACCGCCGACCAGTTCCATATTTTTCAGGGGACAGTGATAGCTTCTCCATGATGGGACCAAGTGGAATAGGTCTCATTGAAACCATGGCCAACGCAACATCCTGAAAGTACCAAACTTTGACTGAGTTTTATTGGCGATAGTAATGGGACATATATTAGTCAGAGGAGGGACACTTGACGTTCTTTTGTGGCTATGATAGGCTTCTACACTCAACTAAAAGCAATTGGTATTAGCACAAGTAGCTGGATACATGGGTCAAATGGGTGGCCATATGATGTCAGACAATGTTGAGAAGTGGCTTGTTTTTGCAACGGTTAGGTCTGGATTATTTTAGAAACAGTGGAAATATGATTAGATTTGATTTTCAACATACCTTTGTTGGTGATTGGTTGAAATATAAACCTTTCATTTGCTGCTTCTCAAACATAAATGCTGTAGCAGGCTTGTCTTTACCATTTCCATAAATCAAAAACTGCGAGTCTTGCATAAAACGTTCTGCCGATCCAAGCTGCAATAAAATTCTCTAGTTAGAACATCCAGCTCAGAATTGAAAGCAATAAAAACTGATCGACAGAATCCTGTTAAAAAAGGTCATTGCTTGATGCAACAGTAAGAGTCTAGGTATAGCTAGATGGGCAAAGCTTTTGTCAAAAAATTTCCCTTTCCAAACTGCATTCCAGAAGGACCACAACTACAATTCCTGGCCTTACATAGAAGCTCTTAGTTCTATGAGGGATTGATTCAGGTGTTCAATCTCATCTCATCCTTTATTTAGTCCACAATTGTAAGGTTTTAGGAGCAGTTTCAAGGAGCAGATCAGGAAGCTTCCTATCTGAGATAGGATTTTGACATAAGAGATATGACAATTGGATAGATAAAAAGTAGGTAGATAACATAGCATCATACGGCATTTTAAGCGTCAGATGCAAGGATCTTCGTCATCACAGAATAGAGGAAGCTCGCAAATGCCGAAGGCATGGCATCTAACCACACAAAACAACATACAGAGCCTAAATTATGAAAGTTCTTCGAACTTTCTCTTCATAATAAGTTGTAGTTAAGGAGGTCATGTAGACCTCACGAATGAAGTCAAATTTCTATTGGATTTCTCCATTCTATATCAAGAAAGTACAATTAATTTTATTTTTTGTCTAGCTGAAGACAGATCCTTTTTTTACCTTCAGTTGTTTGAACCCATTCAGATCCTTTTTACCTTAAGTTATCATAAGAATTGAACCATCATTTTAACCTATCCCCCTCAAAATCAAATAGTAGCATGACAGAACTGCAATTTGTTTTGCTAAGCTCTAGAAGCATTAATGACATGGCATGGTATCAAATCATCATGATTTTATTAATTGGATCAGCATTTAAATGAGCTTACTAGATTAAGCAAGTAAGCTTTGATGCTATACCTCTTCAGCAAACACATCAAAAGGCCTCTGACCATCAGAAACCATTGTAGCACAGAGAAAAATAGCTTTCGAGATCTTTTTGGGGAAATGCTCAAGTGCATAAGAGA
This sequence comes from Salix dunnii, assembly GCA_015731905.1. Taxonomy (NCBI): domain Eukaryota; kingdom Viridiplantae; phylum Streptophyta; class Magnoliopsida; order Malpighiales; family Salicaceae; genus Salix; species Salix dunnii. Next base: position 13,725,472 of record CM027677.1, on the reverse strand, counting down.
CACAGGCACCTCCACTACTATGGCCAACCAAAACAACCTGCAGATGAGCAGTACATAAAAAAAAATTTGCAAAGTACATGCTCACAGACTACATGGAGAATTAATAGGAATGAAAGGGATAAGATGCTCATCACTTACCTGTTCATCCTCAGGCAAGTTTTCTAAATAACTAATCAAAGGTTTTGAGTATTCTGCCAATGTTGTGACACTGTTTGTATCTGCCAGATCAATGCCTGATCCTGTTAGATCTATGGCAATGGGAACCAATCCTGCTTCCTCTAATAAAGCTATAGTTTTGTACCAACACCATGCTCCAAAACCTTCTCCATGCACCAGAACAAACTTCTTTAGCTTTATATTCTCCAAAAAGTCAGGTACCTGAAAAGAATTTACAACACAATTAAGAAAATTTCTGACAACATTTGAAAAAAAGGGCAAAAAAATGACTTGTATATATGACAGATCAAAATACCATTTTCTGACATATGACTTGTGTATATGAATCATGGAATAAAAAACAGAAGCTAAAAAAGAAACTAATACCAAAGACAAAGGAGAGCACTTTAGGCATCCCAAAATAGATCTCAGATGTTCTGCTGGGAATTATAAAATGTATCGCATAGAGATTTTCCACGTGTCAGTAAAAAATGCACAACACAAATGAACTTATTGTCTTGCGCACATAATAAAGGAGAGGTTTAAGCTAGCCATTTAAATTTTAAATCCATTCAACAGGAACTCAACTTTTATTCGGCACTCATTTTCCTTTTTTACACAAATAAGAACTTTTTATGCGGGCAAGCAGTAGCTGCAGTGCAATTTTTTCCATGTTGGAGTTGAGAGCATGATTTTCATAAAGGACCTTGACAATCTCAGCAAGCTTCAGAACTTCAAACATTTCCATGATGATTTCCACTTCTTTTCATGGCTATTGTAATTATCAGTTTATCACAGCTTATCCCTCACCTTTGTCAATAAAAGTTACGACTCATACCTTCCCAGCTAGACTGATTCATTAGTGTATGTTGCATAGGCTAGTCCATTCCCAAAAGAGCTTTTGGGCATAAATAGAATGGTTCGAATTTCTCTCCTCTAGAACTAAGAGTGGACTAGAAAAAGAGCAGTAGCTCCAGCTACCATTAACTATTAAAAAGTGACTCCTCTAAGATCCTCTTTTGCTTCCACAGTAGCCCCTTGATTAAAACTAAAAAATGATTCTATGATCTAGAAGAGCGCAGGGAATTAAATGAATATACTTTTCCAGATGCACTTTTCAAGTAATTAAACAAACAAAAAAAGTAAATTTATCCCTTTTCCGGTAATCTTTTTTTAAATGAAACTTGATGCTTGCACTCATAATTGGAGACTTTTTTTCTCAGCTTTACCATAATTAATCATGGTACATCATCCACTTTCCATATCAGATCTAATCATGTAAAGAACCGAGTATAATTAACTAAAAAAAATTACATAAAAAAGGAAACAAAGCAGCATGACTATAAAAGCAAAAGTATCAAATAAATGTCTTCACAAAGCCAAACGAGGAACCTGTTTTCCATTAGAGAAAGGATCAGAGAGATTTCTTCTTCTAGAGCTAGTGGAACCAATCCTCCTAGACATGGATCCGTCAAATCTCTGAGACAATTGGTGCTGTTGTAGTGCCATAGATAAAGCTTGTCTATGCAAGAACTCTTCCTCTGCCAACAACTTCCTCTGAGACCTACCCATTCTCTTGCTTCTTGATCCATGATTACCTGTAGTATCCTTCTTTGTCATGCACATAAAATGATTACCCATTATTGCAAAACCTCTTTTCTCAACAACCCAGAAATCTTTTGGGGTTGTTTCGAGTTAATTTTGACAGAAAACAAGCAAAAGTCAAGAAATTTTCATGGAAAGCAGCATGCTTTTCTGCCAAAAAAAAACAAAAAGATATTATATTTGACACCAGAGAGGTTCCTCACTGATTCTTTAACAATAATTTTTTTATTGTCATTAGGAATATTTGAGAGAAAGACAGGGGGAGAGAGTAGGTAGGAATAAGAGATGGGAGAGACGTGGAGGTGAAGCTGGCTATAAATGTTCAATCTCTCTCTCTTCCTTCCACATTGAGTTTTCAACGAGAGTAGGGAGACTTTCCAATGCCCTATCTGCTTACCATAAACAAACAAGCGAAACTCAGTCAAAAGAGTGTGAAATAGCAGGACAAGTTTTTGTTTTTACTGAGATAAGTCTTCCTGAGCGAAAAGGTGTTACAGACCTCGATAGAGATCGCGTGGAGCATGGAAGATGTGGACATGCACGTCCTTTTCTTCTTGCTTGGCATAGTTTGTTTAGATGCTTCAGCTCTTACACATGTAAATGCTGTCCTCCCTTCCTTCACTGGCTAGGATTTCAGTTTCGTTAAAGTTATTTTTTGTTTTTGTAGATTATCCAAACACTTCTTCCATGAACAAAGTTCTTTTTGTGTGAGATTTTCTTAAATTAGGCAGTGGTAGACTGAAACAGCCGATGTCTAATTCCTTAATTTTATGTATCCATGACATTATTTAAATCTAAATCTTCAACCATTCCAATCCAATGTAAAAAAAAAATCAGTAAATAAAAAAAGCTTTAAAAAAAAAAACAGCAAAAAAACTCAGGCAAGTCCTATAAAGCTAGTGAGTCATATTGTACAACACACAAGATAATCAGGCAAAACAAGACAAATAACAGGAATATATATATATATATATATATATATATATATATATATATATATATATATATATATATATATATATAAAGCAATCCAAAAAACAAAATTATTATGAATATAAGAAAATCATAGATGAAAGAGAAAAAATAAATAACTTTGAATGATAAAATTTTAAAAATATTAGTGAAAAAATAATATCAATTTAGTTTAACTTTTCAACTTAATGACTTTAGAAACTAAACTAGAAGCGCTCTATCTAGAAAAATTATGACGTTTAACTCTTAACAAATCAAATATTAAGTAATAAAATTAACAAAAAATTAATTAAAAAAAATGATTAAGAGAATAAGAACCTAATTTTAGATGAAAATGAATAGATGAGAGGACAATCTGGGATTTTGAATTAAAGAATAATTTTTTTTTAAAAAAAATTAATTATACAACATAATCAAAAATCAAAAATAGAAATTGATAAAATGAAGACCTAATTTGAAATAAAAATTAAATAAAAGGACAAGCTAGAATTTTGAATTGAAAAGAAAAATCAATTCATAAAAGAATGCAAAACAAAAATCATAATCAAAATAATAAAGACTATATATATATATCACATCACAATTATGGATTCAAGTATTGAAAACACAATTTGAAACTTTATAAAAGAATCAAGGATAAAAAATAGAAATAAAAAAAATAAAAAATCAAAGTTGAAATATTAGTAAATATGAGAACAACATTAAAGTTTTCAATGGTCTTTGTGAATTTCAAGGAGAGAAGAAAAACAACAAGAAAAAAAGGTTGTTGGTGACACATTGTCATCCCATGTGAAAGGAGATGATGTTATATTTCCAACATGGTTGCAAAAATTTGTGGTCCTCAATCGAATATCATCTCTTAAAGAGTGCAAAGACACTCTAAAAGTTGACATGTATATTCCTAGGTTAGCAGATATTTTTAAATAATATTTTATATTTATAAAAATACCAAATTATCCCCAAGAAAACTTGATTATAACAAAAAAACAAGATAGAATACAAAAAAAAAAAAAAAACAGCCATGTGATCTAGTTTAATAACTTTTGCTTGCAAGGGTAATTTAGTAATTTTATTGTGTTAAAAAAATTAAATAAGCTAAAACTTTTGTGGACAAAAGCTAAATATTTGTTTTATTTTCAGGGTAATTAAATCATTTTATTCAATTGAAAAAACATGAACATACCAATATTTCCAATGGATCACAGTGGATCATATGGAAAAGACAATATTACCTCTAATAACTTTTTTTTTTTTAAAATGGAAAGCCATCATTACATTATTCTACTTGATAGTGCAATGAGTCTTTATGGAAAAATGTTTTACTATTTTATTTTATTTTGTTAATTGAAGGTTAAAATTATATTTTTTATAATAATTTTTACTTTTAAATTATTTATTTGTTTTATTAAACATTAAAAAAATAGCTTTTTAATGGAAAGCCTAATTGGTAGATTATAGGGTTTTATTTAGATATAGTTTTTAGTATTTTTTTTAAATAAAGATTTTTTTTTAAAATACAAATGTTTTATTTCCTTTTTAATCATACTATTGATTTTGGATATTATAAGGATTCCATTCTTAAAAAAAAAGAAAAGATTTTTGCTTTTGAAGAATTGTTTTTATTAAATATTATTGCTATCACACAAATCACTTATCTTAGAAAAATAAAATAAAATATAAAAAATGATTTTTTTTAAATGTGATTGATCCATAATTGGACATGAGTCATCTTTTCATGCCAATTTAAATTACTTTAAATTATCATATTTAAGTAAAATGAGTAAAATATTTTTTTGCATAATCCCCGTTTCCTAAATCAAAATACAAACATTGTGATTTTTATACATATATGTAATTCAATATATATAATTTTTCCATTTAAAATAACAAATTCATCCAATCTATCAACAATTTGACAGACTTTTCCCTATTAAAAACTACCTAATTTTTTTTTGAATCTGTATATGTAATATAATAATAATACATCCCGCTCTTACAATCTCATACTCATATAAGGATGCATTCATCAACTATTCATCATTTCCACAAAATACATTCACATACCATACATTTCCAATCATGATTACAAAGTCATTAAATAATTTAAGAATGGTTAAGTGTTAACATAATAATAAGATAAAAATCTCTTTACTGATAAATACTTTTCTTAAACCTTAGATAAATGTTTTTAGAACTTTATAATAATTAAGTTTTAGTCTCATAAGATAAGGATCTTTTTACTAAAAAAGATTTTTCCCAAACCTTAAAAAAACTAGTGAATAAAAGTATGACCTTAAAAAAAAACAATTAGTTAATTATGTAACTTACCATAAATAAGGTGTAGTTAGAATAACTAATCTTTTTCATGCATAATTAGTCTTTTACCCATATTCTCACATACCGTTATGTTTTCTAATGATTTTAATATTATTTGACAACTTTTAAACCCTATTAATCATTTTTTTATAATTAATTCCTAATACATTCAGAATCACATTGATCAAAGAGTTATCTTCCTTACCCGATGTCATGCATATCACAACACAAGTTTTTACCTTTTAAAAAACTTTCAAAACCATATTTTTTTTACAAAAGAAAATGGATATATTGATCAAGTCGGGTCTTTTAATTTTAGGCAATGGAGCAAATATAATAAACAAAATAAAGCATAGTCTAGGCCCTTGACCAACTTTCATGTCACACAAATTGTTGTGCGAGTCTAAGCGAGAGGAATAGAGATAGTTAATTTGGACAAGCCTTGAATGAGGCCAAATCTAATCAATGATTGATAAATATCTAATTTGTGTTTGACCCATCTAAAGCTCATTGATTCAAAAGATAAGAATACAATAATTTCCAACCAAGTTAGCTTTTGTTTGATACATTAATTCAAATAAAATACATATTCTTTAGGTTATTAAATTGAAAAAAATTGTTATGATGATGTATGCCTTATATGTATTTGAATATTTTATTTTATTTTTATTTAAGTGTATTTTTATTTCTTATGATTGTGCTAAGTGATGTGTGATCTTTTTAACATAAAAAATATTCATATTATACAAAATTATTTAATATTATTATTAAACTCGATCTAATGAGTCAGTCTTGAAATATCCTAGCAAACTCCTTGTTTGGACTAGAATTAAAATAAAATAGCGTGAAAATTATCTTAATGTAACTTAGTTAACTTGACCGGTATAAAAATAAAATAATTGATTAGTAAAAAAAATGAGAATGAGATTGATAGAAAAAAAACCTCTCCATCTTGCTTGTTTCATAAATAAAGTTTAAAATTTAATCATATAGAAGTTGAACTAAAATGACTTAGTTAACTAAATTTATCCAAAAACAACTCATAATACATTAGAAATAAAAAAATTACAAAAACACATACTGCTTCCATTATTCATATAAATAGTAAAGTTTATGTGTTATATAATACTTTATTATAAAGTAGAATTTATCACATAAATCTTATCTGCATAAATTTTAAATTTTTACAAGTCATCTTTGCAAACTTGCTCTCTCTCTCTCTCCCCCTCTTTCTCTCACTTGAATAAATAGTAAAATAATATTTTTTAGTTTTATTTTCTTAATTTCATTTAGCTAAAATGAGATAGATATTTACTAGTTTTTAAAATTAAAGGTACTTATTTGTAAAATTTTATAAATGAAAAAATTGAAATAGCATATTCTTAATTAATTCAAATATGGAAAAATTTGAATCTATATAAAAAACTATTTTGAAAACTTTTGATAGTCCATATAGTTAATAATAAAAACATAAGATAACATTTTGTTCATAAGACTATGATAATCCAATATAAAAAAAATAAAAATAAATGATGAAAACATATTCCTAATTAATTCAATTTTGAAAGGAAAAAGTGAGAAAAAAACATGACGAGAAAATACCAGTCTAACCGAATTTAGTTGTCAAACTCGTTAGTTGAGTCATGAGATCAAGATAAACTCTATAGAAAAAAATCATGAAACTGAATTTCCAACCAAATCATTTTTGAATGATGAAATAAAAATAATAATGCACATCAACCTAGGCTAACTCATTAAACTCATGAATTGAATTATAAAACTAGAATAACTCATAAAATAAAATAAAATAAAACAATTACAAAACTCTATTTCCAATAGATTTAATGTTGAAGGTTGAGATAAAAAAAAAAAAAAGAAGCTAAATCCATATGTTCAGGATAACTTTATAAAAAAATTAAACATAAAAAAAAAAAATTCTAAAAAACCTAATATTAAAGGATAAAATTAAAAAGAAAAAAGAAAGATTGAGCTATTGGAAGGTGAATTTAAAAATTAAATCACATTAATAAAGAACAAAAAACAACTTGAGTTGCTTCATTTAATCCATCAAACTCGTTACTTAGATCATAACATTGAGATAATCTCACAGATTGCAAATATTTCTTTTAAGTTAATTTTAAAAAATATGCAATTAAAAAAAAAAAAAGAAGACTAACATAATCATCTAGGTCATTAGACCTAAATAATTTTATAGAAAACAAGAAACAAAAACAAATCTTAATTTCTAACTAATCTGATATAAAAGAATGAAAAAAAAAATTCAATTAGAAAAAATAGCCTAAAAAACACATCGAGTCAACCTGGATTAAAATGTTAAATTTGTGATATGAATAATGAGATCAATATAAATTCATAAAAAATAATTATAAAGCTCCACTTTCAACATATCTAGTGTTGAAAATTAAAATTGCAGAAAAAAACTAAATCTATTAGACTATATTGTTACACAATAAAATGATCAAACAAATAATTTAAATCAAAAGGGAAAAGAGATGAAATTATAAACAAAACCTAATAAGAGTTTTCATATTAAAATAATTCTTAGCCTAAATAAAAAGACAAGAATTGATTATCAGTTGAACTAGGTTAATATCATATATAAGAATTAATAAAGTTTGAATTAAAGAAAAAAAAAAAAAGGAAAGACATGAATCAAACTTATAAGGAAACAACTATAGATGCTAAAATGCATAATATAATGGTCAATGATGGATAATTTCAATCATGCATAGTTGAACTTAGGAGAAAAAAATTGAGTAGTTAACTAATTAACCAGAATTTTTTCTATATGAAAATAAGAACAATTCAACAAAATCATCATCAACAATAACTGTTACACAATTAAATTAAATTTTAAAGATCTTTAAAACTTGTTTATCAGTATGCCTTTAATCTTATTAACAAAAAAAATGTAAGCTAATAATTTGTAGAAGATAATAATCAATAGGCTTGTAATAGTATGTTTGTTGTTTTCATTGTAATTTAGTGGGCTGACATTTTTTTATTAATAAAATAAAATAAAATAAAATTCCAAAGATAAATATATCAGTTCAAGGAATTCCAGTGTGTGTTTATAATCAATTAAAGAATTATGCAATGAATATATGTTCCTTAATCTTGAGTTGTGAAGTCATAAGTTACTTTCAAATTATTAGATTACCTTGAAATTTTTAATTTATTTTTTGTATATTAAAAGACTATAAAGATTTTCATATATTTGCTAGAACTACAAGTTTGAAAAGTAAAGCATGCATAAAAAACCTCAAACATGTATATAAGACAGATAAATTATACAATAAATTTGTTGAAAATATATAATATTACAAAAATCAAGTTGTTAAAGAATAAAATTAAAAAAAATAAAATAGAAGAAAGAAAACATTAGTCAAGGTGTGACTATAGTGATTTAGCCTAGTTATTTCATATTATGCTAATAATAAAATTTGTTTTTGTATTTTGAGCATAAGAAAATTCATTGTGTATTTGATAATGAAAACAAAATACTAAGTTTATGGTTTTTAAATTATTCTTGTACAAATCCAAACTATTTAAAAATCATTAAACTACTATTCTATTTGATATTACAATAATAATTATTTTTTAAAAAACATTTATTTAAATTTTTTTAAATTAATTTATATACATATACATATACATATACATATATATATATATATACATCTATAGACATACACATATACATATACATATATATATACACACATATGTATATGTGTACATGTACATGTATATGTATATGTGTATATACATATGTACATACACATACACATACACATATACATATACATATGTATATGTGTACATGTATATGTATATGTGTATGTGTATGTGTATATATTTGTATATATATGTATATGTATATGTGTAGATGTATATGTATATGTATATGTGTATGTGTATATATGTGTGTATATATATATATACACACACACATATACATGTACACATATACATATATGTGTATGTCTATGTGTATGTGTATATAGACATACACATATATATATATGTGTACATGTATATGTATATATATATATATATATATATACACACACATATATACACATACACATAGACATACACATATATGTATATGTGTACATGTATATGTATATGTATATGTGTACATGTATATGTGTATATATATATATATATATATATATATATATATATATATTTGTAAATTATTTTTAAAAGTGCAAACATGCTGTATTTTTAAACAAGCTCTATATTTAGTTGTGAGAGGCAATATTACATATAACAATTGTTTCAAGAAATCTTGAATATTATTTATTTTAATATTTTTATAATATGATTATATTAAAAATAGAAAAATATTATTTTAATAAATATTTTAAAAAATATTACTATACAAGATACCATGAGAATAACAGGGGAAACATAAACCAAAATACAATAAAGGTACTCTATAAATAAATTAAAAAAAGAGGCTACCGGTTGAGGAAGATTTCGAAAGGTAAATATATTTTTTTATAGAGAAATGAATTAAAATAATATATTTTTATTTTAAAAAAATAATGATTTTTACATTTGTAAATATATTAATAAATATTAATTTATTTTTATTTTTTTTCAAAAATATTTCCAAAACTCGATAACGAACACCCTCCGAGCTTTGAAGCAAAGTGAACAGGATCCAGAAAAGCGTGTTTGATATTTCCTAGTCCCTGGAGTCTGTGGTATTATACGTAAGATATTTTATCACTTATTATTATTGCTCAATAAATTGCTACAAACCCCACTATATTCTCTCGGGTGTTTGGTCTCTCTCTCTCTCTCTCTCTCTCTCAATTAACCAAGAGAGTAATCTCCTTAATCCTTACCTTATCTTGCACGATGATCAAAGTTTTCAGTTTTATTCTTTCCTTTGCATTGTTATGTTTGCCTGTTTTCACAAGTCTTGTGGGTTCTCTTACCTTTGTTTGGTTTGTTTGCAGGCTAAGGTAACAGTTTATAAGAAAAAAAATACAAAGACTTTACCTTTTCTCTTTCTTGAATCTCTTTGAATTCTGGGTTTTGCTTAGTATTAAATTAGAAATTAGATTTGGAATTTTCTAATCAGGGTTACTGGGTTCTTTGGTTTATGTTTTCTTTGTAGGGTTATATCTCTTTGTGATTATGTTATTTTGATCATCTTTGTTTTCTTAATTTTGCTGACATTCAAATGTTTCTTGTGTGTTGGGATTTTGTTGATCTTCGGTTGAATTGTGTTTCTGTAAGGTGACCAGTATGATAGGATCACCGTGCTTTTTTTTTTTGTTTTTGGCTTTCAAAGGTTTCTTGCAAGGTTTTTGATTGTAATGCATTGTGGAATAGCTTTATCATAGTTACATCATGGATTTAAAATGTCTTAAAAGGTTTGCTTGATATTCAAACGTAAGAAGTTTGTTTTGACCATAAAGTAACCGTGTATGATCATTTGCATTATTTATACAAATGGAATTCCCTACCAAAAGTGTGTTAAAATATGAGATGTTGTAGGTGATCTGATCTGGCTTGATGGGTGGAAGTGCAATGGATGACGATTGGGAGTTTGCTTCACCATCCAATGGGGTTCGAACAGTTGTTTTAGTTGGACGCACAGGCAATGGCAAAAGTGCGACTGGTAACAGTATTCTTGGAAGAAAGGCCTTCAAGTCAAGGTCTAGCTCATCCGGTGTTACCAGTACTTGTGAATTGCAGAGAACTGTACTGAGAGATGGTCAAATCATCAATGTCATTGATACTCCTGGTATGGACATTTGGCTATTTATGCAAGATAACCTGGTCACAAACAACCATTCCCATCATTGTTATTTTTGTATTTCATAGCTTGTTTATAACTTCTTCGTATACAAGAACTAACAAATAAGCCTATGCAGGACTTTTTGATTTTTCTTCTGGATCTGAATTTGTTGGCAGAGAAATTGTCAAATGTATTAATATGGCAAAGGATGGGATCCATGCAGTCCTAATGGTTTTCTCAGTTAGGACCCGCTTTTCACAAGAAGAAAAAGCAGCCCTTCGCAGCTTACAAACTTTGTTTGGAAGTAAAATACTTGACTACATGATTGTAGTCTTCACTGGGGGGGACGATCTTGAAGAAAATGATGAGACACTAGAAGAATATTTGGGCCGTGAGTGTCCACAGCCTTTAAAGGTTTCTCCTTTTTCTCTTCGACCTATTACATTTGAGGTTTTGAAATTTAGTATGATTGCATTTGTTACTTTGGTCGTTTGTTTATGTTGTACAGGAATGGCATCCCAAGAGTTTAAACTCTCTATTGTCAGGAATTTTAATGGCATGCATCATTAGTATGCTGTATTTTAACATAGTTTACAGCATACAACTCCATTTTGATTAGAGTTGAAGCATGATTATGCTCTCATCATGTTATTCTCCAGATTGTTGAAGTCTGAGATGCCTTAGAACCTTCAGCAAACTAAAATTGAAAGATGTCATCTTTGTAATGCTGACAAATTTTATTTGAATTCTAATTCTAATTTCTTGGAGTGCATTTATTTTACTAAATGATTTCTCTTCGTATTGAACTCTTCTTTCCAGAGTTTTCTTTACCCTTTTTTTTCCCCTTACATAGTTTCCTTTGTTTTAACTAGCCATGGTTCTGTGGCTTTCTTTTAGTTAGCAGTAACTATAATGAATGTTGTGAAAAAAATCAGTACTTTTGTTACTCAAATCTATACTTTTGATTTGGTCTGGTTTTCCACAAGTGACAATAAAATTTCTGAATATTGAACTTCTTGTTGATTGAGAATAAATAACAAAGGCTCAGAATTTTGCTAAATCGTATCGATCCCAATGCTCTGGATTGGTTTGCCACTATCTGCGCAGTAAGATTTTACATTGCCTATGACAGGAGTTGAATTGAAAATGAATTTAGACCCAAGGTTACTTATTGTCATTCCATCCCTTCGAATTGACTTGTTACGAAGTTATAGATAAGATACATATACAAATTTTGAACAATTGCTAAATCAAGCTGATCCAAATGCTTTTGGTTGGTGTGCTGCTACTTTGTGCCAAGATATTTTTAATACAATTTTACCATTTTTATGCTGTTGACATGGTAAGTAAAAAATAAGTATAAATGCAAGCTTACTTGTAGCAGTGCAGCCTTAGCATAAAAACATCTTGTATGGCCTTGAGCTTTTAAATAGAAAATCATACTATTTGAAAAGGGGTTAAGAGTCTAGATATTTAGACTGGAGACTTCTTGGCTGGTCGGTGCTGGTCATGCTTCAACACTTTGAAAATGTTATCAACTACTTTGAGAAATTAGCTGACATTTGGTTGAGTGAGCTCAACTGATTTGTCAGTTTACTGACAAATTATCTGTCAGATGAGTATCTTTTGAAATTTGATTTTATTGGTTGTGAACAAAAAATGATTATGATAATGAACAAATTCTGTCAATGTCAAAAGTAAAATTTGTCAGCAGGAAAATGATGGAGTGTTTCTTATCTGAGTGATTGGCCAGATATTTACCCCTAGTGATTAAATGCAAGATATCTTATGCAAGATTTTTCTATTTTATTTAAATGCTTGACAATCTCTTAAAAATTTATGCAGGAAGTTCTCACGTTGTGTGAAAATCGAAGAGTTCTTTTTGATAACAAAACTAAAGATGTACTGAAGGGAGTTGAGCAGGTGCAGGAGCTTCTATCCCTTGTAAACAGAGTCATAGAAAAAAATGGTGGTCAACCATACAGTGATGAATTATTTGCTGAAATACAGGTGAGTGTTTTAAAAATTTCGACAATTTTATTGCAAGATTTTTGGGAGAATAACTTGATTAATTTGACAGAAAGGGGAAATGACCTTCCGTGATCAACAAGAAGAGGCTGATTCTTTGAAAGGGAGGTTTTCTACACGAGAAATATCAGAGTTGAAGGAGCAGATGCAAAGGCAATATGAAGATCAGCTGAAACGAGTAACTGATATGGTATTCCTCAATTCCCTTGATTTTACTGACTTCCCATGTGTTCTTGTTGTAGCATCTGAAAATTTAATTAGTGCTTATCACCATTGTGCTCCTAGTATGGTTTTAGAAGATCTCTCTCAGCAAAATTCAGAATATTCGGTGTTTAATGGCACATGCTAAGCTCTCAGATTGTAGTTGTATCATTCTTGAAACTGTTCTGTTTCTCTTAGAAAAGAGGAGGAAGTGCACCCTTGTTAGTGATTTTATTCATTCTGACATGTGGTCCCTTGGTGAAATTGCATGCGCCAGTGATGGACTTCAGAATGCATTTACCATAGCTCAAGATTTATTGGATGGTGCAGTTGTTATGGACAAATAATGGACTCTTGCTGTAGACAAACATAAGTGATGGCAATTTAAATTAGCTGTTTTGAAAGCAGACTCATGTAGATTTAGTCTCTCTGGAAATGAGCTCTCGGACATGATTGGGCCTTTGAAGAATAAATGATTTGTTACTTGTAGTCAAATGATTTTGAGATTCTTATATGCATCATATGTGAATACAAGACTTAACCTGTTATAATGTGGTGATATAAAATATAGCTGGTCTTGTTTTGTATCACCATTATCATTTTGTATGATATTTGGCTTACAGAGGGAATTCAAATTTTGAAGTGCTTTGATGGATAGTTAAATGTTAATAGCTGTGGTTAAAATATCTTTTTGTGTCCTTGAATTTTTAATTGTTCAGATAGATGGAGTGAAATGGTTTCCTGGAATTGTGGAATTTTTTGGCTGGGAGTGTTTGAGTAGAAGATGTTGTGTTTGGGAAATAGGGGACCAATTTTAAGCTCTATCTTCTTGTGTGTGCTCTTGGAAAGAAAGAGGGAATAGGGTGCAATTTTCTTCATATATTTGTTTCCCTTCTAGTCAGTATTGTGTGTCTACCCTTTTACCCTCAACCTTTGAGCTTGTGGCCTTGTCCTACCATTGGCTTCTACCGAATCTTTCTCCATGTTTTATCTGTAGGTTCTGGTCTTGTGTGTGAATTAGTATTGCAATATAGGTCTTAAAACCCCCCTTTCGAAGTTACTATTTTGAGAAGAAGGATCATCGCCTGAAGAATGAAAGTTGTTCAGAGCTTCTGATTATAACAACTGTGAAAAGTTCGAAATAAGTAAATATTAGCTGAGAGACTTGATTCTCATTTCATTTAGTGCTACTTTGTAAATTGACTCCTATTATATATCTGAATAATTGAGAGAAATGAGAGAACAAATGACCATAAAGTATAATCTTGTCTTGGAAAACTTCGCAACAGCATGCCCATTTTAAGCTGATTTTGGTAGTCTAGTGTGTATCCGCTGCTTATTGATGTTATGTTGTAGGTTGAGATGAAGCTTAAGGAGGCTACTGGTAATCTTGAGCGGCGGCTGGCAGAAGAGCAAGCTGCACGACTACGGGCAGAAGAGAGTGCACAATCAGAGCAAAGGAAATCAAACGAAGAAATTCGCATGCTTAGAGAGAGTCTACAGAAGGCTCGCGAGGAGCTCAACAAGAATGGAGGCTGTGCCATTCTATGAAAACACAATTGAGAGACCACGTTCAACGGGGTGAAAACGGATGAGATTATTATTATTGTTGTTGTTGTTGTTTATATTATGGTTTATGCAGTATTCTCACTGCAAATGCGTCTAATAGTACCTGATGCTTGAAATGATATGGTGCCCCAGCGTAAATGCTTTCAATTGTGTTTAAGAATTTTTCAAGTGAAGCAATATTATTCATAACGTCTGCTCATTTTAATTTTGCCTTCATCAATGGTGATTAAAGGACGTTTATTGAATGTGGGATTTTGACGCCGTGGAGTTTCTTGTGCTCATGCATGAGAATGGCAATGGAGGTGGGTAGAAACGGATTTGGTTGAGCACCCTCCATTAGATATTAGGTTGATTTCATTTTTTCCTGGCCCTGTAGTCACGGAGGCCAACTTTCAGGCACATTTTTAAAATCGTTTTTTTCTTATAGTAAATAATAATAATAAAATCATTGAAGATGATCTATTTAAGATAATAATTCTGTTTTAAGCTTTGAAAAAACTCTAAATCTGAATAGCAGATGGATAATCAGGGCTCTCTAGCAAGTTCATCGTTAAAGGTTATCAATACTGTTAAAGGTTATCAATACTGTTCTGGTTGGAATGTTTTGTTTCATTAAAAAAATGAGATAAAATGATATCGTTTTTGTTTTTATTTTAATTTCAGCTTGTTCTGAAAATTCTAGCCGGAACGTCTCAGTAGAGTTTTGGGTGTGTCATTTTGATCTTAAAATCCTTTTTATTTTGATGAACTTGTGATTTTTTTTTCTAATTTTGATATTATATTTATTTGATTTTGTGTTTGTATTATATAATTTAAAATTAATTTATCTTGAATTTTAATTATGCTTATTAAATTAATATTTTAAGTTTTTTTTTTTTTTATATATATATAAACAGTATAGTCCCAAAATTGTACGCCGAAATATTTTGAAACTGAAATGTTCTATAAAAAAAAAACTAAAATAACGACCAGGATATTGATAACCTTGCTATCAATGTCTTCTCCAGGGGGCAGGTGGATATTGCTAGTTTGCCATCCCTAATCGTATTGCCACATTTTAAAGAGATGCTCTCATTTTGTATTGAAGTTTCAGGATATATAGCCTGGTCTTAAGATCGGATGTTGACCTGAGCTTTCTCTGTGGTGGTATCATCTTTCAAAGAGCTTCCATAGTTTTATATGACAGAAAACATTCAAACAAAACAAAATAAAACTAGCATAATCAATAGCCTTTTAGCAGTGATTAATATTAAAGCAGCTGTTTATCAGTAGAATCCATAGAAAAACCATACAAATTAAAGCAGGCACCAGTAATGTTCACTTCTTAGTATAACTAGGCAGATAATAAATCCAGTTGACAATATTCAGGCAATTCAGAACTCTTAAAACAACAATTCGAATTTAAGTAGGGCACAACATGACCACAATATTACCAGATAATATCATCGTAGTATCTTTATTTTCCGGATGACACTACATATATATCAAAATACCACTTGCACTCCAGTTCTCCAATTTTTTTTTTACCTGCATGAATAATGCAAAAAAATATAAATAAAATCAAGTCAATATTTAGCATTTAGTCCTCTTACTTAAAGGAGCAAGCCGTAACATGCAATGCAAAACAAGGACAAGATAAAATGGAAAAAGGATGATTACCCCAGATGGAGAATCTTCTTGTCGTTGTGTGGGTATGCAGTTCCACCCTCAAGCAAATGTGGGGCAAAGAAATTGCGAGAGGCTGCTAATGCCTGGATTGCATTCAGCTCTGCTCCAGTAACCATGTTGGCTTGTTGAAGCCTCTCAACTTCTGCTATCTGAATTTGTTAAGAATAAAGATCAAGTTAACCATCAAGAAATATAAAATATCAAGAAAAGGCTCATCAACATTTGATACGTAAGAGAAATTAGTGTTCTTCATTACCTTGGTCCTAAGACAAACACTTTCATTTTCCAGCTCAGTCTCCTAAAAGAGGTGTTTAAATCAATTTGGACATGGATTAGACAAAAAAGAGGTTCCTAAATATAAAATGAAAGTGAGAGCAAGCTGGAAATTACCCTTTTCTGCAAATACTCAATTTCGGCTAGCAGCAACTCATGCTGTTGCAGCAGAAAAGTAGAGGAACAAAACTAATTCAGGACATATAAAAAGCTGTGATACAGCCAAAAAAGTAGAGAGCCAACACAGTGATGTACATGATTAATTCTATGCATGCATAAAAGAATGGAAAGATATAATTGTTGAAATAACAAAGACAGGAAATCAAGATCATAAGCAAGCCCTACTCATATAGGTTAAACTGGATTAAAATACTACCACTGAAAATTGCAGATGATATATTAATTTAACGTGACTGAACATTTTACATATTTGCTTCCATTTGTATGAATGTTCTTACCTTCTTTGACCTGATTCTAGTAATGCCTCTTTCAAGCCTATTCTCCAGCTGCTTAAGCTCTTTCACAGATAAATTACTAACAGCATCGCCCATTAAGTGCCTACAACCAAGTAGGGAAAGCATGAGCTGCACCACACTGTGATGAAGAGTGTGTAAATGAAAGGACCATTCAAGCCATGCGCGGGTTTCAAAATCTTGGCAAAGTAATTTAGTTTTTTTTAGAGGTCATGGATGATGGATCAAATCTCATAACACCTATAAAGAGAGGGGATCATAGCCTGACAAAATTATTTAAGCTCAACTTTGCATCACAAATTCAATTGTTCAGCTAATATTGTGCAAATTAAGTTAAGATATTTTTACACAAATTTCCATTAATTTGCTAAGAACAAAATCAAGAGGACGGGAACGTCCCATTGTTTAATAGCTTGTACATTTTGATGCTTTAACCTTAATGAAGATCATACCTGTTAGAATTCTGTAGCATTTGAATTTGTTGCCGTAGCTTTGCCGATTCTTGTTGATAATACTATATTTAATTCATCATGCATAATACAGGAGAAGTAAGCAAGCTAATGAGTATTTGAGAGAAAATCAAGCGCCTGAAATTTAAAACAACTTGATATGAATTGAAAAAGATTAAAGTATAGAGGAAGAAAAGCATACCTGGGCATTGATTTCTGTGATAGAGGATGCATTTGAACCATCTGAACTGGCCTTTTTGTACCTATCTATAGTTGATCTTATGCTGCTACAAAAAATAAGACAAGTTTCTAAGTTCAAACAGCAAAAGAACACGGAAGGATCAACGCAAAAGAATCTGAGATCCATATTTAATATTCACATCATTACCGTTGTAAACTATTTTATAAGCAGCATTAGGGTTTCAAAACTTGATCATAAACATTATTTTTAATTTACAATTCAAAATCAAGTACATGGAAAAGTTGCTTCTAAAGCATTTCCACTTGTCAGCCCAACTAAACCTGGTATATATTAATATCATAGTATACCGTGTCGTGTGAGATTTTTAGGTGGAGAAGATACATGAAAAAAGAACATAACAAGAAACATCAACCACTTTAACTGTCAAATTTTCAAGACAGCCAAGCTCATCTGTATAGAGAAGAAGAGACTTTCTTGCACCTCACGTGCCGAGTTAACAATAATAGCAAAACCTTGACTTTTCACTTGCTATTACTGAAAATGAAGAAGCCCTAGAAAAATCACTTTATATATATATATATATATATATATATATATATTTGTTTTTTCATTTATTACACCAACATATATATGAATATTGGAAACACAAAAGACAACGACGGAGAGTGAAACATCCTTTTAGGGTGAAGAGAACTGAGAGTAAAGGAGATTGTAGATTTTCTTGCAGCAGTACTTTGGGAACATGCAAAGGATGGGGAAATTTCCAAAGCTGAAAATGGAAACTGGAAGATCAAAAGAAGATGGGGCATATAAGCCATGAAAGGGTAAAATATCAAAGATTAAATGATGTGCTGTGAAAAAATAGAGACTGTAATCAATTACACCACTAAAAGAAGAGAAAGGAGTTACCTGTACTTGAACTCGACACCAATTTAACCAATCCTGCATTGGTACTTGGCAGCTTTTTCTAAGTTACAAGCAAGTCCGGTGGTGAGTTGAAATTTAGAATTTCTGATAGCTAGCTCAGAAGCCGATGAAAGAAGAGTTTAATGAATGATTTTACTTAGTTTTTTTTTTATTTATCATTGAGAGAGGATATAGGCTCTCAAACCCAGCATCTCGTTGGTATATATAAAGCTGAATTGATTGGCTACAGAATGATCAAGGGAACTTGTTAAGATTTACTTAGTACCTAATTAGCAATAATCTTTATCAAAATTATTAAATAATGTTTGATTTTTTAGAATGCACGTAGAAGAATTGAGAGCGTTTTATCTACTTACATAGAATATAGTAAATGTTAGAGTATAATATAAATTATATCATAAAATATTAGTTAACAACTTGAGTTTTTAGATGAGATGTTTCTTGCCATGATAAATATTTTTATTTTCCTCAATAAATTGTTAATGATTCTTATTTACTAGTATTCTTTGAGAACTCCATAGTCAATAAGCACTTAAACTGTTGTAGAACTTAGATCAAAGAGAGCTTATATCTTTTCATTGAATGATTATTGAAAACACGATTAGAATACTAAGCCACAATGGTAATGTCTCTCTAAACAAGGCAAACAAAATGCGACCAAACCGCCGGCGGTTAAATTAAAAGAAATTAAAAATGTCTTTTGTTTGAAAATATATTTTTTTATATTATTATACGATCATCAGGTTTCTTTGGAGGGAAGACAATGGCAAATGAATCGCCCCCTGTGCCTTTTCACAAGGACTTGAAGTAGAATTGCTCTACTTTCAACCTCGTTGATAACTTTTTCCCTGGTAGAGCATTCAATCCGTAAGTAAAGGTAAGAGGAGAAAGAGAATGGACCATTAATGGAGCTTTTGAAAAGAGGAAGAATATGTCTAAGTTTGTCTCCACTTTGAGCTTTCATTTTAAATTTGTTTGGCTTCGCTGACTTGTTTTAAAATCTCTCATATGGAATGAATGAGAACTAGCGAAAGAGAAAAGTCTAAACTGTTGTCAGTGAAAGCTCGAAGTGGAAACAGAAGGTACTGAAAACTGAGCACCCATATTATCAATGGAATGGGAAAAGGGCCAGGCCTAATCACTTAGAGTACAGTATGGATCATCAAATATTGCAGCACCAACAAGGTAAAAATGAGAATCAAGAGATAGAGAGGATTAATGGAGGGAAGAAGATCAGTTCTGCTAAGGGATCAGAAAGAACTTGTTGCGTTCTTTGCATTCCCAGTATACTTGTTCATGGAAACCCTAAGCTTTGAAACCTTACGACCCTTATTGATCATTTAATAAATATTGGGGTGGATTGAACAGAAATGATATGACTCATCAGAGAGAATACTTATCATGCTCTTTGATATTTACTTAATTAGCAAGATGGGGAAGCCTATAATGGTAGCGAATAGTCATCACTATAAATAGTAAAATAACATAGGGCAGATCTAAAATTTGGAAGACTTGAACATTTCAAATCTTTAAAGCATCTTTCTTATATGAAAATCATGATTTCAATTTACATATAGACAAGATGTTTGTTGTCACGATTTATAATAAGATTCCATTACATATTTGAATGAATACATGGATACTAGCTAGAGGATGGAAAAGTCATGAAATTAAAGCACTTCAGATACATATAAACCACCATAAGGATCAGTAAAAACAAAGAAAGAATACACACTGGAAGATGACAATGAAATATTCATGAGTTCTTGACATGGTCTATTCGTATTTGGTATATAGAAGACATGGCTTTATGCTCTCGTTCCAGTGTGAGAGTTAGAGATTTAAAGGGATGGGTCTTATGCTGCCATTCCTCTGTTAAACTTTCAGTAAAGTCTAGATAGTATCAGTGTAAAGAAGAAACGAACATATCAGTGTCAGTCAACTAAGATCCAAGTCAAACAGTCTGATCTGACAAACAACTCCTTGAAAAGCCAAAACTCATAGACAGTTTGCATAATTTAGGAAATACCTCGTAATATTTCAACCTTCAATGTCTCTTGTTCCATGAAAGAAACACTTATTATGACAAAAGAAACATCAAACAAGACCTAGTGATTTGAGAGAAAAGAAATGGAGGTTCCCTTCAAGATCTAAAAAAAAGACAATAAAGCTTGGTTATGGAGATTTAGAGAAGGTAAAATTACTTGTTGTTGGCGTACTCATAGAGACGACCACGGCTGGAGAAGACGATGAGAGCAACTTCAGCATCACAAAGAACTGATAATTCATAAGCTTTCTTCAAGAGCCCATTTCTCCTCTTGCAGAAAGTAACCTGACGATTGGTGGTGTTCTCTATCCTCTTGATCTCAATCTTTCCTCTTCCCATGTCTACACAAAAGATCGTTTCTTTGATAACCCAGCTTATGTATTAAATATGCACCAATTCTCTTAACCTAATAGCTAGCTGATCTGACCTTTACATGTCATGCCTACCAAAAAAGCAAGGAATAGCTAGGTAATTACAACAGTCTGAGAAAGACTGTAGAAAAGTAAATGGTAAAAAAATCTTTTTATAAAGAGTAAACTAGAAAATGGGATAAAAATTATGAACAAAAAAAAGTTTGTGTTATTGAGGTTTAAGGGTGTGCGAATCTGTTTCAAAAGAATGTCATTTGTTTTCTTCTTATGATAAACGAAAGAGTGAAAAATTTATCCTTTTGGATGAATTAAACCAACAAACTTAGGCCGAAATCTCCCCAGAAGACAAAGGAAGCAACTTGAATTCAAGAATAAGGTGAGATGAGGAAAAATGATTAATAAAAATATCTAAAAGAACTACGAAGAAGGATAGGTTGCTCAGAAAAGAAAGATGGATCTGCATAAATGATCAAGGAGAAAAACAGATGGAAGGATATCGCTTTATCAGTGAGGTTTAGCTCAAAAGATCTTGGTGTAGAAAGATGTAAACCACAAGGCTATATATATATATATATATATATATATGTATTTAAGTACTTGGAAAAAATCTCCAAAAGAAAAAGAAAGAAACTTGATTTCAAGAAGAAGATGATCATGAGGCGAGCAAAGATGTTCAAGAAGGTTGTCAAAAGGAACTACCAAGAAAGAAATATCAGAAGGGCAGGTTGTCTTAAGCAAGATCTG
Organism: Salix dunnii; assembly: GCA_015731905.1. Taxonomy (NCBI): domain Eukaryota; kingdom Viridiplantae; phylum Streptophyta; class Magnoliopsida; order Malpighiales; family Salicaceae; genus Salix; species Salix dunnii. The sequence goes on along the minus strand of CM027677.1, from coordinate 13,703,686 downwards.
TTAAAATGATTAAGTGGAAGAGTAAGAAATGGGAGGAGATCTTGAGCATTGAGCAGGTTTATCTCTAAAGATCTAGGTTTTGAAAGATGTAAGCCACACTAAGAAATATGAAGAAACAAGAAAAGTGGACACACACACACACACCCTTTGATCCGATGAATATAAGAAGGGAATCTAGCATGATTTAAACATGATTTATATACCATTTATTTTACTACTATTAGGAGCATGTCCCATTTTCTTTCACTTGTTTTTCTCTTCTAAAATATATATCCACAGTCTTGAGGGACAATAATAGCCCAGATCAGAAGAAGTTGATGATGATTATACATGCGGGCTGAAGTGAAAATAACATGAACTACCTCAAAAATAAAACTTTAAGTGCACCATCATAAGATCAGCCGATCAAACTGCTGCAATGAAGAGAAAGAGCTTCAAAACAAAAGGAAAACGAAGAGGAGGAAGAAGAAGAAACCCTTCTCTTTAAACTTTTCCACCATTCATAACAGTACTGTGTTTCTTCAAATTTCTTATATAAAAGAAAAACACAGAAAGGGGAAAACAACCATGTGAGCAAAGCTTGAAATCACGAAGAGCCTAAGTGAAAAAAAAGAGAAACACACGAATTTTGAGCAGAAGAAAAAGGGAAAGAAAAGGAATAATGTTAAATGAAGGAAATCTAGGGAATGGGCGAGAGGGAGATGTTCATATGTAAGGCAAGGAAGAAGATTCTTTTCTTGTTTTTTCACAGGCAGCAAAATCTATGATAAAATCTTTGCTTATTTGTGCAACAAACCATGCAATTATAATAACATACGCATATTTTTAGCAGAAGGGAGCACAGACCTGCAGGCTTAATTTGGTCACACTCCGGCCTCTTCAGCTTTCGGAAAATTTATTTTGTAGAAATCTGAAAGAAGTCTTCCACTCTTCTTCCATATTTATAGCCCATACTTTCTTTGTCTATCTAGGAAGAGAAGCAATGAGGAAGAGAGATTGAATGACTGAGAGAGAGAATAATTTAATTTAATTTAATTTTACTTTTTTATTTCTTTTAAAAAGGGAGGTGGTGAAAGAGTGAAAAATTGGGGTTCACGTAAAGAAAGGGACATGGGAATTGTTGTTTTTCCAAAAACCTACATGAGATGTTGTTGTTTTAGCTAAAATAAACAGCTTTCGAGGTGTAAATTCGCACCCTATACTGCAATTTTTGTTTCTTTTATAATAAAATCATCATCTTCTTCCTGCGTTTCTTTGACTTTTATGCCTTTCAAGAATCTGTCTACTGTAGTAGAATCTCAATCTAATGGTTGGAGATTGATCTAGCACATTATCATGTGAAGAGGAAAAATGTCTACGGGTTAGGGTTTGCTTGTGCTTTTCCACGTATTATGTGCTCTAGGTAGGACGTGCAGATGAATAGTATAATTCTTTTGTTGGTAAAAATCTTTATATAAAATATATTTTATAGGTACTGATAAGTGATTAAAACTTTAATTATTTGAAACTTTTATAAAAAATATATATTCTAATTCAAAATCAATACTTCGTAGATCATTTGTTACCACCCTGCTGGCTGGGGACAAAGAATACAATGGAAAAGCCAACAAGAACATCTACCCAATTTTGATGCCTTACGCGGTCCAATAAATTTTGTTCAGTCTCGGATTTGATGTTTTCTAGTCCAAGAAACTGTGATCTGAGCTTGTCAATTTGAGGTTCGAACATATGGATGTTTAGGCCGATTGGTAATTAATATAGCTTGTCTAATTTAAAATATTAGAGTATATATATATAAGGACATGAATAATAGGTTGGGAAATAAATATACAAAAGCTTCTAAAAGGAATTGAGTTTAGATTTGTGAGAGTGAATATCTTGTTAATTAATTAACAAAATTAAAGCAATAAATTAGAATTTAGGTTCATATGATGTAATCGAGGGCCACAAAAATATTTAGGAATTCAACTGAATAATGAAGAATAGATTGCCTTGGGAATATAACGTCCTTCTTGCCCAATACAAGTGGTACAGCTCAATCCACCTCCCCTGGGTTGCTTTGCTTAGCAGGGGGAGCTAGCTATGGCTCGCCAGTTTTGTTGTGGCCCTCCATTTTAAAGTTGCAAAGATGACCAGAGCTTGTAGTATATCGAAGCTCATGGTGATAGTTGCTTAGCTTCTCTTGTAAATATGGGCTCCATGTGTTAAGTAATCATCTCATTTAAAAATTCAAGTTTTTAAGTGAGGTCTCAAAATATATTTTATATTATTCTTTAATACACTTCCTCAAGTGAAAGTTATGAGGTTCATAGTTTTCCATGAATTTTAATTTTGGTTTAAGGGGAATAAACTCCATCTCTGAATTATCAAGTTGTGAGAAATAATATTATCGTTATAATTCTTTCAAATTCAAGTATTTATTTTTACCTTGTTCGAAATTAAATTGTTGATTTTAATTCAAGCCTATTCAATTATTTTGAGATGATATGCATGCTTTCTAATTTCTTTCGGTTTAAAATTGTTGATAGAAATTAGAGTAAGAAGCAAAAGAATTAATTTGATCGCCGCAATTCTCATTTTAATTCATTAAGGAAGAATAAACTAAATTAAATTATCAAGGTTTTGAATGTTTGTCCAGAATAATTTCAAAGACTTTAATCTTAAAGCTACAGTCAAGTGAATCAGTTAACGATATATCAATTTATTATTTTTATTTTTCAGAAATTTATTTCTTTAATTTTTTATTGAGATCATCCATTTTATTTATTTTAGTATCTTATAGAAAGATTAAACAAGACTTTCCTTGGGTTCAACCTACTCTTCATGATCATACTACAAAATTATTTTGTTTATAATAGTAAAGTTAAATTTATATTTTGAAGGTTCTGACGACTGACCAATGCTCATGGCCTGAAAAACCCTAATAGGGCATGCTTAATTGTAATTTTTGGTCCTGCTGAAGTCCTTTGTTTTTTTTTATTATTATTATTATTATTATTGACATGAACTTCTAGATCTTCCACCTGATGAATTCTTACGAGTTTTGGATTTCACTCAGCCTCGGGTGGTCAGGTTCCTTTTATTCGATTTATATGCCGGATTTGTGCACTGAAAGGAGCTCGGAGAAATCATTGGTATAGATACATTCAAAAATATTTCAGATTTTTTTATGTGAGTAAACACTCCTTTCTGCGAAATATATTTTATGAATCCAGATGAACGAGTAAAATCTTATCTATAATAAGCTCTTATAATAGATGTTAATCCTGACTCGAATTCAAAACTTGTTTTGTAAATTACAAGCTCTTTACCATAACATCACGCCGCTATATAAGTGAGATTTAAAAAAAAACCATATTATTTTCTCATGTCTTGTACAAAATAAATTGATTGATAAACACTTGAATGGAATTAATTTATCTACGTCGACTTACTGAACTTAATATGCAAACAAAATCCTAAATCAAAATGAATTTTTTTTATTTTTTTTAAATTTTATATCAGCGTATCAAAATAATCTAAAAATACATAGAATTTCAACAACATCGAGACTTACCTTTTTAAGAGATGAAGTAGCACCGGAGAAAGATTAGTAAAAAAGCTGTGAGAACATTTACAATTCGGAATACAATGTGTATATATTAGCTTGAATACCAATAAAGAATCGAGCCATGTTTATTTTACGGGGAGAACTAGCTATTATGATAATGAAGTTATTTTATTTTTTATTATATAAGAGTATAATGTCAAGACTCATATTTCAAAATATATAAATTATTCACGTTGACTTATCAAAAAAACATAAACAATTAAGCAGAAGTATATTTAAATTCATATTCAAGAATCACTCTCTAGAGTCACGCGAATGACATTTCAAATTAACATGCTTTACTTTTGATTCTCTCTAATGTAATTTTTTTTTTTTGATGATGAGATACTAGAATGAGAATGAAGTAGGACGTGTAATATGAGAATATCAGGACCATTACCATATACATAGTTAACTAGAATGTTAATTTTTGATATTCATATTTTTTTTATATTCTTATCTTTTGGTATACCTACCATTTCATATTTCTATTTAGTCCATCATTAGAATAGAAATAATTATCTAGTCTTTACACATTAAAGATCTACAACCTACTACATATATCAAAAACTCAATTGTCTAAAAAATACTTAGCAAAAACGTGCCTAAATCCATATCAGAAAATCACTCTCTAGAGTCACACGGATGACCTTTTAAATTAACATTTTCTTCTTTTGATTATCTCTACTATAGTTTTATTTTCTCTCTGATGATGAGATGTCAGAATGAGAATGAAGTAGGATGTATAATATATTAGGGACCATCACCATATGTATAGTTAACTAGAATGTTACCCTTTTGTATTCATGTTTTTTTATATTAGTATATTTTAGTATTCCTACCCTTTAGTATTTCCTATTAGCGTATCATTAAAATTAAAATAACTATTTAGTCTCTATACATTAAAAATCCATAACCTACTAGAGCTACAACAAAAACTCAATTGCTTAAAAAATACTTAGTATATCACTTTTGATTATGCTTCATTTTATTTGTCAAAATCTGAAACACATAATTATTTTCATATAAGCTCAATGTTGAATTAATAATCCAACATATAATAGTCTTGTATGTCAAGGAATCATCTCATTTAAAATGTTAAGCTGATAGGTGAAGTCTTAGAATATGATTTATATTATTTTCTAACACACATCTTTAAGTGAATTTTTTTGGGCTTGAAACCTGCACAAGCCTACACTACCTTGTACTTGATTTTTTTATCAAATAAAATAAGAGTAGTGAAATTCAAACTCGTAACAATTGAGTTAATAAGACTCTGATACCATGTCAATAAATCATCTTACCTAAAAACTTAAAATTTTACAATCTCGTTGTATATAGGTTAAATAATAAGGGTAGTGAGATTCGAACTAGTAATAATTGGGTTAATAAGACTCTAATACCATGTCAAGAAATCATCTTATCTAAAAACTTAAACTTTTACGATCTCATTGTAATTTCGTTGTATTTAGGATAAATAATTAAATATCAATGTTATTCATTATTGAAACCGTAACTCACTCTCTTTTTTCTTTCTCTTGTTTTAATCGTTTAACACAAAGTACTACCACTTGTTGAATACATTGTATTGTCGTGATTGTTCTTTGTAAGGGTCGCCATACAAATTATTATATCTTTCCTTTCCATGAACTACGTGAAAACTAGCCAAAGTTGATGAACGTGGTTCAATATTTTCTTCACTAAATAAACAGCATTAAATAAAGAAAATGGAAAAGTTACGAGTAAAATTGAAAAATCACCATAGATAAGAGTAAACTATGCCGATAATTAAATATATTTTGTAGAAGAAAGTAGCTTTAATGGCATGAAAATGACGGCCATGTGGAAGTCAATGGCAACCCATAACTTAGATTACATTTTAGGAAAACTTGCAGATCACCATGGAAGCTTTCTTCTTACTACTTCTGTACCAGGTTTCGTGGATGCTGTTTTTTGTGTGTGATGTGTGTGTGTGTGTTTGTGTGTTGTTTTGTGTCTCCTCCTCCATTCCCGGTGAAAAGTACTGAGATTAAATACACTTGATTTATGCACATCTTGTTGAGCTTGGACCAAATTAGCTAAACATTTGGTGTTGGTAATTGTCAAGGAAATATTTTATTTAAACTGTTAGGTGATGTTAAAGAATATGATTTATATTATTATCTAATACAATTTTTCAAGTGAAAGTTTTTTGGACTTGAAACTTGCACACAGATTCGCACTATCTTGTTCTTGATTTTTATCAAATAAATTAGGATGGTAAAATTCGAACTCGTGACCGCTAGGTGAACAAGACTCTGATACTATATTAAGAAACCATATTACTTAAAAACTTTAATTTTTAGATGAAATCAGGATATGATTTATATTATTGTCTAACATTAACTGCCTATACTAGGAACAAATTCATATTTGAAGCAATTATCCTGGATTATTAGGAATATGTTTCTTGTTTTTCTTTTTTCTTAATTAAGTAATGTTGCATCTTGAATTCTTACCAATAACTTAGTTTCACATGTAGCAGTATAGATCTGTTAAGAAATAGAAAATGTGTAGCAGAATGAAATAATAAGTGCCCGTAACTTGTTTTGTCACCATAATTATTGTTTTATCTTTTATTTGCTATGCTTAGATTTTCATGTATTAGATGACCAACATAATATAATTCTTTCTTTGATATTTATATATATATATATATATATATAAATTAATTAATAATTATACATCCTATTTATGATATCAGCACATGAAAATGATCTAAAATAAAAAAAAAATAATTTAAAATAAAAAAAAAATTCAAAGACATGTCCACGTGAAACATTGTTGGCGCATCCTAACAACGCACTTGCAGTGTTTCTAAAAAATAAAAAAAAAATGCTAAATTTCCTAAACACCCTTGAATTCAGCAATAATCACAAAAAAAAAAAAAACCAGGTGTGAAAGTACCATTATACCCCAGCCATAGGTGTGAAAAAATGTGAAAAAACCAAAATACTCTCCGCTAGCCTTTTTCTTTTCATCAGCTTTCAAGGATAAATAAGTGGTTTCATTGTGTAACAAAAATTGAAAAGACCAAAGCACCTCGATACAAGGATTAATTTTTTAGTGATTTCATAAATAAAATAATAATTTTACTATTGAAATCTACAATAGACAATGGAGTTAAACTTCAACATATTATATATATATTGTAAAGTCGAAAAACATGAAGTGGTAGATGCATAGAATAATGAGGTCATATTTTCATGGTTCCGATGTCATAATTGAAAGGGATTCATGGCTAGACAATGGTGGCTCAGGCATGGATTGGTTGTGTGAAAGAGGCTGGTTCTGCTTATAAGAGCAACTTTAGTGGTAAAAGGTATTTTGGAGAGGCAAATCTTTAAAATGGCTCTTTGAATAGTGTGTATATAGCTTTTTTGTTGATGTGTGCTTCAATGGTAAAAGCCATTTTGGAGAGCCATTTTTTTTTAATATTATTTTAAATATAGTATAATTATTTTATATATAGTTTAATTATACAATTAATAGGAATAAGTTATAGAATGAAAAAATTATTTTTAAAAACACTCCAATAATATAATTATTAATTTTGTATATAATTCTTTACTCTTATTAAGATATTTTTAAATAAAAAATATACATAGCCCGCTGCAGTTGCCCTAAGGGGGCTATCACAGTGTGCCTCAGGTTTGGTGGCACGGAGGAGATTGAGGGGCTATCACAGTACGCTGTTATTACATGGGCTTTGGTGGCGGTCGGTTAAATTGCTGTGAATGTGGTTGTGGCGTCTCTGTTCCTAGTGAGAGGCTGGTCTTGCATGAGAGAGAGGAAAAACTGGTGTTTTCGGTGATGATAAAGGAGATGGGGGTGTAGTTCCGATAGAAAAGGGGGCAACTGTGGTGGTGTAAGAGTGGTCCGCGGTAGTGAAACAGTCGAGGGAGATAAAGGAGAAAGGTGTGAAACAGTAATATAAATTATATTTTAAAAATTTAATTTAAATTTTTAAGTGAGATGATTTTATTATATAATATCAGAGTCTTGTTGACCTAATGGTCACGAGTTCAAATCTCACTGTTCTATTCTATTTGATAAAAATCAAGAATAAGATAGTGTAGATTTATATAAATTTCAAGTCTAAAAAACTTTCACTTAAAAGAATATGTTACAAAATAATATAAATTATACTATATGATATCAGAGGTTTGTTAACCTAGTGGCCACGAGTTCAAATTTCACTATCCCATTTTATTTGATAAAAATCAAGCATAAAATAGTGTGAGTCTGTATAAATTTGAAGCCCAAAAAACTTTCAATTAAGAGAGTATGTTATAGAATAATATAAATTATTTAAAATAAAAAATAAAATAAGTAAATTAATACAAAATATTTAAAGATTTTTAAAATATTTCTTTTTTGAATGATAATATCAATTTTTAGAGATTTTATGATAGAAAATCAATTTATTTCCTTTCTTGAACTTGCAACATCACTTCCTTGACTTCAACAAGATTTATAATCAGTAATTCTTTAAATATCTTGATTACAATTTTTCATGTATTCCATCTCAACTACAATATTTTCCATTTCATTTCATATTTCTTTAATTATTTTTATTTATTTATTTATTTAACATTTCATACAAAATAAATCAATTTTTTTATTTCTTAATAAATTAGACAATGCAGGTCAAAAATAGGTTATGAAATTGCTCTCCTCTCTACAATACTTACACTACATATTTTTATCCTCTGAGGCATTTGCTCTCTCATCTAGATACTAATTTAACCATTAAATAGTAAATTAATTCACCAAAAAAGATTTTTTTTTAAGGTAATTAGTCTTGGACCTAATTATATCAACAACAAAGAGTGGAACATATTGCATTTTATTTTATTTTCAAAGATTAAAAATATATTTTTCTAATATATCAAAGGTTTCCTACTTGTATTCCAGGTTGATGTAAGCAAAAACTATATAAAAAGAATTAATGTGTGTTACATAAACACAGCTAGCTAGGGGAAAAAAAACTGTTTTTATTTATTTTATTTTATTTTATGTTGAAGCTCTAAGTGTTCATGCCTGTTTGAGAGTGTGGTTGCGGTTGTTTTTTAAAGTGATTTTCGTTTAAAAAATATTTTCCATTTCATTTCAATTTGCGAGCATGTGTTTTAGCCTATTTCTTATTAAATTCAATAGCTTATACTAACCAACATCATTGTTTTTTTTATCAGCAGCTGACATGCTTGATATTCACTATATTAGATACAATTAATATTTACAACGCTGGACGCCATGTATATTGCTGATGTAAACATTATTTATTTGTTTCCTATTTAATGTAAATGTCAAGGTGTTCTATATGAATCCCCCTTGATGTGGCTCATCTAGTTAGTTTCTGGATTTGCTTTTAATAGGTTATTAGTTCGAGTCCCATATTATCAAGATCTTTTGAGGTTTTAATTGGTTGTTAACTCTAAGACTCATGACATTAATCGAGATGAATAGAAGCTACCTTGGACATCCATGTTCCAAAAAAAATATTTCGTATTTGATTTAAACACGTATAATTGTGTAAAGCTGAATTTGACCTTATGGTTTAACAATAAATAAAGGTTCCTTGACTTGTTGTTTGATTGAATGTCATGGTTTGCTACTTCTCTGTACTAATTTGCATTTTAATTTAAATGCAACAGGAACCACACATGCATAACGATCAGTTTCTAAGCTTTGTTTATCCATGAAAGCAAAGAAAGCTAGCCCTCAAAGGGACGAAAGAGAAGTAAAACTTGGAATGAATCCAAAGAGTTTGATGTCGTGCAGTTAGTGTTTCAAGACCATCTGGGCAAACGTGTTCTTGGCATGCATGCAGTTATGTCTGGTGCATATGTAACACAAGCTTGTCAGGAGAAAACATGGGCCAAAAAGATCAAATTAATTTCGATCGATCATCCAGATGTTAATTGAGAGACGTTTACTTGTTCGTCATGGTTTCTCCATCGTTGTCATGTTAGAGGACCACCGATTTCTTTTGGTGAACTTTTGATGCTGAAATGGTCGGCTTTCTGCACTTATACGGCTATACCTATCTAGTTAGTGGTGTTTATAATTGTACCCAGATATGGTATTAGTTGCCTTAGCAAGGCTGAATTGTTAATGTAGAATCTTCTTCTACATATAGCATCCAACTTTGTGGTCCAAATGCCAAGTCGTTTCCTGCAGGTGAAGATTTACGTATAACTAAGGAATCATAAACCTCAAGTTGTTAGGTGAGATATCCGAATATTATTTATATTAATCTCTAATACACTCTCAAGTGAAAATACATTGAGTTTTAAACTTGCACACAAGTCAATAATGCCTTGTGCTTGATTTTTATTAAATAGAATGAGATTGGTGAGATTTAAACTCATGACCACTAGTTCAACAAAACTCTAATACCATGTTAAAGAACCATCTCATTTAAAAATTTAAGTTGTTAGATGAAGTCCCAGAATATCGTTTATATTACTCTCGAAGACATAGTTAGTTAATTACATGGCGCACAGGTGTGACGAATTCTTTTCTCTTATGAAAGATTTAGTTTCTGTGAAAGAAAACGGTTGGAGTCAACTGCTACCATAGGAGGATTGCAGGGGCTGCTTAGGCAACAACTCATACCATGTAGAGATTCAAAAGCGGAATGCAAGTTATGCTTTGATCAGGGCTTTGGTGTATCCTGTCTTCCTCAAACTACCTATACAGCGGAGATTCTAACAGAGCATGAGCACAGAGGATTTCCAACTTTTCCATTTAATTGGCCTTGGCACATTTACTTTCAGATTGTATTTATCATCAGAAGTGAGATGTTAAACCAGATTGAAAGGTTGTGAGAAGAATCATTGAGAGTTCCTAGTGGATTGATAGTTGAACTACAACGGTAGAACCTTTGACTGAGAAAGAACATGGTTAATAAATGGAATTTGAAAGGTGTAGTCAAACATAGAAGAAGCTTCTGAGCTCGCACAATGGCCAAACTTGCTCCTGCACGCATGGTCAACATAGGCTCCTCGAGGAATTTTTCAAAGATTTTAGTCGTCTAGTTAGTTGGTTAGTTGCATATATATTTATATGCACTAGCATTCAATATTGTTGTGAGAACGGACTTGATGCAACACCTGCCAATCGAATTAATCCGGTTCCTATCCAAATTCAACTCGATTGAATTTCAGAAATAATCTATAAGATTCAGCGATGTACACAAGATTATGCAATGTGTGAAATGGGGTGATTTCTAACGGGCATCAAGCATTTTCGCCGGAGTATTTCTAGGAATAATCAAACCTTGGGAATGAATCCACCGGGCTATCACCTTTTTGGCCAGATCTTCCAACCTTTCCAAACTACAGTTGTACTCTTCATATATATAATAGATTGCTCCAGCCACAATATACATGTCAATGCACTATTTCTTGTTTTTCTTTTTTGAATTAATTAAGTGGACGATCCAGAATGGGCTTGAAGGAAGAAAGTTCGAAAGACAAACACTGGATCTGCACTCTAACCCTCATCTCCTGAATGAAGCTGACAAGACAAACTTGCTTCGAAATGCTAAACTTTGCATAGCAGTACTAGGCAGAGTCACTTTTTAGGCTAAAAAGTGGTCTTGATAATGAACCCTATCTTTAAAAAGGAAAATCATTTGCCTCAAAACAAGATGACATAAGGGTAAAGCATTTGCCATCACAGCTTATCCAAACGAAAGTTTAAGGAAAAACATTTGCCTCAAAACACGAGAAACCTTGCATCTTCACCACATACCTATCCCACCATGTTTTTCCACATGTGACCTATAAATGTGAAATTTTATGGCTACTAAAAGCACATCATCATCTTGAAGGTATTTTCTCCAATTACATTACACCTCTGTGAGTTCACTACTTTCAGGGCTGGCAACTGGGTTTTCTTGTTGCTACAAGGTGAAGACCATTTACAAAAAGAAAAGGACAAGGTGGGGGACAAAATAAAATCACATAAACAAAGCACATGGAAGGGGGAATGCTAAACCACTTTAGCTGAATCAAAACTGTTTGATTTGCAAAAAGGAAAAATAATTCCTTTGACTTTTAAGATTGCCTATTAGCATAATCGGTATATATGAACTACAGTGTAATACACAGCAAGGAAAAGTTATGCACCAGGCTAAAATTTTCCCGGACCTAAACTTATAAGATAACAAATTGTATAAAAAATGTATAAATTGTATAACAGATCAAAGCTGCGAGGCACACCTCAACTAGATACAGTCAAAACACCAAAACAAGAAAGTGATCTCAATCCCTGATGCCAAGTTCAACCTCAAGCTCATCATCATCTTCGAACAGCTTTAGAAGACGGGCATGCTGTTCTTCCCTCTTCTTCTTTTGCCAAATCTTGAACAATAACATAGTAAATCCAATGATCGCCACGACACCAAGACAGGCTATTACCACCTTAATTCCCACTGAGCTTTTTGAACTATCATGACTCGCAGGTTTATTTGTATCTTTAGGATTCACCGGTTCACTCGCTAAACCTTGAAACAGACCAAAAAAAATTGAAACTCGTCTTTAATAAGTGAAATGAGTGTTGCCTGAACAAATTAAATTCAATAGAAAACTCAAAATCAAGGTTCGTCATGTTTTAAGACGGCAAAAACTACACAAATAAGATCATGAGAATTACATCTTACGCAATTAAATTTTAGGTCACAAATTGATAAATGCAAGAAGAAAGATCGGATCTTGAAACCATTGAGCAAATATTAGTCCTAAAAATTTTATTTTGTTAGCTACCCTTTAGGGCTTAGATCCGAAATTCTTAAACTTTCTTGAAAGAGAGGGGAAAAACGAACTAGCCCCAACTAAATTCATTATTTAGCATCTGTCTGTTTTCCTTCCTTAGTTTTCCCAGAAACCAAACAGATAGATTATTGAAAATTCAACAAGAAAAGATACTAAAAGCTAAAAAATCAAAGCAATCCTGAAACTCCAAAAAGTGGGCATGGCATGTCATCTCAATACAAGTAAATCAAGAAAGAAAACGAAAAATAAGATGGAGGTACCTGAAAGAAGATGCAGAGAAATTGACAAGAAGAAAATAACAAAAATCTGTAGAGATCCAAACCCACAACAACTCCTCATTTTATTTTCCTTCGTAAAATTAAGATTGTTGTACGAGAGAGAGAGAAAGAAAGAGAGTACCAGTAGTTTGGTCGGAAGTTGAAAAATAGAATAATGGCGTTAGTTGTGGGAGAGCTTTTATTACAATTAACACGTCTCTGGCATGCGACTGCTCAGATGCTACCAGGTCTATGTTCACGTGAGTCTCACGTGACCAGTTATTGAGTTTATTTTATTGCTAATTTTTTTTTTTATCTTTTTGATATTCTTTTGCTCCAATAATTTAATGGAGCAAAAGAATATCATATAACAAAAAAGTTAAAAATAGAAGGTGAAAACCATGTAGTTAATATATTTATATATAACTCTACTCTCTTACAAGGGTTTTTTGGTTATTTTACATGATTTTGAGATTATTATTGTAATTTAAATATATAAAATATTATTTTAAATCAAGCGTTTTCTTTCAAAGCAATAATTTGAAGATCTTGATATTCTCTATATGGTGATGTAATGTGTCTACCAAAAGCATTATTATTTTTTATTTTGTATGGTTTTTTAAAAGTGTTTTTTTTAAATAAAAAATAAATTAATTTTTTAAGTGTTTTTATATTATTTTCATATGCTAATATCAAAAATAATTATTAAATAATAAAATAAAATATTATTTGAATACAAACAAAAAAACATTTTTAAAAACAATTTTAATTGCAATTTTACACCGAGGGCTACCTTTTCTTCTTCTTGTTTTTTTTCTCTTAAAATTTTAGAATAGCCTTTTCAATTTGTTTATCTTGCACATGTAGTCCATATCCTTTTAATTACTAGTTTTTTTTAAGAATAAACTATAAAATTACAAATGCTTTTCAACTTCACCTCCCAACTATTTTATAATCTATACTATTACAAATATAGTTTAATTTTACTCCCTACCAATTTTATTAAATATATAAATAATCTATCAAATTAAAAAAAAATCAATTTAACCCTTTGATTTTTTTAATCTTGTCCTAGATATTTTTAATTCCTATTTATTTTGTTTAGGGTCATTTTTAATTAGTATTTTGTTTTGCAAATTTCTTTTTCCTTAGGTTTTTTCTTTCAAATTTTATCCTTATTCTTTTTTCTTTTTTTTTATAGCTTTTGCAAGTTATTTTATTACTATTTTTTTATTTTTCAAAATTAAATTAGTTGAAAAATAAGTTTTTTAATCAAACTCAGGTTCATGATTACATGAGTTGTGAGTTTTAGAGATTAGACTAGGTTTAAGAGATTTATTGAGATTTGCTTCTTTTTTTCTTTTTTTTAGTTGATGTTTTTTTACTTTTGTCTCTTTTATTTTTAGTTTATCTTTTATTGGCATCCCTCATATGATGTTTTTTTTTTTTAATTTCACCACTAATTACTTCTAATCTATAAATAATCTATCAAATTACAAATGTTTCTTTTAATTTCACCCTTTATAATTTTTTTCATCTTTCAAATTTTATCTTTAAATTTTAATTGTTATTTATTTTGTTTAGAATTGTTTTTGAAATTATGTTTGTAAAATTTCATCATTTCTTGGGTTTTTCTATCAAATTTCATGCTCATTATTTTTTTTCTTTTATTAATGTTTTTTTTATGATTTTACCCTTTAAAATTATTATTTTTTCAATTACACCCCTATCATTTTTAAATAACATATCAAGTTATAATTATATTTCAATTTCACTGCATATGATTTTTTAGTCTTTCAAATATGATCTTTATTCTTTTGATTACTATTTATTTTTTTAGATTATTTTTGTTTTATTATTTAAATCTCATCATCTTAGGGTTTTTTCTATCCATTTGTATTGTTATTTTTTTTATTTTACAAGATTTTTTATTAATACTTTTTCAAAGATTTTATCTTTCAAAATTACATAAATTAAAAGTTAAGCTTATTTATTGAACTCAAACTTAGGATTTCATTGAGTTATAAGTTTTTATTAGTAAACTAGATTTAAAAAGTTTGTTTAGGTTTACATGGTTTAGCTCTTTTTAAGATGATTTTTTCTTATTTTTAACTGTTTTTTAGTAGTTTAGCCTTTTCTTTTATTATTTTTTTCTATTGAATTATCTCAAATCCATGATCAGGATCACTAGTCTCAAAGGTTAACACTAGTATACTTTTAAAACCCCATTTTGTTTCAATTTCTTCCATCAAACTTGTTCCCTTGTTTTTTAATGAGATAATCTTAGTTTAATAACATTGTCATATGGTTTTCAAATTCACTTGATAAAATAGGGTTTTTTTTTTTAAATATTTTTTCACAATTCCACTATTAGGTTGTTTAATAATCTAGATAGATTTTCTTTTTGCCTTTTTCTTATTGTTTTTTATGTCAGTGTATTTATTTATTTATTTTAAATTACTAATTGAACTAAGGGATCAAAACTTGTTAACAAAAAATTAAAAGAGGTGGTATTTTTTATTCATACCACCTCATGAAACACTACTTATTTTAATTTTTTTAATCTATATTTTTCCTTCGATTTTATCTTTCAGCATTTAGTTTATTGAAAATTGAGCTCCATAATTTATTATAATTTGCTTTTCATATTGTTAGCTAAATATTATGACTCGTGATGCAAGTTTGATAGGTTAACATGATTTTTTTTTTATCTTTTTTTATTGGTCAATATTGAGTTGGTTAAACATTAGGTTTTATTATTTAATTCTGCTCACTTTCTATAAAATTATCTCATTCTTGTGACTCAAGTCCCTGGATACAAGTTCGGTCAGTTAACCTAGTTAAATCAAGTTTGTTTTCATTTTTTAATTGATATTTATTTTCAATTTCATCTGTCAATTTTAAATTAATTAGAAATTAAGTTACATGACTTGTTTTAGTTTACCTATTATGATGTTATCATAGTCTCATAACTCTAATAATGTATTTTATGGGTTAACAATGTAAACTCATTTTATGTTATTGTATCATGTTTTTAGATTGATTAAAAAAAAAACATCATTCAACAATAAATTTATTGAAAATTAACTTTCTTAATTTTTTTTATTTGCTTTTTATACGAGATTACTCTAATCTCATGACTCATGTCATAAATTTAGTTGGTTAACTTAGATTGACTCAAATTATTTTTTCTATTTATTTTCTATAAAATTATTTTAATTTTCAGACCTAAATTATAAGTTTGATAAATTAATCCATATCTTTTTTTTTCTTTTACTTAATTTTTTTCAATTTAATTTTTCAATACTAAGCATAATAAAATTAAACTTCACAATTTATCAATTTGATAGATTAATTTAAATTGGCATAAATCAATTTCATTTGTTTCTATTTCAATATTTTTTTAAGAAAATATTTCTTTAATATTTATTAGTAAAACTATATTTTTAATTGTTATTCAATTGTTTTTTTAACTCATCAACTTCATCAAATTTTGAGAAAACCTCTATACAATTTAAAAGTTTTTTTTCTACTAGAAAAATATCAACACCACCAAAATATTTCTTTTACATGTTAAAAAATATAATTGATCAAACCCATAAATTGCATAGTAGCGCTAATAAAGTACCAGTTGAAATACTATAAACTGAAGTGCATGATCCAAACTATCATCACAAGCTACTACTGGTGTCACAGAAAGAGCACTGCAAACAAAGATTGAAGACCAGTGACAAAATTTAGAAAGTTTTAAAAAGCAATTTAGGAGAGCCCTAAGCTTTGAAACTAATAGAACAGGTAGAAACCTGATCACTTGAAGCATTTGGCATCCAATAGAGGTTCCCCCTCAAAAGGTTCATGATCTTCAATCATTTGACTGACTCGCTCCTTCTGTTCCTCATCTGTGATGTCAACCTTCTTCCACTCATAAAGCTCCATGTCGTAACACTCGTCAATCACAAACTGGGGAACCTCTTGTCCCCGGAAGAGCCACAGCCCCTTCACCTTGAAGGGTGGTCCTGAGCCAATCACCAGCATCTTCCCAAAAGCATACTTACGAGCCAAGTCCATTCTCTGAAGGAAACCACCTACCTTGTTTAATGTAACAAATGACACTGTATTCTCATCATTGTACTTGTAATCACAGAACCAAAGGGAATAGCCCTCAGGATCATACATTTCCCAAAATCCTGCAAACAAAGGAAAAAGCAAATCTTAATGCCTTCAAAGTTCACTATGAGAACTTGAATTTCATATTCTGAAAGATAGATGATTTGTTTTTTCTTTTACAATAAAACAGCAATCACAAAAAC
The DNA here is from genome assembly GCA_015731905.1 of Salix dunnii. Taxonomy (NCBI): domain Eukaryota; kingdom Viridiplantae; phylum Streptophyta; class Magnoliopsida; order Malpighiales; family Salicaceae; genus Salix; species Salix dunnii. The sequence continues at coordinate 13,686,708 of CM027677.1, read as the reverse complement.
TCGATTTACTATTTCATCGTATCGTAATTACATCTACCCAATTCCAGCCAGTAAATTTCATGTTCAACCAAAATCATTAGAGCAATTAACTAAGCCTCATTGCAAGTGACTTGCAAAGAATATAGAGAACCTTTCTAGGCAAACATCAGAAAAAAGTAATCTCTCTACACATAATGTAGGTAGAAACAAAATCACTGTAATATATCTCCCATGCCTGCATGTGGGTTCAATCAACAATGAACTTTTTTTCTTCCAGGGAAATCATAAAACCAGCAAAGGGATTTTATGAGGTTTTGTTATTCCTTAATCCCGAGGAAGCAACCCAGTCTAAAAAAATAAAAATAGGAGAACACCAATTCATAAACTGGACTCAAAAGAAAGTTAGATGAGATTCAATTGGGAAACAAAACCCCCATGTAGGTATGTAATTTATGGAGGAAAACAGAACAGAAGCGTGAGCAAGTAGTAAACATGAAATATCCAAGGTAACTCTAAAGTGCATGCAGCATCAACAGTCTTAGTTTCTCATTTATCACAGGAGACAATCATAGCAGAGCTACCTTTAATTGCAACCTCACGGAAATTGGTCTTTGTGTTAGAATAAAGCCTCTTCCATTCATCAAGGATCATCTTACTAGGAGCCAAAAGATCAAGAGGGTTCTTAGGCTTGGGCTTGGGCGCCTCTTCTGCTTCACCAGCCTCTTCTGCTTTAGGCTTTGCTGGTTCTTTCTTGGTTTCCTTCTTTGGCTCCTCCTTAGCCTTAGGAACTGCAGGTTCCTTAGGTTTTGCAGGTTCCTTTTGTTGTGAAGGCTTTTGCACAGGAGGAACAGATTCTGTTTGTTTCAATTCACCCAATATCTTGCGGAAATTTGGTTGATTAACCATAGTCCAGAAGTATCTCTCAACATGGGGAAATTCTGAAGTAAAGGTTTTGGTCAAAAGACGGCTAAATCCCAAAGTCAGGTTACAGGTCAAAATGATATCAGCCAATGTCAAAGAATGTCCAACCAGATAAGTGCTGGAGGAAAGATGGGTGTTCAAAGCTGTGAGTGCTCTCTTCAATGCAGCAATTGCAGCTTCCTCAGCCTTAGGTAGATTAAAAGTAAAATAGAAGAATAATGAACCAATTGCTGCCGGTATTTACAAATATACTCTGAATGACAATATTCAACTCTAGTTCCATAGAGAAGAAGAGTTTGACTAACCGGAGGAAGATATACAGCAAAACCAATTCTTGGTATGAACCAGCGCAAAATATTGGCATCAATCTCTAATGTTGCAAAATCAATCCATTGCTCAATGCGGGCCTGCAAAACCAAGTTTAGAGAACATTTTTTGGGAAAAAATAAAGGTCTATTTGAATGGACATCATGCCAAACAATTCTTGAGTATGAACATCACCAAACCTAGCATCACTTACATATTCGATCAATGAAGATCCATACAGGGGATTATCAGCCTTAAGGCGAGTAACTGCACCAAGAAACAGCTGACAATTGAGAACATATCATACTGCTGTGGTAAATAAAACAGAGAGCATATCATTTTGTACCAAGCCTCACCATAGCGTGCAATGGTATTACTCTCAAATATGGGACCATCTGGAGTTTCCAACACAGGAACCTACAGAAAAAATGAACTTAATGTAAAAATGAACACAACAATCATTGGGTTGCCTTAAGTAATTTCTGATAGTACACAACAAACCTTTCCAATGGGATTCATCTTAAGAAACTCTGGTGTCTTATTTGACACACCCATCTCAAAATTCTTGACCAGTTCAACTTGGACACCACTATACTCAGCAGCAATGAGTGTCTTGAAAGCATTTTTGTTTGTGCTGCCAGCATGTAATACCTTGAAGTAGATAAGCAAGAATGGTTGAGATTCAGAAACCTCAAACTGTTCCATAGTGCCACCACCCAGTTAGCCATAACAAACACATCGTTGCTAAAGCCCGAGAAAAAAAGAATAGTCTAATGTCGTCAGCATGAAGGATGTGTTGGAATAGAGGTCTAACCCCTTCGAAATACAAAGGCTCAAACTTCAATACATTAGGGCAAAAATCCCACTTTGGATTTCCAACTTAGCACTCCATAAATCAACAAAGGAAAGGCACTAGTCATATGCACACATGAATAGGCATGTAAACCATGACAAAGCCAACCAAAAACATCCAGACCTACTGTAAGCATTACTTGGGAAATTAAATCCAACAATTTTAATAAAAAATAAACACCAACGTCAAATATTCCATTTCCACATCTAGATTGAAAAAGAAACACAAAAAGGGCGAATCAACTAGTTAACAGCAAGTTAATCATCTGAATTTCATTCCCGGAACTTTTCGAAGGACAATACTAAAGATAACCATCTGGTTCCTACATCGGGTGCAGCAAAAATATGCGCAGTCCCTCATTTTCACCAATTTCCACAGCCTTAGTTCATGTAGACATACAAAATGCATTATCCATAAATCCTAGCTTCAATTGGACGTGAAACTGTAAGTAATCATGAAAACACCATCTACAAGTCATCGACCTTACCATCTACTATACTGCACAATAAATAAATATTAATAAACTCAAGTGTGATTTTCCTTTCCTTCCCATTCTTCGCTCTTATTTCTCAATTTTCCATGCAAGACAGCCTGATCAGCACAAAAGATCTAAACACTAAATAAAAAACAAACTAAAACCCAGAAAGTAAAAATGTTCATTACTTACCAAAGCCATGACTTAACAGAAGATTGTTCAGTTGCTCCAGAAAGATCTGATTAGTAACAAAGAGCTGGGAAAACAAACCCCAGAAGAAAACTGTCATTACTATCTACAAACATTATTACAGTAAACACTAAAAAAAGCTAAGTTTGATCTGCAACGAAGAGTGGAAGTTACCTTTTGTAAGATTAAAGTCCAGCTCTTGTGAAATAAACAGAGAGCAAAGGTAAGAAAGTGAGGAAGGGTAAGGCTCAGACAAGCAAGCAAGGAAGCATGAGTTTAAGTTAACAAGTTAGCAGTAGGGTTTGCAACTGTGACCTGGTGTTCGGATCCTAATCTTTAAAACCGGCTCAAGGCCGGGTTATAATTGCAAGGGTCAATACCCGGATTGCCAAAGTTAACCTAACAATATTATTATATTCTTGGCCTATGCTATATTATAGATGGAATTAAAAAAAAAATAACATAAAAAGAAATGTATGTATAATTAATAAATTTGATTTAATATAACCTGTTTGATTTGATTGTTTAAAAAATAATTCTTATTATTACTAAAAATATAATTTGACTAAAAAAATTAAAAATATAATTTTAAGAATATTGAAACGGGAAAATATTGATCAATCCAAGGCAACTTGGGTTAATTTTTTAAATTTATGACTTGTATCATGAAACTATAATAACCTTATATAAAATAATTAAAAACAAATCATAAAGCTCAATTTTTTATCAATCCAATATTGAGAGAAAAAAATTGAAAAACAATAAAAATAAAAAGAATAAGCAAAGTCAACCCTGATTCATATCTACATCTACGATCTAGATTATGAGATCATGATAACCTTATAAAAAATAAATTGAAATAGATTACAAAGTCTAAATCTTAATCCACCTAGCATTAAATGAAAAAAAAATTATTTTAAAAAAAGACATGAAAAAAAACTCAAGTTAACACATGATAATTTATCAAATTTATGACTCATATCATAACAACAAGATAACCTTATAGAAAAATAATTAGAAAAAACAACTTGAATCAACCCAAGGTAGGCTATCAATCCTGCAAACTATGAAAAGAGATCATAATAAAGATATAAAAAAAAACAAATAAAAAAATATAAATTATAATGACTAATAAACTCATTATTCAATATTGAAATTAGAAAAACTCAATCTAAAAAAATAAAATAAAATGACATGTGTTTACCGGGTTAATTTGCAAGTCATGAGATCAAAATAACTTCATAGAAACCAAAACAAATGAAAAGATATAATTTTCAATGAACCCAATATTAAAATATGAAATTAAAAAAAAAAACTTAAGTCAATCTAGTTAATCAATTAAACTATTATTTTTGAAAATATAAAAAAAATGTTATTTTAAATTTTTATTTTAAATTTAATTGTGCTAATATTTTTAAATTATTTTCATGTGCTGATATCAAAATAATTTTACAAAATAAAAAAAAATATTTTAATATATTTTTGAATAAAAAACACTTTCAAAAACAACTTCGACCATACTTCCAACACATGCAGTTTTCCTTCAAGTATACAACTAAGATTATGCTTATAATTTAGGGACTGACTTTCACTTTATGTTAAACTTCTTTTCATCCTTCTCAAATGGATTCTCTGTTATTTTTTTCTCTCAACATAACCCTCATGGTACTGATGATTCAATTCCAAAGTAAGGAAAGATTACATTTGATGTATCAAAATCTAAGTCCCTCAACATCAAAATCAAAATCAAAATTATCTGCAAAATCAAAAGTATTGACAATGGAATATTGCATTGTTTTCTTCAGTCAACTCGAGTTTACTTCATGTTTTCTTCCCTTTGTCGATGGATTCTCTGTTATTTTTTTCTCTCAATATAACCCTCATGGTATTGATGATTCAATTCCAAAGTAAGGAAAGATTACATTTGATGTATCAAAATCTAAGTCCCTCAACATCAAAATCAAAATCAAAATCATCTGCAAAATGAAAAGTATTGACAATGGAATATTGCATTGTTTTCTTCAGTCAACTCAAGTTTACTTCATGTTTTCTTCCCTTTGTCGACTCACCTTTTTCTCTAATGTTCAGTCTTGCAAGCTTGTAGCAAGAATCGTCTCTGTGCCTTCTATATACAAGCAGAGATTGTCTACTTTTCTCTTTTAGGAATCTTGGCAAGCATTTATGGTTGACACTTTTTTTGATCTTGGAAAATGAAATGGATACTTCTATATGAAGGTTTTAACAATCATATTTTCAAGAATGTGACCTGATGATATAATATTTATGATCTATATAGCAGGTTTCGAGTTCGAGTCAGGACATGCACTCCTTATAAAAAATTGAAACAACTATGGTTTTACTTGTTCACCTGAAACTATAAAATATGCTTTTTGAGAATATGTTTTCCTCGCATCCAGAAAGACTTTTTTATCAATTATTTGAGGTTTTGATTCATAACTATATATAAAATTTTATGATGATGATTTTCTAGACTTTGATGGAATATTTTTGTCTTTTATATAATAATACAAACCATAGATTGACACAACTCATAAAAATTCAAGTTTTTGAATTGAAATGATTCTTCAAAATTATAAAAGGATTTACGTTAGAAGATCAGCATGGAAAATTCTTATGACTCGATTTAGAAATATATCTGGACAAAATGAATTAGAAAATTCTTATGACTCGATTTAGAAATATATCTGGACAAAATGAATTATCAAACAATTTAGCTCTTTGGGAATCAAGTTGTGGCTATAGAATAACAGAGGTGATTCTGCATAGCAGGTCTTGATTTCGAGTTATGATATATATCTCTTATAATAGTTTAGGACAACCAAGGTTTTATTCCCTCACTTGAATTCACAAAGTATGTTTTCCGAGGAGTGAGTTTTCTTAAATCCAAAAATAAATAAATAATAGAGATGATCAATACCCTTGATTGTTCATGGAAAATGAGTGAATAAATCAAATTAACAATGATAAAAACATGTGTATTGCGTCCTTAATGTGTAATCCTACAGAATGTCAAGCTTTACTTTTGGTATCAGGAATGTACTAATTCTGTGTTTCTAAGTAGGTGAAAGTACTTGAAAATAAAAAAATAAAAATTGAAAATCATTGTTCAATTAGTAGTTTTGATTGATACATCTTTGAAAAATTGATATAACTCCCCCGAGTAGCTTAAATTTGTAATCTTCACAGCAGACTTCAAAAATTTTCACGCTGGGTCTGGGGAGGAAATTTCATCCCTCTAATCTCATCAGGGATTAAGAACACTAGAACTGTTAAGATGCACTATTCTGTTTATCAAGATATTCATGCTAGACATCAATTATAGTTGTCAATTGACACCCCTTAATATATAGCCTTGCTCATGAGGACCGAGGTGCTTCTCGGTTTCTACTCTAACTTAAAATGGTCAAATCCATTTTGGTTGCAGTTTTATTTTTTCAATTGAAATAAAATATTTTTGATTACGAAGCATCTTGATGCACTATTTCAGAGTTGTACTGTTTTTTTAATATATAATTAGATATATTAATTAAAAAAATTTAGTTCAAATCCAAAAATAAAATTATTTAGAATTGTCCAATTTAATATAAAAAAAGCACAATAAAATGATTTTTCTGAACAAAATTATGAACATGTATAATATTACGAAAATGATATCTTCAATTTCACAGGGTCATTACATTCTCTAATTGCTCTGAAATTTTAACATAATATATATAAATATATCAAGAGACTCCTCATAAAATTTCATCTTAATCTAACTATCGGATTAAGAGATATGATTGATATTAAAAAAATATTCGTTATTTCAAAAAAACACTATTTGACAGAAACAAAATGGATTGAATGAAACCAGAATGTTTCGGCTGGTATTCAGCCGAAAAATTCGAAATGGAGTGGAATTTAAATCGAGGTAAAAACAACGTCGTTTTGTCTTTTTTTTTAACTGGTATGAAACGTTTTGGCCGAAATAAAACGAAACGAAACTGACAACCCTATTCTAAATATGTCGTTATCTTTGCTCCAGTTATAATGAGATGAAGAAACACTAATCAATTGAAAATAATGAGAAAATTGTATGCTGATGCCTACATATTAGTAATCTCAGAAAGATGAGGTTGATACTTGATAGCAACATAGTTCTGTGCCACAAAATTTATCAGGAACAGGTTTCATCCTTCCATCAAAGACAAAAGGGTATCTTTCCTCATTTACTGATTAAAATGGGACAAAACTTGAAGAAGTGAGAACAAAATATTAGGTACCATTTACAATAGATATATCAAGCGCAAATATACATCAAATAACCTTGTAATGATTCACTTGTGTTTCGCCAGAAGAAGAGTCAACAAACTGGCTAGAAGAAATCAGTAAGAGCTATGACTATCATTCGCAATATCTTCTGGAACCAGCACATCAAAATCACTTACAGTCCACTCAGCAGTTTCCCCTGCCCGGCTAACATATATCTCAGTCCCAACATTAATTGAAGACCATACACGACGTGCTGGTTTTGTTCCTGGATCCTGCAAAAAGAAATGGTCTTGGAGTACCTTTTCTAAGTCTAAAAAAATATCCTCAATAATAGCAACCCCTAACAGCTATTAGGGATTATATCTTCAGTTCAGACAGGGAACCAGTGTATATCAAACATGAAGAATCTTTCAAAAGATACAAGAATTGTCACGCTGTCAACTATAGCTGTCAAAATGCATCATAGGCCATGTTCAGAATTGCTGGACCTGCTGTCCCTTCAACTTACAGAAGAATCACCGAATCTAGAAGGTTAAAGTGACTAATAGAAATTCAATAGACCTTGAAACATCACAATGAACTTCCTAGAAGGAAAATTTTTAAGGTCTTGAGCACTAAAAGAACATATAAACAACTAATGAAAAATGCCAAGTGCCAACAAAGAAACAGGTACCAGCAAATCACCATTTCCTCCTCCTGTTCTCAACCATACAGTTATTCAAGGAGATAAATAAGATCACTTTACTGTAACAAATTCAGTGCATTATATCAGGTAAGATCATAAACGTACCTGGTAGAAGTATAGACGACTAGAAAGGGCCCCTGCATCTAGCTCCCAAGTCCTGGGGTCCCCAATCCATCCATCTCCTTGCTTCTCAGGATAGCCATGCACAGCCCATTCATGATGTGGAAGAATTTGCACCAATTCTTGTGATTGCGGATTGCTATATGGGTCGCAGATATCATATGGCTTCTGCAGATATATGGCATTTCCTGGGCTGCAGTATAGATGGTAAGCAGAATATGGAAATCGAGATGTCTCATTCCTATATATTTTTTCACCAGTCAGACTAACATGATAAGGTGGGCAAGAAACTTGGTTATCTGGGCGGCACCAGCTTGATGTTGCTGGGTTAATTATCATCTCACTGTATCTAGTCACATCTGTCAGAACATCACCATCACATGGATCTCCATTATTCTTCCAACAGCTACCTATATCAAGGAGGTAAAATTGACTGTTTCCCCCTCCTCCCCGTGTAACGTTAAGTGTCAACTTTACTTTAAAGTTTGGAGACTCTGGCAACTAAGATAGGAAAAGGATAGAAATATATCATGATTCTGGTTTTTGCTTCAAATTGTGCAGACACAAAAAACTATGACCAAAGAGAAAAATATCTGTGATACATTAAGGCAAAAAGCTTCTGTATTTCTACAGGATAATAAACAAGCATGTGTGTTTTCAGGTGAATTTTGCTGCTACCAATTCAGAAGGATGTCAAGTGAACAAACCTTTCGCATGATACCACTGCCATTATAGTGATAGCCACCATTAAATCCTTCGGTAGCATCTGAACGTAGATACAACATAAGCCAGGGGTACTTAGCAGATGTTGTCAGTTTGTGTGAGAAAATCCAACTCCCTGTGCTCAAATTCTTCTGCCAAAAGACTGAAAAGAAAGAGTTGTTCCCTACACCTTTGCTCAGGTCAGCATCAAGGTCATATGTCCCGAAATATCCTCCACTCAAAGACACCATTTCGTCCCCAGAGATAACTAACTGCGAGTAGTTGTGGTACACAAGTGGTTGATTCATACATCCTTTACCGAAACATGGAAAGTTCCTGCCTGTTATTATTTTACTGACTCTCTTTCCATTTTCAGGACAAAGAGTCGTGTTTTTATCAAAGTTGCCATTCTTGAGCATAACCATCCAAAATTGCCATGGTTTTGGGGGCTCATCAACAGCACATAGAGTAGCAAGGTATAGTTCCTTTTGCACAGCAAACAAGTCAGGGTCTTCATAGGATTCAAAATCTGATATAGGAAACTTATCACCAGCACTTAAGCTGTTGTCAGAGTTCTTCACTTTATGATGTACTTCACACCTGCTCCTATTATCCAAAAGTCTGGCACCCAAAGAATCTGAAAATCGAGACAAAAAGCTACAAAAGACAGTTGAAAAGCAAGGAATTTGTAGCTGTTGCTATGTTACACCCAGCACAGTCATTAATGTATCCCAATTACATCAAGAAGCATAATTTGGTTAATTTGCATGTTATGTTCATGCATGGAGGAGCTAATTATTCTGACATCATTATCAGAAGCACAGTGAAGCAAGTTATGCATACAACATAGCAAAAATAAAGCTCTCTGACAATGATTAAGGGTAGCAAAATGTGAAAATTGGGAGTTTAATAGAGAAGCCTTCAATTAGACAAACTGGATCCAGAACTTAAAAGACAGTTTGTGCAAATCTATACGGAGATTGAGCCGGAGAAAAGGTCCTGATTTGACAACAACTGAATACATTGATGGAACGTCATTGAATAAGATATCAGATATTAACTTAAGAATTAGACCTGTTAAAATGCGAAATTAAAGCACGTATTCACAGACAGAAAATGCAACCCCATAAAGCCTAGAGAAGAAAAAAGTCCATTGGGTTATAGATTGATGCAATTATAAAAAATGACCGAAGCAGGGCATAGAAGCCATGGTAAAGCGAAGAACAAGCCAGAAAAGCTGGACAATTTTTTTGATGAAACGTCCAAAGATGGAACCATTTTGCTGGAGTCAATCATAGCTAACCTTTTAAAGGACATTAGCATGAGCAACCCCAGAAAAGAAAGTACAACGAAATTTCATTTAGAATACAAAAACTGTTAGAATCTGTTTGTTCTTTGATCTAGTCTTTAGGGATAGCTAATCTTCAGCTCAAATAACTCCTATTGTTCAGGAGATTTGTTATTCTGTTTTGATTCGTTTTAGATTTGATTTATCCTCTGTAAACGACTATATATATAGTCTTCAATTATGCTAATAAGACAGATTATTTCTCTCAATCTCTTGCATTATTTATCAGCAAAACACCAAAATTCCAACATTTTGGTATCAGAGCCAGGCTGATCGTAACGCCAGAGATGTCAACAGAAGGGGGATTTGTGCAGCCTTCAATTCCACGATTGGACGGACACTATGATCATTGGTATATGCTCATGGAGAATTTTCTCCGTTCAAAAGAATACTGGAGCTTAATCGAGGAAGGAATTCCAACAGTGACTGAAGGAGTTCAACCCACCCCAGCCCAGACCAAGGCAATTGAAGATGCAAAATTGAAGGATCTCAAGGCGAAGAATTATCTCTTCCAAAGTATTGATCGTTCAATTTTAGAGACAATTTTGAACAAGGAGTCTGCCAAGAGCATTTGGGATTCTTTGAAAACAAAATTTCAAGGAACAGCACGAGTACAACGTGCACAGCGACAAGCCCTTCAAAAGGAATTTGAGATGCTACACATGAAGGCAGGTGAGTCAGTAACTGCTTATTTTGCTCGTACTATGACTGTTGTGAACAAAATGAGATCCAGTGGTGCGAAAAACTTGACTGATTTAACCATTATTGAAAAAATCTTGAGATCTATGACACCAAGATTTGATTATGTGGTCTGTTCTATTGAGGAATCAAAGGATCTTGATGTAATCTCTCTAGATGAATTGCAAAGTAGTATAGTGGTTCATGAACAGCGTATGAATGCTCATTCCATCGAAGAGCATGCTTTGAAGGTAACAACAGGAGACTCATCAGTTTGGCGAGGTAGTGGACAGGGTTTTCGAGGATCCAACCGAGGCAGAGGCAGAGGCAGAGGTGGCAGAGGAGGTGGAAGACGTTTTCTTGATAAATCCACTATTGAGTGTTATTACTGCCATAATTTAGGACATTTTGCATATGAATGTCCTAAAAAACAGAGTGAGGGGGAGATGAACTATGCTGAAGGAGGAGAAGAAGAAATGCTACTGATGGCATATGTAAATGAGAAGACAGTAAGCACGGAAGAGTTATGGTTCCTTGATTCTGGTTGCAGCAACCACATGTGTGGTAAAAAGGAGCTATTTGATGATTTTGATGGCACTTTTAGAGAGACAGTCAAGTTGGGAGATAATTCCAAAATGATTGTTGCTGGGAAAGGAAAAATCAAAATGTTTGTAAATGGTTTTGTTCAAATCATTACAAATGTTTTCTATGTTCCAGGATTGCAGAATAGTCTATTGAGCATGGGTCAGCTAGCTGAGAAGGGGCTTGCAATCCTTATTAAAGGCAAAACATGCAAGCTTTACCATTCTGAGAGAGGATTGATTATGGAGATTGCCATGTCCTCAAATCGGATGTTCAAATTAATTGCCCAGGTGCAGTCCAAAACATGCCTTGAATCTCAGGAGTCCAGTGAGCAGATGCAGTTCAACAAATGTAGCAAGCAGGTGTGCTTCCAAGCCTCATCAGAAGAGACTGCTATGCTTTGGCATAACAGATATGGGCATCTTAACTTTGCTGGATTAACTCTTCTTCAACAAAAGGAGATGGTGATAGGATTACCTCAACTGAGTACATTATCCAAGGTGTGTGAAGACTGTTTAAGTGGAAAACAGCAGAGAAAATCCTTTCCTAAAGAATCCACATGGAGAGCTACTCGGGTTCTTAATCTTATACATGCTGATATTTGTGGTCCCATTACACCTGTCTCAAATAGCAACAAGAAATATATAATCACATTTATAGATGATTATAGTAGAAAAATCTGGGCTTATTTGCTTGTTGCTAAGTCTGACGCATTTGCTGCTTTCAAAACTTTTAAGAATCATGTTGAAAAGGAGACAGGTTTATACATTCACAGCCTTCGCACTGATCGTGGAGGTGAATTTATTTCACAAGAATTTGCAGATTTTTGTGATGAACACGGTATACGTCGTCAACTTACAGCAGCCTTCTCTCCTCAGCAAAATGGAGTCTCGGAGAGGAAAAATCGAACCATCATGAATATGGTTCGAAGTATACTGTCAGCAAAGAACATGCCAAGAAGATTTTGGCCCGAAGCAGTCAATTGGTCTGTTTATGTTTTAAACAGAAGTCCAACAACTGCTGTTCAAAATAAAACTCCAGAAGAAGCCTGGAGTGGAGTCAAACCAGCAGTTCATCATTTCAGAGTGTTTGGTTGCATTGCGCATGCCCATGTTCCTGACTGCAAGAGAAAGAAGCTTGATGCTAAAAGCATGAAATGTGTACTCCTTGGCATCAGTAAAGAGTCCAAGGCCTATCGTTTATATGAACCAACATCTCAAAAAATTATAATCAGCAGAGATGTGGTGTTTGATGAGAACAGCAGCTGGGATTGGAAGGAAAATCTAGAAGCTGCAGATAATGTTGTCATAGAATGGGGAGATCAAAATGATGAACATGGAGCTGACAGTGGAAGCAGTGATCAAGATGGCAGCACTAATCAACATAATGAAGCTGACAGTGAAGGGCCTGATCAACATGGTGGAGCTGACAGTGGAAGTAGTAATCAAGATCATCCCGAACCACCTGAAAATGTCAATACTCTGGAAGACAGTAACAACACACGTAGCAGACCAGAATGAGAGCTTAGAAGACCTATATGGATGAGGGATTATATCAGTGGGGAAGATTATTCTACAGAAGAGGAGTCCTACATGGTCATGTTTGCTGCTGGGACTGACCCTGTGTTTTTTGAGGATGCTGTGAAAGATGCAAAATGGAGAATGGCCATGAATGCAGAAATGGATGCAATAGAGCGGAATGATACTTGGGAGCTAACTTGCCTACCTCCTGGAGCTAAGAAAGTTGGGGTCAAATGGGTGTACAAGACAAAATACAATGAAAATGGTGAGATCGATAAACACAAAGCTCGGTTAGTCGCAAAGGGATACACTCAAGAGCATGGAATTGATTACACTGAAGTGTTCGCCCCAGTAGCACGTATGGATACAGTTCGTTTAGTCATTTCAGTAGCAGCTCAAAAACAGTGGACAATTTTCCAGCTTGATGTTAAGTCAGCCTTTTTGCATGGAAATCTCTCTGAAGATGTATTTGTTGAGCAACCTCCAGGTTTCGTGAAGAAAGCTGATGAGGAAAAGGTATACAGATTAAAAAAGGCACTGTATGGTTTGAAGCAGGCTCCTCGAGCATGGTACAGTCGCATCGAATCATATTTTGTGAAGGAAAGCTTTGAAAAATGTCCATATGAGCATAGCCTATTTGTCAAAACCAATGAAGGAGGTAAAATTCTGATTGTTTGCCTCTACGTAGATGATTTAATTCTCACTGGAAATGATGAACACATGATTACAACCTTTAAGACATCTATGATGCATGAATTTGATATGACTGATCTTGGAAGAATGAGGTATTTTTTGGGTATAGAAGTGTTGCAAAAACAGGAGGGTATCTTCATTCATCAAAGAAGATATGCGCATGAAGTATTACAAAGGTTTGGCATGGATAAGTGCAATCCTGTGCATAATCCAATTGTACCTGGATTCAAACTCATGCAAGATGCAACTGGAGAAAAATTAGACAGCAGTTATTACAAGCAAATTGTGGGTAGTTTAATGTATTTGACTACCACTCGGCCCGACATTATGTTTGTAGTAAGTCTGCTGTCTAGATACATGGATCATCCTACAACAATTCATTTTGAGGCAGCCAAGAGAGTATTGAGATATGTGAAGGGAACTTGTGAATTTGGAATATTATACAGCAAGCAAGGAGAAGACAAACTAATTGCTTACACCGACAGTGACTACGCTGGTGATTTAAATGATAGAAAAAGCACCTCAGGCTATGTTTTTATGTTTAACTCAGGGGCAGTATGCTGGTCATCCAAAAAGCAACCAATTGTTACGTTATCTACCACGGAAGCTGAATTTGTGGTTGCTGCTTCATGTGCTTGTCAGGTAGTGTGGATGAGAAGAATAATGGCAAGCTTCAATCTACTTAAAAATGATAGTACAATTGTCTTCTGCGACAACAGCTCAACCATTGAGTTGTCAAAGAATCTGGTTCTACACGGACGAAGCAAACATATAGACATCAGGTTCCACTTCCTTCGTGACCTCACAAAAGATGGTACTGTCAAGTTGATTCATTGTAATACACAAGAGCAAATAGCAGACATAATGACCAAGCCCTTGAAACTAGACACGTTCATCAAATTCAGAAGTCTAATGGGAGTTTGCATATTTCCAGGTATAAACTAAGTGTTTGTAAGCACTTAGTTTAAGAGAGGATGTTAGAATCTGTTTGTTCTTTGATCTAGTCTTTAGGGATAGCTGATCTTCAGCTCAAATAACTCCTATTGTTCAGGAGATTTGTTATTCTGTTTTGATTCGTTTTAGATTTGATTTATCCTCTGTAAACGACTATATATATAGTCTTCAATTATGCTAATAAGACAGATTATTTCTCTCAATCTCTTGCATTATTTATCAGCAAAACACCAAAATTCCAACAAAAACACCACAAGAAACACAAACAGAAACGCCTGACAATTGCTATCTACAAGCACATAACAACCGGTGTTACGATCGAGCAAGAATTGAACTTCATTTAATGACTAAACAATAATGATTGGCATGGCCTTCCAATACCAAGAAAAAACGTTCAACATGGCATCATTCGAGCAATCAATCTTTATGTAATAATTGAAAAGTAGGAATTGACGATAGAGTATATTTATATACCAGAGGTGACTGGACAGTACATATCAGCACAATCAGCCAACCTTGGGCTGCCCATACCAGGAGCTTCAAAACCAACTTCATTGCAGAAATTCCAAGCTTCCAATGCCACTCTCACGTTCGGACTCTTCATTCCAGGGTCACCTATTGCTGATACATACCTCTTCGCTGCTGCTGATGTTGATAAAAATGAAAAAGACGACGATCCATTTGTCAATGCAAAACCCAAATTCAAGATCAGAACTAACAATGCCAGAGTAGAACCCAGAAAACAACAGCAGCCCATGTTGTCTTCTTCCTTGATAGTTTGAGGGAGGGAGTCTGTATAGAATGGCAACCAAGGTAAGCGCGTAACAAGTACGGGTAGAGGGGTGACTAGGTTTTTTCAGCTTGTTTTTATTTTTGTCTTCTTCCTGCACTGCCGCTGCTGTTGCTTTGAAGCAATCTTTAGATGTGTGGGGTTTACGGTAACTTGCTAAGCAACTTCAGACTTTGACGTTTACCGTTTTTAAGAAAAAAAACTAAATTTCTTCTTAAGTCAAACGAAAATAGATCATTTTTTTATTGTTATTTTAATTTATTAATATTAAAAATAAAAATCAATTTTATTTTAATATATATTTTTAGAAATATTTTAAAAATAACTTTTACTGTGTACTTAAAAATAAACTCAAAACTCGTTTGAAAGTGTGATTGAAATTGTTTTTAAAAATAATTTTTATTTAAAAATATATTAAAATAATATTTTTTTAAATCATTTTTTATTTTATAAAATGATCTAAAAATATTAAAATTTTTATATTTAAAATAAAAAATAAAAATTTTTATTTTTTAAAAAATATTTTTAAAACACAAATTCAAATATCTGAATAATTACAATAAAAATCATTCCTGCCCATATCTTATTCAAAGTCCGGGGTTAGGGTTTGGATCACTCTTAGAGTAAGTAAATTATATTAGTAAAATTATATCATTTTAAATTAAAAAAAAACTAAATTTTTAAATAAATTATTCATCGTATCTTACATGAATAGGTTTAAGGAGTAACTGGATTTTTAAAAATAAATATAGTTTGAATTAGACACGAATGATGAACAAATTCAAAATATTGAGTTTAAAGTATTGTTGGTGAGGAAGGGATACCACCTTAATTCTAAGAAAATAAAATAATTTATCAGAAAAATACAGTAGATTATTTTTAATATTAGCATATTAAAATAAAAATAAAAATAAAAAACTCTCATCAACTCATGGGCTCCACAAATTTTCTAATTTTTGTTTGTGTTTGAGCCGAACTGGCAACATGTTCTGGCCCATAGAGACAAGATTGATTCACAGATTAGGACTCTACTTGAGGTCAAGCTGGGCCTGAGGTAGTAACGGTCTCTTCTGATCTCTCCATGGGTTTAAAGCCCAGGTCTACACAGTTTGGCCTTTTGACTGCTCTTTTTCATGTTTCAGAAGAATGGCTGCGTGGGGTAAAAACGAAAATAAGCCCTTAAATGGGGTCACATTTATAACTTGTAATCTGTAATCAAGATGAAGAATAAATAAATGAAAGAAAATAATTATCAAGTAATTTAAGATATTCTTTGTTCTTAAAAGTATAAACTAAATAAACTAATGTCAAATGCACTTTTCCTATCACTACAAACAATGTACTTAAATGCTTCATAAATACTAACATAGAGATATCCATGTTATGTTGCGGTTCAAGTTAAGTTTTTTTTTTTTAAATATATTATAGTAAAGATAGTCCGAGATAATCTAGATTAAATTAACTAAAATACAGCTTGAGATATGAGATCAAAAAACGCTAAAAAAGAAAAATAAAAGGGAATTTAATGTTAAAGATAAAAAAAACTTCAAAAAATATTATGCTAAAGAAGAAAAGTAGTCACCACGAGATAACTTGATGAACCAAAAACATATAATATGAGATTGAGATAAAAGAAAAGAGTTTCAAAAGGATGATCAATAAAAATAATCAAAGTTCAATAAAAAATGTAAGACAAACCCTAAAGAAATTGAGGTTAACTTTACCAACCCACTCTTAGAATAACGAAACAGTAAGAAAAGTGAAATATAACAATGCTCAGGGGAAAATAATTTAATGAAAATTTATAAAATTGAAAAAAAGTCATAAAAAATAAAGGGAAAAAATACAAGTTAATTTGGGTTAACTTGCCTAATTTGTCACATGCGACATGAGATTGGGATAAAAAAATTAGACCTAAAAAGAAGAGCCTAACAAAAATGGTCAAAGTTAAATAAAAAAAATATTGTGATAAAAAATGCAAGCTTACTAGAGTTACCTTGATCAAACTTCTTATGAAATAACTGAACAAAAAGAGAATTGAAAAAAAAGATACAGGACTCATGCAAAATGATGAAACTCAACGATAAATATAGTAAAAAGAATTTGAGTAAAAGCAACTGAATCAACCTAGATTAACTCAATTAACCTGCCACTCATAACATGAGATCAGGATAAGAGAAAATTAGAAAATAGAAGAACCTAGCTAGAAAAAATCATTGAAGTTAAATAAAAAAAGTACTAAGTAAGAAAATACAAGCAACCCAGGTTAACCTAATTAACCTATTATCTGATATATGAGATCATGATAACTCAACAATATAATAAAGCTAAGGTATTAATAACCAAATATCAAATAATGAATTTGAAAGAAAATTTTTAATAAAGGACTACCCTTGTTGGAAAGAAACCATTTAAAAAATAACCAAGAAAAATACTCAATCGTAAAACAATTTAAAATCCAAACAATGCATACCAAACATGATATAAAACACAATGAAATAAAATATTAAGGGGCTAAATCTAAAACCAAAAAAAACTAAGAAATGGATAAAAATGAAAGAATAAGGATAAAAACTAGATAAAAATCAAATAAATTAAGTAATGAGCGACAATTGAAAAAAAAAGTTAAACCAAGAAAATGATAATAATTCAACAATCTAAAGATCGAAGACAACAAATGAATAAAATTAGATTAAGAAAAAAATAATCAAGAAATATATAAGGCATAAAAATAGAGCAATTAAAAATAAAGGGACCAAATTAGATTAAAAAAAAGAAGCTAAATTGAATATAATACCCAGGGATGAAATTGAAAAAAATCCAAACTTCAAAAAGTATCAAAATCGAAAAAAATAATAATTAAAAGGAGGACCAAAATCAATAAGATTACAAATTAGAGGATTCAATTTTTTTTATGGAAGTTCGAACATGTTTCCTTGAAAATAAGAGAGAAAAAAGAGAAGAAAGAAAAAGCCTCAATCGTAGCCTAACCAAATTTCCTCCATTAGAACACACCACATTATTAGAAAGAGGATGAAGTGCCGCTACCAATAAAGCATCAGAATCAGAACTTTGGCCGCGCGATCCCTCACGCCTTAACTCTTTGCACATATCAACATTTTTTTTCCATAATATTTAAAAACATGAAATTACTAAGTAACCCCTAACAAGAACTAAAAATAAGAGCAAAATTAGTTGAAAAGGATCAAAACACTCTCGAAAATAACCTTTGTTTTTTTGAATTGCTAGGATAATCCCGTAATTTTACTATTTTAAAAAAGATAAAGATGAACAAGCCCCTCTATACAATTTTCTCTCTCACAAGAGCATGATCATAACTCTATTGTTTTTTTTTTTTTGTTTTTACTTTTAAGGGCAGAATAGTTATTTGTTAAAAAAAACATGTTTGAATCAAATTTTACATATATCCCTTCTAAAAGCCATTTGCAAGGGAAAAATCACAGTTCTAATTAATAGTTTTTTGTGTCTAGGTTCATAGTAAAATACCAAGTTTATTTATTAATTAATTAATAAATAAATATTGATTTGTTGCAATGATACTTAATAATACTGTTATACAATAAATGACAAAGAATCTAATCTATAAAGTCTATTCGCTATATTTGATAGTGTGCATGTGAAGTATGGATGCTTGTCTCAAAATTTGGTATCTCTTTAGGGTTGAGTCTTCATGTTTTCCTACCTGTTTCTGTGTCTCGATCCCCTGCTTTTGGTTCTGGTTGCTGAGGCAAGCTTCCTTAAAGGATTGTGATATTCTAAATCTCCTAAAGCTTATGATTTTTGATTTTGTTGCGAAAAGCACTTCCATTCGTTCATTTGATAGCCAAAGTTTGTGCTAGCTAGCTTCAGTAAAGCGTAGTTATAGAACTCAACGTGATTGACAGGTTGATTTACAACCTAGCCGATTCAGCTCCTAACCCGAGTCGAGTCTATAATAAAATCAACCCATGACCGGGTGAAAATTCACTTTGATTTTTTAGTTTCTTCTTTCAAAACAACATCTCGTGATTGTTTTCTAATTTTTTTTTCCAGGTTTGATGAAAGAAGCTGCATGGTGGCGGGCTCTTGAAGCATGCTTCCTTAATTATTTTCTATTTTGATTTTCTTTTAACAATGAATGGGGGCATATCCATGGGAGGTGATCTTTAATTTTCGTGGCTGGTTCTTCGTGAATACCAGTCATTAATCGCATGTCATGTCTTTTGGATGATCTCATGAATCGAGCTGGCTCCCTCCATCGATCGTTGTTTCCAGCCAGCTAGCTAGCTTTTCACGAGTAATTAATGGCTAATATATATTCATGAAGAACAAGTCATCGAAAATGTTTGATAACCGGCTACAACCAGGAACCCCACTTGCAGTTACACCACACCTCTTAATTAGAGCCATGCTTAATTACTAATTAGCGTATTTAACCATGATTAGGGTTTTGAAACACCAAAGCTTAGAGTATACCTTTGTGTGGTTTGGCAAATAAAAGAAGCTGTCACCGTCGCACAAGTAAATGATTGAAGTAAAGCCAGGTTGACATGCAGGAGTAAGCACGAATCAAGTGCTGAGAAATTGTAAGAAACAATGCTAGCTAGCTAGCCATTATTTTTATACATACTCCATTAAAACAGTATAACTTTGTTTTAAGAAACTAAAATCTAATTCTATAAGGTAACTTTCTATTGCTTATGGGACAGGATTCTTGATACCATCAAGTTGAGTGATTTAAAAGAGAAGCAACGCTTGGACGTGGCTGAGATTTGACAGGGAAAATATTTTCTAACCCTGATGCTAGCTGCTGGATTCTAGCCCGTACCAAGTGGCTTTAAAAGCTAAACGACCAGGAATCCTGGGTATTTCCTTGACATAGTACTTCACTATTGGAACGTACTAAATTTGCTGCTTAATAATTATATAACTATGTTGCAGGAGATTAAAGTGGGTTCATATACAGGTAGAATTTCTTTGATTTAATTGGCTCATTGGTTCTTATGCCCTCGATCGGCTCTTTTCTTTTCTGTAAAGGTTCTTATGCTTTAGGTTTTTATAACCAGATGGGTTGGGAATCTAGATTTGTCGAAAAGCCTGATCATGCTTTAGTGAGTCCTTACTTTCTTTCCAACCACGCACCTGAAAACAAAAATATTGTTGTCATGTTGCTGTTCTTGTTTCTTTTTAGAGGGGGGAACCTCATAATCTTCTTTCTGTTTTCTTTAGGGTTTAGTATGCTCGAGCCAGCATTTTGATATGGAGACTATATATATTCTTTATTCCAATCTAAGTGGAAAATAAGCTATCCTTGTCGTGATTAAAATATCCTCAAAAGTACCTTTAAATCGAGACCAATTTTAATTTACATGCTCAATAACTAGACACAAAAAAAACCGAAGAAATAAATTACCCTGCCTCGTATAGTTTGGGCATATACAGTAGTGCATTGTTCTTTGATTTTACATGCCCATGTATATTTTTTCATCTATATCTCTATTTTCAATACAGTAATACTAATAAATTGCAGATGGGATCTTGGTCTACTAGAGAAATGAACTTGTTTTTTTTCTTTTTATCAGGGTTCAAGTCCCACGATACACACCTGTCACCCCGCGGTGTCTCATTTGCTAATTGGGCTTGTAGGATATTAAGTGGATCCGGAAATTAGTTATAATATGTTTAAGCTGATTCAAACATCCCGGTTATAAAAAAAAATACTAATAAATTGAAGCTAGCTAGGCCTCTGCCTCCATTATATGCTAGTAAATTGCATGTCTCCATGGGTTTAAAAAGAGTTGAAATTCTGAACTCAAAGGATCGTTTCAAGTTTGGCGTCTCGTATTGATATTTGGATCTTTATGTGTTGAGTTTGAAGGAGTAGGGAGACATGGCATCTGGGTGTGGAAGGTGACATTGGGTTTTTTTTAACAAAAGAATACTCAACCAATTCCTTTCTCGGCCGCTGATGGAGACAACCTCCTGGTGACGACGCAACATTAACGATGATGGAGGATATTGATTTGATTAAGTAGCTATTTCTTCTTCTTAACCATGAAAAGCTTTATACAAAGATCATTCATTTGTCAGAAAAGAAGAAGAACAAAACGCGGAATTAATTTCACCAAAACTATCAGTGGAGAGTTCAATCCCGTGATTTTTAGCCCTAGAATAATTAAGGGTTCAAAAGGGATATAGCTTAGGTCTTGCAGGTCTCCATAGGTCTTGCACAGCTTGTATTTCTTTCCCTTCTTTCTAATTCAAGAAAGTTTTAGCTTTTCCACGTGCTAAAGCAAGGAAATTAAATCAATAACCAAACATCAAAGGTTCAAAGCCAAAAAAACAGGAGAAAAGGCTTTGCTTTTGAGCTGCATTGCTAGTGGGATTAGTTCTGGGATTTTGAATATCTCCTGAAAGCCTGAAAGATTGAAGAACTCATGAACATCCTCTTTCTAATGTAGCCCGAAATTACATTTACTCTAAAGCAGAGAAGCTGCATCCTCAATGGTGGTGGAAACCAGAAGGAAGAGATCGAAAACAAGTTTCCTGTTTCATTTGGAACTCTCCACATGCACTGTTTATTCTTTTTTAGTCCTGGATTTTTCTTTTTAATTTTTGCTATTACATATGATCATCAACAGATAGCTACCCCGGAACTCACCAGTTCAAATTACTGGAAAAATTAAAAATGAAACTCGAAGCTAGATCACAGCATGCAGGCTTCAAGATAGTAGTATATATACATACACATCGAAACACTGATTAGAAGTAGCATAAGAAAATCAGAACATTTCATGTTTTTTTTATACGAGAAAACTTCATCCTCGGAAAATATATTTTGTAAGCTTAGATGAGCGAATAAAACTCTGACTATTCTGGATATTTACAAGAATACATACTTTGACTTGAACTCGAAATTTGCTATGCAAATCAAGATTCCTATGCGATCATGCCACATTTATTCATCTCACAAATCTAACAGCAGATTAAAATGAAAAGAAGGATAAC
Source organism: Salix dunnii (assembly GCA_015731905.1). Lineage (NCBI taxonomy): Eukaryota > Viridiplantae > Streptophyta > Magnoliopsida > Malpighiales > Salicaceae > Salix > Salix dunnii. Next base: position 13,664,633 of record CM027677.1, on the reverse strand, counting down.
TGTGAAAACATATATACGAGGGGTATGGATGCTAAACAGACTGGAGGCTGCCGGGATATTTAGCATCAGCCTCGTCCTCCTGTAACCCGGCATCCCGTTAATACAGATATATGTAGGCCTCCATCAAACAAACCTCCGTTGTCATTCCTGATTTAGGAATGTTAGGAGCGGAGATACATGCATGAACCCATAAAATTAAAGCTCAGTGGCTCATTCTCTTAATTTATTTGGAAGACAGCTAGCCTATACATGTTTCTGTGATTATGGCATCCCTTTGACCACAATCCTTTATGTTTGATGGATGGGAAAGGCAAACAAATCTTTAAATTCCTGATCAAGGCATCCTTGAATGATCTGCATGTACTGTGGTCTATATAGTATTTATACCCTATTTAACATTGCATTTTAAAAATATTTTTAAATTTTTTATTTTAAATTAATTTTTTCTATGTTTTTATATCATTTTCATGTGATGATGTCAAAATGATTTTTTTAAAATAAAATAATATAATTTTAATGCATTTCTAAACAAAATTTTTTTTAAAAACAACCGTAACTTCATTTCTAAATAGGTATTTAGCAGGAATATTTTGGTAAACTATTAAAATAAAAAGGAAAAATAGAAAAAAAAAGGTTTTAACCACATAGATTCAAGGGGTTTAGAGGGTATAAATAAAAGAATAGTTATATATAATTATTAAAATCAATTCATTTATTATTCTAAAAATTCAATATTTTCAATAATTCAAGAGATCAAAAACATTTTTATATAAAACCTTAATTAATAATAATAATATTATTATTTTGATACGCAACAAAATTCCAAGAAATAGTATCTTGAAAACAAATTTTAATACTATAAAGTTGTGTGCTAAGTAATATTATTACCTACTTGTCAATATCAATGCCTAGTGATGGTTCATTTATATTAGGTGAATTTATGAAAAATAAAATAATTAATACATAACAAAATTTCCAGAAAAAAATATATTGAAAACATTTTTAATATAATAATAAAGTCATGTATTATGCAGTTTTATTATTCACTCATCAATATCCTATGATAATGTCTAGTCATGGTTCACATTTTATCCTAGGTGAATTTATTATTAGTAAAACTCCTTAATACATAACATAAATTTTAGAAATATCAATAAATTGTTTTTTTTAATTATAATTATTTTTTTGGAACAAAATAATTTGATTGCTAATTGAGGAAAATATTTTTTTCTTATATAAAACAAATAAAAAAAATATATAAGTTAGTGTAGGGTTTGAAACCTTGTAAGTTTTTTGTCTTTTTTTATATTCGAGAAAACTCAATTTCTCGAAAATATATTTTTTGAGTCCAAATGAACGAGTAAAATCTTATAAGTTCGACTCCCATATGATTTCTTCCACTGTAAATAAAAATTAAATATAAGTCCAAATGAACGAGTAAAATCTTATAAGTTCGACTCCTAGATGATTTCTTCCACTGTAAATAAAAATTAAAAATTAAAGATTAAAAATTAAGATCTTTAGACAATTAATTTCAAAGAATTGAGTTATATTATATTTATATCAATGGTAAAGTAGAACATGAGCTTTACACCACCGATAGAATTTGATAATGCTAGAGGATTGGCAAGAGAATATCCACGTGCCACCTGTTTAATCCTCTCTAACCAGCCACATAATTCAAAGTGAAGATCTCTTTATGGCTTCCGATGATTTGACAAGATTCGTGTCTTCATAGCTAAGACGCATGAGTGGATGGAGCATGAACTTTAATTGATATATATATATATATATATATATATAAAAATAAAAAATAAAAAAAATACTAATCACCCTCTCAATACATGTATTTATAAGGTGTTTGACACTATATTTTAAAAATATTTTTTAATTTTTTTTATTTTAAATTAAAAAAATAATATTTTTAGATCATTTTCATGTGTTAATATCAAAAATATTTTTTTAAAAATAAAAAAATTATTTTGATGCATTTTTAACTGATAAATATTTCAAAAACAATATCAAACACGCTCCTAAATAGATAATAATCAAGCAAATAATGCTTTAAGAATAATCTTATACTAGTTTCTCATGTAAAAATATTACCATTTGAAAATGAAAATGCAAAAAATCATCAAAAATTCGATAAAAATTCGAGCTCTTAATTGCAAGAATAATTTTATATTAAAACTATATAAATATGAGGGGAGGAGCCCACCAGGGGCAGGCAGCTCATTGGTTGAAAAACAGAAATCATAAGATAGAATGGGTTGCATGTGAAAAAGCAATTGGCTGCTGACTAGACTTGGTCTGCCCCCATGAAACTCTGAGGCTAAAATAAAAAGTAGGAGGAGGAATCATTGTAGCTCATCTTTTTTTTTTTTTTTTTTAATTATTTAGTCTAATAATAATTTTGTTCTTTTTATAAAAAAAAACACACACACACCTTTATATTAGGATTATTGGGGTATATGGGTTATTATTGATTTTCTTTTTTGAAATATTTTTATCTATTTAATATTTTATTGAAGAGTAAAATAACTAAAATACTTTCATATAGCAAAATAAATAAATAAAGGTATAGTTATTTAATTATTTTTGTTTTCCCATACATGGTAGAATTACAAAGTGTTTGATATTAATTTTACTTTTGTAGTTGATGTTTTAAAAAAAAATAGTTTAATGAAAAATATTTTAGCTGTGTTTCAAAATAAGTTTTGAAGTGTTTGGTTAAAACTGTGGTTGAGTTTGATGTTGATAAAAAAATAGTTTCGTGTATTTGGTTAACATGTTTTTTATATTGCTGTCAACTTTTGAAATTATTTTAAAATATATATATATATATATATATATATATAATATTAAAATAATCTAAAAATGAGTTACAATAAATAAATATATTTATTATTATAATTAATAAATATTTACACCCTCTTCCACCTTTATCTTTAACGGAGGGCACTAAATTCGTTGCAATAAAGGGTATTTGCATCTCTTAACCTCAATTGTTTTAATTATAAATGTGGTAGAGGATAATTATATAATTTACCGTTAAAATAATAATTTTATATTTAAAAAGTTGTTCGCACGTTGGAGGTTACACACGCTTTGGATGACATGTGTGACTGTTTTCAGTGATAAAAAAATACACTTTCACCATCCACGTTTATTCCTCTCTATCTCCTTACATGGCAGGCGACACGTGTTGTTCAAATGTGCTAGGTGTGTTTCTGGTGACCTTTGTTTTCTTCTTTCAGACTAAATTATTTTTAAAAATATTTTTTATTTAAAAATATATTAAAGTAATATATATTTTTTTATTTTTTAAAAATTATTTTTAACATTATCATATTAAAATGAACTAAAAATACCAAAATTTTTTTATTTAAAATGAAAAAAATAGATGAAACGCCGGTTAAAACGCTAGCCAAACAGGCACTAAATACACTATGGTCCTCATTGTAATTATTATTTCAAATTCAAACCTTTTAGCTCTTGTTATTGTTTTTTAGTGATTTTCTGATTGTTTTTCCTATTTTCCTTGTTTCTAATTTAGCCCTAGGTGTTTAATTTGTATATACAAGGTATCTTAATTCAGTATTTCTAGTTTTAATTTTTTTTCCTTTTTTCCCCTCAAAGTTATTATTACTTTCAATTTTCCAATTAAGTTTATGATTTTTTTTCAATAATAATAATAATTTCAATTTGGTCCATTTAATTTTGATTTTGTATTGTTTTTCCTATATATTTTTTCTCAAAGTTTTTATAGTTTTTCATCGTTTCTATTTTTTAAATGATGATGATAATAGTTTTTATGCTAGTTTTTGAATACTATCTTTTTCTTATAAAAAATTCATGTCCCGCTAGTGAGGCGGGTATAGAGGCTAATTATCTCTATTCATTTGGTCATGCCACGCATAAAATGCATGTTTGCATTTTATTTAGAAATATATTAAAATAATTTTATGTTAATTCTGTTATATTAGCTCATTAAAATGGTTTAAAAATATTATATTTTTTAATCTTAAATGGAAATTAAAAATATTTTTATTTTTATTTTTTTTTAAAAATATGTTTGAAATAGACTGACAAAAGAAAAGAAAAAAGTCATGTGAAGACGGAAAGGTTAGGAAAGAGGAAAGCGTGGCCAATCATATCACGGCAACAGAGTTGAAGAATCGGTAGACTGGTGAGTGAGATTAAATACATATTTTAGTAAAGGGGAAAGGCAGCTTCGCAATATTGATTCCCTATCTCTTGCGGGATCGACTATATAAGTTCCGAAGCTGTCCTACTTGTGAAGAAGCAATTGCATGACAAGCTTTTGACGGTGATTACGTACGGCGACCGTGAAGCTAGTTCAAACTAGTGTGAGGTTGCCTGAAGGAATGGCTCGTGGAAAGGTTCAGCTGAAACGGATCGAGAACCAGGTGCACCGGCAGGTTACCTTCTGCAAGCGCCGAGCAGGGCTCCTGAAGAAAGCGAAGGAGCTCTCTGTGCTGTGTGATGCTGAAATTGGTGTTTTCATTTTCTCCGCCCATGGAAAGCTCTATGAGCTCGCCACCAAAGGGTCTCTCTCCTCCCTCTCCCTTTCCATTCTCAAGAACAAATATGCTTGCGTGTGGGCTCACTGATCATATTTTATTTCACAAAGACGAACACATGTGTCGATTTATGCATGCATGGAACCATATATGTACAGCTTTCCTCGCATGGGACGAGAAAATGTCATCTGTTTTTCTTCCTTTTTTTAGTTTGATGCCCATCATTGAAAGTTCCTTTTTTTTCTTGCTGCTGCTCAAGAACCATGCAAGGGCTTATTGAGAGGTACATGAACTCCAGCCGTGGGGCTCAGCCTGAACCAGCTGCCATGGAGACCCAGCCTGATCCGGTAAGTCGTCTAATTACACAACTAAGTCAAGTTTCTTGAATGCATTTGAAAGTAGATTACAATTATATAGACATAATATTCGTATTCTTATGCAAAAGCTCGCACAGCATCCGATGCGGGTTCCAATGTTCATAAAGCATACCACAGTAATATACCCATCTAATTAATTTATGCGCAATGTTGGCGATGTGTTTGTGTGTGCGTGTCTATATATATATATATATATTATCGTAGCCTGAGGACTCAACATTTGTATCCTCGAAACTGGTGTTCTTGATAAGCTCTAAAACTGCAACAGATAAGCACCAAGAACCAGCTCAGGTTGACCTAGCTAGTGGTCAATTACTTGTTCTACTTGTGATAATTAGATGCATGTCTAGGTTTTGATTCGAAGATTTGATCATTAGATAAATCAATGTTCGAAGTATAAGGCAAGATTTAATCCAAATTATCTGGAAAAAGTGAGTGGAAGTGGTCGTACGTATTGAAAAGAATAGCTGGACCAACAACTTGTCTTATATTTACTCCTCCATTAATTAACCTGACTTTCTACTACAAAATTACCTCTTGATCTAGCCCTAAATATTTAAGATAACCATGTTAACTAATTACCATACCTAGTGTGTGTGTGGATTCAATTAGATTTGATTATTTTTTATTTTTTTAAAATATTTTTTCATATTTAATTATATGATAATAAAAATAAATATATTGGAAAGAGATTGAATGAAATTAAAGGAAAACGTTTTATAAAATATGTTATGAAAGGTTGTGGATAAAGAGAGGTTGCTAATATAAGGCAAACAATATACTATATTCTCATTTAAAAACCAAATAAAACCTGAATTATATTTTAATAAATTAATCATATACGAGGAGTATTTTTAATTGATTTATTTTAATTAATTTCAATTAAAATTTTAGACCTATTAGGATGGTCATCCAAATATATTTTTAATTAATTTAAATTCAAATTAAAAAAAAGGTAAAAAAAGGCTAGATGTTTGGGTCTAGATGAGCAAATATACATAGCCTATTTTAAAACAATCATCTCCCATATTTTTGGCAACCTTCTATTTCCTCTTTTAAACTGAAAACCAGAGACTTGAATATGAATAAAGTAAATTTTTGTATAAAAAACAATATCCAAAACTATAGAGATCTAAAAGAAAGTTAGTGCGAAATATGAGGACTAAATAAAAAATAACTTTGTCTTGCAAATTCTAAATAGACTATTGCTCCTTAGTTTTTTTTTTTTAAATTATATCTCATTGCTATAAATTATAATTATATATATCTTATCAAGCACTAAAATCTTATCAAAACCTTCACACCACATGAAATGTAAAGAGCATACTCATCTACGACATCGTTTTACAACAATAGCGATCATTATTTGATGCTGCACAAATATATGGTGCCATAATAAACATATTATACACTAGCTTTTTTTTTATTAGTGACCTGACTGTATGATTGTATGTCTTTAATAGTGATAATTTTTCCACTTATTTTATAGTTGTTGTACTTTATAGTTGTATATAGTGATTATATTAATATTATTCATCTAAAATCTTATATCATTATCGATAAATATCCCAAGAGACTTAGTGCGATAATAAAAAACTTGCAATCTGCATAGCAGGTCTCAAGTTCGAGTATTTATGAGAGCTCAAGACAACTAAAATTTTACTCGCTCACTTGGGTGTAAAAAATATGCTTTCTAGGGGTCGGGTTTCCTCGCATCCAACATAAATTATATTATTCTATATATTTATTTAAAAAAGAATCTTTGCATGTATAACCTTCTTTTATTAAAATAAACCTTCAAAAATAGCATTTAAAAAGAATAGATAAGTGTTCTCTAAATTATATTATGGAATGTCGTCATGGACTTGGAAGATTTGTGTGAATGTTAATGTAAGGTATCGTTCGAGAGCTTAAATGTTTTCACTAATGGAGAAGTATTTTATGGATAGGATACAAAGGAGGAGATCAACATGTTGAAGCAAGAGATCGAAGTATTGCAAAAAGGATTGAGGTTAGTGTATATCCGTAATAATTATAATTAATTTTGATCATATAATGGGTTATCGTTATAATAATCGTGCCTTCTATTAGTTAGAAAGCCTACAAAAGATAGTATTTTGTATGATTGAAGATGATGCAAATCCGGTTTGACACTGAGTTTTAAAAGTATTTTTAAAAAAGATATTTTTTTATTTTGTATTTTAAATTAAAAATTTTAATGTTTTTAGATTATTTTCATGTACTAATTTCAAAAATATTTTTTTTTTTTAAAAAAATATAAGTTTAATATATTTTAGAACAAAAAACACTTTCAGTAGCCGCAACCCTTTTCCCAAACAGTCACATAATCTATAAATTAAAAGAATTTCTCATATGATTGAGAAAATTAAGGGTTTTTTTTTTAAATATATCATCAAATCTTATGTTAAAGAATTAAAAAGAAAAAAATAGTATAAATATTTGATTTATAAAGATATAACATATGCTTAATTATCATAGGTACATGTTTGGAGCAAGAGCTGAAGAAATGAGCTTAGACGAATTGCTTGTACTTGAAAAACATCTTGAAATTTGGATTTATCAAATTCGTTCAACCAAGGTGCCAAATTACTTCCGATCCAACTTTATTTATTTGCTTCATTTATTTATTTATTATTTTATTTTATTTTTTATATATATTTTCGTAAGTTTAACCAAGTAATGGGGCACACAGATGGACATTTTGCTTAAAGAGATTCAGCAGCTGAGGAATAAGGTTCGTTTTCAATCAACTTGTTTTTTAATTAATTGTGGGTATTAAAAAAAATTATTTTTTATTTTAAATTAATATTTTTTGGTGTTTTAGATTATTTTCATATTAAAAATAGTTTTTTAAAAATAAAAAAATAATATTAATATATTTTTAAACAAAAAATATTTTAAAAAACAATCGAAATAGTGAGTTTGATTTCAATTACTTCCCCCCTCACCCAATCCATAATAAAATTAACTATTCTTAGATTAAAATGTTATAATTTTCCATTTTATATTAATATTTTATGAAATATTAATTTTTTTTTTTTAAGATTATATTTGAATTTGATTGTACAGGAAGAAATACTGACGGCTGCAAACCAACACCTCCATGACAAGGTTAGTAAGAACTCATTGACTTTTTTTTTTTCTCACCAAGATTTTGTTGACTTCTTTGATCTAATTATGAAACGTTGTCGTGCAGGTGGAGGAGAATGCTGAGATTAGTAACTTAGCAACGATGATCACTAATTTCCCACAGCCACTAACTATACTGAATGAGATATTTCAATATTAATAATATCTCCAAGCTTAGAGTGCAATTATGATATTTGTGAGGTGTGTTGCCTAAGTAACAAACTTCAGGAATTGTTACATAGCTATTGCTTCAATAATGTTTTTACATAAACAATGGTTTTATTTGCTTACAAGGTTAATACAATAATGTGGGTTGATGTATTTATGTTTTTCATTATTCTCTTCTCATGAACTTTTATTATATGTAATTTATGAGAATAATAACGATAAAATCATGTGAAACAAGGTGACGCTACTAGAAAATTGTCAAATAAAAACAAAAATACCAACATAAATAATATTGTTAGTAAATTACAATGATATTTGCTGGCAGAATAGTACCTCACTATTTTGATCGGAATTCGTCAATGATTTTTTTTTATGACTACCAAGAGAATTACAGTTGGAAATAAAGACTTGACAAAAATAACATGTAATTATTTCACACAAAATTATCGAGGAAATATATCAATCACTAATTCTCATTGGTTAATTTACCGATAATATTTAAGTTGTAACCTAGTCAATTACCCTTCTCTCTTTGTCCCTCACTTCTTATACTTCTTCCTTTTTATTCTATAAAAAACAACATACAAGACCTTTTTTTTTTCTACTAATCAAGCTCTTATCATCACAAACATGGTCACTCCAACACTAAGTTTGTAGCATGCTTATTCTTGTTCAATTGTGTTTGTTCAGAAGAAAAAAAAAATTCACCACTTCAAGTATGCAAAACTACCTTTTTTGTTGCAATCCATTTTAAAAAGAAGTTGACTTCTTAGCATTTTTATGTGGTATATGTAGTTTGTTTGTGCGTATTACTTGTTTTGTAGCTTTCTTTTATAAAACAATTGTTGTAAAAATACGTGATTTGTACATGTTAGGGTTTGTTTAAGATTTAAAATTTTTTTATTTGTTTATCATTTGCTGAAACTGAGTTTGTTTTTGTAACTTGTTTCATGTTTTGTTGATTTTATTGTTAAGTTAAGAATTTTAGTAAATTTGGAGGAATTTGAATTGTTTATGAAAAATGATAATGATTTAAATATACTATTAAATAGATTGAATAGGATTAAGGTAAACCAACAATACCTAATTAGTTGTGTACTAATAATTTATTTAGTTCATAATAAAATTAATACATCTTGTCATCAATATTCTATATAGAATTCCTATAAGTAATAATGATTATTCTTTGATATATCGAGTTTCACATTAAACGTTGCACAAGATGAATTATTGTAATATGGCTAAAGGTTTTATTAATTATAAATGATCTAATATAAAAATATTTTTGAAAGGGTATTACATGGCCGTGAAAAATGTATAAAACTGATTTTTTTTTTATTCAACCATAACCAAACACTTGAGGTACATACACCTTCTCTAGACATAAGTTTATCCGATATGAAGCTGCCTCAATGAAGGAGTTTTTTTTCTTTTTAGAATGATCAATAAACTAGTAAGTAAATTGCTCGATAGAAGCTCAACCATAACATGTAAATTTCTTTTCTTTTATTTTCTTTTCTTGCATGATTAAAAAATAAATGATAATAGATAATTTTATAATAAATATTAATTTTAATGAATGAATGCAATTTTAGATTTTTAAATGTGGAGGTTTTTGAGGTGTCTTTATTTCAGTGGAGTTAGGTTTGCAAAAATACTGAATGAAATCCTATAATTGATATTTGGTTCAAAAATTTCAAGGATAGTATATACATAAATATTTTTTTATTAAATTTGGTGAGTTTTTTTAATAAAATAAATATTTTATGAAATTAAAATGCAAGGAAAATTTTTACTTAGAGGAGGCTGACAACATTGTTGCTAGGAGGGTATGGGAGCATCTCAACATCATTATAGGAAAAAATGGATTATTTTTTTATTTTCTAAATATTCATTTTTTTTTCCACAGGGTCCATGGTACTAATGGATGATTGGTCTGCCTCTTGAGTGGTTGCAAAAAAAAGAAAAAAAGTTTTGTGTATAATTATAATTGTATTTTTAGGATTTGTTACCTAGTATTAAAATCACTAGGAAACTTAATATTTTCGGAGATTCTAGGTAAGAGGACTTATTTAGCAAGAGAAAGATGCTTGACCCTTAATGCATTATTTTTTCATAACTTTTATAGGTTAAACTTTTATCCATTAGTCCTTTATAAGGTTCAGTGATCTCTTTTTTTTAGAGAGTCTCTATCTCATTGGATCAAAATCTAACAAATTCTATAGCCCAAATTTTAACATCACTTTTATTTTTTAAATCTTTAATATTTGAGAGCATAGTCTACAATGTAGCTTTACAATTCCAAAAATGAAAGTCTTTAACTAAATTCTAATATTTTAAAATAAAATCATTATTGAATGATTTTTGAATTTTTGGTCAAATCATAACAGATTATCGTAAACAGGTTACTATATCTACTTTTATAATTTAAAACATAGGACAAGGTGCATTTTCTGGGTTTTTTTTAAGAAAATATATTTGGAATAATTTTAGGATTTTGCGGTAAGCATGGAAATATTTTTTTTATATGTTTTCAAAATATGGATTTTTCAAAATTTGTTTTTCAGAAAATTTCATAGAAAATATGATATTCTATACCAAATTTATATATTTTAATGTGTCTACAACCTGATATTGAAAAAACTTTGTATAAAACATGCCATAAAATAAAAAATATATTGGAATAATCCTTAAAAGTTGATTAATCACTCGTTGCATGCAAAATTTGCATATAATGACCAATGTTTGGTGTTGGGAAAAGAAAAAAAAGAGCAATAGTGAGGAAAGCTTGCCTGATTGGAAACGTTACCAACAACATTCCTAGTGGTGTTGGATAGGTCGTGGATGGTGGTTAGAGTTGGTGATGTTATCAAGGGTGGAGAAAAAATGGGGTAGCCTAAAGAAAAAATAAAAACTGAGGAAGAAGCTTTTTTTTTTTTTTTTTTAACTCTAGCTTTAAATTTCTTCATGCTCATGCCATGGAATCCACCCTTATTTAATATAGAAACATCACAATTATTGGCTTAAAGTTGCTATCATTAATTGTCAAATGTGACAATCAAAGGTTGTGTGATTTGACTAATTTAAGGCAATACCATTGTGGTTATGGTGTAGTACAATGTTAGGGGATTATTTTGGTGCACTTATGTCTTCATGAATTTGACCAACCTTTTTTTTATGGACTTGAAGTTTTTCCATGAGACCTTAAATTATCTAAAAGTCTATATTTTGTGATTTATTTATCATGGCCATCATATAGTGGAACTACTTCTACAATGAGTGTAAAATCTTTTACACCCAACTCATTTCATCCATCTTAAGCCTATATTTTTTCATTTGATTGTATATGACCAATACTCTAGCAAAGTAATGTGAAGTACTCTCTAATGTAAACATATGCAGTTTTTCAAAGTCATATCATAACTTTTGTAGTTGTATCATTTTTACATTATCACCTCATTGTTTTGATTTTTAAAAACTTATTCATGCTTGTCTGGAAGTGGTTGCGTTAGCCACTATCTAAAAAGTGGAGTCATGTAAATATCGGTGGATGATTGTGAGTACTTATTGATCCTTCTTTCATATCCTTTGAAGACCTCTTTTTGGTTTGATGTCAAACATCACTCCTTCCGCAAGCTTTTTAAAGCCGTTTTCAATTGTTTCTCACACATCTTCAAAACCTAGCCAAGTTTTATAGGGATACACAAAATTCAATAGTTATTCTTTGTCAAAGAAGGACATTGAAGTGAGAAGTTTGAATTTACCTTGTCAAACTATTATAACCAACTTGATACCACTTGTTGGAAAAATGTTAATGTAGAAGTTTATTATGGACAATAATGTTGATTTGCAAATTAAAAAACAAGAAGAAATTTGAGAGAAAGGTGTATATTATTAATTGTTTTGATCTTTTATGCTTTTGATTACAAGCCTATTTGTAGATCTAAAGTCGTAGACAAATAAAAAATTAAAGTAAATAATAAATTTTAATTTAATTAGATCAAGAAAGTATTTTCTCGAGTAAACTAGTCAACCATTTCTAAATTTTTCAAAAATCTAATTTACTTTCAACAAGAATTAAAACTTAAACAAAGAATGTTTTTGAGAAAGCTAATGACCATGTCACAGTTACATTACATTTTAACTTCATTCCAGCTTGAGTAACCAGAAGAGTTGAAATATCCTTGATAATTAAGTTACAGTAACCTACCATGTGGGTGCTAAGAAAACCTTCCCTGGTATGTCAGTTTGAAAGTGTAGTTGAAGTTATTTTATCCAAGAACAGTATATCATCAGAACTTATAATCTGGTTGATAAATCAATACCCTTTTGAAATCACCACATTGATCCATGTCTCAATAGAAACCTATTTGGATAGAGCTCTCCCTCGTCAACTTATAACACTTAATTTCTCCTTAATTACGTCTTAAACTCTCTACTAGTGTATAATTTGTTGATTCTTTTCCTTCTTAGTAGCATAATCCTTAAACTCTTTGCTACTATTAAATTTTCTAGTTTCTTTTTCCTTCTCCTTGGTGGGAGAGACAACTGGTGGTGACTTCAAAACACTCATAGGTGATAAAACATATCGTTTTATTTCAACAACACAAAGTTACAGAGCTTGAAGAATTTGCCAAAACTCTCTCGTTCCTCTCTAGTTTTTTTCTCTACTGTCTACCACTATAATTCACCTTAACTAATTTTTTTATTTATACACAAAATAAAAACTTAGTAAAATAAACTTTTAAGTGTGAAAAAAACTGATGACTGCAGTCGATGACCATATTCGGTGGTTGTAATTAGTTAATGTCGGTGACCATAGTCAATGGTTACTAGTGGTTACTGTTCTTGATTTTTGTAGATTTGAGTTTACACCAATACTACTTAGCATCATCCTTATACTCTACTAATTCCGTCACTGCAACTTTTGTATCTTTTGTCTTATCTGTTTATTCTCCAATATTTTGCTTTGCTGATCCCTTTGTCTCGTCAACAAAGTCTGCTGCCTCTTTTGTAGAGAAGAAAAAAAATGTTGCAAGTGATAACTATACTCTGTGAGCTATCTAGGACTTGTTCATGCTTTTCTCTTGATTCGTTGGACTCGTTACACTTCTTACTAGGCATTGGTTCTCCCTAATACATGTTATTTGTTATATGCCACTAAGTAAATTAACAATTTCAATTTAAAAGTTACTTATTGCTTGAGATTCCATGATTTGATTTATATTAAACTTTAATATATTGATAAATAAGAGCAAAAACTTTTTGGACTTTGAAATTTATATTGATTTCCCATTACCTAGTGTTACTAATTAATTTTGATTAGAAAAAAATAGAAAATAAAGACATTAAAATTCAGACTTGTAACTATTTGATCAATAAAATTTTAATACCTCGTTAAAGAATTATTTTTATCTAAATGTTATTAAGTGAGCCTTTAATATATAACCTATTACTTGTAAACTTTTACTTTAAAAGATGCATTAAAAAATAATATAAATTATATTTATTTAATAATTTAAATTTTTAAGTTAAAATAGTTGTTTAATAAATAAGATAAAACAACTTAAATGATAAGAGAAAAAACAATGACTTTAACTTGATGGGTATAGCTTCACTGGTTAGGCTATGAGTTTGCTATCTAAAAGTCACTAGTTTGAGTCTCACAAACCTCAAGACCATTAGAGACTTACATAGTTATTAACTTCAAAACTCATGAGATTATATAAAATACACGCAAGCTGATCCAGACATCTATATTAATAAAAAAAACCCTATGAATTTAGCTTTGATAAACCCGTGAAGTGGTTCTTTAGTGATACATTTTAATGAATTGAATAACATATGTATACTAACCCCTCGTATGTCAATGAAAAAATGCATATATAGGAGATAGTTCATCATCTTTGTCTCAATTATTTGTAACACATATTCCATTTGCTAAGAAAGTAATACTTGAATAAAAAAAATTATAATACAGAGATGGCTATTGAACCTCCCTAATGCATGCATGCAAAGTGGACACCACGAGTCGACTCACTGTTATCTCGGGAAAACAAACATCTGCAAAGGGAAGTCGAAACTTGAAACTACAGAATACAGAAGAGGGAGATTGAATGAGCTGCTCTCGAACCTGCTGGGAACTTCATCATGGTCTGAAAATATTGACCAAATTTATTGATGGGGTTGACTTTCGTCGTGTAATAAATCTTTGTCGAGTGATAGTGGGAAGGAATTCTTTTATTCCCAGCCCCGAGAAATCCTGTATGGAATTCCAAGGTCCCGATCAATATTTACAAATTGACCTTCTTTATGTATTTGAGAAGAGTTCAATTGCCTTTGGCAAAACGATCTTCTGTTTCTTATATCTGTAGAATATATAGGAGGTGTCACTAATTTAGGTCAAAGATTTCCCCTCGAGCTTTTTCTTTAGTCTATAACCCTAGCTTTATTAGAAAAGAATATATATATATATATATTCATCCATCAAGCTGTGAAATCAGGAATTAGGTTCGTTCTTGATAGCTTACTGCAGAATCATTAAGCAAGGGTGGATCATAAAACTAATTAAAGGGTTTTTTTCCAGCTAAAATCCTGCAGAGCAATCGTTCTGGATTCAGAATAGAGCATCCATTTGTGTTGGAAAGCAAACCTTACATGGCATCGATCAAAAACCTTGCTTAATTCACATATGATTCAGTAGTGTTCATCATCGATAACAAAGGGGATGTTTGACACTATGTTTTAAAAATATTTTTGAAAAAAATAAAAATTTTTATTTCAAATTATTTTTTAAGTGTTTTTAGATCATTTTGATATGCTGATGTCAATTATATTTAAAAAAATAATTAAAAAACATCATTTTAATGTATTTCTAAATAAAAAATATTTTGAAAAACAACTTCAACCGCATTCCTTAACTGACACCAAGTTGGTATTAGAGAATAATATAAATTATATTCTGGAGCCTCACTTATAAACTTAAGTTTTTAGGTGAGTTGGTTCCTTAACATGGTATCAGAGCCTTATTGACCCAGCAGTCACGAGTTCGAATCTCACCACCTCTATTTTATTTGATAAAAATCAAGTAAAAGGTAATGGGCTTGTGCAAGTTTCAAGTCCAAAGGATTTTCACTTGAGGGGATGTGTTAGATAATAATATAAATCATATTCTGGGACCTCACTTATAAGCTTAAGATTTTAGGTGAGTTGATTCCTTAATAGTTGGGAATCGTGGAGCTTAACGCCCAATGTATGAAATAAGCACGTGTTAATGCCTAGGGGGTATATATTGATGTTTTTATATTATTTTCATATATTGATGCTTAAATATAATTTTTTTAAAATAAAAATATTATTTTAATATATTTTTAAACAAAAAATATTTTTAAAAAAATATATCAACCAGTATATAAAAAGTCACTAAGTCGGGAAACTTGAGCTTAATGACTGATGCATGAAATAAGCATATATTAAGCAAATTGGGACCATGAAATTGCAAGATACATTGATGAGTCATGCATTCACATTGATGAGTCATGCATTCATGCATCATTTTACAATGTATAATATTTATTTCTTTATCAGTCAAGTGCTGCACCGTGGCAACATTTTTGTTTTTGGCTAAATATACGAAAAGACAAACAAAAGACCAAATATATATATACAGGTACCCTCACATTAAAGAGAGAGAGAGAGAGAGATAAAAACAAAAAAAAATAAAAATTTTGTGTATTATTTGACATTGGATTTTAAAAATATTTTTGAAAAAAAAAAGATAATTTTTTATTTTAATTTTAATTTTAATTTTAAAAAAATTAAAATTATATAATATTTCATGTATTAATATCAAAAATATTTTGATATATTTCTAAATAAAAATTACATTAAAAAATAACATAAACAACGCTACAAGCATGAAATCACTCACCGCCCGCATGAAAACCTATTCCCTCTTTCCTTTCTGCCTCCAGCCGCCGCCGCCCCGCCCCCCAGAAAGAACAAAAAAAAAGCAATGGAGAAACAGGTAGCAATTATTGGAGCTGGTATTAGTGGCCTTCTTGCCTGTAAATACACGCTCTCAAAAGGTTTTAATCCAATAGTTTTTGAAGCAAGAAACAGCATAGGTGGAGCTTGGATTAATACATTAGAGACTACAAAGCTGCAAACTCCAAAACCAGCATTTCAGTTCTCAGATTTTCCTTGGCCAGATTCAGTCTCGGAACTCTTTCCAAACCAATATCAAGTTTTGGATTACCTGCAGTCATATGCAAATCATTTTGACTTGCTTAAGCACATTAAATTCAGCACTAAAGCTCTTGGCATCAAGTATCAAGGCGCGTCCGATGAAGAGATGCAGTCGTGGAGCTTGTGGGGTGGAAACGGGGAGCCCTTCAGTTCAAGAGGGAAATGGATAGTTGAAGCTCAGGACACACAGAACCTTTCAACTGAGGTATGCCTATCCACCATGTTAGTGATAGTTACATCAGTATTTTTCGTGGGATAAGATAGAAGTCCATGGTTTCGGCAAGTTTTGATCAAGTGATTGTAATTCAGTCACGCTCTTTCCTAAAACCTTGTCATCCAAATTAATATTTAGTAAAAACACAGGTTTACCATGTGGACTTTGTGATCCTTTGCATTGGACGATTCAGTGATGTTCCCAACATTCCTGAATTCCCTCCTGACAAGGGCCCTGAAGCATTCCATGGTGACGTGATACATTCTATGGACTATGCCAACATGGATTATGAAAGTGCTAGAGATTTTGTAAGAGGCAGGCGAGTTACTGTCGTGGGGTTCCAAAAATCTGCAATGGACATTGCAATGGAGTGCTCTACAGCAAATGGTAGCAAAAATAGTGCGAGTTTTATTGAGATTTGGCACAGAAAATTTTTATCTTATGATCATTATCATATTTATATGTGCAGGGGTTGAACATCCTTGCAGAGTTCTATACAGGACTGAACATTGGAACGTCCCTGATTACAATCCATGGGGAGTGCCCTTATCTTATTTGTATCTCAACCGCTTCTCGGAGCTCATGGTTCATAAGCCTGGTGAAGGGTTCCTACTCAGTATGCTGGCAACAATTCTTGCACCTCTGGTAAATTTCCCTTTGCTCTATACCATAAAGATTGTTTCCTAGCGGACTGATTTATCAGCAATAAATTCACAGAGATTGGCTTTTTCAAAATTCGTCGAAAGCGATATCGAGAAGAAGCTCCGTTTGGCAAAGTTTGGAATGGTTCCAAAGCATAGTTTTATTCAAGAACTTAATTCTTGTTTGATTGCAACAGTTCCACAAGGATTCTATGATAAAGCTGAAGAGGGAAGCATCATACTGAAGAAAGCTCCCAGTTTTAGCTTCTGCAAAGAAGGCATTAAAGTTCAAGGTGAGGATACACCACTAGAGACCGACTTGGTCATTTTGGCTACAGGATTTCAAGGTGAGAAGAAGCTCAAAGACATTTTTGAGTCCAAAACGTTTCAAGATCACATACTTGGGTCCCCTGATGCAGCAGTTCCTCTCTACAGGTTACTCTAGTTTTTCCCTTTCCTCTCTACAGTACTAAATTGTTTTACCTTTAAAAAAGGATAAGTCAGTAAGTTTCATGATGTGTAAATTGTACAAGGACCGATGTTTATTAGGGAGCTTTTATTCTTCAGGGAATGCATTCACCCGAGAATTCCACAGCTTGCTGTGATTGGATTCTCGGAGAGTGTTGCAAACTTGTACACCTCAGAAATGAGATGCCGGTGGACAGCAGAGCTTCTTGATAGCACATTCAAGTTACCTAGCATAAAGGAGATGGAAAAACATGCTGCAAAATGGGACCAATATCTGAAGCGATATTCTGGTTGGTATTACCGCAGATCATGCATCGGTGCCCTCCATATATGGTATAATGATCAGCTGTGCAAAGACATGGGATGGAACCCAAAGAGAAAGAAGGGATTCTTTGCTGAATTGTTTGAGCCGTACGGACCAGCAGATTATGTCTCACCTTAAGGACATGGAGAATGGTTACAGCAATGTATCTTGAGCATTTTATACAGTAGTTTGCACATGAACTGTTGTGTCGGTTAAAAGTCTATGAAATACAGTCATCTTTTTAAACCAAAAAGATGTGTCTAAGTTTGTTTTTAAATAAAATTGTCTATGTAATATCTTTTGATATAAATTTTGATTGATACTCGCCTCAATCTAAATTTTAAAGCTATAATTCTATCAACAAAAGTTGATTTTATTTTATGTATTGATTAATATGTCTTTCTATGTTTTGTAGAAACTGATCATTACCGTGCGAAGAACAGCATGAACAGCATTTAAAACGTCCTCTTCTTTTCTCTCTCTCAGTTTCTAAGGAACAACAGGACTGGATATTTGTAATCCCAATCCCGATTCAGTGATTCCTTGTTTGCTTTGAAGGAAAGATTACTGTTAGGCTGCATAGTTTACCCCACTCATTTCATCCATCCTTTTCCTTTTCCTGTATCTTTTCAAACATATGCTGTTTTATCGAAGTCATATCGTAACTTTTTTCGCTGTGCCTTTTTTATATTATCAGCTCGTTGTTTTGATTGTTTAGAAACTGCTCATGCTTGTTTGACAGTGGTTGTGTTGGCCACTATCTCAAAGTGATGTTATCTAGATATTGATGGATAATTATGAGTGTTTATTAATCCTTTTTTCATGTCTTTTGAAAACCTCTTTTAGGTTTGACGTTAAGCACCACTCCTTCCGCAAGCTTTTTAAAGCTTTTTTCAACTGTTTCTCACAGATCTTCAGAACCTAGTCAAGTTTTTACAGGGATATACAAAATTTCATAGTTATCCTTTATCAAGGACATTGAAGTAAGAAGTTTTGATGGACCCTATTAAACTATTAGAACCCAACTTTGATAAGGATATTGAAATGAGAAGTTTGGATGGACCCTATTAAACTATTAGAACTCAACTTTGATATCATTTGTTGGAAAAAGATTAATGTAGAAGTTTATTATGGTCAATAATGTTGATTTGCAAATTAAAGAACAAGAAGAAATTTGAGAGAAAGGTGTATATTATTAAGTGTTTTTTATCTTTTATGCTTTTGATTACAAGCCTATTTATAGATCGAAAGTCATAGACGGATAAAAAAATTAAACTAAATAATAAATTTTATTTTAATTAGATCAAGAACATATTTTCTCTAGTAAACTAGGCAACAATTTCTAAATATTTCAAAAATCTAATTTATTTTCTACAAGAAGTTACAACTTAAATGAAGAATTTTTTGAGGAAGTTAGTGACCTTGTCACGGTTACATTACATCTTAACCTCATTCCAACTTGAGTAACCGGAAGAGTTGAAACATCCTTGATATTAATGTCTATTTGGGAGTTTAGTTGATGTTGATTTTGAAAGTGTTTTTTGTTCAAAAATACATCAAAATGATGTGTTTTAAAAATTATTTTTGACATCAGCATATCAAAATGATTTAAGAACACCAAAAAAATTTAATTTTTTTCAAAAACACTTTCCAAACGCATTCCCGAATACCCTTTAAGTTATAGTAGCCTACCATGTGGGTGCTAAGAAAACCTTCCCTGCTTATTGCTGATTTGAGTGTGCATTTGAGGTTGTCTTTTAAAGTATTTTTTGTTTAGAAATATATTAAAAAAATAGAAATATTTTTTATATCAACATATGAAAATGATCTAAAAACACCATAAACTTTAATTTAAATTAGAGAATAAAAAAACCAATTCCATTGTTTCCAAAAATACTTTTGAAACGCGGTATTAAATACTCATTTAATCGTGTATTACTCTCATTAATACCATCTGTTGTCCCACCATCACCCACATAGTGCTTAGGATCTCAATTGTAACTTCCATGGCACCGACCCGGCCCTTCTTAGATCTTGATAAACCACGACACAAGGTGCTGAAACTTACAGAATTCCTGTAGGACTACTCTCTAGTGCCATTGAAGCTCCAATCCTGTTAAAAAGTTCAAGGTCCCTTGTAGCTGCATTATGAGGATTATGGCTACTTACCTTGCAAACATTGTTTTGTCCAAGAACAGTATATCATCAGAAAATTCTAATCTGGTTGATAAATCAGTATCCTTTTGGATCACCACTCTGATCCATGTCTTGACAGAAACCTGTTTGAATGGAGATCTCTCTCATCAACTTAGTGTTTGTTTGGGAGCGTGGTTGTGATTGTTTTTTAAAGTATTTTTTATTCATAAATGCATCAAAATGATGCTTTTTTATTTTTTAGGGAGTGTGGTTGTGATTGTTTTTTAAAATATTTTTTATTCAGAAATACCTCAAATTGATGCTTTTTTTATTTTTTTTAAAAACATTTTTGATATAGCATTTAAAAATGATTCAAAATGCCTAAAGATTTAAAAACATTTTTGATATAGCATTTAAAAATGATTCAAAATGCCTAAAGATATAATCTAAAGTAAAAAATAAAAATATATTTTTTAATTTTTTTCCACAAACATTTTTGAAACAAGTGCTATAAACACACCTAATCACAGAGCTACACACTTAATTTCTCCTTGGTTGCGTCTGTAGTCTTTGCTGTATAATTTGTTGATTCTTAAACTGTTAGCTGAGATCTAATATATAATTCTTAAATGCTTAACATTCAATTATCTCCAAGTTAGAATAAGTGAACCTCTCTGTGGCCACAAACTACAAATTTTTAAATGGGATTCAATCTGCAGCAAGAGTCAAACCAGCCATGGCTAATGCAGAGATGGCTATTGAACCTCCCCAATGCATGCATGCAAAGTGGACACCACGAGTCGACTCACTGTTATCTCGGGAATACCAACCTCGACAAAGGGAAGTCGAAACTTGAAACTACAGAATACAGAAGAGGGAGATTGAATGAGCTGCTCTCGAACCTGCTGCGAACTTCATCTTGGTCTGAAAATATTGACCAAATTTATTGATGGAGTTGACTTTCGTCGTGTAATAAATCTTTGTCGAGTGATAGTGGGAAGGAATTCTTTTATTCCCAGCCCCGAGAAATCCTGTATGGAATTCCAAGGTCCCGATCAATATTTACAAATTGACCTTGTTTATGTATTTGAGAAGAGTTCAATTGCCTTTGACAAAACGATCTTCTGTTTCTTATATCTGTGGAATACATAGGTGTCATTAATTTAGGTCAAAGATTTCCCCTCGAGCTTTTTCTTTAGTTCATAACCCTAGCTTTATTAGAAAAGAATATATATATATATATATATATATATATATATATATATATATATATATATTCATCCATCAAGCTGTGAAATCAGGAATTAGGTTCGTTCTGTATTCAGATTAGAGCATCATCCATTTGAGTTCGAAAGCAAACCTTACATGGTATCGATCTAAAACCTTGCTTAATGCACATATGATTCAGCAGTGTTCCACGTCAATAACTAAGAGGATGTTTGACACCGAGTTTCAAAATTATTTTTGAAAAAAAAAATAAAAAAATTTATTTTAAATTATATTTTTAGTGTTTTTAGATAATTTTGATGTGGTGATGTTAAATATAATTTTTTTTTTAAAATCATTTTAATGCATTTCTGAAAGAAAAACACTTTTAAAAATAATTCCAACCGCACTCTCAAATAGTTACTAAGTCGTGAAACTTGAAGCTTAATGAATGATGTATGAATTAAGCATATATTAATGTCTAAGGAGGTATTTAACATTGCATTCTAAAAACATTTTTAAAAAATAAAAAAAATATCTTTATTTTTATTTTAAATTAATTTTTTTATGTTTTTTTAGATCATTTTGATATGTTAATGTTAAATATAATTTTTTAAAAATAAAAAATATTATTTTAATATATTTTTAAACAAAAAATATTTTAAAAAATAATCTCAACCACTCTATCGAGTAATTAGTAAGTCAGGAAACCTAGAGCTTAATGACTGATGCATGAAATAAGCATATATTAAGCAAATTGGGACCATGAAATTGCAAGATACATTGATGAGTCATGCATTCATGCATCGTTTTAGAATGTATAATATTTATTTCTTTATCAGTCAAGTGCTGCACCGTGGCAACATTTTTGTTTTAGGCATCGAATTTATCGACCACCTCTATGGACAAGGACGCATTTATTCCAAAGTTTCAAGTCATGAATTTTTCATGATATTTATAATCATGATGCTTCTTTAATTTATGCCTCCTTAGTTATTTAATGGTTGAACTATCCGGTGAGTTCATTTCCATGAATCTCCTAATATGAATTGTGTCTCATGAATCTATGCGAGTTTACCCTACAACTAAGGATTTATATCCTTAATTATATATATATATAGCAATTGATTTTGTATATATTGTTTTGTAGTAATAGATTTGATTAAATAAAAAAATAAAAAAAGTAAAAACAAAGAGAGAAAGAAAGAAAAGAGAAATTTTCATTGAATGAATCTAGCTAGAACATCAATAAATAGAACTATCTTATGAAAGTTATCATCAAAATATATTTATATACACCAAGATTTATCGGATCAAGATAAAGATATATGTTGGTTTGAATCCTTAAAATATAAAGAAGTTAAATATAATTTTATGTTGATTTATTTTTTATAATAATTCATGTGCTTACCTGTGTTTATAATACTTTAATAGAATTTAGGAAAAATATAAAAAATATGTAAAATGTAGCAAGAAAATAATTTAAAAAAAAATCCAAATCCATGCCTAAGCATTGTTAGAAAATAATATAAATCATATTCTGTAATCTTATCTAGCAACTTAAGCTTTTAAATGAAATGATTCATTAACATGGTACCACAACCTTGTTCACCCAACGATCATGAGTTCGAATATCACCACCCTTTTATATTTAATAAAAATCAAGCACAAAATAATGTGTTCATGCAAGATAACTCAAAGGGCTTTCACTTGAGATGGTGTGTTAGAGAATAATATAAATCATATTTTGAGATCTTATCTAATAAGTTAAATTTTTAGGTGAAATAATTCTTTAAGAAGAATATCATACACAAAATTATACATAGGAGTAAACTTGATATTACTACATTTTGTTCTTTATAGTCAAACAAAAACAAAGACAAAAACTTATATTTTATCTACCAAACTAAGTGATTGTTTAGGAGTGTGGTCGAGGTTTTTGAAAGTATTTTTCGTTCAGAAATACATCAAAATAATATTTTTTATTTCTCAAAACTTATTTTGACATCAACACATCAAAATAATTTAAAAACACAAAAAATAAATTAAATTATTTTTTATTTTTTTCAAAAACATTTTTAAAATACAATATCAATTAAATACAAATCAGTCTCATCTCGTACCCGACTTGTCGGCCATTCCATAATCAACGTTAGCAGCAACAATATATTTCCTCCAACCCGGCATGGAAAAACTTTTCTCCTAGGCATAAGTGTCGTGGTATTATTTTATCAAGTGTTAGTTATAGTTTTTTTATTATTATAATTGATAAGAATTTGTTTTTAAAGTTAGGAAAATATATGACAAGGGGAAAGGAGCGGATCAAGTTGTGAAAGGACAGTAACTATGCCTGCATGGATTAGGGTTCCCTGTAGATATCATAATGTAATTACTGCAATGGAGAAAACAGATGACTGCATTTACTAGATCTCAACTACCCACCATTCATCCTCTATTTAAAGCTCCTTCACAGTCATAAAAATCTTCAACTCTCGCATTACAGCACTTCGAAATCACATTTTACAGTACTCTTGCCTACCCTCCCTCGCGATTTCTCGCAAGATGGCTACCTTGAAGCTGCCTTGCATGCTGGTGACTTTCTTGATGTTTGGTGTAGGTTTAGGCCAAAATGTGGATCCATTTGGGGGAAGCAGAAGGGAGATGGTGCCTGCTATGTTTATATTTGGAGACTCACTCATTGACAATGGAAATAACAACAACCTCCCTTCTCTTGCCAAGGCCAACTATTTCCCTTATGGTATTGACTTCAACGGTGGCCCTACTGGCCGGTTCTGCAATGGTTACACCATGGTTGATGAAATTGGTAGATCTCCATAACCCTCTTCTTGTGTTGTTTTCGCTTTTATGTTAAGCTTACATGCTCAGAATGCCATGCAGACATCATAAAATAGACTTTTTTCATCGTCATATCTGTTCTCTTTTATCATCCTTGATAGCCAGACAAAAGATTCATGCTTTAGAAGAGGCATCCTTCTTAATATTACACCCACCTTTTCCTCCTCTTTTGTTTTATTTTCTGTTGGTTTCTTGAAAGGAAAAACCGCTCCTGATAAGTAACCAAATTAATATATATATATATATATATATATATATATATATATATATATGGATGCCTGTTAAGTAATGCGATTTCATACATTCTACAGTATAACGATTGAAAAATGAAATGAGAAAGCTAAAGAGCCTGAAGCAAGTCTCTGCAGTTGAACATTTGTGGAAGGCAGAAATTGATTTTAAGGCAGCATACTCTGGAAATCTGGCCATGCACACACATCTTTGGAAGTCGATTAAAGGAACTTGGCCAACAATATGGAATCCTGTTTCGATCTCCATTTTATGACTATCAATTTTACTCCCTCCATTTTCTTTGGCAGCTGAACAACTAGGACTTCCTCTAATCCCTGCTTAC
This sequence comes from Salix dunnii, assembly GCA_015731905.1. Taxonomy (NCBI): domain Eukaryota; kingdom Viridiplantae; phylum Streptophyta; class Magnoliopsida; order Malpighiales; family Salicaceae; genus Salix; species Salix dunnii. The sequence continues at coordinate 13,639,748 of CM027677.1, read as the reverse complement.
TCCGGGGCATCAGGAGATCAAGTGCTTAATGGAGTCAACTATGCCTCTGCAGCGGCAGGAATCCTTGATATCACAGGCAGAAATTTTGTAAGCATGCCCACTCATACATGCAGACTTAAGTAGAATGCATCGTTATACAGATTAATGAAAAGCCTAAATTTTTCTTTAAATTATTCTTTCATTTGATAAATTTTATACGCTCCTGGAATCCATAGATTTTGCTGACATGGTTCATTATGTACTTGCCCCGTTCCGTGATATAGTTATTATGAAATTCACCTTCATGTGTATCTGCAGTTGGTCCATTTAAGGAAACTTAATTCCTCACTGCTGACAGATCTAGCAATTTCGAGTGACATTAAATGACCGTTTTGAATTCTCAGGAATTGAATATATATATATATATGGCAGCATAAATATGGTTGGCCTACACACACATGATAAAATTAATGCAACATCAGCTGATGTTGTATGTATGATTCTTTTGATCAGGTAGGTCGCATACCATTTGACCAACAGATAAGGAACTTTCAAAATACACTTGATCAGATTACAAATAATCTTGGAGCAGATGATGTGGCTAGGCAAGTTGGACGGAGCATATTTTTTGTGGGGATGGGAAGTAATGACTACCTTAATAACTATCTCATGCCTAACTATCCAACTCGGAATCAGTATAATGGAAAACAATATGCAGATCTCTTGACTCAAGAATATAGTAGGCAACTCACTACACTATACAATCTTGGAGCACGAAAATTTGTGATTGCAGGGTTAGGAGAAATGGGGTGTATCCCAAGTATCTTGGCCCAGAGCCCTGCAGGACATTGCTCAGATTCAGTTAACCAGCTAGTTCAACCTTTCAACGAAAATGTGAAGACTATGCTCAATAACTTCAATGCCAATCAGTTGCCAGGTGCAAAATTCATTTTTATCGATGTTGCTCGTATGTTTCGAGAGATCCTTACAAACTCCCCAGCGTATGGTAAGCGCCTCATGATTCTAATTCTTTGTGTAAATATTTTTAAATTATTGCTGCTGATATTTGTTCCAACTTTATCTTATGCAGGATTTAGCGTTATAAACCGTGGATGCTGTGGTATTGGGAGAAATAGAGGCCAGATTACATGTCTTCCGTTCCAAACACCTTGTCCTAACAGAGAACAATATGTGTTCTGGGATGCATTCCACCCGACAGAAGCCGTGAATGTTTTGATGGGGAGAAAGGCCTTCAATGGGGACTTGAGCATGGTCTATCCTATGAACATAGAGCAACTTGCCAATCTTGATATTGAGGCCAACTAACAGAAATCCCTGTTCCATTTCATGCCATCTTCATAATTTTTATTACGTTACTGATCTATGAGAGAGCAGTAGTTTATTTTATATTCAGAAATCAAAGAACTGTTCTGCATGTGAATGTTCTAATTGAATCACCATTTATGATAATGCCTTCCAAAAAAACCTCTCTATTTTGGATACTTTTCCCTTTTGGCGTGGTTGTTTATGCTTGAAAATAAATAAGCACAAAAGCAGAATCAAAAGGTTGTCCAAGCAGTCAAACTCCATACGCCGAGCTATAATTAATGCAGTGGAAGCAATTCCAACAAAGATGGTGCCATTTATAATTTCTTCGTCTACACCCATGTTTGAGTAGTTTCACCAATGCATTTTGTTTGGTGAGTCTTGAATTCTCAATCAATATCGTGAACCAAAACCTGCAATTGCAAGAATTTCCAGCTGCTCACTGGTATGCCTCATTTATGGTATTGCAATGTGCTTTGAACTATGCTCCCTATAGCTCAAAAACCTGTGCCCTTCTCAAACCGTGTCTGAGTTTTCCAACTTCCAACAGCAGAGACTAATTGCTGTCAAGATTTCGAAACAACTAATCAACTGAGCCCGGAAAACTGTTGCCCCAGAGGCCAAAGATTTTGTCCGTGCATATATATATATATATACACACATATATGGAAGCTAATTGTTTCCAGGGTCCACATTAAGAATGGCTTTCTTGTTTTGTTTTTCTGCTTAAAGATGAGCATATTCCTCAGCTACAAAGAGACTTGAGCTTTTGGGGTTTCATTAATTGTGTCAATTCTTTGGGACAAATAATGGGAGCGTACGTAAATTTGCCTTGGATTCTTGAAGATGTGTGTCTGTTGCTATATGTGGTAGAGGAGACTGGTGATAATTAAGCAGGAACTGGTAAAAATTTTCAATTACATTTATCATCCCGCCACATTCATAAGGAATGATAGGTGGCAGTATTGAACTGATCATTTAATAAACAAGGAAACGCATTACTTGCAAATTTTTAAAGAAACATTAAGTAGGAATTCCATAGCCTCAACCAAGTTATAAGAGCACACCAGACATAGGCAGTACTATTACAGGAGTGGCATTAACAGAGCTTAATCGGTTCTCTATCTTTCATAGCATTGCCAATTATTGAATATTTATAGGTGTAAGATTGTGAAACTGTACGTTAATTTAACCAGTACAAGTATTTACTGCGATCCTGGTATGTTTGTTGAAGAGGAAGACGACATTTTATCTGCCCATTGTTCTCCTAACGCCACAACATCTCTTGTATACCACTTCGAATCCTGTGTATCATTCTTGAATTTTAAAAGATGAGATATTTTTCATCTTTTATAAAGTTAATTATTAACGATAATTACTGAAGATTTATATGATCATTCATTTTAGAGTTCGTGAAATTAATCGAGATATAAACAAAGTAACCGAACACTCACGTGAGAGAGAAAAATGAAATATATTTTTAAAGTAAAGGAAGAGAGAGTGGATTAGGAGACTGAAGGATAAGAAAACGAATGTGTGGCAGACAAGATATGATCAATTGTAGTGATCTGAGTAACATTCTTACAATTAAAATAGTTGTAAGAGAACTAAAATGTTAACTGATAACTAAACTAAGGAAACTTCACTATTGTTCTACACCTTACTAAATAAGTAAAGTATGATGTTAAAATGATTAGTTTTCCATAGAACACACAATAAAATTAACCATCTTTTTTCCAGCGGCAAGGTTTTCTCGAATTCAAAAAAAAAAAAATTACTACACTTTACATGTGGTCTTTTCCGTCATTTAAATGGAGGATGACCTATTATGCTATAGTACTAGCAAGGTGGATAATTATTTTTTTTGAATTAATACCCTTTTCTATTTGATTATTTGTAGTGGTTTCATTGTTGGAACCTTGATATTTGTTTAAATGCATTTTTTTTATCATTTTAAAAATCCTGAAGCTTGATTAATAGAGCACCTTTTACAAAACAGTTTTATCTCATAGGCCTTTGTTGTTTTTGACCTTGTAAGGCATTTAAAAGTTCTACAAAGATAATCTTGGATAGATCTTTTATATTCTCCAAGATGGTTCTAAATGCTTCATATACTTTAGAAGTCATAACAAGCATTTTTTTCCTACAATTTTGGAGATGGTGAACTTTTTTCCAAGTAAGCTTACCTTTTTAACAATGTAAACCAATATATATGAGTAGTATTTGATTGTCTCAAACTCTTTTTAATATTTTTGCAACTCAAATTACCTTATTAAATTCAAACATATTTTTTCTTTTGACTTCCATGTATTCTTTCATCTCTTACATATTCTTCCTTCAAATAATTCTAAGCATATTTTGTTGATATGAGAAACGAATATCGAGAAAATGGTAATTGAAATAGCAACAAGCATACATGCTTTTGCTTTCGACTTCTTGGTTTCTTTTCTTTTGAATTTTGATTTTAGTCATGGTTGGATTGCTTGACAATGAAGGAACTTCATTATTCGCTTTCATAACTTCTCATAGATCTAACTCCTTCAAGCATGTCTCTATTTTCAATGCCTAAAGTTGGTAGTTTTCTCAATCAAAGACAAGAGAAGCAATTTGATAAGAATTGGTTTCAACTTCTATTATAAGTCCCTTAAAAAGAATACTCTAATACCAATTAATATATTTATATAAAAAAAGGTAAAGGAAGAGATAGAAGAAATTAAAGCAATAACAATGATTTGTCATTGTTAAATAATCTCCCTGTTAGCATCTTTATGTTTTTCTAATTTATAGGCTTAATTATAAAACTTAAATTGTCCAACATATAGCTTAGTGACCAATCAATCCAAGACTTGGTTTGAGTGGGCTTCATGTTAAACCGTGTTAAAAGTTGATCTAGTCAAATCTAATTGACTAGGAAGGTTAATACATAACTTAGTCAAAATCCAAGTGAAACTCAGTCTAACTTTTTTATCCAAAAAATTCATCTAAAACTACATCATTTTTTATTTTCTAAGTCAATCCAACTCATGACCTAGGTCTTAGGTTGGGTTACGAGGAGAGCAAGTTTAATAGCTAGGTTTTTGGTTGGATTCTAGATCATTGGTATGCGTTATGATATGAGTTGGATAAAAAAAATCTAATGTAAGAAAATATTTAGACATTGCTGTTTTTTTTTTCTAATAGAAACAAATTTTAAACTATGTGGAAAATTTATTCAATGTGACTTGATTGTCTTGGTTGGTCCAAACGCAACCTAAATGGCGAGTAAAACATAATTTAACTCAAAATAAATATTTAAGATGAGATTTTGTTTAATAACATCGTGACAATAATATATTTAATCAATTCATGTTAACCCTGGTTAACTTGTTAATCCGTATACAAAGTCATAAAATCATAATAACCTCAAAGAAAACAAATCAAAATAAATTTTAAAATTGAATTTTCAATAAACCTAATATTGAATGATAAAACTAGAAAATAAATTATAAAAAAAGATTTAAAAAAATTATTTAGGTCAATTTGGGTTAACTTATCAAGCTCGAGATCCAAGTTATTCGATCAAGATAACCCTATTAAAAACAAATTAAATTATAAAATGAAATCATTAATCAACCTAGTGTTGAAAGATGATATTAAAAAAAAAAATGACTCGAGTCAATTAAGGTAATCCTACTAAACTTGTTATTCAAGTCATTAAAGGAGAATAACTTCATACAAAAAAAAAATCATGTAGTCTAATTAATTATCAATTCATTGTTAAAGAATAAATTTGAATTTTTTTTTAGAAAAAAAACATGTTATACCCGCGATCCAAGTTTAGAATAATCATATAAAAAATACATTTGAAATATTATGAAGTCTAATTTTTAATAAATATAATTAAAAATAAAAATAAAAGAATATATTATTTTGTCCAGAATCGGAATTGAAGTTCCAAGGACCAAACTACAATTTTTTTTTCTAAGTTCAAGAACTAAACCGTAAATTCCCAAAATTGAGGAGCCAAAATGAAATTTTGATGTCCATATTTTCCCTCCAAGCTTATAAAATTAACTAATCCATTACACATCAATTAAATCACAAATTATTATTTCTAACAAAACACGTAAAATCAAATTTAACCAACATAATGAAACAAAAAAAATCATCAAGATCTTCCTTAAATATAACTCTAACATATCCCTAAACTTCCTACGCATAACCTTTCATTTTTTAGGTCATATGAGAGCAATGATTAGTGGAGTATTTTCTTATCATAAATGGTGTTTGGAACTGTGTTTTTTAAAAAAATAAAAAAAATATTTTCTTAACATATTACATCAAGTTGGAGTGATAATTGTAAATCTAGTTTAATTTGTAATCCAATATATATATATATATATATATATATATATATATATATATATATATATATATATATATATATATATATAAAAGCTAAACTAAGAAGCTCAATATCCTTCTAATCAATGTTCTAATTATATGTTGGAGGATAAGATCATTAAAAATAAATTTTCCTTTTAAAAAACTGAATTTTAAATCTTTTATCACCAATCATCAACATCTTAAACTTAAAGAATGTAACATTAATGTAAATGTGTAATCATCATTTATCTAAATACTAAAAATACCCTCTTTTTGATCATATTAAACTTTTTGGTTCTGTTTGTCAATGCATTTTATTAGTGTTTTTTTAAGAAATAAAAAAAATTATTTTTATTTTTTACATTAAATTAAATTTCTTTAGTGTTTTTAGATCATTTTCATATGTTGATATCAAAAATAATTTTAAAAAAATTAAAAAAAATATCATTTTAATATATTTTTAAATAAAAAATATTTTAAAAAACATCAACAACTTTAATATCGATCACTAAATTGTAGAACATCATTATCATAGCCTAAGGAAGTGATGCTCCACTAACCATATGCAAAACGCTCCTTAAATGAGTGAATACTTATTATTTATTAAATAAAAAGTACAATAGAATTAAGTGGCCTTTTGTTATTGCGTTCCAAACAGCATTTTAAGGGAAAATGATTTTTTCATTGTTTGGTAATCATGTAAACCGGAGTTTCAATTGTTATGGACCCACCATACACCGCCGTTTAGAAGAAGCATATTGAACAAGCTTTTGAGGCTGCGTTTCATGCATTTTCTTTTGTAGATCAGGAGATCCTGTCAAGAAGCAATTGATTATCACCCATACCAGTGATGTATTGTTTCACAACCAAAATTAATTATAGACCAAAAAGAAGAGAAGTAGAGGATAAAAAAAAGATAAAACAACACCCCCAAATCAATGTGTGTGCTCATCTCTCTCTCTCCCCCTCCCCAAGCTACTGGAAAAAGGAAAAATAATCTTGGGAAGTCATTCAAGAGAGAGATAGGGGGGGCTGAAGAAGAGAGGGGGTTGTGGGCATGCTGTAAAGAGAGGGGAGGGGGGTATTCTGGAGATGGAGAAGTTGGGAGAAGGGAGGGGGGGAGTGGAATAATATGGTTTTATTATTTATTATATTTTTTTAATATTAAAATAATTTAAAAACTTAATTAAAATATAAATACATATATTAAAAGGATTTCATAATATAATTTTTTTCTCGCAATTCTAATTTTATTTCAGATGATATTTTATCAGATGTTATTCCTCGATCAAATAATCAGGGATCGTAGAGACATTCACGTATAGATTTAGTTCATTATTGAATTACATGTAGTTTGATGAGAGAATAAAAACTAGTGTCTAATTTACTTGAATTATTAATTATATTTTATTATTATGATTGTTAAATTTATAATATTTAAAAAACAATATATAAAGTAATTTCACAAGTTGACAGCAATATGAAAAGTTTGGTAACTAAACACATAAAACTGTTTTTCATTGAAAACTCAACCACAGTTTTAATAAAATATTTTAATTTTAGTTATGAACCCCAACTAAAAATATTTTTCATAAAATTATTTTTTTAAAACTTCAACAATAAAAATAAAAATAATATCATACATGCCCTAAACATAACAAGCCCACTTGCCCACATCTTTAGTTTTCACCATGTTCATTCTCACCTATGCCAGCTCCTACGCTGATATTTTAGTTCTTCCTCGGAGTTAATTCACAGACATGGTAGCCCTGGTTGTTCGTAATAGTGTCGGTGTAAGGGTAGTTCATGCAAGTCTTGACTCCTTTCAGCCCTTTCGTGACTAATTCAGTGTTTGGTGCTGCTTGAAATGTCTGGTCTGTTGCAGGAAGACTCTGGTTCTGGGGCAAACATGGTACTAGATGGAAATTAAGATTGAGTCAATAAAATGCATCAATTACTGCATTGGTTGTAGCAAATGGAGATCGAGAAAGGACACTTGGCCAACAACAGATGACATGAGTTTTGACCTTTGTAAACTTGGCCAATAATGGTTAAGTGTCTGTTTGGACAAAATTTGTATTTGGCCGTAGTTATTTTTTTTTATTTTAAATAAAAAAATTTAATGTTGTTAATGTTTTTAAATTATTTTATTATGTTTTTTTATATTAAACTGTGCAATTATAACAGAACAAAACAGACAACACTGGTATATGCATCTTGCCAGTGACCTTATTTGACACTAGAGCTCACCTCGAATTGTGTGTGATATGAATCTATCTGTGTACAAAGTATATATTGTACAATATATTACGTATTTTAGGCCTTGAATTTGTACCTAATGTAGTGAGTTGTACTGGTCCCAAAAATGTGAACTAGAGGGTTCTCTTGATCTTATGCTATTAGCCAAGTTAGAACAAGGTCTTGTAGAGCTGATATGGATGCTGCTGTTGATAAGGCTGTTACTCTTTATGCAGAGAAAATAGCATGGCCGAGAATCTCATCAATCCAGAGATTCTACATATTTCAAACACATGCAGAAGTGGCGGAAGATTCCCAGGTTACCATCATAATGGCTGATCTTATGGGATCTCTATGTTAGTTAAATGTTCAAAGAATGAATTTCAGCTTTCTTTCTTCTCAATATTTCTTTCCCCTGAAAACATATTGATCTCTGCAAAATGGCTCAGCTTGTGCATTATTCTATAACCCTATCAGGATTAAAACCACAGTACTGCAAAATATGATACGAGTAGCTTTGTGCTGGTGTGAGATTGACCGAAACATTTATTGACGAGTCTGGGTGTAAGAAGGATTCTTTCTTGCTAAACATTTTAGCAACAGCAACTGCACAATTGTATGCAGCTGCATGCAAACTTTTAAAGAAGTTTAAGCTAGAATCCAGAGAGAAATTTCTCTTTTTTCGGCTGCTTGGAATTCAAAATATCAGTTTTGTCCTTTTAATCGTTCTTAGTAGATTAATATAAGCAGCAGGTGTATAAACCTGTTAAATAGTTCATGTTGAAATCAGGCTCAAAGTTATTTGAGGGATTTACTAAGATATTCTTGGTAAAGATTAGTAAGAAGAATCTGGCATTATATGCCAGAATAAGCTTTCCTAGTTTACTAAGATTTTAGCTTAGTTTGATTTTAGCTTATAATCAGCAGAGGTCTTCTGCAGACAGCTTATTTATTCAGATATGACTGCTTGTGTTCTTACACTTAGCTAATCAGGTCGCCACTGAAAAAACTGGTGCAAATTCTTTATTTGCCCCAAAAGTTTTTAAGACTTTTTCTGGGATGCAAGAATTTTCATTACAGCATGTAATTTATTTGCTTAAGCAAGTATAAGAAACCTTTATTCTTGTGGGGAGATTAAGCAGATTACATTTGGTGATGTCGTTTTGTTGAAGGTTCAGGTGCTGATAACAGATGATGGTTGGTCTAACACAATTTCTTTTGCTTTTTCTCTTATCATTTTCTTTTTCTTGTTTGCCATGAATCAGTAAGGGAGGATGCTCAGAAATGCCTTTTCAAATTCATAGTCCTGATGGAACGATAAACATCATGCAGAAATCATAATTCAACATTCCACAGTAACATTACATGCATAAATTAAGAAGCACAAATCACATTTAATAGAAAAGTCATCTAAATTCTTGAATAAACGTTAATGGAATCAGAAATACATCGCAAGAGAGACAGGAAAACAGAACTGAAAGCTAATTAATCGATCCCAATACATTAAAAGAGTCTTAAAACCATAATGAGCAACATAATTAACTTTAATTAATCAAACAAGACACTGGAAGTACTAAAAATACTCACGCTAGCAGTTCTTCCTCTAGCTAGCCTCGTCTTCATTCTTCATTCTGTTTCCAAATGCACCATCTCTGCAACCTTGCCCGTCACAGACCTTAATCAGCACAAAACATAGGTTCTCGTTGCGCCTGAAGGAATAAATCTGCACAAAATCATTCTTCTGTAGCACTCCCTTATTCAGCACACTCTTCCAGCTTGTGGTTAACATTAAGCAGCTGCTGGTTTTCATGTCCCACTTCCTCAAACGCATTGTTTCAATATGGCTGACGCCTGTCAAATCAAACAGCTTCACCTCAATGCCCTTAGTTTCTGATTTGGGTTTGGCCAATTCCTTGTTCTCTTCATCATTCAGAAACCCTTCAAAATCCTTTATCTGATTCATAGGCATTGATAAGCGATCATGGTAGTCGCTCATATCAGTTTGAAACAATCTTTTCGTTATTCTTAACTTGAAATCCTCGTCAGTACCCTCTTGCCATGATATCAGGGGTTTTATTTCATCAGAGAAATCTAGTTGATCAAAACCCAACTTCTTCAGGCATACCTTTTCAACCTTCCTTTTCTTCTTCCCTGTCAACCTCTTAACACCCTCTCCTTTCTCATCTACCCCCCTGGTCCTTTTCTTTCGCTTTCTCTGTGCTTCGATCTTATCTTCAGCACGGGTACTCCTATCAACTGATGAGAAGAAGTATGATCTGCTCTTCTTCTTATTGTCTGATCTCTTTTTCTTGGAGACGAACGGAATCTGATCTCTGTCTCCTCTCATCCTCCTGGGTATAGATAAACCAGGTGGTTTCCCACATCGAACGCCATTCTTGTCTTTCAAGTAATCTTTTTCGCGGCTTGTAACGTTGTACCACACGAACTCCTCCGCCACTTTCTGTGTCAGCAACCTCAACGCCTCGCCTTCATCACTAGTTACTTCTCTAATATGTTGAAGCATTCCATCAAAACCCTCAGCATCACCACCATCATCAAATTCCCAATCAAAATCAAAATATAATGGATCACGACCATGATCATCACTGATGAGGCGGCCCAAATACTCCATCTTTTTATCTCTTCTTGTATTTTATATATATATATAGATAGATAGATAGATAGATAGATAGATAACCAAAAAGATTGAAGAAACGCGATACCAAGAAACTTATAAGCAGAAAACAATGTATACTATTTAGAATCGAAAAGGAAAGAGAAAGAACTTGCTTAGTGTAGTATACACGGTCGCTGGCTTCAGATTATGGTGAAATATATAGAGGGGGGTGGGGGTCGATACAAATCCTTGCACAAACTGGAAAATTGCATTACTATTCCTACTCGGATTAGAACATCAATCCTTTTCCGCTCCTGATTTGTTTATTTAACGACTTTTTGAATCCCAAGTTTAATATATAGTATTTTAAACCAAATTATTATAAATAAAAATAAAAAATCAGGATTGCCGGTTGGAGATATGTTTCAATACTCAGCATGGTAGCTTATATCTAACCATAGAGGTTGCCGGTGATACGTCGTCGGCCGGTCTAGTTTTCTTACAACGTAAAACATAATGTTAAGGTGATGCAAACGTTTTCATAAAAGCAAGAAAAAATTTAACATTAAGGACATTGACTCGACTAGTTAATAAATTTGGTTAATCTAATAATATAAATAAAAAATATATATAATAACAATAAATAACCTAAAGAAAAATTATTAATGAAAGATTTTCAAAAACACTGAATTTGAGCCCTTCTGAATTAGCTTGCAAAATTCACGACCTTATTTTAATATCATGTAACCCTATTAAAAATAAATTAAATAAAGTTATAAAACTCGATTATCAAATAAACCAATATTGAAGGGTTAGATAGCCTATATCATTTTCAAAATTAATAAAAAATCTTATAGAAGTCAAATAAATATTGAATTAAAAAATTTTAAAAATATATTATTTAAAAAAATCAAAATAAAAAATAAAACCATGTGAATCTTCTAATCAAGTGTTAATCTTCCAAACTTGTAGCTCGTAAAACCATAAATTTAAGATCAATTAAGAAGTCCAATCTTCAGTAATGAGGCCGCAAGATTGCGAAGCATATCTTTAAGATGAGTTCGGCTGCATTAATGACTAGTTTGCTTGCAGTGAGTATCCCTTCCTAGGGATCGTAGGAAGAGGAATAGGCACAGCATAAGATTTACTGCTAAATTGTAAATTGGAGTAGAACAGCTTGTTTAAGCTCAACATTTTGTGTATAAAATTTGTTAAAAGTTACTCTTTTCATATCGCTGCTGTCTTTTTGTTCAAGCAGCCATTGCAGCGTCTATAACTTCGATTACTGCAAGGCTAAACAACAGGTGTGTTCACAAATGCGGTGCTGCCTGCGACTGCATAAATTTCTGTCTCATGAAGATGACACAGTACAGGATTGCAGATTCAGCACTTCCCTCAGAAGATTCAGTATTCGTTTCTGGAAAGCAATTTAGAGGCACTGAGGCTAATAGATGGGCAATTAGCGATTTAAGTTGTTGCTGAAACAGGAGGTAGAGAAATCCCAAAACGCGTTTCATCTCTCAGATCAATTCCAAGAGGGAACTGTGTAGTGATAAACCACCACAAATGGGCAACTTTTCCAATAATTTTTCTTTGGTATCAGACTTCAATCTGGAAAGCAATTTGGGAAATTCTGATGAAATGTTTCTGCTTAGTTATGCTTAGGGTAAATTTCTCTGGCAAAATTGATCCACGCGCTTTTGTCTCAAACCTCCATATAAACAGAATGTGACTGGATTTCCTTCAACCAGGATCAACACCAAAAAGATAGGCACTCTCACCATAAAAGAAAAATTTTAATTATCACCTAGAGAGCTTGGACAAGATAGAAATTTTGATTTGGAGAAAAAAGGTCATGCATAACAATTCTTGACAAAAACAGAGATCCAGATAAAATCAAAATTACATAGAAAAAGCAGATAGAATGTCAGTTCTCAACGTACACGCCGAGCATTTTCTTCCTGTCCTAACCCAAGAGATTTCTGCGCATTTGCAATACCTTCAGGATCTGCAAAACATCAAATCCCAAAAAGCAATCAATACACCTGACAGATTATTAACATGGGTATGAAAATCATCTGGCTATTACAATCAATCATGACTTGGCCTAATTTACATGGAAGAAACTATAAACCAAAATAATTGCAGGAAAAAATTTCTTTGAATACAATAGCCAGGGCAGAATCAAAGTCGAGAACTCTTTTCCTGCAAAGCTACAGTCTCCCAAGATTCAGCTGTGGATTTACAAGACTTTTTATTTGTTAAATGATCTTGACTTATTCATGCTCACTCACTAAGCATCTGTATGAGGCACAGATTCATGCACCTAATTCCTATTACATAGAAGTTGCATAAAGTTAAACACAATAACCAACCATCCCAAGTGCCAACAAAGATTAACAAAATTTTCTTTTAAGACGGTAGATAGGGCAGAATCAAAGTCGAGATCTCTCTTCCTGTGAAGCTTCAGTTTCCTACAATCCAGTTGTGGATCTACAAGTCTTTATATTTGTTAATTGATCTTGATGTATTCATGCTCGCCCATAAAGCATTTACGTGGTAAACAGATTCCTGCACCTATTCCTTTTTCCATAGAGGGTGCATGGAGTTAAACACAATAACCAACCATTTTAAGTTTCGACATAGATTAACAGCCCCTAAATACCATAGAAATGAAAATATCAACTCTAGTAGCAAAGTATATAAACTGCAGAAACCGAGACAGTCATGACTGTTGCAGGAAACATTTTTGTGTATGAAAGTGCATATGCGTGTACAGTATGATTACAACAAAATGAAAAAAAAAAAATTAAAGCAATAACTAATAATAAATGGACAAGAGATGATGAATGATTCAATATGAAATCTCCCTAAATAACGAAGGAAATCAAACTCACCAAAGAACTGCGTAAAGATACGCGTAAAAAAGCTCAAATTTCGAGAAACATTATACGCCATAGCCGGAGGAAGAGGCTTCACCACAGTATCAATACTAAACACCCTCTGAATAAACTACTAGGAAGAAGAAGAAAACCCATTATTCATCTAGCAACTAATTCACTCTCAAAAACAAAAGTTCAAAATATGAAAGAAACCAATTATCAAAGACCTAGTGTGCAATCAGGGAAATACCTGAAAGTTGCGCTGGAAACTGTAACGAAGTTCTGGGTCGATTTCAAGGGCTCGATCATCGTCATCTTCATCGTCAAAACGTTGGCTCTTCTTGCGAGGGACGTGCATAGTAGGCGTGGAGCCAGGTTGGCTGGTGACTTTGAGTTTTGCGTCTTTGAATTTATTGGATTCACCTTCGTCTTCGCCTCTCCATGGTGCTTTCGATAACAATTCCTTCTTCGCCTTCGTCATCTGAATTGATTTGTTCTTAACAATTTCTTTTTTCTTTTTCCTTTTGATGGATGAATACTATATGAGGCTGACTCTGCTAACGCTCTGTTCGAGGAGGTTAAGTGCTGGTGGAGATAAGATGGTGTTCGGTTATTTGAATAAACTAAATCCGAGTTTGTTCAATCCGTGGATGGAGTAGGAGTTATATAAACTTGGATCTTCTCCCTATGGATTCATCAATGCTCCACTTTTATCTCTAAGGTTTAAAAATTCTCAATCTCTTGCTATAAAATTTCTCATTTATCTTTTGAGTTTATTTTTTTAATATTTATTTTAATTATTTTTATGGTGGATAAGATTAAAATATTTTGGAAAAAACAAATAAATATGCAAGTTTTTCAAATATATTTTTTAAAAAATATAATTATAAATCAAATAGTTTATGCATGTATTTAATTAAATGCATCGAGAACTTTTTGTTTCAATAAATTCAAAAAAAAATATTAATGTATTTATTCAACTTGTTTCGATAAGATCTGATATTGTTTTTCTAACACAAAAGAATTAATGTATACATGGTCTTAGTATTTTTTTTACATTGAGTAAAAAATATAACCGTGAATAAGAAAATCAGTTGCTTATATACAATAAAATATAATTGAAAAACATATACATTAATAAAAACATGTAAGATATTAGGTAATTTTTAATACAGAAAAAGTTCAGAGTATTTAAAATTATATCATTCCTATAATAAAACATCATTATTTTTTAGATCTTGTTTAGCACTGTATTTTATAAATATTTAAAAAAAAAATTATTTTACATTAAGGTGGTGTTTGGGAGTGTGGTTGCGGTTTCTTTTGAAAGTGTTTTTCATTTAGAAATATATCAAAATGATATTTTTTTTATTTTTAAAAAATTATTTTTAACATTAGCACATCAAAATGATTCAAAAACACCAAAAAAAATTCTTTTAAAATGAAAAAAAAATCAAATTTAGATGAAATGCCGGTTGAAGCGCTTAGCCAAACAGGCACTAAACTTTTTAGTGTTTTTATATGATTTTCATATATTAATGTCAAAAATTATTTTTTTATCTTTAAAAAAAAAAAACTTTTCCTACAATGAGGGTCCAAATTCTCACACCTTAGGTTTGAGGGTATTTTTGTTATTGTATTATTTTTGTGTGTGTAATTATTGAGTTAGGAGCAATTTGGTATTTTACAAATAAAAGTATTTATAAAAAATAAAAGTATTTATAAAAAAAAATTTTATCACACGTAAACCCGCTTTGTTATTTTAAAATAGCACGTGTGATTAATTACGGTGACCAAAAATACCATTTCAGTGCCTTTATGACTCGAGGGAGGGTGCATCAAACGAACCTCTGGCTTGATGCCATTGACTTTTTCTGTTCTTTTTTCTTTCTTTCCTTCAGGTTTTTGCACCTTTCCTATAATTTTCTCAAATCAGCCCTTTGACTTCTATTTTCTTTCTATTTAGTCCTTGTTTTTTATTATTTGTTTTTTTATTTGAGATAATTTATAAATTTTGTTTTTTCATTCAATTTCTTCCTCATTCAATTCTTTATTTATTTATTTTTAAAATTTAATATTAAATTGGTTTACAATTAAGCTTCTTGGTTAAGCTCATGTTTAAGATTTCACAGGATATAAATTTAAAATCTTAACCCAACTTTAGGATATTCGTCTAGGTTTTCTTGGGTTTTTATATCATTTTTTAAGGTGTTTTCTTGGGTTTTTATATCATTTTTTTAAGATATTTATTTTTAATTTCATCCTTAAATATTTATCAAATTAGATATTAGGTTATATTTTTTATTTACTTTCTATGTCTTTTGTATTATCCTATTTTTTTAATTGGATTATCTTGTATCTTTTTATTTGTTATTCTTTATTAAAATTGCTTTTAAAAAATAAATCTTATTCTTAAATTAAATAGAATTGATTGATTATATATAGGCATGAAATTGTCACTTCATGATGTCATGTTCAATTTCTTATTTGTCGTCACGCAATATATGTAATTTCTCTAGCCGTCCATGTAGTTTCTTATATATCGTCATGCAATCTTTTTCAATATAAATTTTAATTGTCTTGATAAATATTTTTTGTGGTGAAAAATATCTATCATGAGTAACGATGAGTCTCAAGAGAGTTTTTTTCTTGCTTTTTATTTCATTAATAATATTTGTAACTCATTTTTTAAATAAAATTATTAGATTACTTAATAAATGTATGATATTTGTAACTTATTTTTTAATTAAAATTATTAGATTACTTGATTTTATTGATTTAATCAAGTTAATGATTTGAGTAACAAGTTTTTTTCCTTCTATAAAAATACTAATATTATTTAAATATTTTTTTTATATTAAAAAAATTGAACCAAATAGCGACACAATGCATTCCCTCTCTAGGATCAAACAAATTGGGATGGTCAATAACAATAATTTCAATATCTTGCTCATTTCATCAAATAAATTAGGGAAAAAATACTAATGAAATTAATTTAAATAGAATTCTGGTATTATATATAGATAGATAGAGAGAGAGAGAGAGAGAGAGAGAGAGAGAGAGCTAGCTACTGACCTGCGCTCCACCGTAGCGATATTTTGTTTTTTACCTCGTTTCAATATATAATTTTTTTATTTTTTATTTTGGTTTTTATTATTTTATTTTTTGGTTTAATTTCGATCCCTTTAATTTGTTTTATATTTCTAGGATAGTTCCTGAATTTTTGTTTGTATTTATGTATTTATACTTTTAGTTTTGACTTTTAATTTTTATTGTTATTTATTCTTGTATTAAATACAGCTTGCATTAAGAAAAAAGAGTAGGTTTAACTTTGAAAATGAGAGTAAAATTCTCTCTTATACATGTATAATGAATCTTCTGTTATTAATGATTGTGGTATCTATGTGTTTTTTTTTTTCATATGTTTTGTTTATGTGTGACTTGGTATATTTTTAGTTTAAAGTGATTTTTATGTAAAAAAAAATAAATTATTTTTTAAAAGATTGTTTTCTTCATACTATTATATTAAAAATATTTCAGAACACTTAGTTTTATATATGTTAAAATTAACAAATATTAAAATATATAATTAGCCTAATATATTTTTTAGAAAAAAAATCATAAAAATAAAGGTTATGATTATTTTAAATGCTTTGTTTATAATAAAATGAACATATAAAAAACTAAATAATCAAAATTTTTATGGGTTAATTATTTTTCTTAGATATATAGCATCATAAAAAAAATATAGGACCATTAATATTTTTTATACATGTCAAAAAATTTAGTTCTAGTTACGGTAAAGCACAGGGTAAGAGACTTGTATATTTTTTTTTATTTTAGATAATTTGACCCAATTTTTCCACCTATTTTATCTAGGTGTAGCTTTGTATATTTTTATTTATTTATAAGATATTAAATTTAAAATATCATAAATAAAAAACCCTCAAAAATCAATTTTGAACAAAAACAACATCGATTAATGAATTATTTTGATCTTTATTTCACAATTATTATAGCATTCATTATAACAATTAATATTCTAATTGTTCTTGGCAATTCTATCATTGCCACCATCATTATTATTTTAAAAAAATTCAATTATTTTATTATTTTTTAAGATTTATTCTTCATATTATTATATTGAAATTTTTAGAGCACTCAGACAAATTACAAAAAAAAAAAAACATTCTTTTTTTTTGTATATATATATATTTTAAGGTGTTAATATTAAAAAAAAATATAATTATCTTCCCATATTTTTAATAAAAAAAAAGTTAAAAATAATCGTTATCATTATTTTAAATGACATGTCTATAATAAAACAAATATATAAAAAATTAAATATTAGAAACTTTAGTAGATTTATTATTTCGCATAGATGTATAGTATTATAAGAAAACATCTAGAACCATAAAAAAATTTTATATGTTAAAAAATTCGGTTTAGATTACGGCGAATCGCAGAGTAAGTCACTTGTATATTTTTTCAATATAGATAATTTGGTTTAATTTTTTTCACATATTTTATCTACAAGTTGCTTCATATAGTTTTTGTTTACGTGATATTAGATCAGAAATAACATACATGAAAAAGACATAAAAATCAATTTGTAACAAAACAACATCGACTAATGAATTGTTTCAATCTTTATTTTTATTATTATTATCATGATTGTTAAATTATCATAATTATTATAAATGCTATTATTATTATTATTATTATTATTATTATTATTATAAATATTTAATGTTCTAATTATTATGATCAATAGTATCATTGTCACCATCATTATTGCAATAAAAAGAAATTCAGTTATTATTTTTTTATTTTTTAAGATTTATTCTTCATACTATTATATTAAAGCTGAGATTAAACTAATTTGATATTTTTCAAAAAAAAATTAGTTTATATATATTAAGGTGTTAATATACCCTCACATATGTTTAAGAAAAAAACTTTACAAATAATCATTGTCATTATTTTAAACATCTTATCTATAATAAAATAAATATATAAAAAAAAAATTAAAATTTTTATAGGTTAATTATTTCGCTCGTATGTGTAGCATCATAAATAAAATCTAGGGCCATTAATATTTTTTTTACATGTTTAAAAATTTAGTTCTAGTTGTAGTGCAGTGCAGGGCAAGTGACTCATATTTTTTTATTATAGAAAATTTGACCCAATTGTTTCACCTATTTTGTATACATGTGAACCTGTATATTTTTTATTTATGTGATACCAAATCTAAAATATTATACATAAAAAAGGCTCAAAAGTCAATTTTGAACAAAAACAACATTAACTAATGAATTATTTTGATCTTTATTCTCATTATTATTATCATAATTATTAAATTGTTACAATTATTATAGTTGTTATTAGAACCATTATTATAATGATTATTATTAACAATACTATCGTTGTCACTATCATTATAGTTATAAAATAAATTTTTATTATTTATTTATTAAGACTTATTATTTATATTATTGAATTAAAAGTATTTTAGAATACTAAAATTAAATTAATTTGAGATTTTTTCAAAAAAAAACAACAACTAAGTTAATATATATATATATATATATATATATATATATATATATATATATATATATATATATATATATATATATTGTAAGGGAATAATATTTAAAAAATATTGAAATATATAATTAGGCTCACCTATTTTTAAGAGAGAAAAAATTAAAAATAATTTTTATTATTATTTTAAACATCTTCTCTATAATAAAATAAATATATAAAAAAATAAAATAATCAAAAGTTTTTATAGGTTGATTATTTCGCTCAGATGTGTAGCATTATCAAAAAATCTAGGACCATAAATATTTTTTTAACATGGTAAAAAATTTGGTTTTACCTACAGTGAAGCGGACGACAAGTGGCTCATATATTATTTCATTTAAGAATTTGACTTAATTTTTCTACCTATTTTGTCCATGTATGGCTTCACATATTCTTTTTGTTTACATGTTATTAAATCTGAAATATCATACATTAAAAAACCTCAAAAGTCAATTTTTAATAAAAACAACATTGAGTTTTATTCTGATTATTGTTGACGGTATTATCGTTGTCACCACCATTATTATTATAATAATTCTCATTGATAATTCACATTGTTATTTTTATTAATATCATTGAAATTATAATTAATAATATTATCATTATTATAATTGTTTTTATCATTATTGATATCCTTTATATTGTTAATAAAAGAGTAAGAAAGAAAACAAAAATAAAAATTATTATTATTATTATTACGTGAATATTTGATAAAATAAAATTACCTCAAAGAATAAAAAAAACTAAAACTTTTAACAAAAGAGGGAAAAAATAACTAAATGAAAAAACAAAAATAAATATTATTAACTTACAAAAAATCATTTGACTTGAAGAATAAAATAAAATATTAAAAAAATTAAGAGAAAAAAATAAAAATTATCAATTTTCAAATGATCATCCACACAAACTAAAATATAAGGACTAAATTAAAAATATGCAACCTTAACAAAAGATAACATAATAAAAATTAAAAACAAAAACTAAAAGCATATTCATATAAACATTGAAAAAATATAAACTATTTCATAAATATATATAAAAATATAAAAGAATTAAAATTAAATAAAAAATTAAAAATATATATGATCAATTTCAATCAAATGATAAAATTGATAAAAATCTAATTTTTTATACCGAAAATATTAAGAGAATTTAAACCAATCCTAAAATTAAAAGATTGGAGACCGAAATGAAATCAAAATATATAATCAATTTTGATTTAATGATAAGATTGAAATAAATCAGATATATACAAAATAAAGAATAAAATTAAAAAAACCATAAATAAAGAGGATTTTCATATAATTTAGCTTACAAAAGAGAGAAAATTAGGGAAAAGATCAAACAACCATCATCCCTTCTTCAGCCACTGTGAGATAACATGTGCACTACATGAATTGTAGGACATGACAATGCGTCAAGAGAGATGTCAAATAAATATTTTTCACCGTTACACAACATTATATGCACTGCCTTAAAAGAGCATGAGGAAGAAAACCAATAGCGTGTCTATTAGACGCATCAACAATATCTGCATGAAATAATAATTAAAAATGTACAATTAACGAAATATTCATGTAGTCAACTCTTGAATTTTGTCTTTTATAAGATATATATGTATTTATATGTTTTTAAATAATATGAAATGTTTGAAACATTTCCGCAAATAACTCTTATATATTATCTTATTTGAGAGTAAAATAATTATTTTACTATACATATAAACATAAAAAAAAAAAAAACATGATAAGCAATTATTTATTATTTATTGACAAGGATAAAATAATATTTTAACTGTACAAAATACCTGAAAATGATGAAAAGACTTATGTGTCCAAAGCTAAAATCGAATAGCATTAAGGAGAAACAATAATTACACTCTTACAATAACAATAATATGTATCTATTACTGCCATATTTTGGTTACAGTATTTTCACGATCTCATTCCCGGCCATTTATATTTAATATGAAAAGAAACAATGCAATAACAACAAACTCAAGCAGAAACGAGAGATGAGAAAGCTCTAAGGACAAAAGGGTTTTCCCGAACTAGTTCTATGACTAGGGATAATGAAGTGCCTTAGCCTTCCTTCTTCCTCAGTCAAGTATCCTTCACAGAGAAAAAACTTGGAGAATTTGTCCTCTATAACTCTATCAACATCATGCACAAACACATCAGTCTCTCCATGTTCTCTGTTTCTAGCCATCAATCCAGCGGTGTAGATTGCATTCATTCTCCCCGGTGCCTCATCATGGTACCCAGTAGGTGCATCCACCATGATCAAGTCCCATTCTGTATCATAAATATTATCAGGGAACCCTTTGAGGGCAAGTTGACACTTGGAGATTCTCGGATCACCGACCACTTTGCAGTCATCTCCCATTCCTGACTCTATGAGCTCATTTGCTTGACGCACTCTGGTTTCGTATGTCACGTGATAGGACTCCAAAGCGGGCAGTTCCTCTCTGATATGCTCAATCCAAAGCCTTTCCTCTTCTAGGAAAACAGTGCGGCCACCATGGTTTAGAGTATCCCACATCAGACTGTCATGGCCAAGGCCAAAGATTAGGAAGTTGCAGGGTGACTTTTTTTCCAGGACCCTTAACGAGACTGAGATTTCTTTTAGGGTTTGTTGCGGGGTTATGTTTGTTGTTACATAATGGACAAGAGCATTGGCTACAGAAGGTGGGGTTTTGGTGCATGTCGGTGTCGATGGAAGAGAAGGACAGGCTGTTGCTGAATGTATTTCTTCATCAATGGAGAGATGTGATGAATCTGATGGATGATCATCGTTTTCTGCTTTGAAGGATGAGTAACTTGACCAAGATATCACCGAAAGGAAGAGGAGAATGAACAAACCGAGGATGGTGATCTTCATGTTAATGGGAGATTGGTTTTTGGACTTCATGATTCTTGATGCTTTGGGTTTTTCTTTGGAGGGTGGGAGAGAGGAGGGACGGGGGCCTTGGTTTGGGTCAGTGATGAACAGAGGTTGAATTTAAATGAGAGGAGGAGGGGTGGGGGGGGTGGCTACTAAGAGACAAGAAAGAATTTCTTTGTTGTTTTCTTGGAGAGGGATGTTTGTGGGAGATGTATATATTTTTTTTTAATTTTGCATGTGGAGATAAATTATGATCTCAAAAATTAATACTATTTTAGAGAATAAAATTGAATAAAATATATAATATCATGATTAGTTGGTCGGTTGGTAGACAAGGATAGCAATTTAATTTGAATTGATGGATACTGATTTGATGTGATTAGAATAAATGAATATTTTTTTTTAATTTAGAAAATAATAAATAAGATTGAATAATTATTGATATTAAATTTTATTTGAATTCATATAAATCTAATATACATACATACATACATACATCTATATATATATATATATGAATTTAAATAAATGAAATTTTGACTGTTTTAAACTTCTACAAAAAAAAATATGTTTTAACTCAAACTTGAAACTTGCAATACAAAATTCAAGTTTTTTGACATGGCACCGTGTTTCTTGTGAACATGAAACTCCATTTCTTTTAGTTGCTCTTTGCTGGTTGGGATTAAGTAAATAAAACTTCGACTGTTTCATGTTTTTACTAGGTAAGTACATCCTAACTCAAACCTGAAACCCGCAAGACAGAATTTAAGTTATTTGGCATGACACCACGTTCCTTGTGGACAAGAAACTCCACTTCTTTTAGTTGTTGTTTGCTGGTTAGAATTAAATAAATAAAACTTCGAATGTTTCATACTTTTACAAGGTAAATACATCCTAACTCGAATCTAAAACTTGCAAGATAGAACTAAGTTCTTTGACATGATATCACATTTCTTTTGGACATGATATATATATATATATATATATATATATATATATATATATATATATATATATATATATATATATATATATATATATATATATATATATATATATATGATTTAATAATTTATTGATTAATAAATATTTATTGAATATCTGAAATCAAATAATAATCTATAATAAATACAATATAAGTATAAAAAAATTGTGACCCCACATCCAATGTTGGTGTTATTTAATAATTTCTGTTTATTTATTTTTTTATTTATAAATTGATGTGTGAAGTTGTTGAAGACGCTTATGATACCCCGATTATTTTTCCCACATTAACCGGTGATATTAAACTTGAATGAGATAGATGTGGTCTCTAAGTTATTATTATTATTATTATTATTAATTAATTAATTAATCAATTAATTGACTAGCCGAATCTAAGGTCTCACAACACCGGTATTTTCATGGTGGATTAAAAAAAAAGTTGGTTTTACTTATTAATTTCTCCTTTAATTTTATTGAAATTGAGCAACCTAATCAGAATACAAAGATTAACAAGAAATATGCATAAATAAATGACTGGGAAATTTCAGGGGTTTATTCGCTTGTTGCATGAACAACTCACATCACCAATCTTACCTAGTTGTTTTATTATGTTAGAAATAATCCAATGAATACACACACTTAATAGTAATTCGAGTTTGTGTGAACAACATCAACGTGCACCGGGATGTTTTTTATTTTATAGTTATTACACACATGCACACGCACATACTAGCCATTTACATGTACTTCCTAATAGTTAGAACTATATTTTTTTCAATATAAAAAAATATTAAGAGTGATATTTTTTATAATATTATAAATTTATGCAAAATAATAAATCTGTGTAGAGTTTTTGTGAACCATGAATTCTCAATAAAATATATGAATTTTAAATCAATATAAATTTATTTGTTTAATAGGTTTCAACGAAAATACAAGCATAAAATTATCATCATCATTAAAAAATAAGAAGATTCAGATACCTGAATCTTCAAATTCATTGTATTAGAATTAATTAATTTTATAATATAATTTAAAGTAAACACAGCAATAAAATATAAATTTTGAAAACTTAACAGCAAAAATAAATCTTTGATTTTCCACCTTTAAAAAAAACATCATTGAAAGTTCATTACTATGTTAGTATCATTATCATGATTGTAACAGTTAAAATTATTATCATTATTATTGTCCAAACAATGAAAATCATTAAATTCCTCGAAAAATAAAAAAACAAAATATTTTTACAAAAGAACAAACAAGAAAATAATAATAATAAAATTATTATTATTATTATTATTATTGTGTAAGTAATGAAAACCATAAAATTTATCTTGAATAATACTAATAAAAACTTCAAAAAAACAAAAACAATATAAATATTATAAACATAAGAAAATAACCTGACCTGAAAATTCAAAATTCAAAATTCAAAACACACCCTTAAACAATATATAGGTGCCTTGGAAAGTCAATAGTTTATATTAAAATATCGCCTGCTCCCTATTTTTGTAAAATTTATTTTACTGTTCAATAAAAAAATCAAAAACATATTTAACCAATATTCATTTTTTTATCGACACATATGAATAAATAAGTAGTTTTACTATACAAATAAAAAATAAATGGTACATAGATATCCTGGAAAATCCAAAATACCCTAGTATTGATCGTTCAATTTAATAAAATAAAAAATAAAATAATAATTTCACTATTAAAAATTACAATAATTTATTTTATAAGTATAGTGAAACATAGACAAGTTTTATTTGTGGTTATATATCTATATATATAAGCTTTAAAAACTAAGACGTGCAAGCTTACCAGCTAGGGCACTCTTTGGATGTGCCAGCATTACCAGCCAGGTGATCGAAGAAGCAGCGATCAACATCTACCGACAAGTTTGGCAAGCACTAATGGAAATTGAAATATTTTCTCCTTTTTTATAATTATTATTATTTTTATATAATGTTATCCTCTCATATTTAATTAATTTAGAATCAAGTTTTAAGATTTATTTCATTTTTTAATATATTTTTACACAAATAATACTTTAAAAAACAATCACATGGATGGATTAAGTGAAATGAAGGGGGAAAGGATCAATCTATACAATATATCAACTAAGAAATTGCTGGGAAAATATATAAAATGGATTAATTTATTTTAAAAAATATTTTTTATTATAAATTATAATTTTTTAATATTTTTTGATCATTTTTATATATTATTATTATTTATTTTTAAACTGAAAATATTTTATCACTGGAGATGCAAGCTTAATAATACAACAAATATAATTTTTTTAGTCGAATAATTTGGTTCAGAAGTCAGCATCTTTCTCTCTCGGGAGTGTTAGGGCTTAGCTCTCCAACACAAAGAAAAGCATTGAAATATTATAATTATAAAGAAAACTACATGATGTGATGTTTTATTGTTATTAAACATCTTAGATGTGATGGGTCATAAAATTTAAATATTTTAATCTAAAATCTTCTCTTAGTTGTCCCAATTTTATTTTTTTAAGAAAAAAATTACAAAGCCAAAATGAGTTTTTTTTTTTAATTTTATTGAATTTTAGTTTTTCCATATTTTTTTATCATATTGTAAAAGAAATAGTTTTGGAGAAAAGTCACATTATCATACTTTATAAAATCTATGAATATGTTCCCATGTTTTTCTGGTTGATCTAGTTTACATATATGAATAGGTTAACTCTTTTTTTAAAAAAATATTATTTTTTTCAACATCTCAATATTTGACTGATATTTGATTTTGTGATTGTCTATTTTTATTATGATATGGTTAAATAAAAAATAGTTTTGAAAAAAAACAAATTATAGCTCAACTAGAGTCTATAACTCAGTTCATGGATTTATCGTGTTAGCTAAGGTTATTGGGTTCATAAGTTTGACAAGTTCTACTAGTCGAATATGATATTTTTTCCCTTTAATTATTATTTTTTTTGGATTTTATCCCTCAATATTGTTTTAATTTGGAAATAAACTATATTATTTATTTATTTATTATTTTTTACAGGGTTATGTCTATCTCAAATAACTTGTTATTTATATAATTTATTTAGTTATTGTTTTTTACAGGGTTATGTCTATCTCAAATAACTTATTATTTTTAGGTTGGTGTTCAATTTTATAACCATATATTTTTTATATAATTAAAAAGTAGCTTATAAAAAATTATTAAACTCAACAATATCCATACACATGGGTTGTTGAGAAATTGAGATTGATCCAATATATTATTGTCTTAATATTTATTTTTTTTTAAAATACAATTATCATCTTTAAGTTTTTTAAAAGTTATGTCATGTTTTTATCACTTATCAAAACCATATTTGAACCTATAAAATCAATTAATTCAATTTAGACTAACTTTCACGAGATTTAGTTGAAAATTAGAGTCAAGTAAACAAGTTACGAGGTTTCAAGATTGACTCATTAAGCCATATATAATAACAAAATAGAAAAAATATTCATGATTTTAATATTTTTTTCTTACATTTTAAAAAATTAATGCAACCTGAAATTCATCCATGAAAATTGAAAAGTAGCGAGATTGAAGAGGTTTGGATAAATAATTTAAAACATGGCAGGGTGAATCAAGAAAAAAAGAAAAACTAAATTTTAAAATGTATTTTCCTTGAAAAAACATAAAAATAAAAGACTTTTTAGTGTTTTTCAATTTATTTTAACGTAGTAATATCAGAAATAATACTAAAAATATATAGAAAAAAATATTTTATATATTTTCAAACAAAAATACTTTTGAAAACAATTTTAATCATAAGATATATCCTTTTTTAATTTAACAGGCCTATTAAAAAAATTTGATTAAAATATTAATTATTATAGTTAATTATAGTAATTAGATCAATTTCTAATTTTAATTTTTACTTAATAATATTTATATATTGAAATATAAAATTATAAATCTTTATGTAATGTTATAGCTGAAACTTATAAATGACAAAGGACGCATCATGTTTTTCAAATTTCTATACCAAGCACACATGCTAGGCAAGAATTAGCTAAGTTGAGGGATCAAATGGCAAAAGTGTCTTAAAGCTATTTGGATTTCTATTTTGAACAAAACTTTATGTTTGTTTGATAAGTGAAAAATATACATATATTTTGATTCCTTCTACACTATAATTTATAATGTGTTTGGAGCTTATTAGAAGTTATTTCTATGAGTTTGGTATGTCTAATGGACTTTGTGAATTAATTACTAAAATATAATTTTTTTTGCATTTTATGTTCGAACCTTGCTTCTTGTGATGATATTTTCACCAAGTTACAATTCTATAATGTGAATATGGGCTAAATCAAAGATAAAAGTACACATATCAGTTTTCCGGGAAGTTATTGTTGGAGTAAATTGGAGTTCATTTGAATTTCTATTTAGAATTGCAAAATCAGGCCCAAATCCTACCTGTAACAGGATATTTAGCTTTCATATTATATATTCAAATGAGTTTATCTTAAGCCTAAGATATCGGAATCAGGTGATTTAAAAGTCCTAACTCATCTACACATCAAGGAATACAACTCCTATGTAGGACTCTTGGCCAGATATAATAGTTTTAAAGGTGAAAATCAAGATGCTTTGGAGGATGAGATTGATTATTTGATTTAATATGGAAACTAAATTTCGAGTCCGAGAGTTTGACATAGAAAATATACACTTTAATATAAAAAAATAAAATCAATCCTCTAACATACATGAATGGAAGAATATAGATTGAATGACTGAATATTGTAAGAAACAAAGTAAAAAACAAAGTCCAAGTTGCAGCACAACCTAAATTACAACAAATTAGTGATAATAACAAAGTTAGTTTTCAATAAAAATTCTTAAATACTTTATCAACTTTAATGACCAGATAAAAAAGAAAGAATTAAAAAACATTAAAGAATCCAAAAAAAAAGTAGAATCCTAATGAAATGCAGGGAATAAAGGAAGCAAATTAAATTATAAATAACGAAACTCTCCTTCCTCTAAATAGCAACCATTTTCTTCTCTCTTTTCTGTGTTCATTTTTCAGCAACTGTAAACTAAATTTTAGCTTTTAGTTCAAAGAGAATAAATATCATCTTCATTACTAAGTTGTGAGAAGTAACATTATTATTGTAATTCTATCATATTCACGTACTTATTTATCCTAATTTCAGAATTATGTTATTAATTTCTATTCATGCCTATTGAATTATTTTGAGATGATATACATGTGTTATCTAGTTTTTTTCAATTCATAATTGTTGTTAGAGAATAAAATAAGAAGCAAAATAAAGTAAAATGATTGCCCCAACTATAACTTTAATTTATCAGGGGAGAATAAACTAAGTTAAATTACTCAAGTTTTTGAGTGATTGCTTATAATAATTATAGACTTTGTTCTTAATGCTACTAACAAGTGAATTAAAATTACTTTTCAATATTTAATTTTCATGATGGTAAGAAATTAATTAAAAAGTTTTATCTAATTAATTTACTCATATTTTTCTTGATTTCTTTTAGTCTTAAGGGACATCAAATCTATTTGCTTGAATTGAGAGAATATTTATTTTACTTTGATGAACAATATGAGAATAGATTCATAGTCTTTTGAACTGATTTAATGATATATCAATTTATCATTCTTATTTTTAGAATTTATTTCTTCAATTTTGATAAAAAAAAACCCTAACCTTTTCGAGCTAATATTTTATAAAAAAAATATGTAAACTTTTTTTCTTGGGTTGGACTTGAATAATGTAAAACAATAATTCATCATATGCATTATATATGAATTATTGATTTTGTGCAGGTAAAGCCATAAATAAAATTTGGAGGTTGAGCGACCAAACCACTGTTCCGCGAAAGGTTTGAAAGCAGAACTTGCCCTGTTGTCGAAAGACAAAGCCGGCAGCAAAGAAGCAGAACAGAGGGAGGAAGAGAGCATGAAGTTCTCAGTGAAAACATGGAGCAAGGGCAAGACCACTGCAAGGACTGGTGTATTTCAGCTGGGAAACTGCCCTCAAATAGAAACACCCGCTCTCCTCCTTTCTACACGTAAAGGGTTACCTCATTTTATTTCGCCTGACCTTCTCCCTTCTCTTCCTATTCCTGATTCTTCTCTCCTTCATGTCAGCCCTCTTCATTTGTAAGTTTTCTGTAAGCAAAGCCCTTTTTTTTTTTTTTTGGTTTTTCAATTCTTTTTCCGTAGGTTTCTCAGTTAACCATCAATGATTCGGCTTATGGGATTGAAATGCGTAGAAGGTGTTTGTTTTTCTGACTGTGAGAGTAGAAACCGTAGCAAGTTTTCATGCAAGTAGTGTTTATGGACAACTAACTAAAGACCCACAGTTATGAATAAAACGTTTATCTGCAAAGTGATATGTAATTCAATGATGTTGAGAATTTGATATGCACGGTGGATAATTTGTGATAGTCAGGTGATGGCATAGATTTCATTTATCTATGTGAGGTAAGAGTAATGAAGTGGTCCTTTGCTGTAGCAGGATTGAGGAGTCATCAAGAACATGAGGGTTAGCTTGTTTAATGTTTTTCTGCTAATAAAATGTAGAAACTGTGGGATATTTTCTTAGCATCTTAAGGGACAGTAAAATGCTTTCATGGGGCTTGGTCTTTTTTCCGACGAGTTTATGGAGCTTAACTTTTTGTTCGAGTTCAATGATTGATTTGTTGTGGATAATCTTCCGCTTTTCCCCCAGGGATTTTAATCTTTTTTTTCTTGTGTTGCTCCCCTCCCCATTTTCTAATCCTTTTCTCTTTCAAATACAAGAAAATGAGGATAATCTGACAATGTAACTTTGAAATCTCTACGGTGAGAAATTTTGTGCATTATTTACTTGACTGGTTCGATGTGACATTTTTTTTACTGCAGCATGGAAGGAATTTCATCAAAAACAATATCCTCAATTGGAGGACTCCATAAAATGCTTGGATTGCATGATTTTGGATTTGCTGCTGTAGCAAGGGATTCCATTCAATGCCTTCCAGAATGTAGCGCCACAAATAAAATTGGTGCATCTTTTGAAACTCCTTGTGGTCGCCTTTTGGTAATTTGGCTTACTTAATTCATTTAATGTCAAGTTCTATTGGCTGATTTTTCAAGTGGATTGCTTTTTGAATATTTCAAGCAAATACGTGGTGCAAAGATTTTTCAAGCAAACTGTTAATTTGCTGGCAGATTAAACCTGCAGAATACATGGGACTAATTTCTTCTTTAAGGCCAAATTTTTGGGCCACTTTGGCTGATGAAGTACCTGCATGGGTATCAAAGAAGAGGAATCAGACTTCAGTCGATCGAACTTTAAAGTGGCTTGATGAATGCATTGCACTAAGCCCGGTAAAAAAAATCTCTTTTTTTCAAGTTCAATCAGTACAATTTATCTGAAATCCATCCTTGAATGTGCCAAACCATCCTGATGGTTGATTTGTTTGGTTAGTCATAGTGCTTTGTAGTCTTGGATTAAAACTAGATTTTGTAGGACATGCATTGCATGGAAAATTCAACACATGAAATATGATGGATTATTGAGTTGTCATTTAGTTCAGTCGTGTTAGATGTAAACTTCAAATTTATTGAATGGAATTTCAATGCTCTAGGGAAATATGATAGTCTTGTATTGAAATTAGATTTTTGTAGGAGACACGGCATACAAACAATTTGATTTTTGAATTTGATGGATTATCGAGGTGCCATCTAGTTCAGTTGTATTATCTTTAATATTCAAATCTTTTAACTTATGGAATGTGCTTTTGATGCTTATGGGGAATAGATGCTTTGATATCCTTGTTATGTTAAGCTTGTGGGATAGTTTCAGGTAAATACCATCCAATTTTATACTATTGATATGCACATTCACATGTAAAAACATCTTACAACAAAAATGTCTCCTAAGAGGTTGTGAAGTTTCAGTATCCAGTCATTCATGTCTCTTGCTCTCTCTTGAAGATGTCTTGAATGATTTTCAAATAAGCTATTTTTACAAGGTAATAAAGTCATGTCCAAGGTCCATATATCTAATTAGAGTAATTGAATGGCATCGAAAATGCCCCATAAGAAATGGAAAACAAATACAAGAAAATAAAAATGAATTATTGAATTTGATGACTTCTTCAATTAGATTACATAATAGAGATGGGACAAAACAATATTGATGCATATCTTTGCTAAGATATTGATTGTGAATGCAACATTAGCTATATATAAGCCAAAACTGATTATCAAGGAACAATTAAAATTTTTATTTCATCTACCGTGATCAAGTATTTAATTAATTGTCATCATGGCATTACTTGTGTAATTTATTCTTTCATTCCTAGAAATGGAAAGAAAAATTATTCATATCATGTATCAATTATTAAATTTAGGCAGGTGGAGTTGCTTTTGGAGCCATTGTTGGAGGGTCTGATATAGAAGAACGGAAGCGATGTGCACAAGAAGTAGTGAAGCGCAATGTATCAGGTATTGTTTTTCTTTTCTGTTTGATTTAAATTACATTTCATTCATGATATTTTGGTTATTGGTGCTTTTTTCCACATCAAAATTCTAATATAGACGAGGAGCAGGGGGGTAAATCTATGCAACTGCGCTCTTTTGCCTTGGTCACCTTTTAGTTATCTTTCCCCTTAATTTTAATGGAATGCCAATTTCTTCTGACCACCACAATGATAAAATAGTGGAAAAACTTCTTTTTGCTCTTTCAAAGGTGGGAGATATTGCCCCTTCAATTACCTACTTGCCACTTTGAAATTTGATACCATAATTTTTCGCAATAAAAGAAAACAACATTAGATTTCAGTGGGTAATGGATTCCATGCTATTAGGTCAGAGAACTATGCTCTGCATTGAGTAGGGCTCTACGTATAGTCTGATGTTTGAAGGCATCAATTTCCTTTGTAAGAGCTGCGCTTCATTCATGGAACGACTGAATGCTAGATGGCTTTTTGTCTTTTCACTTCTTTATTTTTTCTCTCATATGTTCTCCATTTGCTAGGAGTTTTTGCTTGTTTAGTTATATGTATTTATAAAAAGATTCTTATCTTTGTATATAGAATTGCTTTATTTAAATCTTCTTCTCAAATTAATCAGAACATGCATTTTGCAGGTTATTGGATTGGAGGATTTGGATTTGGAGAGAGCACTGATGAGCGCCCTGCTTTGCTTAGTGCTGTAACTGTGAGATCCTTAAACTCTAAGTTTGGAAGATTCACATTTTCCCTTGACTATAGATGCAATTAAGTATGCAATAATGACAAATCATGAACTTAGATCAACAAATTTTACTTGCCAATTGGCTTTGCAAGACAAGGCCTTTTCCAAGTTTTTAGATTTCTGTGTTTGTTTTTCATCGCTATCTTTTATCTTCTCTGACTCTGGGAGTTAAATTGATTTCATTTTATTGAATGATGTTTAAAATGAAGTTTCTTATGGTAAGGAATATTACTTGACAGCTCTATTTAGGCCTTGGCGCTGTTGTATGAAAACATGACTTGAACACTGCATAAATGGTCCTGTGAATTTGATTAGGATTATAAGAGATGAATTATCTACTGGTTTAAAAAATTGTCTGAGTTTTAATGCTTCCATGACACGATCAGGGTAGTTTACCAAAGGATGGGCCACGTCTGATCAGTGGATTAGGACTACCAGGTATCTTGTGGACTGTTTAATAATTCTTTGATTTTGTTTGTTCAATTAGTTGCCTCGGTTATAAGAGAGTTTCCCATGAATTTTTGCAATATTTGAGTATCTGTTGGTAAAAAATTGTAGGCCCCTTCTCTGATAATTTGAGCATTTGATTCCACTGGGGTACAGATTTTGGTATGTGAGCCAGCTCCTTCATAAGGCTCTTCAAAAGGTCCTTGATTCAAGTTTTTTCAATTGAAATTTGCAATCAACATTTGGTTTGGTCCAAGTTCTGCTTTGGGCTCCACATGCTATCATGGTATAGCACACAAGGAGGGAGGCTGGTGGTGTTAAAAGAGTTTATAGGTTTCATTTACTTTGTTGAAATCTTTCCAGATATTTTAAGCCTTTGGGTCTAAATACATTCTAACAAAACAAGTTCACAATGTTAGCTTTCACTTTACTGTTCAGATAATTTAATCCACGGAAAATATTCATTCTCATGGATTTTTGTCAATGAAAATAATTGATGGAATATAGTTGAATGTGTTAAAGGATTTTCTTTTATTGCTTTGAAGTAACACAATGACCAAATTAGTCTTTAAATATATAAAATGACGAGAGTGTCTTTTTCAGATTAAATGTTTCAACAAAGTTCATGCTTTTGTGTGTATATATATATATGGATATGGATATAAATATGGATTATGGGAGTGGATTGTGGAATAACCACTGAATTCTGTTCTCCAATGCTTGTTAGAGGAGGTGTTGCAGGGTGTTGCTGCTGGCATTGATCTTTTTGACTCATCGTATGCACCTCTGTTCTCAATTTAAACCTTAGAAGCTTCTTTTTCATTGTGATATGTCTCTAAACATGATTTGTTTTTTTGGGCAACCTTTTCAGGTATATTTATCATCTAACTATTGGAGGCTTTGCACTTACCTTTCCACTGTATAATAAAATATATGTTTCTGATTTGAAGAAGACTGGTATGGGAATTTACCAGACAAAGATTAATCTGAAAGCAACTGTTTACAGGTAATGGGCTTGTTCTTTGACGTATACCTCTATCTACCTGGATATTTTTAATCATCTCATCTGTTGGATTGAAGGTTTTAAGCTCCTTTAACTTCTTGTCCTTGTTGAACATATTATGTACTGGAGAGAGTATTAGATGCTAAGCATTTTCAGTCAAATGTTTTTACTGAAATATAAAAGCTTTACATTTCTCGGGTGGGTTATTATTGACATTTCAAATATAATGTCTGTTAATGCTGTACTTTTGAAGGTAAAATGAACCCTTTTTTTGTGGTGATTTCCTTTCTACAAAATAAATTTCACATGACGAACAAGTTCACAAATTCTGTGATTCATGACAGAACTGAGATTAGATGGTGACCTTTTAGTCATGAATTTGAATAGTGGACCTAACTTTTCTTAAGCTTATTTCTCTAAACGGAACCAATGCAGAAATGTATCCAAATAACTGTGCTCATTTCTAAGACGGCCCATCTTGCCGTTACTCAAAAGAAGAATGCAGCCATTTTATTATTTGAGGGAAAGTATTTCCTATTTCAACTAGAGTGCATTCTTCTTGATGGCTGTTTACATGCTCTCGTTTCAGGAAAGATGTGACGCCAATTGTTGAAAGCTGCAGCTGCTATACTTGTCAGAATCATACTAAAGCCTACATCAATCATTTACTCAATGTTCATGAAATGTTGGCCCAGATTCTACTAGAAATGTACGGTATCCTTACTTTCCTCTATTAGGACAACGGCAACGATGATGTTGATGATTTATCCCTTCCATTGCAGACATAATACACACCACTATCTGGGGTTCTTCCGGTCAATAAGAGAAGCAATCAAGGAAGGCAGATTTGAGCAATTTCGGGAGATGTTTATTGAGAAAAGGCGTAATCATCTTGCTGAAGTTGCTGCAAGTGCTTGATATGCTGTATTATTCTTAACGATGAGGGAATGAGATTGAGATTTAGAAGAGAGTACAAGATAGAAAGGAATTATGTCTTTAATACAAAATTTTGTTGTTTTATTCATCGATTGCTTCTTCAATACAGAGTTCTTATTTATATCAGATTGCCTAACTAACTTCTTCAGAACAACTAACTGTCATTGCATGTTTTAACTATGTGATTGTATCAACTTAACACTGTTGTGACGAATTTAATTGCTAGTCAACTGATTTATCACCATTCTGTTTACTGAATGTTCAACTTCCTTCTTTCCCACGTAATCAGTTCTTCAATCCATCAATTTCATTCCAGCTGCTCTAACAATTCTTGATCTCAAGAATGAAACCTTCTTTCCCTCGCTAGCCAACTCTTCAATTCAACAACTTCAATCCAGAAGCTCTAACAATTTTCCATTGCTTGACAATCTAGAACTCAAGAATGAATATGAAAGTCTAAAAATTGCTGCTGACGCTCTTCTCATGTCAATCCAACTGTTACAGCCTTATCCCATTTCTTCTTTCTTGCGACCCAAAATTGCAGCAGGCTATACCTAGATTCTGCCTTGAACATCTATTAATGGAATATGTTAAGTTACCACAGCAAGATCCCCATTTTTTCCCCAGCAAGGATACGTGGAATATAGATGAATTTGAACTTTGTTTTGGTAGCAAAACTTGTATGCACCTAAGAAGTAGCGACAGCACCTCTCATTGCATCATTTACAAGAGGTCAAGTTATGAAATCTGAGATTGTTATTTCAAATGCACCAGATGCAAAAATCCTTCACAGTCAGGAAGAAGTTGTTGGCATAAAGATAAAGGAGAAGGCAGCGGAGAGAAGAAATCAACTAAATTTTCAAAACATGATCAATTGTTCTACTCTTGTTTAAATGTAGAGCACAAAAGATAAGATGTATGGTATTTAGGTGGTGGCTACAATCACCACATTACAGGTGATCAAATAAAACAACCTTTATGAATCTCGATGAAAATTATTCCTGAAATGTAGAGCTCGGTGATAGCAAGAAGGTGAAGATTAAAGGAAGATGATCAAATAACAACCTGAATTGGGTTTGTTTTGGCCTATTAGACATTGATTTATGATTTGTTTCAGTATTAGACTTGTAATGGTAGAATAATATAAATTATATTTTGGAGTTTCACCTACTAACTTAAGTTTTTAAGTGAGATAGTTCCTTAATATAGTATCAGAGCTTTGTTAACCCAATGATCATGAATTTGAATCTCACCATCTCCATTTTATTTGATAAAAATCAAGTACAAGGTAATATGTGCTTATACAAGTTTCAAGCCCAAAGGGCTTTCACTTGAGAGGGTGTGTTAGAGAATAATATAAATCATATTATGGAGTTTCATCTAACAGTTTAGATTTTTAAGCGAGATAGTTCTTTGACAGAAGTTTTTGATATGCAATCTAAAAGAGGTCATTATTGTTATTTATAGTAATTATATATTACTTTTATGACTACAATTTTTGACATTTATAATGATTTGAATAAACATGATTTTTTCCTTACTTTGCATGTTGTAGATAACATTTTTTTGCATGGGAAAATATTATAATCTGACTTATGAAAAAATTACAGTTTTATGGTGTTATTTACATTCTTCAAGTTTTTAGATATAAAGTTATCTTTAGGTCTTAAGTTATTTTTTTTCAATATCTTTGATTCTGAGGTACAAATTACCTCTAAGTTAGAGTTTCAAACATGATATTCAGCTTTCTTAGATTGGTTTTCTTATTTTATTATGATTATGATGTTCGAATTAAAAAGATCTACAAGACTAAACATAATATAGATGGAAGCATGCAAAATTACAAGGTGAGACTTATTGCAAAAAGCTACTCACAAGAGGTAGACCTCACAAAAACTTTTGCACCTATTGCTTGAATGGAAACCATTAGAATTGTTCTTGATTTGGCAGCTCAATTACAATTACAGGTTGTTCAACTTGATGCTCTCTTCAATGGAGAATTGGAGGAAGAGGTTTTTATCAAGGTTATGTGATGAAAGGTAAAGAAGATAAGGTTTGTCGACTTCTTCGTAAGGCTCCTCATAACTTAAAGAATGCACCAAGACCAATATGGAACAACATGATTGATTCATATTTTCATCAAAATGGTTTAGATAGATGTCAATCTAATCGATCACTATATGTGATGAAAAAAAGAGCAAATTCTTGTAATGGTTTGTCTTTATACAGATAATTTGATATATGAAGGTTCTAATAAAGACAAGGTTAAAGAACCCGAGAAGGTAATAATAAAAGAATATGAGATAACAAATTTAGAGCTTAGAGATATTTCCTTGGAATTCATATAAAGCAATCAAATTGAGAGATTTATATCTCTCAAGAGAGAGCTCTGTTGCAGACTTTCATCAAAAACTTGAAATAATAAGTTGAAAACTAGCAACTCCAATCAATGAAAAATTGCAACAAGATGATGGTGAAGAGAAAATGGATTCAAATTTCTTTTCCTTAGAGCATGGTTAGTTCCTTGATTTATCTCACAAACAAAAGGCCATACATAGTTTTGAACCAAGTAAGCTTTATTTTGCAGTGACAAAAAGGATTCTATGTTATCTTCAAGGTACCAAGAATTTGGGAATCAAATAAAAGAAACAAGAAGACAATAGGGTGATTGGATTTTACAGATAATGATTGGGTTAGTACTCTTGATGACAAAAAAAGCACATCAGGAAATGTTTTTTTTTTCCTTCTCAGGCTCAAATGTTAATTCATGGAGTCAAAGAAAGCAAAGTTTAGTTACGTTGTCATCAACTGAAACATGATATATTCAAGCTAATGAAGCTATTTTTGAAGCAATTAGTTAAGGAAGATTCTTACTAATTTGCAGCAAAAACCTTCAGAACCTACTACTATTTTATGTGATAATATGTTAGCCATACTATGACTAAGAAGCTAGTTTTTCATAAAGATCAAAGCATCTTGAATTGCCTTGTCATTTTATTCATGAAATGGTTAATCTTTATTTAACCAACAAATGTTCTCACTTTCTCTCCTTCACTGAAATGTTGGTATCTTGCGAATTACTGACTCGTCCAACCTATGATTCCATATGGCTAGAGAGAGGGCTATGAAGAAATCTCCAAAAAATAAGCCATCCCAGAAGATTAAACCAGTTCGGCTGGAATCACAAAAATATTCTAGCCAACTAGCAAGAAAGCTCTGCTCTTGATGATGGGCACAAAAATAGCTAATATAAGGAGAACATGGTTTGAAGTAGGGGAAGGTTGTTGATAGATAGGATTATGCTGGTTTCTGAAGGCATGAATATGGTGTTTTCTATGTGTTGGTTCCATTGCTAAACGAGTTTCAATATGAAGTGTTGGATTCTACAAGTAGAGAGACGAAAAGGGAGGTTGACTGATGGGCTTAGCTTCTTCCATAATTTTTTTTTCTTCAATCAAAATAAAGACAGAATAGAGTTGAGAGATGATCGGAAGCTTAATGGAAAAGAAATGAATTTGAACCCAACAAGCTATATGTGGTGTACTTGCTTCCTGTTATTAGACCTTTTTTTTTTTTTTTGCCTCTCATTTTTCTTGGGAAATATCTTTTTTTTTTGTTAATTTATCCTCAACTTTCTAAGGTTTTATAACATACCTTAGTAGCATAGCAAGACTTTTTTCTCTTAAAAAATTTGTATTTTATAGATGTTTTTGCTCCCTTTTTTATGGGTTAATTAGAAGGCCTGCAAAATATTGATGATAAAGGAGTTGAGCATTACAATTACATTACAAAAAAAAAACTAAAATATTTGAGGAAAACATTATTTACCAAGAAACATAATTATTGTGCATTGTAATATTGCCATAATGTTTTTTTCATTTAGATTTTATTTTCTTTTTAGCTTTCTCATTCAAATTGATTTCATTTATGATTAGACTCGCTGAATTTTTGCAATGTCATTGTACTCGGTTGATTTTCATTGATTTTGAACAATTATAGCTTTGAGGATCAAATTTAAAACTAAAATTATTATTCAGGAATTGAATTGAAAGAAAAGGAGGAAGTGACTTGTGCATGTGAGAAGGGATAGCACACTTTGGTGGCATATGCAGTGACCAACGACTTCCATTGACAATCTTTTGCATCATTATTTAATTCATCTTTACAACCTCTTCCTTCCACCATGATGTGTGTACACAAAATAAGTTTGATTTAACTTTGATAACCCAATCTTGTTTTCTTTCTTCTCTTTTCTCGCTCTTTCATTTCCTTAATTTTCCCACCAAACTCTCTTTAAAATTGCAAAGGGCTATAATTTATTTTTTATATTAAATTTGGTCCTCAAGCTTTATATTTATATTTTAGTTTTTAATTCTATTATTTAACATTGTGTTGACTTGGAACAAGGTATTGTTATTTTTCTCAATTCGTTCTATTAGGTTATCTCGGTATCTTCATTATTTACTTGATTGAGAATTGGACCTCATGATTAAAATTCTTCAGATCTTGTGATCTTGTATCATTTGAAGCTCAAGGATCTTATATCTTGAATTAAGCTCAAGCTCATATGCTCAATAATTAAGCTCAAGCTTATGTGATCTTGTATCATATATATCTCGAGGATTCTATTGAAACTCCAAACAAAGAATAATGAAATATGAGTGTATTGAGAAGTTATTACTAGAACAAAATAAGTCAGTTCACGAATCCATGTTGGGTGAGCTTAGGGATTTGATTAGTGCGGTTCGTTTCTAATTGTACTCTATTTTGCAACAACTACAACTATCTACTACAGGAGAGTCCAGCTCTGCAAAACGATCTCTAGTTATTCTAAAAGAAGATAAAACATCTAAAACTCATAAGAATGGAGATGAAAGTATCCTTTCCAACACATATAATTCTAAATGTGACTTTTATAACTTTGATTGTAATGATGTGTATAAAGTGTTGTATGGATGTGATTAATATTTCACGATTAAAGAGATAAATAGTAGTGAGAAAATCAAAATGGCCTTTTATTACATAGATGGAAGGGCATTATATTAGCATCGAAACTATATGAGAAGTGTAGGAAAACAAAGAGTATTAGTATTTTGGAATGATTATATGGAAGCTCTATGTTATAGATTTAGAGGTCACAAAGACCTTCTAGAAGAACTTAATACTTGGAGTATGAATGAGACTTAGAAACTTATATCCAAGACTTTGATATATTATGGAATAGGGAAAATTTTAATGAGAGAAAGATTTTAGTATATTTTTAGGGTTTAAGGTATAAACCTAAAATCTAGAAAAAAAATTCACGCCTAAAATATTTTACAATGCTTATAACCTTTTCATATTATATAAAATATTATTACCTATGAATATCCTCACCAAGGTTATCCCACAAATCTAGTGAAATGAATGTTTGTTTCAAAATGAAGGAATCACCCAATAATCAATAGAGAAAAACAAATATAATTGGATTAACTTTAACAATTGGCTCTTAGAATAACTAAACAGTAATAAAAGTGAAAAAAATAACAAAGTTCAAGGGAAAATAATTTAATGCAAAATGATGAAATTAAAAAAAAAAATCATAAACAAATTTAAGTTAGTTTAGGTTAACTTGAATAGCTGCCACATGATATGAGATTGAGATTAAAAAAAAAAAACAAAAGACCTCCAAAAATAAGGCCATAAAATGCCCAAGTTAAATAAAAAAAACATTGACAATGAAAATGTAAGATGACCCAGGTTAGCTTGACCAACCTATTCTCAAAATAATGAAACAAAAAGAGAAGTGATAAAATTACAATGCTCAAGGGCAAATAATTTAATGAAAAATGATGATATAAATAAAAAATAAAATCATAAAAATTGAGGGAAAGAATCAAGTCAACTCGGGTTAACTTGATTCATCGTCATTCATGACATGAGTTTGAGATAAATAAAAAATAGACTTTGAAAAAAAAAAACTAGCAAAAAAGATCAAAGCTAAATAAAATAAAAAACATTGACTAAACAAATACAAACTAACCTGGGTTAACTTGTTTAACCCATATTTGGAATAATCTAAAATAAAGAAAAGTGAAAAAAAATCAACAAAAAAAACATTTGAGGATCATAGTTAACATGACTAGCTTATTACCTGAGATATGAGATTGTCATAACTCAACAAAAACAAAACACACAAAAAACAATGAAGCGAAGGGTTTAATAATCAATTGTCAAATGATGAATTTGAACAAAAAAAATTCAATTTTGAATAAAGAACGACCATGTTAAAAGGCAACCATATTAAAAAAAATATATTCAATCATAAAACAATTTAAACCCAAACAATACAGACCAAACAGGATATAAAAAATAAAAGACAATAATTATGGGCTAAATTGAAAAAAAAAACTATGAAATGATAAAAAAAAAAGTAATTTAAAGAATGAGGACCAAACTAGATAAAAAAAAAACCCAAATGAAATTATATGTTAATGAGAAGAATTGGAAAAAAAAATCAAGAAAAGGATAAAAATATAGCAATCAAAATAATAATATATGGTAAAAATGAATTAAGAAAAAATAGATGAAATAAAATAAAGAGACCAAATTAGATTAAACAATCAAATTGAATAAAATACTTAGATATGAAATTGAAAAACCCCAAACTTTAAAAAAAAAAAAAAAAAAAAACACAAAAGCCATACAAACAGTAATTAAAAGAAAAAGAGGATCAAAATTAATAAGATTATAAATCAAAGGACACAATTGTTTCTTTTTCAAGGGCATGATCGTAACATGATAATTTTTTTAGGACAAAAGAGCCCTTCATCCAAAGATTAATTGTCTTTGCTTTTAAACACAAAATAGTCATTATACTGTAACAAAAATACAATTACAATTACACTAATACTCCAGTCCATAGTTTTCTGTATTAATCTCCAACCCATTTTATTTTTCTTTTATATTCTTTTATTGGGTTAGGAAGTATCTTGCTATAGGTGATCATTGGGGACGTTAACTAATTATCCGTAACTATAAATCGGTCTAAGAGGGGGCATATATGGGGATAAAATAAGTAATTATCAGAATCACTGGCCGAATTAAACTTGAATAATAGAAAGCAGTATACCATGAAGAGTAACCTTTTTCTCACCTTACTGTCGATCTTTCCCCCACAAATGGAGCACAAATCAATTCCAGTTCACTGTGTCATGGCAACCTTTGATTACTAGGGACTACCATGATTACATGTAAGAGATATTGTACTTGACTGGTGAAAAAAATAAAAATAAACTTGCATTTCACAGACAAAGTCACTAGTAAAGTGGGAGATGTTCGTATCAAGGGGAACAAAGGAAATGAAGGCAAGCAATAGCAACAAAGGAAATGCTCGTGCAATATTATAAAAACCAAAAACTTGTTAGAATTCTAATGAGATTAGCTTTGTTTTAGCTGTAGGATTCTAAAGAGATTAGCTCTCTTTTTTAGCTCTAGTCTTGCAACTAGAAGTGCCTTGGTCATCAAATCATACTGGACTAGTTTTTTATCAACTTTGTTTTGTCCCAAATCACCATCAGAATTTCATTCAAATGTTGCTCCTCCTGTCTTCATGTGCCATTTTCCAACATAACATTCCTCACCATCAATTTCTTTACCATTAAGAGTCTTGACAACTTCGTTAGCATCCTCAGCTTTTTTAAAGTTCACAAATTCAAAACATTTTGATTTTTCATCAGCATCCCTCATCATCACAGCACTAGTGATTGAGTTTTTATGATTATCTTTGATAGGATTTATCATAGCTAAACGAATTGAATACTAAGTTTTGCCAATTATGGCACTCTTCTGAAATAGCAATGACTAGCCATGCTTATTGTATAGGATGGTTACTTTATTAGTAAAAAAAAATATAATCTGTTCTGTGAGAAGCATTCTCCAACAACTGCAAAATGGGGAGGGCAGACGTGCGAAATGCTTAAGATGCAGTGGACTGTTTCAAGTATGCAATGAGATCAGCGCGGTCCTGTGGCTTCTTCAATCCAGGGAAAACCATCTTTGTTCCAGGGATGTACTGCATAAACAATTTTCAATATGGGTCAGCATTGCAAACTAAATAAAATAAATATAATATAAGAGGCACAAACGCCAGTGTCAAGACATGAGTTCTTCAACTGTATCTATGATAGTCAGATGATTCTACCAACTATAAATGCAGGCTATCTTATAAAATTGAATAGAAACGTGAAAATTCTTTTCATACACTAGGATAAATATCATCAATGATGGGATCGCTTTCCTTGGCTATTCAAC
The DNA here is from genome assembly GCA_015731905.1 of Salix dunnii. NCBI lineage: Eukaryota > Viridiplantae > Streptophyta > Magnoliopsida > Malpighiales > Salicaceae > Salix > Salix dunnii. The sequence continues at coordinate 13,596,963 of CM027677.1, read as the reverse complement.
CTGGATCTCAGCAAATCCTAAACATTATAATCTAAAAGTTCTCCATTTGCAAGTCCTTCAATTTTTAACCCAGCCTTCCTTATTACTAGACCTAACATATTGCCCGGTATGTTTCTCTTCAGGACCTTAAGTTACCAAATGCTGAGTAACAATTTCATAACTTGATAGAAAGCGACTATTTTCGGCTATCATGACAGAATTATCACAAAACTTCTTATAAATCATACTTCTTAACCAGTTAAAGACACAATGTCAACGCAATAACCATGTCAAGTCATGTTATGCTTTAGAGTTGATTAATACCTTCTTGGGGTTTAGCAAGTAATCATACAAAGTGTTCTCCTCCCACGTGACAGCCATGTTCTTGTTAGCAGCAGAGTAAGAGTACCCAGCGGTTGTTCCTGACTGCCTTCCAAACAAGCCATTCAGATTGGGTCCTGAACATTTAAACAGTCGAAGCAAATTAAAACCTTAAAAAACACAAACTGATCAAATAATTTTATCCCAAATCTCGGAAGAAATTAACAATCTAAAAATGTTCACTAATTAAAGGCCACATCCCAAATCCCATAAAGAGTTACAATCTAAATTAATTTAATATTTACTTAATTAAATCCATTTCTAAACCCAGCTTCCACCTCTCACCAAAATCATAATTATCTTGCAAAAACCTTAAACCCATCAGGAAAAAAAAAACTCCACGGTTTTGTCCATCTAAACAGATTAGATCCATAAATTACTGGAGATGAAAACATAATAATCAACAAAATAAAAGACAATTTGACCTCAAAATTAGAAGATCCGAGCAAAAAGAGGGGGGCGATGAAGTTACCTTGCTTATGACCGGCACCTTTGTCGACAGTATGGCATTGAGCACACTTGACCTTAAAGATCTTCTCTCCGGCTTTTGAATCGCCAGGTGGTGCCTCGGCAAACGAAGCCATTTCTTCTCTTTCGAATTCTCTTCGCTTTTTTGCTCTCTGCTTTCTAGAAGGCGACAGAGAACGATGGGCTTGATTTATAGAAACTAGAGAGGAAAGGGAGAGTTATTTTTGGGCTGCTTTTTTTTTTTTTTTTTTAATTAAAAAAAATAGAAGAATATTCGAGAGGAAGGGAGGAGGGAACGCGGCGTGCCAGCCACACACCGTGAAAGAAATTCAACCTTGACTTGTCTTCCTTTACGTGGCGGCGTTTTAATGGTTGTTTGTTAGGTGGTTGTCTTCTTTTAGTTTTTTTCTTATAAGAAATTAGGTTCTTAATTTTGCTATTATTATCATTTATTTATTTTTTAAATTTTACTAACTATATTTAATGGTATTTATTTTAATACAATTTAAAAAAAATAAATTATAAAAATTTTCACATGAAGAGGATGTATTGAATTTTAAAAAGGATTCGAATTCATGCCAACACTATTAAATTTAATAAGCTCACATGATTTATCTATTCATTGTTTAAAAGAGTAATCATAACAATTTTTCTATTTATTATTATTTTAATTAATTTATGATATGAATATTTTTTAATAAAGAAAATAATAATGAGCTTATTGTAAATTTATGAATTCATTGATTTAATATCTAAATCACATTAGATTTATAGTTAAATTGTTGAGAAACTTGATATGATGATGGTCTAATTAAATGAATAAAATGAATTGATTTTTTTCTCATCGAACTTGTTCATAAAAAATGATTTGTAGTTAGAAAAAAAATCAATTAGAGTTTGGAATTAAATTGTGATCTCTATACTTAAAAGAAAAAATTGTCATCCCATCACTTAAACAATTTGTAAAAGATCTTTTTTAAAATGTAAAGAAACAATATACTAATTGATTAATATGCACTTTAAAATTTAATGTATTTAAAGTAAAAAAAAATTTAATTATCAAGATGACATATCTTCAAACTAGTCTAAACTATCTTGTTGAATCGAATAAAATATGAGCACATGACTCATTAACATATTTATTTAATTAAGATGAAAATTGTATTAATCAAATAATATCTATAGAATAAATTACCCCACTCGAATCAAATAGAATTTGAAATATATTTTGAATTCAATTTTTAAATTCTAAATCTAAATCCCACTTGAATAATTTAGAGTTGAAGATATTTTGAAATCAATATCTAAGTTTTAAACCAGATTTCAAATTTGAAATAATAAATAAAATAAAATATTAATTAATTTAAGAATTTAATAAATTACTATAATTATAATATTATAAGTTAATAATAATAAAAAAAAAGGTCATGCTTGTAGTCCTTACTTGAATTAAAAACCCAAGCCCTGCACATGACTTTTTTATTTATTTTATTTTAGCTTTAGAAAAAAATGACAAATTATCTACTCTTATTTTCTTTGGTTTTTTTATCAGGTATGTTATAGGTCACCTGTATTAGCATGTGATCTACTAACTATTGGGAAATTGTCAAGACTCTAACCATTACTTTGATGACTTAAAAAAAAGAGATTTTTTGCTCTAAAATTTCTTTGTCAACCAATTTTCACTGGAAAAAAACACCTCATAAATAATATATAGCTCAAAAAACAAATCTCAACTTAAAACACCTTTAAATTGATTAAAAACACATAAGATTATATATATAAAAAAGATGTCAATATACTTTTCAAGCATTAAAAGACCAAAAACCATCATCATCACACTCATATTGTCAAATGAAATCCTTTGACACCAACCATAATCATTTTAGTTGTCAAACAATAACCTTTTCCCTCTTTATCATTTTCAGGTCAAGTTATCTCTCTTCGTTCTATACTATAAATAAAACAAAACTTTAAGAACAAAATAAACATTTGTTATAAAGTCCTCATCATCCATATATTTCTTTGTATTTTATATTTTAGTCTTTTGTCTATTAATTTAGTATGTTTATCATAAATTTAAACCTAATTCCATCAAATTAGGCTGTGGAAACATCTAATTGAAAAGGAGAAAGTTTGAAAATGAAAAATAATAATTAAGCAGCATCGTTATGCATATAAATAGTAAAGCTCCATTATTAAACCATTTTTTTAGTTTATTAGTTAATAATATCTTTAAATATAACCTCTAATCAAAATTAATTAAGAAAAACACAACAAGAGAACACTGAACCTACAATCTTCCTTTTTCCATATAGTCTGCTAAAATTCATTTTCTTATATAACTACATGAAATTGCATTTATAATGAATTAATGCAAACCTATTAAGTTGATCATCCAGAGTAATAATTTGATTAGTGGAATCAATAACCTTAATCCATTAATGAGAGATCAAAATCCAAGGTTAGATTTGGCCTTGACAAAATAGTGTTGACTCGGATGATTCCAACAATATCAACAACACCAAATAAGATTGTATAAAAAGAGGTTGTATGCATTCTCAAGTGCTATTTAAAGCAAGTTGGCACCTTCTACTCATTATTGCGTCTCTTGCACACGCTATTCTTTTCTATTCTCCTTTGTTAACTTCATCCCTCAAATCTGTCATAACTTCTCAATTGATTGTCATTCAATTTAGTCCCTATTTGGTTCCAATTTCCATCCAATTTTGTTCTCCTTTATTCCTCTTTCAATCTAGTTCCCTCCTCTAGTATCTCTTTAAATCATGTAAGTCCAATACTACACTAGAGAGTAAGAGGCTTATAACTAAGATTGTCAAAAATATTTTTTCGACAAGACATGAAAAATACAATGTAGACTCAGATTGTAAAATTATAATTAATCTTTTTAACTAATTATATATTGAAAATTACAGATAAAAATTAAATTATATTAAAATTTGATAAAAAGAGTTAATACCATTATAATCAATAAAGTGACTTAAATAAAATAAAAGAGAGATAATATGAAATAAAAAGTTAATAACATAGAGAAATAAATATCCAAGAACAAAACTTTCCAATACATAGAGAAAATCACTAAATGATAGAAATTAAAGAAAACTTGGAAAAAATGTTGTTGTTCCCATTACAACAAGTTCTTAATCAGTAAAGCTTCAGGTTAAATAAAACCAATTTCTAGAAAGAAGCACACAATATAACCTTATAAAACTCAAGATTTTTCTTATCTCTTCAAACATTTTTTGTATCTAGTTTGATGTTTATCTATGTGATGTGAATTGTAAAATAATAATATCTTTTAATAAATATACAAAAAATATTAAAGAGTTTTTTTAATAAACACAAGGGAAATATAAAACATATACACACATAAAAAAATCATGCTATCTTTGAACATACAAGATAAGACTATAGGTAAATATCCTTTTCAAAAAATACTTAAAACCTAATTTAATAATATTTTAAAATTTAATGTAATTTATTATTTTAGAATTAAATTTATATGTTGAATGATAAAAAATAAAAAAAAATAAAAAAAAATAGGAAATAATATAAATGGTATAAATTGTTTTGTTTAAATGAGTCTTTTTTTCTTCAATATTGTAATTATTGTAAAAAACTATAAAACTTTTACAATTTTTTTTGCAACTATTAATTCAAAGCTAATTTCAAAAGTCAAACTTACTAAACTCGGTCTAGTTTGACTGATTTTACCAATTTTGCACCGAGTCAAGTTTAATTTTACTAGTTTTCAAGTATTTAGTCTGAATTTGCATTTTAGATACATGTTGACTTATAAAATCATATGATTTTACAAGTCAACTCATAATTTTGACAATAATGCTCGTAGTTATCCCTAAAGATAGTGTGAGGCTCAGAAACCTCATTAGAGAGTTTTACTATTTTGACAGTATACTAAAAAGTGAGACTTGATATCAATCGCTATAGATGGTGTAAAGCCTAGGAGCACCACTAGAGAGTCATGCCAGTTTGAGACTGCATTGAAAAGCAGTATATAATAAATACATGTCAAAGATAAAATATTTTTGTTTTAGAAATAAAATACATTCATATAAAGGATAATACATTCTAAAATGATTTTAGTGTTAACCGTGAGGGATTTTTCTTCCTTCTAAATCTAAAAGTGGTAGGTGTTTGATTTTACTATCTTGATAACTTTGAATTGGTCAGCCAAGTTTTGACTCAAAGGTGTAGTAAGCCTTTAGGATACACCAAACATCTATAGGTTGGTCCCTCCTTGTTCTTATTTGAGTTTTCATTCATATTAAGAGACTTATTTTGTTTGTAAGGTCTTTCATATTGGTTATCATTGTGTCTTAACATACTTTCCACTTTCATCCATATATAATTTTTCATGACTTGTTTCGATATGACCAATCTTCTGCTTGGTAAGGTACAAAATATTCTCTATAGAGCATGCTTTGCTATCTTACTTATCAAGGTATTTAAGACTTCTGACTTAAACAACTTGTTTAACCTTGGGTACCTCTTTATCAAACCTCTTCAAATATGCCTATTTGGATTTTCCATCTAACTAGGTAACACCAAATAATTCCATGAATTTTTATTAGCAAGTATATATTGCAACAACATGCCATTAACTTAGATTAAAGGTCAATGAATCCTCCAATAGAGCTTAACTTTAAATTGCTAAACTAGGAACATGCAAACCCTATAAGGTTATAATGAGGATTTTACATATTTTTTCACTATCCTACATGACCAACTCTAAGCTATTACATATGTTTTGCACATGTTTTCCTCAGGTTAGTGAGACATCATGGTTTTCTAGTGTCATTTTTATAGAAGTATAATATTTGGGGACTCGAGTATTCAAAATTTATTTAGACAAGGAAGAGCTACACATTATAAGGGTTACAGATATTTTTCTGAAGGTGTTCAAATATAGATCACCTCTCAATTCTTTGTTTTCCGGGGTCTATAAAGCTTAGAGAGTTTGGTGTAGAACGACAAGTTCAGTAAAAGTGTTTGTTACAAAAAAAGAACATGGAGCTAGCAACCCTTTGAGGGATTTAGGAAAAGTTGTGGCAAATTGGATGTTATTTTTCCTAGACTCTTCCGAGTAATGCCATTGTCCACTAGCTCTAGACTAGAAGTAACTAAGGGTAGTGGAGTTGAGACACTAAATGTTGTTGAGGGTACCAAAACTTACTAGGGTGGAAAAGCTTGTTTGCCAACACAATCTCAATAAGGACTTGCACTTGATTGATGAGTTGTTGAAAATTAGGTAAGGAAAAAGTGCATGCGATGACAAGTAGCCCCACGCATTCTAACCTAGTTAAGTCTTTGTTGGTTACTATGAGATACTTGGAAATGTCGTTTATAAGTTTTAAGAATAAATTCATGGTTTTTTGACCATTTCTTATAAACACATCAATTGATGATGTCCCAAAACCCAAGGTGCTTAGAAATAAGGTTTATATGGTTAGATAATAGGTTGATCACTTAATTCTTATAAGTTGATCCTTTTTTTTTAGTAAAGATTACTGACAATTTGAAGTGGAAAGTCAAAATAGAAGGTAGCTTGGTATGGAAAGCTAAATACTTGTAAGTTTTTATTTTAAATATGAAGACTTTTAGATGTTTAAATAATTTATTTATAAAGAGAGAAAATGCAATAATATTATAGAGAGAAAGACTCTAAAAATATGTATGAAAATATAAAGAGAATTAAGAGATTATGAACCTTTTTATCTAAAAGATTTATGAGGTATTTATAGTAAATGAATCTTGTCCTTTTATTTGATTTGAGGGGTTTAAGAGTATTTTTTTTCCCAATAGCATTAACAAGAGATAAAAGATCATTTATACTTGTATTAATAAGAGAAAAATATATTTTATATAAATATTAATGAGATGGAGAGGTAGCATGTCACAAGAGATCTTTTTTTATATACTTAGGGGATAAAGAGAGTAGGGCCCAAAATATATTGAGATAATAAAAATAATGAGGAACCTACATGGGGTTTCAAGAATTCTTGAAGGATCCACGTGAGGTTTTGAGAAAATTAGACTAGGAATATTGGGCTTAAATGCATGTCTTAAACCTGTTTAGGGGTGAAAATAAGCCCAAGCTTGTTGTCTAAACCCATGGATATTGTAGGGCTTAATATTGGTTTCCAATGACAGACTTAAGTGTTTTCTTGAGTCTATAAAGGTTATGAGATACACAACCAGATGTGGGCAAAACCTTCAACAAGATTTTTGCTGGGCATGCATTAAGTTTAAAGTTAATCTTAACCCATAAGCATGAGTCTAAGTCCATGAATTATTAAGCTAAAATAATTTTTTTTAGCCCATGATTTTTTGGGCTTTTAAAATAGGTTTGGATACATTAATTTAAATTAAATTAAAATCTTTGTCTAAAAGTTAAATAAAGGATAGTTTTCTTAATCTTAGAGAAAAAGAAACTTATTGAAGGTATACAAATAACACATTATATTTTATACAAACTCCAACACTATATCATTATATGTACATATACAATGATTATAATTGTCTTTATATAGTTGTGCTAATCACTAAAAAGATGAAAATAATATTTTGATTATTATATATATTAAGTACCACAATTATATACGGATAATTAGATGAAATTCATTTGAAACATTTGACATGTAGAAATTTTGAAACATGAAGTATCTTTTTTAATATATGTTCAAATCAAAATTTGCAATATTTTTTTATTTTGTTTCAATAAATAAAACAGAAAAGCCATATTGTAATAATTTTAATGCATTTTAAAAATACATATTAGACATTGTTAATATTAATTACATGGCATATTATTAATTAGATAATCTCTATATGTTTTGAAGACGAGCTGACCTTATGATAGACAGGTACGAAATCCTACAAAAACATTCTTTTTTTTTCTATAGGTAACCCTACAAAAACCTTGAAATAATTTTATTACACAGTTTTAACTGGTTTAGTTAACTCTAACCACAAAGAGGGAGTACTGCTCCTAGCAGTTCCATGGAAATCTCAAAACTCTCCCACAAGAATCTCAGGTACCTCTCAAACCCTTATTATAATCTGATTTTCCCTCTCCTCTCCCAACAGTCCCAGCCACAACCCTTTTCAAACCCACCGTACCCATCTTCAACTTTTCTTTGTTTCTGTAACTATCCCAGTTTATCCGCGTTTTCCTCAAATTGGTCACCTTCTGTATCAAAATTTATGGGTTTTCCTGGATGTAATGGTAGGTACAATGGTCATAAAAGTCAAATTTTGAATCTTTATTTGTTCAAGTCAAGTATTCATGGTTGTCTTCGAGGTTACAAGACATCATCCTTTGATGCTTATAAGGAAATGGGCACTGGTAGGATTAGACCAAAGGCAATGCAAAAGCAACTCGCAAATATTATTGACTTGATTAAGAGGGATGAGTATGATTTAGAGTCCAAGTTGGATTCTTTGAGGGTAAAGCTATCTATTGCTTCTGTGACTCTGGTTTTTCATGTCTTGAATAGTGAAAAGGTGTCTGCTTTGCGTTTCTTTCGTTGGATTAGACTTTTGCAGCCTGAATTGAGATGTAATTCTGATATTTGTAGCTTGGTTATTGATAATTGTGGTCGTTTAGATGATTATGATGATATGAGGATTCTTTTGAATGAGTTTAACGAGAACCGTTTATGTCTAACCAAAAAGGCATTTGAATTCTTACATGTTATGAATGTGTCAAATGAGTCCTTGGTGGAATCCACACAGAGAGTGATTGGCTTGTTGCGTGAAGTTAGAGGGTCATGCTATGGTTCGGGGGTTTCCTCATTGTTGGAAATGTTCAGTGCTTTGGGATTCTTTGACATGGTTAAGTTCGTGATGAAGAAAATTGAGAGGAAGATTTCTCATTACTATATTTATATTAGGGAAATGTGTCGGAGATGTGATTTTAAAGGGGTGAGAGATATTCAGGATGAGATGAGGGAGGAGGGCTTTGAACTGAGTTCCCGAATTTACAACTATCTAATTAGCTGTTTGCTTAAGAATGGTGAATATGCCGATGCTTGTAAAGTATTGACGGAAATGCAGGATAAGGACTGCCCTCCTGATGCATTAACCTTTGAGATTTTTATATATTACTGTTGCAATAACGGCAAGACTGAAAAAGCGTGTCACTATTTTGATGAGATGGTTGCAAGGGGTCTTGAACCTCGGCTTTCAACACATGCTGCCTTTATCAAGGGTTTTTTCTACTCAGAGCAATATGAGGAGGCATATAAGTACGTGGTTGATTCAGATAAGAAGTACAAGTGCTCAAGCTGTATGAATTACAGCTTGCTTGCGAGGCTTCATCAGAAAAGAGGAAATATGGTGATTGCCCAAAATATACTTTCTGAAATGATCAAGAAAGGTCTTAGACCATATTTTAAAGTGTATATGAAGGTTTTAAACTGCCTCAATAAATCAGGCAGGGAAACGCTAGCCACAGATTTGCAAGATCGGTTTCATCAGCTTCATTCAAAGGCTTAGTAAGGTCACCGCAAGACTCTTTTTTTTTGGGCTTTCTAATCCTTTTGTTTTCCTTTTAAATCTTCATTTTGTTTAGGAAATTGATGTTGATAGCATATTAAATTGGCAATTAGAAGCATTTTCAGTTGAAACAGTAAGGAATTTACTCTTAGATTTGACGGTAAGAGTTGATAGAAGATTTTACTTTGGAAGTTTCAAGAAACAGGAAAAAAGAAAATTTGTCACTCGGAAGCTTCATTTGCTCTTCCCCTCCAGCTCTGGTGACCAAAAGTGGAAGGAAACGAGAGAAAACAAATCATATAACAAAAACCAGTTTGGCCCTTAGCCATGAATTCTGATGGGAAACTTCTTTCAATTTTTTCCTTCAAAATATTCTTGTTTGTTGATCAAACGTTTCAGTGACTCGTTGAGTTAATTTGAATAACTGATTAGGCTATATATGTGTTTAGGCTCTTAAATATTTGCCACTGGATCATTGCCGTTTTTACACACCTCATATTTTGTCTGCATTTCTTTTAAAGCATCACAAATTTTTAATAGTCATTCCTATTGTTTGTTTTAGTCATTTTGGGCAGTCATTAATTCTTATGTCTGAGTAATAGTTTTTACATGCACGCTGGTTCTCGTTTCACTTATAATTCTTTTTCATTGCACGCTGATGAAATTTTGGCTAGACCTAACCCTCTTCCCATCTGATTCACTGCTTCCGAATTATGATGGAAACTGCTTTTATCCTCCATCAATTGTTATCTTTTGGCTAACCATACTTTTGATATTGAGGGACTTTACTCGATTAGGATAATCACTCAGGTTATAATACTGAGACTCATAATCACTTTCAATGTTTATTTTCTGACACACCACTGTTTCAAATCAACGATTGTTGTTGTTCTGAATCAATCCTTTGTTCCTATGTTATCAAGTTAGACAAATATCTTGTAAGGTGAACTAAATATGGCTGATGACTGTTCTCGTGCTGCTCCTAGCAGAACTGTAGACATATGCAACAGGACTTTATTTCTTAGTGATTTAATGTATTGCTACTTGTTTTTGCATTTGTCTGAAGTCTTTGAGCTTTTCACTTTTTGCTGGATGGTGCGCTACTCTAGGAAATGAGTGGTAAAACTTACAAGCAAACTGATTATTAGTCTTTTGAACGATCTCTTTGTGATCTATGATGGCTATCCATAACCAAAAAACTGTTGTGCTTTCATCTTCTCCCCTTTTTGTGAACTTGTTGCTTGCTCCAAACCCAACCCATCACCTGCTATGATGAAGTGTTAACACATATTGGCTGAGGTCAATCATATCTTTTGGATTTTATTAGTGTTCGGTACCACATATTGACTGAGGTCGATCATCACCTGTTAAGATGAAGTGTTTCTCATATTGGCTGAGGTCAATCATACCTTTTGAGTTGTTTTAGTTTCAGTAATGGCTTGCCAAGAGACTGTACTAGCCTTAGCACTGCTGGCTAGCTTTCTGTTAGACTGAAAGTACCAAAGTCAGAAAAGGAAAATAGAAAACAAGTACATGCGGTGAATGTGGGAGTCAATATGATTGTTTTGTTCTTTATCTAATGGCATTGAGGTGACCATTGCTTCTGTGCTCTAATTATTGTTTGCTTGTTCCATTCTTAGAGTTCCAGCAATTTTTATTTACTCTTTAGCTCCATGCCTATATTAACTTTTAGAACATGGCTATTTTTCTTGCTTGCAGGATTATTTGTTTGTTTCCTTGGATTTGAAACTTTGGCCGAGGAAGAGCTGAAACAACTGGAGATCTAGGAGGATGAAAGATCTGCACCTGTAAATCTTATCAATCTCCACTCACAAGTTTCTCAAATGTGCCGACCAATTCATTTGCAATTTAAGGGGATATTCATGTTCCAGAGAGGAACACTGAAAATGTATAATGATTTTGACGTGGCTTAGAGGCAAAGAAGAACTCAAGCCTGGAGAAAACATGAACCTCGCATGATTGCATTGAGTAGTGCAGTGGTAAAGTGCAATGTTTTGTTGGGATAAAAGCACGAAGCTTCTTCCAACATCACATCCTTGCTCGAGGCTCGCCCTCAGTTGGTTTGCTCTAGATGCAGAATGCATGTCTTGGACAAGATGGATGAGCACTAGTGATATTTATGCTTCAAGAAAATGACAAATGAGGTGTGTTTGATGCATGTTGTGGCCAACCTCTCACTATCTCATGTCCTGGCTGATAGGGACTAGCTGAAAAACACTTGTCTTTCTATGCCTTAACAAACATAGAGATCTCTCCCTCTACGGGTTTTGCTATTCTGTTGTGGGGCACAAAATGAATGGCTTAGTCAATCTGGAAGCCATCTGAGCTGTGGTTATTCTGCAGCTATATTTCTTTTAGGATGTGGAAAAGTTGGACACGGTCAGATTTCCGTACTTGGGATATCGAAGGCAGATGTGTTTTCCCAACTTTTCTTATTATTCCAGGAAACCTTTGTGTACCCCAAGCATCATTTTCCGGACAGGACATGTGTAAGAAATTAGATTTGTGTTTTATCATGTAATAATTACCGCCCTGATCTAACATTAAACTCCTCTTTGATTTTCGTAGGATTTAGTTGTAAAATAGAAATAGCAATCGCAGCTGTTTCAAGTCGCAGCTGAACCATTGAACATATAGAAATCCCCATTTTTTATGCAAAATAAGTGAATATTGGAAGAGCAAGTTAGGTAAGTGGAAGAAGCACTCATTAATTACAACAATGACAACCGCAAGTTAGATAAAAAATTACGCATAAAAAATTTCTTTCAACCAATACTCGAGCTTCTGCAGAGGCGAAAAAGGAGAAGAGAATGCAAGAGGCATTTGTGTAAAGAGCCAAGAGCAATGAGTTGTAAATGGAAGCTCTCTTTGAAAGATCTGAAGAAGGTGAGCCATGTAGCAGAGCCAATGGTCGCAGTCACAGTTTTGCAGTACCTGATGCAGGTTGTTTCAATGATGATGGTTGGACATCTTGACGAGCTTTCACTTTCTGGGATCTCTAGTGCCTCATCTTTCACCAGTGTTACCGGCTACAGTTTGCTTGTAACTACTTTTCCTCTCTTAAATGGAAACTGCACCCAAATACTAGTCTCAATTTTTTTGCACAATTCTTCAATCAGTAAAGAACTTTTGCTATGCATAAGGGCTGATTTTAACTCAACTGCTTTACTATTTGAGCTTTGGCCTGCCTGAACTTAGATGGACCAAGTTCCATCTGAACTAACATGCATGTTGGTTCTCGATTAAGTTTCGTCAAACATGACATAGCTTAATCCCATATTTCTGAGTATTTGATAATATTTGCATCAAATTGTTACCTAGAGAAGTTTGGGTGAATTATGTTTTTGGGGGAGTGAGTACCGCCTCTGTGTGAAGTGTAATGTGCGACTTCGCTGTAAAACCAAGTGCTGGAGGTAACTTGAGGTATTCCCTTACCCTGTAGCTACCCTATGAGCACGAAAGGATGAACACAAACTCTAGGGAGCTCGCAGAGGAAAGAATGAGAGTAAGCCTTTGAACGGTAGAGGTGTTTAGGCAATGTTATACTTAATTTGAATGGTCGATCCAATAGTGTCCACAACCTCTGTTAGTTTTTCTGTCATTTGGCCAAAAATTCATATGAAGAATATATTGCAAGGTAAGATTATCCTTGTGAAAAAGTGATAAGAGAGATGTTTAATCATAAAGCATTGTAAAAAGGTTCTATGAGCAAGAGCAAACATGATGTCGGGATGTTCCCTTTTCTGGTAGATTTCTTAATTAGATATGAACGTGAAGCCAAGTCTAGATGACCTTGAGAAGAGTATATCATGGCTTGTTGTACGCCACTCACTTTAACATAAATCTGATGGTGAAAGGGTTCTAATAGGAAATGAACGGGTAGGATATGTATAGTTTTTACTTTATGTATGGTTAATATGTTTATCATCCTTGACTTTGTTTTGGTACAAGTTCATCCTCAAAGGAAAAAAAAATCAAGGAGGGAGGAGAGACATAAGACTGCTAAAGTTGTTAGAAGATATGAACAAGTTATCTCACTAAATTTGTCCCTAGAGTGGGTTTGCCTATCAGACCTAGAAGTATCATCAATCAAGTAATCTAACGAGATTTAAAGGCAGAAATGAAGACTAATAAGGCAAATATATAGGCCACACACAAGAAATGTACATGAATAAGGGCATTGAAGGACTCGCCTGATGAATTCCTTTTGGTATTTAAGGGGTGTAAAGCCTTAAATCTATCCATTGGGGACAAGGTTATTTAAAAAATGAAGGCATTTTATCTGATCTAGCCTAACAGATCATTCATTATGGCGAAGAAGTGTTATGGGGTCACACTGTCAACATCAGCATGAACGCTCATATCAATTTGCAGATGCTAATTGCTGATTTAAATGTGACTTGCTTTATTCGGAGCAGTGCATTCGAAATATTAACTTGCTGTCGAGCGAGGTCCACAAATTAATATATATGGAATATGATCCAGTATTTATATAATGCCAGGAAGGCAGGGATAACATCTGCAAAAGAAGTTTCATGACTATACACATGTAAAAGGTTTTTTACTATAGAAATAATACAATTTCTTTTATGTTTTTTTTTGGATTGGAGTCTCCAATCCATATCTGTTGTTCTTAAGACATTTCTACACTGAAGTTTTGTTTTTATAGGAAACTTCAGGAATGCATGCTCTAGAGGGTTCTTATTTAGGGACATATAGTTCGGAGATGAAGGGCGAATCTGTGGTCTATGGTTAATTTTAAGGCTGCTTTCTAGGACAGTGATCATGATCTCTGGGAAAAGAAAATGAGTTGAGCTTTGGAAGGTGTAATGAGTTCTACTTTTATGCCTGCACCAGGCATAATTCTGCATACAACCAGATTTGACAAGGCATTCCTCATTTGCGCAATGACATCTATACAGATATTCAAACAAACCGCATACAACCGGATTTGCCAAGCTTTGCGCGTGGTATTATTTGTTTTGAATCATCTGAGAAGTCAAACCTGAACAAAATGTGATGTAATTCAGTGAGTTCCAAGTACATTAAAGATAAACTTTTGAAGCTACACTTAACATGTTGCTTTGACTGTCAAACAGTTCGGATTAGCGGGTGGATTGGAAACTCGCAAGCCTACGGAGCAGAGCAATATCAAAAGCTTGGGTTTACACTTACTGTGCCATCATTTCCTTGATTCTGGTCTGTCTCCCCATATCCTTTTTATGGATGTTCACAGACAAGCTTCTTATCCTTGTAGGCCGAGACCCTTCAACCTCCCATGTCGCTCGCACAAACTCTATTTGCCTCATCCCAAACTTATTTTCATATGCTATACCTCAAGCGCTGATTCCGTACTTCCAAACTCAGAGTTTGATCCTTCCAATTTTGCTTAGTTCATTTGCCTCTCTGTTTTTCCATATACCTCTTTGTTGGGCTCTAGTGTTTAAAGCAGAAATGGGAATCGTAGCAGCAGCATTAGCCATCAGTTTATCATATTGGTTCAATGTTGTCTTGCTTGGGTTTTACATGAAGTACTCTTCCGAATTTGAAAAAACTCGTTCTGTGTTCTCGAAGGATGTCTTCTTTAGCATAAGGGAGTTTTTTTGGCTTTGCTGTTCCTTCTTCAGTTATGACTTGGTAATTTCTCCCCCAAATCTTCCAACAAAATAAATAGTTTTTTCCTCATCCTGTTGTTATTTCCATGCCAATCGAGTTCCGAATATCATCTTTGGTATGCCAATTTCTTCAGTCTTGAATGGTGGTCTTATGAGGTACTTATTTTGCTATCTGGGCTGTACCAAATCCTAAAGAGGAGACCTCTGTGCTTTCTATATGGTATGGTTCCTACCAAAATTTTATTCAGTTGTGCAAAAGCTTTTAAATGGTACATTTTTAATTTCTTCAAGTATTGCTTGCAGCTTCACAATCACCTATCTGCATTACTTCATTCCTTATGGGTTTGGGGCCACAGCAAGGTTTTGCACCAAATTAGTCCAAACTCCATTGCATAGAGATCATGTAACTCACTTTTGTTTTCCTTTTCCTCGTCACTCTTCCTGAAGATAAATGTTCAATCTTTTTGTAGCACCCGGGTTTCGAATGAGTTAGGAGCTGGAAATCCTCAGGCAGCTAAAATGGCTGTCTGGGCGACAACGGCTATTGCACTCACCGAGGCGATTATTATAAGTATAACTCTCTTCTTTTGTCGCACATTCTGGGATATGCATTCAGCAGTAAGAAGGAAATTGTAAATTATGCTGCAGATATGGTTCCTTTCATTTGTCTGTCAGTTATCTTGGATTTCTTACAATCAGTACTTTCAGGCAAGTGTCATAGCTTTTTCTCATTTATCTGTTTATTAGGGCAAGAAATCTCTTCTATCACTCTAATCTAAACTTTATAATAGTCAGCAACAGCCTTCTTCAATATACAAGAAAAGAACATAAAGCTACCTGCATTAGTCGATAATAGTCTTTCTTATGTTGTTTCATGTTAGAAAATAATATAGATCATATTCTAGGGTCTTATTTAACAACTTAAGTTTTTAGGTGAGATGGTTTCATAATATAGTATCAGAGCCTTGTTGATCCAGTAGTCATGAATTCGAATATCACAACTCTCATTTTATTTAATAAAAATCAAGCACAAAGTTGTGTTGGTCTATACAAGTTTTAAGTCCAAAAAGTTTTTACTTGAAAGGGTATGTTAGAGAATAATATAAATCATATTCCTGGACCTCACCTGACAACTTAAATTTTTAGATGAGATGATTTATTAGGTGAGATGATTTCTTGATACAATGAGATATGACAAGAGTGCTGCTTTCTGCTCTGCATCAGGGGTTGCTAGAGGAAGCGGGAGGCAGAAATTTGGAGCCTACGTGAATCTTGGGGCGTATTATCTGGTTGCGACGCCTGTAGCAGCTGTGTTGGCTTTTGTTTTACAGTTAAGGGGGAAGTATCTTTTGATTGGATTGGCAACAGGATCATGTGTACAAGCTACTCTGCTAGCTCCCAGTACAATTTTCACCAACTGGCATGAGTATGGTTTTAATCCTAATAAATTTCTTCCTCAAATCGATTTATTGCTACGCTGAATTAGAATGTCCAGCATGTGAAAAACCATTGCTACAGTTCATAGTTTTGGACTGAACCAGAGAACTGTTATTCCTGTCTGAATTCCGTACCATTTCTTCTTTTCATTTGTCAAAACATCGCTATGCATGGCAGCCAAAACCTGCTCTAACTTCTGGATTGAACTTCCCTTGAAATCTTGCAGGAACCCAAAGCTAGAGAGAGGATATTTGAGGGAAACTCACACAGTGGATTAGTCAATCGTGAAAAAAAATCATCACCAAGTCATTGAACTAGATTTTGTTATTTCAAAGCTACTAAATTTTATTTCAGAGATCGCCAAGACTTTTGAGCTATTATCAGAATTCATTCATGTGAACGAGCACAAATTATATCTTGAAACTAACTGAACTTAGGTAAATAAGCCTTTGAGAACGGAAAATTCCTTATTTACAGATCTGCTGTTTACTCATACAGTTATTCTACTTCCTGTATTAAGATTTCCTGTCTAAATAGCCTTCTGCCTAGCTATGTTGACTAATCACTGTGCATGTCCTGTCATCTGCAGTTCAGTACATTCCCCCGAGACTTACGATTCAGTAAGCTGTGATCATCACACGACCTCGATTCCCTCCTAAACGCTCAACGCCAAATTGGCATCCTCTGTCTGCATGGTAGCATTGTATTAGTCCATGTCACAGAACAAACATAATTTTCAGGAGATAATAATCCATGAATGCCTACATCGATGTGTCTGTGGAGATTGTGAAGAAACAAATTTAACATTTATCAACGTTTAATCAAATCTACAAAAAATTCTGACTCCATGTAGTCAATTTAAGAGCAGGAAATCACCAAAGTTTCCAATATAATAGACTAAGAAATAGAAAAGAAAAGTAGATGTTTCATACCTTGAATCCCTTGGATTGCACATCAGGTCGACAGACTGGGATGTAGCAATCTGAAATTATCAAAATTTAACATTGTCGTAATCTATACGGACACATTGTCGTGAACTTATTCAACCTTGCAGCAGAAAAAGGGAAAAAAATGATCTCAAACGTCCAGGTTCCAGGTGAAAAATTAAGAACTATAGGCAAATAAATGAGAAATGGTGTAAAACTTGACCTTATTCACGGGCTTTAGATTAGAGGCCCTCTGAATACTAGTCCCCTTAGATGACACAGATTTCGGTTCAAGTCCAGCAACGATTTCATCGATTCCCTGCAGATAATGGAAAAAGGTATGCGTCAATTGAAAGTAAAACTTTTACTAAATGAACGAAACAAAATGATGTTCATTAGCTGAAACAGACAGAAATATCAGATACCAGACAAACTTGAAAACCAGATCCATGATAATCCAGAAGTGTCAGAAGAAATTATCATGCGAACATGGATCATGCAGATTCAACATGAAAATAACTATTAAACTTCAAAGAAAATATAATAACCGTAAAATGATGCTAGCTGGTAGTTTAGAGGATGAGCTTGTCTAACAATAAGTAAGGATAGAATCAAAAGACTAGACTAGACTATAAGCTATGTATAGTTGCAGACTATATTACGAACACAACCAGGTTTACCTTTGTCTGCCTCTTTCCTTTGAGAGAACTGATGGGTCCACACTTAAGTACAGTGTTCTGATTTGATTTATTCCGGTCAGAAAGATTTTTTAACCTGATATTTGTTGAAAAATTCAATTCAGTTTCTAATACCTTAAATCATCATTACAGTGAAAACCTTGTTAGCTGAAGCTGAAAAGCAATTGGCAATAGCCATCAGCCATTCATTCGGAATTGGAAATGCTATAAAGTTTTATGAAGGGAGGAGCAATTATGATGAATTACATGACTTTTGGTCCCTGGTTTCCAGACTCTCTACTCTTCGGAAGACTATGGTGGCCACTCAACCCCAAAGACCTCTGACCAAATCCATCACAGCTCCTGAAAAATTATCCAAGTTAAGAACCTGATTGAGGGGTGGGAAGAGATATCTTATGTACAATCAAACCTTTTGTCTACACTGATTTTTCTCAAACGACTAATGTTGGTGATCTCTTTTGAACTTCTCTGCATATATAAATGCAGATGAACAATCAGCGAAAATCATTAACAAGCAGACAAAACTGGGACACCAAAGCGAACACAGACCAGACGATCTACCTGAACAGATCGAGTGAGAACTGATGGTGTTGCTGGGAGCCTGTCTGCGAAGCTTTTGGGAGTTGAATTTGTTTTACGTAGACTTCCTCTTATATTAGAAGAAAGTGAGACCATCTTGTCCGTTTTTAATGAAGCACGAGGAACAGTTGTACTGGATTGCACTTCGCTAAGTTGTCTACGATATTGAACCCGGTCAGATTTTATGTTGCTTGCAGTCTTAGAGGTAATTCTTTTGCCTGGAGCAAGACTAACATCTTCTTTGCTCTTAATTTCCCTACAAACAGATGAATTTGGCTTCTGAGATCGCTTAACCACATCTTTGCTAATTTTGCAGTCCAACTTTGTCCTGTTTGCAGCAGAAGAGACAGTCCCCTGGTTGAGAACATAAATTGATAATAAGAACATTGCCATTGGTAATTGGTAGTGCAAACACAAAGCCTTAACACAAATTGCAGAGAACAAGTAACATAAGTCAATGTGTCCGGAGACCATTTCAGTATCACCATGGCAGACTATGTTGGCAGTGCAACAATCACAACTACTTGGAACGCAACATACTTATTCAAGAAAAATAAATGCGAGGGGCTAATCAGACAGGTGAGGGGGGACTTTTATTTTGTCCACGACTGCATGTAGTCATTCTCTTGATACGCCACTCACAGCCTCACTCTTGGGTTGAAGGGGGCCCAAACCACTGTGATGGGGTTGCAAAATAGAGAAATGAGAGAGAATATAACCAGCAATATCTTTCTTTGTATCATGATATTTGGTCTCCTATTCTTTCCAATCTCCAAATGATTCAAAGCAAATGATCAACAAATCTTCTATATATCAAGAACTAGCAACAGTGCATGTAGAAACAAAGCTCTTTTGGTATTTGCATACAAGATAGAGATACCTTCGGTCAACATAGATCAAAAGCCCATCTCTCAAAAAGGAAATTAATGGGCTTGATATGCAGATTTAAGAAGAAGATTATTAGCTCCTGCATGAATCATCAGTTCTGGAATCGGTAAAGAAGAGTTGACATGAAATGAAACGTTAATTGCTTACCTTTACCCTGACAGAAGATCCCTGCATCATCAGTTGGCTTCCACCTTGCTTGACTTCATTGCTGACAAGGCTCTCTTTCTGGGTAGTTTTGAAAGTACTTTTGACTGATGGACTACATGACGAAGAACCACCTTCCATAGAATGTTTTGCTATTCTGGAAGATACGCATAACCTCTTTTCACCATCTTTGCTAGCCCTGCCACTGTTCCCATCAAAATAACTATCTTCTTCTGCTCCATCATTAATGCCTCCCGTAGATGGGTTAACAGTATCAGTGGTATGGCTATCTAAAACCTGAATTTTATAGTCATTGCTGTGCTTGTTTTCCTCTTTTGATCTATGAACATCAGCAACACTTTCTTCCTGACGAGTATTGCTAGGTTTAATATCCTCTTTCGAAGCTTCAAAACCAACACTATTTTGTTCTTGTGCAGTAATCTCCTGCCCATTTTGATTGGGGTCAGTTTGAGTAGTTTCTTGTTCTGCTTGCAAACCTTTCATAACTCTAATTTTTTTATAGTATTCCTCAAAATATGCCTTCTTCTGAGCAACTAGTCCTGGTGACTTGAATTTTTCCAACTCCTCCTGACATCTGTTGTGGGAGAAAGCAGAATATTTTTCCCATGCAAGTGTGTCTGAAGCATATCTTCCAAAAGATATTGAATTGCAATCCATGATTTGGGAGATTGACATATCCTGCTTTAGATTTTAAAGATATTTAAAAAAAAAAAATTGAACAGTCATGATCAAATTAACAGAACAGCTTGTAACAGTCAATAATCATCTGCAGCTCTACATATCAATCAGTAACTTAACTCTTCACTTTAAATAATTACAGTATGAAGTTTGCAAGAAGTCTAGTTGAATCAGCTTAAATTTATGGTTTCACTGGTTAATGCCCAGGGTCTTGATCTAGCAACTTTCATGCTAATTACCCTCTTGATTAAACTACTTGTCACTAAAAACATTTGGTTTTGTTCATATAATTCAAATTCCTCAGGATTCTGAAAATCAATTAAACAACCAACATAATATTACACAAATGGCGTTGTGTTCCATGATGAAAATTATTCTTCTTTAACACTATTTTTTGAAGTTTTTTTTTTCTTGAAATCTTGCTTGAGAACATACTTGTTTGCAAAGAAAATCGACAGAAAACAACATGGTGCTGCAAAAGTAAAGATAACTGATCCTAACTGAGGCTTTTATTTAATTAATAATTAAGTTAAACATTATAAGAACCCTAATGGGACATGAAAAACAACTGTTTGCAGATAGATAGAAACAAAGTAACAAAGAAAACAAAGAAAGGGAGGCATTATACCTGGGATTCTTCTGTAGCTGGTGATAGTTCTAGGCATGACCAATTGACTCCAAAGTTTTGATGATGATGGTGATGAAGATTGTCTGCTTCAGTGGCCATTTCCACTCCCTCTCTGTCTCTCTGGACTTAAGTGCTATGTACAAATCTCCTCATACATGAAAAATAACTGCAAAAACATATCACAACTGGATTTAATACCGAAAACAAATTAAACAGCCTTAACTAAGATTAGAAAAACCCAGTAACCCCAACTCATTACGCATCATAAGAATCCAACAAATGTCCAAAATAGGAAGTAAATCTTGTAAAACAAAACATGGCTTCTTAAATCCAATAATTATACAAAGAACATATATACCTTGCTGGCTGCGATGATGCCTATGGTGATGTTCAGTCTGGTCACTCTCCATCTCCACAACTGGAATTCTCTTCACTTATAAAGACAGCAACAACATTAATGAAAGAAACATCACAAATCAAAATCCCTTGCCTCTCTCTGTTGTCTAAAATATAAACTAAGACCAGATAAGGCAGTGCATTTAAGGTTTCCAACCTTCGAAACTCAACACATGTAAATGATCTCAACGAGGACTTAATGATTTATAACTAACGTTGCTGTTCAAGAATTTAAAACGTTTCTTCTCAGATTTCTTTGATTTCTGAGAAAGAATATTGAGGAAAGATTAGGCCGAAAACAAGGAATCTCTTTGTGCATTTATTCATTTTATTAGCGTTGGTTGGGTTTTGTTGGTTACTATACCTTGCTTGTTACGGCTATTAGAGGGAACGTGGAGGGCCTCCTGTTGCTTGTAGTCCTTTATTATTCGGTTACAACTGACAGTTAAACTTATTTCTGTTATTTCTATTGACTTCTTCTATTTGGGTTTGTTTTTTCTTGCTGTGTTTTTAAAAATTAACTAATTATAGAAAAAATAGGTATAAACATGTTTATCCTAGCACCATGTGATTTTTTTTAGGTGGTGTTTGGAATATAGGATAAAAAATGATCAACCCAACATGTGATCCAGATTTGACCTTAATCAACCGCTCATGAGTTGATTTTTAAATTACGATAATAATAATTTTTATTCTTATACTGACTCAGTTTAAAAGTCAATCTAACCTATGACTTGAGCCTAACCCTAGATCAACCTTTGATTTGGGTTTTAAAATTATGACAATAACCGGTTTACTCTATATTAACTCAGGTCAACGGTCAACTATATATTTGAAGTGTGTCTTGTCTCAAGTTAACCCTTGAGTTGAGTTTTACAATTATAATAATAGTAAATTTTATACTTATGTTAATTTAGATTAATGGTCAACCTGATTTGTAACTCATGTATTGTCTTAGATCGATTATTGAATATGATTTTAAATATAATAATTATTATTTTTATTCTTACATTCATTTAGATAAACCTTTTTATAGAGAAGTGGACAAGTTTGTCCTATCATTTTAGTGGGACAACAATTGATTTACTAGAATATCCTTGGAGAGAATAAAAAATGACTTTTATACCATCAAAATATGCACCAAATAATTTTATAAAAAAATTATTTTGTTTGTTCTATCTTTATCTAGTATGTCAAACACTGTTTTAGAGTTAAATTTATCCTAATTAATCCATTAACAAAATTTAGAACACAAATAGAGATAAAACATCTATTTCAAATAAATGTTAGAATTAAGAAATCTTTTAACTTAATTTGAGGACTAAACTTTATATTGAATCAAGAAATTAGAAACAAGGTTTATCTCAATTTGTTTTTTGTTTTAATATATACTGGAGAGTAGTGCAAATAATCGTATTGCATGTATGATTCGAGATTTTTTTTTCATGTCACTTGATTATGGTGAAATATATTCTCTTGTTTTAATTTTGGTTTCAACTCCCTCTTATATATTTATATTATTTAAGAATCACTGTTTGTTGGTGGATTTCAGGCTGCAAGAAATATTAATATGATTTTTTTCCATTAATATAGATATTCGAGTCAGTTTACGTGCATCTCAACTAATCTCATAAGCTCTAAAATTAACGATTATATAAGCTTTCAGTGACTCGAACAACCACATGACTCGAACCTGAGACCATAAAAAAAATAAATTTTTTAGTCTCAAATTCTTCGGATCAGATGATTACTAGTATGATTTTTATTATTATGGAGGATGAAGCTTTCGGCCAAGTTAGTCCATTCACCTACATTTATCTTCTTCTCTTTTTTTTCAAATTTATTAAACTCTTGTATGATTGTAGTAGGTTAGGAAGATGAGATTGATTAAAGAAAAAGGAAGAAGATGAGATTGATTAAAGAGAAAGATGAGAGCAACTATAGGGTCCTCGTGATCCAAGCATGGGTCACCGATATGGAGGAGCAAGAGGGAATCTTCGATTGCTTGCTCCTGCTAAAATTGAGAGCTTCACCATCTACTTTCTGAGTGCAATCACTCAAAATATTATATGTATTAAAGATGTTTCATAGACACTTTGCTTGTGTGGTTCGTTTTCAGTAAGCAAGTGGGAATATTTTGGATTGATTGATGACGACGACGATGGTACCAATTTTCTGTAATTGTGGTTCTAGCTTTTGCTCATAGGAGAAGTCATATAAATGCTGAAATTGAAACGATGATGGAAATGCTTCTCCATCACAATAACACGAGTTGATTTGACATTGGAATTGTAATTTGAATACCTTATAGACAAAAGAGTTTATAATATCCCTCACTACATTTACCACACAAGGTTATTTTATATATATATATATATATATATATATATATATATATATATATATATATATATATATAATTTTCATGCATACATGTATATATATATATAAAATTTTCATGCATACATGTAATCAAATAAATCAAGAATTATTTGTGTTAATAAATAAATAAAAAATCATTACCAATATCTAAAAATAAAACTTAAAAAATCAAGAGATAAATATATATATCAAGATATTTAATCTCAAAAGACAAGATATTTATTCGGTTATGTTTGATAAATTTTTTATTAAAATAATTTTTTATTCAAGCAAACGATAATGGAAAAACAGACACAAATTAAATTGAATGAATAGAATAAAAAGGGAAAAATGCAATTATTAGAGATAGTATCTGAAAAATAAAATAAAAATTATTTTTAAAATAGTGTTCATCCAAACAAAAGATAAAAATAAAGCATAGATGAAATAGGAAAACTCTTCAAATTTAAATGCATAACCAAAAAAATCATCATCATTTAAAAGAGACCTTTAAAATAGAGGAATGAGACAATGTGTAGTAATCTAAATATAAATTAAAAGAATTTAGAGAAAAAACAATATAAAAAATCATTAATTTTTTAAAAAGAAAATTAAAGAAGAAGGAGCAAAGATCAAGCATTACTAGGCTTACTAAGTAAGCCCAACCCATTTTGTTAGGGCCATGTGATTGAGCCCTATTTTTTTTTATTGCAACTAGGGTAACAACAATTGTTTTTTAAAACAATTTAGACAGTGCTTGGGTGATTATATAGATTACAGTTATAGTTGATGGTCAAAAAATAATGACTTAGATTATTTTTATTCTATTTTTGACCAAAAACACCTAAAAACCATGATAAACTTATTTAAAGCCTAAAAAAAACTAAAATAAACATGAAATCAAAAATCAACTTTTTTAGATGAAAAAAAAAACACTAAACACTCATAAGTTATTTTTACCTAAGATGTCAACTCACTTTTAGCATGTTCTTGCACCAACTATTTTGCTTCCTAAACAAAACAATAGTTATTTTTAGAAATTAAGAAAAACACTTAGAAGAACAAAATTTCTTATTCCTCTTTATTCAATATAAGTAAAAAGTTATTTGGGATTATCTATAAACACCCAGTTCATTTTAAATAAGAACTCTCTTATAATTTTACACTTTTATAATCTTGAACACTTGATACGTTGAGTTTCTCTTATTCTAAAAAGCTTTCATTCATTTTATAATCATTTGAAAACTTTCAATTCTATATTGTACTAAATCAATTTCTCATCTTTATGAGTTAGATTATATTATATAAAGACTTGAGTTTATCTATTGTAATCTTTTTATTCTATAAAAAAAAGATATTTTTCTTATGAAAGATAAACTAATTATGAAAGTATTATTGGCATTTTAGCCACTTTGATCCTTTAGGTGTAAGCCAAAGAGAGGCCTTAAATCTTGATTCTTGAAAAACTGTCACGAACCAAAGAGAAGAAGAAGGTGAAAGGCAACGAGGAAACCTGAAGCAAGAATTGAAATTCAAATTAAGTGTAATCAAACGACTGCGTTTTGTGCAGTCTCTTTTTAATTCCAGTAGCTAAACTAGAACAGCCACGTGGGTAGTGCCCAGCTGGCATATGCATGAATTCCTTTAAATTCCCTAAATGTTATGAGCAGAACAACAGGAAAAATTATAACAGAATTCAGAATCCTTTCCTCTGTCCTTTCTATCATACGCAGAAAGCATTTCTTCTCTTGCCTTCTTTCCCACTTCATCTTCTTCCCTGAGTTTTCTCTCCATTCCCTGGAGGTTTTTCTATTAACTTGCAACAATTAGAATCTCTCCCCTGTTTTCTATGCTGCTCACGCTGTGAATGTGATACTCATATCGTTTTCAACCTCTTTCTTCTTCCCCAGCTCCCTCAGTTTTTCTCCCCTGTTTCCTCAAGAATTTCTAACACGCAGCAAATTGGTATCAAAGCCTTCATCTTTGGACTCAGTTTAATGGCACCAGAAACTAGATCCCAAGACGTAATAAGGATGGATGATTCTTTGGAAGCTGCAAATCAAAGGATCAATGGAATAGAAGTTAAGCTGCATGCTCATTCGGATGACTTAGCCCAACTTAAAACCATGATGATGGAGATAGCAACCCAATAAATCACAATTAAACAAACCCTATAAACCTTGTCAGGTGAAGCAAGTTCTTCGCAAAAACACCGCAATCCTCAGCACCTTACTGCTGTCATTGAAGCAGATTGTATCGGAGAAGGGTCCCAACCGGTTTACTGATCACGCAGGCCCAGAAGGGATTTTCCCACATTTGAAGGAGAGGAGGTGCACAAATGGTTATATAAATGCAACCAGTACTTCAACCTTGAGGAAGTGCCTGAATCTGACAAACTGAAATTGACCTCATATTATCTGGATGGTATGGCTCTGTACTAGCACCAGAATTACACAAGAAATTTAGAGGGAAATGAGGTTACCTGGGCAGAGTATGTCGACGCCTTGTGTTGTAGGTTTGGCGATCAAAAGGATCCCATAGAGGAACTCACAGAACACAAGCAAGAGGGGAACCTTTAAGAATACATCAGAGACTTTGATGTATTATGGAACGGGGCACAAATCTCCGAGAAGCAAGCCCTGGTGTTTTTCCTGGGAGGCCTAGAGGTAGACATCAAGAACTTGGTAAAAATGTTTGAACTGAAATCCCTCAAGCAAGCATACAACCTAGCTAGGCTGCAGAATAATACACTTACTCACCGGAAAATAAACCCTCATTACCTAAGATCACAGAGTCAGGCGAACCCCAACGCGCAGCCTGCGAAACAGAATTATCTGCAAACTTCCACAAAACAAACCCCACTCTTTTTAAGACCCATACACAAGTCTTACTGCCTACACCTACAACCCCTATTCCCGACCACCACAATACATCTTCCAGTCACATCCCATCGAGACCTATCAGAACCAAGAAAATGGATGAGAGGAGGGCCAAGGGCCTCTGTTTTTAGTGTGATGAGAGGTTTGTACCTGGGCATAAGTGTAGAAACCGAAGGCTGTACTCCTTATACATAGTAGATGATGATGATGGAGACAATATGGAGGAGGAGACGATGGAGATTCCCTCACTGTCACCTTGAAGACAAGGTGGATGTCATGAAAGGAGCATTGTCACGAACCAAAGAGAAGAAGAAGGTGAAAGGCAACGAGAAAACCTGAAGCAAGAATTGAAATTCAAATTAGGTGTAATCAAACGACTGCGTTTTGTGCAATCACTTTTTAATTCCAGTAGCTAAACTAGAACAGCCACGTGGGTAGTGCCCAGCTGGCATATGCATGAATTCCTTTAAATTCCCTAAATGTTATGAGTAGAACAACAAGAAAAATTATAATAGAATTCAGAATCCTTTCCTCTGTCCTTTCTGTCACACGCAGAAAGCATTTCTTCTCTTGCCTTCTTTCCCACTTCATCTTCTTCCCTGAGTTTTCTCTCCATTCCTATGAGGTTTTTTTGTTAACTTGTAGCAGTTAGAATCCCTCCCCTGTTTTTTGTGCTGCTCACGTTGTGAGTGTGTTACTCATATCGTTTTCAACCTCCTTTTTCTTCCCCAGCTCCCTCAGTTTTTCTCCCATGTTTCCTCAAGAATTTCTAACATGCAGCAAAAACATTATATGTAAGGTTTTGTAATCTTTAGCCCATAAAAAGATTAGGTGATAGGTTTGATCTTGAGCCCATAAAAGAATTAGGTTTGATCTTGAGTCAAAAAACAGATCAAGATAGGTTTGATCATTAGCTCGTACAAGATTAAATTTGATCTTGAGATTATAAAAGAATTGACTTTAATTTTGACACTAGAAAATATTGAGTTTAGTTTGGTCTTACCCATTAAAAAGACTGATAGTCAATACTTGAATAAAGGTTTAAAGAGTGAAGAACGTGATTTTCTAAACTGCTATAAAAGTTGTTGTGTCTCTCTCTCTCTATCCTTCTCTCTTTAAATTTATGCTTATTAAGATTGCTTGGGTGTTTTATCAATTAAAAAAAAAGGATTGCTTCTTAAAATGCATGAATTTTAAATAAAACCTTAACTTACCCACGCTCTTTGAGGTTATCTTAATATTTCAAACACCATTTCCATGTATCCAAGGTTATCTAAATAGCATGTTATAGATAGTTTTAATGTACATGATATGAAAAAAAAGCATTGGACTTTATATCTTCATAAGTATTGCAAGTTTTACCATTCGCGTTAAGTTACCTTAAATCATTAGATGACTCAGAGAGAGTTTAAATATAGGAATCTCAAGCTCTTTGAGGGTTTTAAAAGATATATGTTGATAATTGAACCATTATCCACCAAAATACAGCTCATCATTTTCTTGAAGACATAACCTTTCATAAAAAAAGGGTAACATGAAGTTCAATCTAAGCAATAATTCTTCATTATTAAATGATATCTTTATGGTGCATAAACTATGAAACAATTTTACAAAGTTATTATGACTTTTCTTTATGGCTTTTTTGGTAAGGGTTTTCTCTCTACCATCTTAATAGCATGCAATGTATTGCTTTCCATCTTTCTAAGCTACTTTGGTATATACTCTTTCAGATTAATGGGTTTTCTTAAGGTTTATATGGAATTTCATAGCATTCTTTAGTGAATTTGTTTGTTATTTTTGTTTTTAACAATCAAGATTTTTATTAAAGTTATGTTTGTCATTTATATGATTTTTTTTCCCATTTCTATAAATGACTAAAATTCATTCTTTTATTTTCATGATTCCATATAAATTCAAGGTCTTAACTTGATGTACGTAGGGTATACATAAAGTTTAACATAAGTACATGGTGAAGCTTATTGTTAAAAAGATGTTAAGTTCTATAGGTTTGATAAAGGCAAAACTAATTATAGGAGTGATTGGTATAAATGTACAATTATGGTGTTAAGAGTTGTTACTTAATCATAAAAAAATATTTCTCCATTCTTGTTTAGCTTTATGATCTAGTATGGATTTCTTTAAAAAATAGTTAATCAAGTGATGGTATTTACAAGAATACAGGTTATCCATTTGGTTCACTTCTTCGAGGTGTTTCATCAATAGTATATCGAATAGGTTTTCATTTAGCAAATCATCTGGCATCCAAGATATGTCCATGTCAAGTAATAAAGACTTTATTTCTTATCGTTCTTCCAAGTATGTCTTTTCTTTTCATCCTTTTGAGGGACAATTGATTTTGCAAGATCATTTCTTTGAACACTAGTTGATTTGTAAATGCTCTCAAGTCTTCTATCAATGTCAGATAATATTATTTTAATGATTTTTTTATTTTTAAAATATTATATTTTTAATAAAAATATCTTAAATATCTCATTTCATTCCATGTTGTAAAATGTTTTGCATAAAACAAATGTTCAATGTAATGTTATCCTTTTGTTATTTGTTTTAAACACATATAGTGTCTCCTTCAACTACTATAAGCAACTAACTAACTAATGTTCTTAGATCAAGTCATTATTTTCTCCAAAATGAGAAACTCCTTTTCTTTATTTTTTTCCTTTTCTTAGTGTAATTAAATAGTGTGAGTGACAGTATTTTATGATTATTGATAAAAATATAGAACTTGTACACATACATACATGGTGATAACATTAGGAAAAGATAAATTTTCAAATAACTAAACAAATATGAAATACCCACTAATAACAAAAGCTAAGATTTTAGAAGGTATAGATTCTATCACCATAATATAAAACAACCCAAAATATCCCCAATAAGCCTTATTTTCTTTTATGGCTAGTTATCTGAATCACTAGGTGTATAGTAAGACAATAGGTTATTACTATGCATTCTCTTGTGAGTTAATAAAATATAAACACAAACAAAATTTAGATAATCATATATATATAAAGCTTAAGCACATGGATTCAAATACAACTTGGATGTACAATAAAAATATGGTTTGGATTTAAAAAAATAATCAAAATGATATTTTATTTAAAAAAAAAATTGAAACAATAACATATTAAATGAACATGGTTGATATAACTATATTAACCTTATAAAAAATGAGAACAAGTTAATTTTATATAAATCAAACCCAGATATATTATGAAAACTAATTCCAAATAAAATAAATACTTTTAAAAAATTCAAGATAATATATTTTTAAAAAAAAATATTGAAACAATAATTTATTGAATTGGGCTAAGTTTTGTGGTTTAAATCATAAAACCTGTAACTTAAGTCATGAACTCAACTAGATTTAATAACTTTGTTTCTTAAGTTATTTTTTATTTAATAATATAATAAAAAAAGAAGAAGAAGAAGTTAAAGAATGAAATTGGAACAACAAAGAATTAAAGGATAAAAAAAATAAAGTTTACAAAAAAACATAAAGAATTTAAATTTTCTCCTTAACCAATTACAAGATTTTCACCTAATGAGTGCCAACCTTGAACCACTTGAGCCGCGACATGAATATTTTATGAAATTATTAAAATAATATATTTTAACTAGTAATTTTTTGTTTTGATTGTTTTAGTGACTAGTCACACAAGATTTTTTAACAATGGACAGTCCAACCGAAGCCTTTTAACAATAAAAGTCCTAAAATGGCTTAAATACATTTCATTTGAGAGAGGCCATTCTGTTAATATTGGGCCTGGGCCCAGTATTGTGAGAGGGTTTTTAGTTATTTAAATACATCATCACTATAAATCCATGGAAGAAACTTCCTATTCATGATTGCCTACACCAATCCGTTAGTAGACTGATCCGATTGATTTGAATAAAATTATTTTATTTTAAAAATATTAATTGAATTTTATTAGGGTTTTGACATGTTCAACTCCCATCTAAATTTATATTAAACAAAATTTAAATTATATTTTGAATTAATGAGATACTGAGTCAGGATTGAAAATATATCAAATTTGAATTTATTTTTATCTAAATTCATTTTTTAAAACACTCAGTGCCTATTTAATATTGTGATTTAGATTACTTTTGAAACTGTTTTTTATTTCAGAAATACATGAAAATAAATTTTTTTATTTTTTAAAATTATTTTTCATATCAGCATATGAAAATAATATAAAAACATCAAATAAATAATTTAAAATAAAAAATAAAAATAAAAATATTTTTAAAATATAATATCAATATGTTGCGATTATTTTAAAGGAAAAGGTGCATGTGCTTATTTATTAATAATCAATTCTTACCTTTTAAGTTTGAAGTTTGGTCTACGGTTAAAAAAGAAAGGTTTGGAGTCTGGTCAACCGTAGCGGTGAGACTGGCTTGCTATTACGCTCAAAAGTCATGCCTAGCTGGCCCAATAGAGATTTGGACGGCTTCTCTAAATCTAACTCATAGATTCTGTTATTCATACCGGTGTTTGTGTTTTTCATATATGTTTTTATTTTTTTAAATAGTTTTTTTATTTTTTTAAATTAATATATTAAAATAATTTAAAAATATATTATTATTTTTTGGTAAATTCATGGCCAGCCATGCTAACAAACACGTTTTAAATTATTAAAACGGTCCTACACGATGGAAAAATAGAGAATAAGAAATTGACTTTTCGTGGAAAAAAAGGATACTGGTCAATGAAATAGTTTAATAATCCTTCAAATTTGAATGAAAATAATATGCCAAAGACTTTTACCCTATCTGGAGGAATATAATTAAATTATTTTTTAAAGTATTTTTTTGTTCAAAAATATATTAAAATAATATTTTTTTTATTTTAATAAAATTATTTTTGACATCAGCATATCAAAATGATTTAAAAACAATAAAAGATTAATTTAAAATAAAAACTAAAAATATTTTTGAAATACAGTTTTACCCCCTTGAATTGAATGATAAAGATTTGATAGCCAATCAACTCGGTTGATTTGAGTATTGGGATTTAATTAATTTTAATTGCAAGATTAATTTTTTTGGAAACAATAATTTATTGATTGGATGTTTTGCTGAACAAGTATTGGCTTAATTATATTAATTTTTCACCTTCTTTATATATATATATATATATAATTTTTCAATTTGATAATTATATTTTATCCAATATTTTTAAAATTCACCTAACAGGTAACAATGGTCTATAATTCATAGTAAATAATATTTTAATATGAAGAATAAAAAAGAACTTAAATTACATAGAAGAAAATAATATGTTACACAATTATTAGACTGAAATTAAAGGGAATGAAATCCTGTAATTTAACATGTATAATTTCTATGCTTTTTTCTACTTTAGATATTGATGGAGGATTAAACCTTCATTAATTATTAAATAATATTAATAAAAATGGGATAGCACAATTATGAAATTGAAATTATTAAAAATACAGGGACTAAATTGAATTATTATTGCAAATACAAAATGAATTATATCAAGAAGTCTATTTTCTTCGGGGTGGAAACCCAGACCTTTACTTTATTATATTGACCAAAGTACTCAGGAAAAGTATTGTTGACCGAAAAAGACTAAAATAAAAGTTAAAAGTCAGAGCAAAAACGGGTATCCGCCTGCATACCCGGTTTGGTGAAGAGAAACGGGGAAGCAATCAAATTACTTATTTCAAATGTTGGGTTTCTTGTGTTAATATTAAATATAAATTTAGAAAAATATATATTTCAAGATAAAAAAAAAACATTTGAAAAAATAAATTGTTATTGGAATTTTAGTACTTGTCTAGAGTGTGAATGAGGGTGTTTTTTTTTTTAAATTATTTAAAACTGATATTTTTTTTAATTTTTTAACAAATTATTTTTGACATCAACACATGAAAATAAATTTAAAAAAATTATTTTTTAATTTTTTTTTCAAAAATATTTTAAAATACAATGTCAAATACATTTTTAATCGTTATCTCTAACTGCTATCATCAAGTAAAATTTATATGTTTGGAGAAACATATGTTAGACACTAATGTCAAAGTTATTAAACACGATACATTATAACTCGATTGAGGAAGTGTTTTGACATTGTATTTCAAAAATATTTTTGAAAAAAAAAATTAATTTTTATTTTACACTTTAAATGATAAAAATGGTGTTTTTTGGATCATTTTCATGTGTTGATGTCAAAAATTATTTTTAAAAATATATAAACAAATATTATTTTGATATATTTATGAATAAAAAAATATTTTAAAAAACAACTGTAACCACAATTTTAAACAGGTACTTAAAACCTTGGCTATAGATAAAACATGTTAACTTGAATTGAATTTAAATGATGTTTTAAGTTTCATTTTTTAAAATTTAAATGATATTTTAAATTTTAATATGTTAAAAAATTAGATTACCTTGTGTTTAAATAGTGATTAATCAAATGTTTATATGAGTATATACTTCTCCTTAGCTCAACAAGTACAAAATCGATGGAAGAAATCTTGATACTTACAAAACAATCCATGCTAGTAGAGTTTTTGGAACCTTTAAACAAGAATAATAATAAATGAGAAAAGTTTTAAGTCCCGAATATAAAGGTGTTTGATTTTGTTGTTGTGTGGTTAATGCACTCAAGGATTAAGATATATGAGCTTAGATAGATGAACAATTTACTTGTGTGGTTAAATGAATATTACACTCCTTGAACCTTGTTTTGTAGAGTAAAGGGACCATAGAGTTATTTTTAATTGATAATATTAATGAAAGATAAAAAAAATATATATATTATTAATGAGAAACAAATATTCCTTATAAATCATTAATCAAAATCAAATATTTCTTATAAATAATCAATGAAATGAAATTTGGTAGGTCATTAGAAAATCTTTTATGCAACTACAAGTATAGAAAAACGATTATTTCTAATACAAATAGGTCATGTTAATAATCTTAAGATAGAACTCTATGATTATAATACAGATCTTTTCGATCAATTAGGAGAGATGGGTTTAACAATTTATTAGATCAACGATATAATAGGCTCAGCTAATAATTAAATTTAAATATATAGGGTTTGACAATTTAGATTTAAAGTGTCTTGAGCTCACCTTATAGATAAATTTAAGTATATTAGGTTTCACAATTTACTAGATTTATAGTTTCTTGGGCTCAACTTATGATTCAACTCTTTTTGAAACCTAGTTAGGGTTAATTCCCATGCAATTTATTACCGAATTAGATGGGGTTTAATAATCTGGTAACTGGTACCATTCTCGTACTTGTTTTAATTTTAATTTTAAGTTCTTACAAGACAACCGCATGAGCCCGGAGATTGTAGCACATGGTTTAATTGTCCTTGGCCTCTGCCCTCCCGAGGCTGTCTTAAATGCAGCCCTTCGGCTAAGGCTTATATATAGATATAGAGATAGAGAAATTGCATGATTTCTTTGTTCAAGTATATAGTTTTCTATAAATTTAATTTATATGATATCAATGCAACATTTACTACGTGAATTTACCAAACTATATTTGGTAAAAATATGTTTTTTTTATTTAAATAAAGATTAAATCCCACATGAGAATAAAATTGAGGAAGCCCTAATTCGTGGGTTGCTGACAATTCTGGCTAAATCCCACGAGGCTTCGTCCAAAATGCAACTTTTGTCTCTTTCTTCAGCACAAAACAAGCACACCCAAATACTCTACTCAACCCTTTAAATACAATAAATAACTTGAATTTAATTATTAAAATTAATTAGCAGAAGATGGCGATTGGATATCACGAAGCATGGATGAAAGAAAGCTTGATTCATTTAAGGCAGAAGTTTGTGCAAATTAAAAGGGAAAAAAATACACTTTTTTGTTTAATATTTTATTGACTCTCTCCCGAAAATAAAATAAAAGGATCAATGGATGTAGAAAGCTTAATTAAAACTTATTGACTCTACTGTAATATCGAAGAAATTAGCTAGTTTTTATATTGAGCAATCCCATCATTACATTTTAATTATAGTCAATTTGTCATTATAAATAATAATAATAATTGCACGAAATAAAAAATTGTGTATGATTAATAATCCCAAATGGAATCATGCTGCATTTCTCCCCACTCATCACTATTCTCAACATCAATATCATCACCCATAATCATAGGCTCCTCCATCAGAAGAGCCCCGGCTAACTCCATCCACATTTTGGGTGAGTCCAATGGCGCCTCGTTTATAGCTTGAATTTGGCTTGGTGACAACCCAACCCTAACAGGACCTAGACTACCACCACCACCAACAACAACACTGGAGTCACCGGTTACAGCCTCCGAACATCTTATTGGTCTCCGAAACAGAGAAGCCGCTTCTTGTGCCGCCATTTGCACATCCTCTGGGCTAGAGCTCGCCGGCTGGGGCAAACAATCCACCATTTCAGGAAAATTTAGTTGCGCCCCGCGTCCTCTAAGGTGCAATGCTGCCGCGTCGTAAGCGGCCGCCGCCATTTCAGGCATCTCATAACTCCCTAGCCAGATTCTTGTCTTCTTACCAGGCTCCCGGATTTCGGACACCCACTTCCCCCATTTTCGTTGTCGTATACCTCTGTATCTCGGCGGACTAATCCCAAGATGGTCTTCCCTGATTCTTCCTTCCATTGCAGCAGCTAGGTAGAACGAAGGTTGTGTAGAAGTGGGCTCTGGCAACCGAGAGAGTGTGACAGAACTGCGTGTGCTTCTCTATAAATAGACGCAACGTATCTTGGGAGTGGTTCCTACGGGAGGAGAAGGGAGGTTCCTCGTAGTTACATCTAAGTGCGGGAGATGCTGGCAATGAGTTGCATGTGCTCATTGCTTCTTTTTATATTATTATTCAAATATATCGTCATGGTCAGCCTAAAACAACTACCTGCGTATTCACAAAATACAACACACATCAACATTCATAAATGTATCATTTGTACTTGTGTTCAAGTTAATTTATATATATCTCAATTAAATTTATAAATTTTAAAATTAACAATTAATTAAATCTTTATTAGCTCTAATTTGATGTGGGACTCCAGCTAATCATTTCTGATGAGCAAACTCAGAGTATGAACAATTAAGACAAACCACATACCACTCAAGTTTATGTACAAATCTATATCAAGACAAGATGGTGGTATCACATATGGAGTTAGAATTTATAAATAAACGGGGAAAATCATTAAATTCTAATGAATTTATTTTAATAAGAAGCAAAGAGTTCTTATTTAAAAAATAAAATAAAATAAAAAATCACAGCCATGAATTTATTTAAAAAAAATAGCACAATTTATTGAGACACTCGTGTGTCATATCGACGTCTAGAAAGGTTGAGGATACACAGCATACACAAACGTTTTAAATCCAAAAGTGCAACACGCAACCTTTCACAAAAATTAAAGGATGTGCATGCGACACGTGTGTAACCTTACGAATCATGCTATTTTTATAAATAACTTTTTTGCTAAATTTATTTTAATTATTCTTCAATTTTAAAACACAAACTTCAAATTTAAATATTTAAAAATAATATGAGATTTTAAAAATAAAAATAAAGGGACAAGTTGTTTTTCTTTATTTGTATTAAAAGAACCCTTCATTATTTATATATTTATTCTTTTATTTTGATAAAAACATGATTTATTTTAATACCAATATGATTGTTGGAATAAAAACTCGAGATAATTAAATAAATATTGAAAAGAATTTTAATGATTTCTATTCATGAGAAACAAATCTATTTTTTTAGCCAAAATTATATTTCCGTATTTTTTTCTTTTTGATAAAAATATATCTTTTTATTAGCAATTTTATTTTTTAAATAAAAAATAAAATAATTATAATATATTTCAGTTATAAAAAACTTTTATAATTTCATCTCTACTCCATAATATACTCTAAATAATCTAAATAATCAAAATAAAACAAGATTTATGGATTATAATTTATTTTTTCTAATATGATTAAATCACCTCCATTAAACTATTATTTTATAAACAGCTAAAGGCTTTCTCCCTTCTTCCTTTCAATGAAACTCTCTATTATCTCTTAGCTTTTTATTAAAGTATATTTGAGTTTACTTATGTCTCAATCAAGTGCTTGATTTGACAAGATTTATGGACTTTCCTTATCGCTTTTTTATTCTACGACACGTGGTATATTATTTTGTCAAGCTTTTAGACCATGTCCAAGAAAAAAAATATTTAGAAGAGTAAAATTGATAATACAATTTTTTAAATATCATATATATTATTTTTTATTTATATATTTTAAATGAAAACCTTTTTTTGATATGAGAAAACCCCATTATCCGAAAAATATATTTTATATGCTTAGATAAATCAGTAAAACCTAGGTTATTCAAGGTTCTTATAAGAAATATATATCCTGACTTGAACTCGACATCTGCTGTGCAAATCACAAGTTTTCTACTATCACATCACATCTCTTGAAGCTTTTTAATAGAAAACATTATTTTAAACAAATCATTTGTATTTAAATATATTTAATATCAATTCAATTATTTATTAATAGTAACTCACTAATATAACTCCATTCAAAATTTATCTTTTGCATTAAAATATATGAAATAAAATTTTAATTTTTTTTTTATTAACATGTAAGAATAGTTTTCCATCTTAAAAATGTTATTTTAGTTTTTTAATATAGTTTTTTATTTGAAATAATAAAAAAAATACGAAAACAAAAATCAATTATGCTCTCCTCTTATTTTTCCCGTCGAAGATTCTCTTATTACTCAACAAATATATATATAAAAATAAATTGTACGATTTTAATGACGTACACTCGCATAAAATATGAACAAGTGTATGCGAATATTTGAAAAGAAAAGCATATTTATTTTAGAAAATAAATATTTTTAAGTAATTAAACGAGCTACTTGACACCTGTCCTGTTGGCTGATAAGGAAGTGTTCTATTCACAACGCGGTTTACTGCCAGGTTTCAGTGAATGAGACTGGTTGATTTATAATTAATTAACACCCTAATACTAATCAGTAAAAATAATCTATCTAGAAGAAAGCCATTAATTCCTCGCCCCACGAGGGATTTTCTATTATTATTATTAATATGAACATCCAGTTGTTTGCATGTCTTGTAATTAATTTCATGAATTATAATATTAATAATTGTATAAAATTTTAATTATTATTATATTAATAATAAAATTTAAATTACACCAAAAACAAATAATAATAATAATAATAATAATAATAATAATAAAGAAAGCTAATGATCACTATATTAATTCAAGTTTCGAAGTAAGTTAGGTTGTAGTTGGCTAAGTGTGTCTAATTGATTTGATAGAAGGACTCGTTAATTGTTCAGCATGGTTAAAATCTGGATTATTTTTTTAAGAAATTAATTTAAAAAACAAAAATGATTATTTTTAAAAATAAATATTAAAATGATTATATTTTGGATTGACCCGAATTAAATTGCTCATTCAATTCATGTCGTAACTTATAGCCCTCACCACGTTTAGTATAATTTTTTTTTTTAATTAAACGAATATAGAAATATATTTTTATATGAAAAAAA
The DNA here is from genome assembly GCA_015731905.1 of Salix dunnii. Classification (NCBI taxonomy): domain Eukaryota; kingdom Viridiplantae; phylum Streptophyta; class Magnoliopsida; order Malpighiales; family Salicaceae; genus Salix; species Salix dunnii. Next base: position 13,558,728 of record CM027677.1, on the reverse strand, counting down.
ATGAATAAAATATTGATAATTTTTTTTATTCAATATTATCTTTTTTTTATTAATTCATTTTTTAATAATTTTTTTTAATTTTTATTAGCTACTTATTTCATAAAAAAAAGAACCGTAACTAGATTTGCTTTTTTTTTTTAAAAAAAAAAAAACTATATAAATTTTGATTGAGAAGGAAAAACATATGTTTGTAATAAATAAAAACTAAATTATCCTATTCACACATTTTTTATTTTTGACAAAAACCTATTTTTTATGAGGAATATTGTTATTTAAGCAAGAAGTTATAATTAATTATGAAAGTAATATTCAACTAACAATAAAGAGATCTTGAATCAATTATTATAGCTTCAACTAAAAAATTAAAGAGGCCATGAATCAATTATCTCTCTTAAACTATACGAAAAAAATTAAAAACAATAGGTTTTAATAAAATATATAAAACATTCAAAATAAAAAATAATCAGAATTTTTTTTTATTTGGATTCAATATTAATGAATAAATTATTTTTAAAAATTTGTATATTATCCATAAAGCAATCAATATTATCATTGTAAACATTCCTGGTATTCTTAAGAGCTTAATGACAAGAATTCTTGCCAAGATAATATTTTTTTGAATAAAAGATAGCATAATGAAAATAAAAACTTTGTTAAAATTCTCAAGAAATTAAAATAAATTGGAAAAAAGTGCTTTTCAATTTAAACACTATTTCCTTATTAATGCATCTCATGAGTGTTTCAATGAAAACATGTTTGTAAAAAATGAGTATATAATACAATATATCAAAATAATATCTTAATATTATGAATCATTTGTAAATAATGGAAAATATTCTTCTATATTTGTAAACAATGAGTATATAATGCAATATATCAATATAATATCTTAATATTATATATCATTTGTAAATAATGGAATGAGTCTATAATACAATAATATCTTAATATCATATATCATTTATAAATAATAGAAAATATTCTTTTATATTTATAAACAATGAGTATATAATGCATGATGAAAAGAGACAAGATCCCAAGAATAATGCCTATCGATATGAGTTAATAACTCAAGTATGGAATATGAAGAGATGAATTTGTTAATGATCCCAAGAATAATGCCTTGAGATATGTGTTAATAATAACCTGCAGTGATTCCAAGAATGGTTTTTTTTAGCTTTTTTTTATATATATATAGAGAATGGTTTTTTTTAGCTTTTATATATATATATATATAGAGAATATTTTTCATTTTATTTTATTTGGATCCATCTCTTATTGTTTTTTTATCAATGTGTTTTAAAAGTATTTTAAAAATAAATTAATTTTTTTATTTTAAATTAAAAAAATTTAATGTTTTTTAATCATCTTCATATGTTGATGTCAAATAATTTAAAATAATAATAAAAAAATCATTTTAATATATTTTGAATGAAAAATACATTTAAAAACAACTGCAACTATATTTATAAATAGACATGTGGGGAATGAGGTCATGAAACCATTTAAAGAAATTATTTTTCTTTTAAATTATTTTTTTGATGTTTTTATATCAAATGTGTTGATATCAAAAATATTTTTTTAAAAATATAAAAAATTTTATTTTAATATATTTTTAAATAAAAATACTTTAAAAAATAATATTTAAACCTAAAAAAAAAAAACTATAATCAGAAGAGTACAACAATGAAAGGAAAGATCCAAGACAATGAAACCAATAACCATTTAGTCAAGAAGCGTCAAGTACTGCTCGAAGATCCTAAAAACAAAAGGACAAAAGTACAGGGAAAGTCTATCTTTTCACACCACATTATTCTTAGTCTTATCAACACATTGTATGGTCCCACCGGATGTGAGAGCAAGGAAACCGAATTTCTTTTACGATGTGATGGCTCTGATTTTCATTTTTTTTTTTAAATATTTTTGAAAAAAAAAATATTTTAATATAATTTTAAAAATAAATTACGTGTAAATAGTGTGTTAAATGTTCGGTGACATGATTTAACGGGTAACCTAACAGAACCTAAAAGAGTTAAACCGTCCAAAGTTAACACTTTCAAAGCGTCAAGTCAATCAAACGTTGAAACAGCTGGATCAAAGCTGTATTCATCATCTCTTTACTCAAAAGTCAATCTGACCTTTTTATCTACACGACTACTTTCTCAATTTTAATGCACCGCCACCCTCATTCCCTTCCCGTACTCAGGTACGCTTTCCGCGTCCACCGGCAGAAGCCGGTAGACCATCTTCAATAAAAAAAGTAAAAAAAACAAAAAACTATTTAAAAAAATAAAACAATGTTAAATAATGACATGTCAGTCCCTGTTAACTTTTCAAATTTGTAATCTCAGTCATCATGCCAGAAATATTATACATAAACAAATCATGAAACTTGATTATTATAAAATAAAATATTTGTTATTAAAAAAAAGAAGACATTGAAGGGCTAGATTGCAGGAGGAAGATAATTTATGCAAAATTTGAGGGCTATTAAAAAAAATCAAGATTTGGAGACTAACCTTGAACCTAAAAAGACAAAATTATTTATATTAGAGACTTCATTGCATAAAATTTAATTTCTGAAAAGCAATTAAGAACTTAATTAAACAAATTTAAGACCAAGGACCGATATGAAAAATAGACGTTATTGTAGGGATTGAGATCACTGGTTTTAGGGACTTAATTTAGGAAAAATAATTTTTTATTGACTAATCAGAAACTAAACTAGTCAAATCAGAAATAGAGAACTAAAGCAAAAAAGACACTCAAACTCATGGTTGAAACAAAATCTCTCCTGAAAAAGAACTTAAAGTTGTAATTGAACAAATTGAAAGTATAAAGGTGTAATAAAAATCTCATACTAAAAAATCCTAATTTTAAGGGTTAGCCAAGACAAAATCGTTTCATAAGTATTATGCACCTTCTCCCCTGATTTTGGTTGATCAAATAGGCACCTTTAGATGATTGAATATGATATTTCTGACCACCCCTAAGGTTGAAATCACCATAATTTGACTCATGCTCTATAACCCCATGATTATATTTCATATTCTCTATTTATTACCTCAACATCTTATCCATGATCAATCTTCATTGAGTACTTCAAGAAAAGATTGATTATACTAACAACTTCAAACAATTAAATATGAAGCTATATATATCAAAATCAAGCAAAATGTCGCACCCCAAAAAAATGATTTCGGTTTGCGGCGTCGTGGCGACTTTCCCCCAGTGTGCGGGGAAATTCATGTGTCGGGGTCTAATCTTTATTTTCGTGAAAAAGGGAGTCGCCACCTAGTATTATGGTTACTAGGAAACCTAAACTGGTCTTTCAGAGATTCTAGAGTAAGGGACTGGTTGCGTAAAGGGAAGGTTTTAGCACCCCTAGTACGCCCTACCTAAGGTAAGTTGCTTGGTATTTTTGTTTGGCTATGATTTGTTATGATTTTGATCTCTCAAAACAATGTTGGTTAAATGACGAATGGGATATCATTCCCGCCGAATATTTTGGATATCAACCCTTAGGATTTATTTATCCAAATACCAACAGTGAATAATAATATATCATTCTCGCCGAATATTTTGGATATTAATCACTTAGGATTTATTTATCCAAATACCGATAGTGAATAATAAATTATCATTCCCGCCGAATATTTTGGATATTAAACCCCTTAGGATTTATTTATCCAAATACCGACAGTGAATAATAGTATATCATTCCGCGAATATTTTGGATATTAAACCCTTAGGATTTATTTATCCAAATACCGATAGTGAATAATACAAATCACCAAAAAAAGTTTTTATATTTTTTTGAATATTGGCCAATACCCTTTGGATTTTACAAACATGTTGTAAAATCCAAAAAATGCAAGAAATGATTTTTTCTTTGTAAAATCAATGCTAAAACACATTTTTCTCTTCAAAACCCAAGATAATATATATATATATATATATATATATATATATATATATATATATTTTTGAAACAAAAACGATTTCCTTTTTTTAAAAAAATGCTAGTGTACTGGCCGTATGCAAGAAAATAATACATTTTTTTTTAAAAAAATATTTTTCTAAAAAAAAAAAAAAAGTTTTTTTTTTATATATATATTTTTTATATTTTTTTATTATTTTTTTTTTCGTTTTTTATTTATTTATTTGGCGGGCTGGGCTGCCAGCCCGCCTAGGGTTGGGGCTGGGCTCCAGCCCTCCTAGGCTGGGCTCCAACCCGCCTAGGCTGGGGCTGGGCCTCCAGCCTATATTGGGCTGGGCTTGCAGCCTGTACGTATTTTTTATTCGGGCCGGGCTTTGTGCCCGACCGACCCGGTTACTGTTCACAAATAGTAACCGGGATTTTACGTAAAAGGAAGAAGATGAACAGGAACAGGGGGATTTTTCGAGTGTGACGAAATGCTTACCTGTTAACACCTTTGTGTAGAGGAGATCGAGGTGGTTCTTCTGGTCGTTGTCTCGTCGGAAATGGAGGCCTGTGGTGGCCGGAGTGGACGTCGGAAGGTGACGGGGTGGCGTTGCTGTCACGTTGCTGCCGCCTGCTTACCTCGCCGGAGATCAACTCTGGGATGACTAGCGTGTGGAAGGAGGTGGACAGAGGTTGTGCAAGGGTGGCAGCTGGCTGCCGGCGTTGATGAACGAGAGGGTAGGAGAGAGAGAGTTCTCTGGTTTTAGAGAGAGAGAGGCAGAGGAAAACTAGAGAAGATGCAGGGGAAGAGGGAACTCACACCTGAGGCGAAAGGAGAGAAAACTCACTCGAGATTTTCAACAAAAATGGCTCTGCAACTCTACTCTCACCGTTTTTTTTCTTACGATCAAACAGCTCTCCTCTGTGTTTCCCTCTTCTTTTTTTTCTTTTTCTTTTCTCTCTCTTCCCCCTATGCAGGCTGTTATTTATAGCCAGAGAAACCCCAATGTTTGGCCGCGATCACGTTTAAATGCAGTATCAAAACAGCTAAGCAATTTAGAGGAAAATCAGGGAGGAGACGAAGAAGATTTTTTTATGGTGATAATTTTAGGAAGAAAATCACGATTGATTTTGGTCTGTTTTTGCTAATTTATGGAGATGAAACGGGAAGAAGATCAGCATTGATGTGGTAAGAAAAATTTGAGTTGTTTTTGCCGTGATTTGAGCGCGCCTGAAAAATTCCACGCCAATGCATGCCGGAACAGTGCATGATGCAGATTTCAATTTTTTTTTTTTTTTTTTTAAAAGAAGGTAAAAATATGATTTGGTCCCTTTTTTTTTAAAAGAAAATTAATTGCACCCAATTGGATTTAAACTTGATTTCATGCAATTAAATCTCATCGAAAATTCAATCTCAACCTTGGCTTCGCGCAATCTTTTTAATCTGGTCCTTGGCTCTTGATTTTCACGATTTAATCCTCCATCGACCATTAAACTCTCACCTTATTCAATTCGGCCTCCGATTTCGCATAATTGACTTGAAAAATCAAATTGGTCTCTGAAAATTTCCAATTTCATCAATTAAACCCAAATAAAATTTAAGAAACTGATTTCTTATTAACGAAACCCTTAGTAAAATTAATTCGACCAATATAGTTAAATCCTTCAACTGGACCCAAAATTAATTCTGAAAATACAAGTATAATTTAAACCAACAATTAGATCGAATTGGCCCGTAAAATATAATTATACTTTTTTTTGCTTAGTTTTTACGCAGATTTATCTGATAATAAATTATTTCGACCTTTAATCTGTGATTTTCTTTATTTTCGGGTGCAAAAAAGGATACGATCGAGTTTTCGAAAACATCCAATATTTCAACTCGATTGACTTGCTGACATCAGACCCCTTTATTTTATTTTTGTTATTTTCGGGTAGTTTTGGGGAGTGACCCAAAATTGGGTTACGACAGTTGCCCCCTTCTTTACAATACTTACGACTAGAGTCTTTGTAAAAGACTTTAACTAGTAAGTGTTGTAAAGAAAAAAATGAAGTTGATCTCATTTTGACGGGTGACCTGCCCGGTTAGCATGGTCTTATTTTCTGGGTGATCTACCCGGTTAGAATGGCCTCATTTTTCTGGGTGACCTACCCGGTTAGCATGGGCTCATTTTTCTGGGTGACCTACCCGGTTAGCATGGCCTCATTTTTCTGGGTGACCTACCCGGTTAGGATGGCCTCATTTTTCTGGGTGACCTACCCGGCTTGAGGAACGAAGTAGCAACGATCTTCAATTCATCCTCCGCGATCTTGTTGTCCTGAAATTCTGTTTCTCCATACTTTCCAAAACTTTGAAATGACATCAGCTTTTGTCATGCCTTTCCTGTCAGGTTAGTGCTATGACAATAATATGCATGTTTTTGTTACCTCTTTAGAAACATAGGTCCCCCCTGTTCGTTGTAGTCTTCTTTCATAGGATGTGCTTCCTGCTTGGTGTATTTTCACGATTGGTGAAGAGATTTTTCCGTTCCTCATGGGGCCCTTTCTAGCTCCATTGAAGTTTCCTTTCGATGTTTAAAAAAACTCAAACCGATGTATATTTAAAATACAAATTCTAAACATGGTTTTGTTTATGCAAAATAGATATTTTTAAATGCAAATCACAATTTTTTTTTTTTTGCCCCCGGTGTGGTATGTCAAATTCAAATAAAATAACTGACACAACATAAATAAATATTATAAAATCACGTGCTTTGTGGAAAAATTCCTTGCAATGAGAATTCATGGCCGAATTTTATCTTATTGATTGGGGAGGTTACAAAATATCAGGCATAATACTTCTTTATAGAGTCAGAATTCACAGGCCTAACTAGATCCCCTCCATCCATTCTAGATAATAGCAACGCTCCTCCCGAGAATGACTTCTTCACCACATAAGGGCCTTCATAGTTTGGGGCCCATTTACTCTGATCTTGCCCTGGCACAAATAATATTTTCTTCAATACCAGATCGCCTTCTTGGAATTTTCGAGGCCGGACTTTTTTATCATATGATTTGGCCATCCTTCTTTGGTATAGTTGATGATGACAGATTGCGGTTAACCTCTTTTCGCTGATCAAATTCAATTGTTCATATCTGACCTTTGCCCATTCTGCTTCATCTAGTTCAGAGTCTATCAATACTCTTAATGATGGGATTTCTACCTCTAAAGGCATTACTGCCTCCATCCCATACACCAACATGTACGGAGTGGCTCCTGTTGAGGTCCGAACTGCGGTATGCATGAAGAGCAAATGACAACATTTCATGCCAGTCCTTATAGGTGACTACCATTTTCTGAACAATCTTCTTGACATTCTTATTAGCTGCTTCTACAGCACCATTCATCTTTGGTCTATAAGGAGAGGAATTTGAATGCTTGATCTTCCATTTAGCACGAGTTCTGTTATTAACTTCCCATTGAAGTTCTATGCATTATCGGTTATAATCTTTTACGGTGGTCCATACCGACATATGAAATCTCTCTCAACAAACTTCTTTACCACTTTTTGCGTTACATGAGCAAATGACCCGGCCTCTACCCATTTTGTAAAGTAATCGATTGCCATGAGAATGAACCTATGACCATTGCTGGCTTTTGGGTTGATAGGTCCAATCACATCGATTCCCCACATTGCAAAAGGCCAGGGAGATAATAAGTTAAATAGAGTGGTCGGAGGGGCATTCATTTTGTCACCGTAGATCTGACACTTATGACATTTGCGGACATAGTCAATGCAATCCTTTTCTAATGTCATCCAAAAGTAACCAGCTCTTTGTATTTTCCTGGCCATCATATGTCCACTAGCATGGGTCGAGCAGATCCCTTCATGGACTTCTCGCAACGCGTTTCTGGCTTCAACTCCATCTAAACATCTCAACAAAATCCCGTCTGATGACCTCTTGTACAAAACTTCTCCATCAAGATAAAAATCTATTGCCAGTCTCCTCAAAGTCTTCTTTTCGATGTTAGATGCCCCCATGGGATAAGCCTGTTTTTGGATGAAATTCTTGATATCGTAGTACCAAGGGTTTCCATCTATTTCTTCTTCAACTGAGCAACAATGAGCTGGGTTATTTCTGATGTCAATGTGTATTGGCTGTAAGTTTCGCCCGAAGTCTATTCTAGCCATAGAAGCTAGTGTGGCTAAGGCATCTGCAAACTGATTCCCTTCCCTTCCCAGATGTGTGAACTCGATTTCCTCAAATTCTTTGGCCAGTTTAGATAGGTATTCTTGGTAGGGTATTACCTTTTCTTCTTTGGTTTGCCATTCCCCTTTTACCTGACAAATAATTAGCATTGAATCCCCATACACATCTATCTTCTTTACGTTCAAATCCAACGCCGTCTCTAAACCAAGAATACATGCCTCATATTCGGCTGTGTTATTAGTGCAACCGAATTGCAATTTAGTTGACACCGGATATTGTTTCTTGTCGAGATATTATCACTGCCCTGCTCCGTTACCACATACATTTACAGCACCATCAAAGTACATAGTCCACCGTTCTAGTTTTCCTTCCTCGACTGAAAGCACATCTTCATCAGGAAAGTCAAAGTCTAACGGCTCATAATCTTCCATAGCATAATCTACCAGGTGATCAGCAATAACACTCCCTCTTACAGCTTTCCTTGTCATGTACAATATGTCATACTCGGATAGCAGAACTTGCCACCTGGCAATTCGGCTGGATAAGTAGGGCTTTTCACAAATATACTTCAATGGGTCTAATTTAGCAATTAACCATGTGGTATGGTACAACATATATTGTCGCAACCTTTTTGCAGCCCATGCTAGCGCACAACATAACTTCTCAATCATCGTATACCTAGACTCATACTCCATGAACTTCTTGCTTAGGTAATAAATGGCCCTTTCCTTTCTTCCGAATTCATCATGTTGTCCAAGCACACATCCCATCGCTGTTTCCGTCACTGTTAAGTATAATATCAACGGCCTCTTTGGTACAGGAGGGACAAGTAGAGGTGGTTTAAGCAAGTACTGCTTGATTTTTTCAAAAGCCTCTTCGCATTCTGCATTCCAAATCCTGTGATTTTTCTTTCTTAGCAAACGAAAGATTGGGTCACAGGTTGTAGTTAATTGGGATATGAATCGAGCAATGTAATTTAACCTTCCTAAAAAACCTCTTACTTCTCTTTCAGTCTTCGGAGCTGGCATGGCCCGAATAGCCTTTACTTTTTCAGGATCCACTTCTATTCCTTTGTCACTCACCACAAATCCTAACAACTTCCCAGATTTCACCCCAAATGAACACTTTGCAGGGTTAAGTCTCAACTTATATTTCCTTAACCTTTCAAATAATTTTTTCAATATCTGGACATGATTCTCTCCTTCTCCAGATTTAGCGATCATATCGTCCACGTATACTTCAATCTCCTTGTGCATCATATCATGAAATAAAGTTACCATAGCCCTTTGGTAAGTGGCACCAGCATTCTTTAACCCAAATGGCATGACTTTATAGCAGAAAGTCCCCCATGGTGTCACAAAGGTTGTCTTCTCCTTATCTTCATGCGCCATTTTTATCTGATTATAGCCTGAAAACCCGTCCATAAAGGAATATGTGGAGCTACGAGCTGCATTGTCAACTAACATGTCTATGTGTGGTAGAGGAAAATTATCTTTAGGGCTAGCACGATTTAAATCCCTAAAATCCACACAGACTCGGATCTTGCCCTCTTTTTTGGGTACCACTACTATGTTAGACACCCATTGCGGATACTTGACCACCTCTAAGAAACCCGCGTTCCATTGTTTTTCAATTTCCGCCTTTACTTTGATCAAAACTTCTGGATGCGTTCTTCTTAGCTTTTGCTTAATCGGTCTGCAACCTTCTTCCAATGGTAACCTATGTACTACGATATTCGTATTTAATCCGGGCATATCCTCATAAGACCAAGCAAAAACATCCACATAATCTCGAAGCAATGTAATCAAGTCTTCTCTTTCCTTCTGTGTGACCAAAGTTCCTATCTTGAGCTCTCTCCGGCTTTCTTCAGTACCCACATTTATGGTTTCAAGTTCCTCCTTAGCGGGTTTCCAAACTTGTTCGTGTTGTTCTATTAATTTTGTGAATTCCCTAACGCTATTTTCATCCCCTTCTTCCTCTTCTACAGCTATTATGTGTTCTTTAAAATTCGGCCATTCATTCTCAGTGTAAAGTGCGGGTGGTGTTGTGGAAGTTCCGCTTTCAGGGTTCCTGAAAGCGGAAAATGAGTGTAAATGCACAAAATAAAATAAACAAAAAGAGAGATGAACTAAAAATGCATGATCTTATAAAAAAAAAATCGGTTCACAACAAAAAAAACAAAGATAAAATTCGATGGGCTTGTTGAGCCTTTAATTAAAAACAGAAACAAACAAACACTGCTCATTACATTCTGAAAACTAATGGAGCTTCTTGGGTCACCCAATTCTGGAACTTCTCTCCCTTGGCTAGCTTCCGGATACAGGTAGAGGTCGTAGCTTCCTCCAAAGCATAGATGGTTAACTGCGGCAGCTCTTCATCCCTTCTTTCGGATTGAATCTTCCTGGCAATGCCAGCAACTTCCTCCTTTTCCATCGTGTTTATGCTCATGGATGAGAACTTCTGAAGAGAGCTTTCATGTCTTGGGTCAGGTTGTATCACATAAGCAGCTTTTGGGAATGAGACCCTGATTGGAGGAATGACTAAATTTTCTTCTTCAGGCTTCCTTCCTTCAATCCTTGCCATTCTCTTCTCCCTTCTTGCAACAGCAGCCCGCTGGTAATCCTCCTTTCTAGGCTTATACCCCAGACCAAATCTTTGCTCTGTAGCCTTCAATTTTGTTATACCAATCCACTCGACCTTCCTTTTTCTTGCGCCAAATTGGACAGGTATTTTATGCTTTAAAAGGTTCTTAGCGGCCATTTTAGTGGCCTCTGAGATCCCTGGTTTCCTTCTTATAGTATTCTCAGGCACCCACTCAGTATTCACAACCTCGAACGCATGCAGGTTTCCATCCACACAATCTTCAGCTTCAATGAAAGGGACCACCACATTTTTCATCATCGATATGGTTTCCTCGGCCTTAACAGTAACCAGGACACCATTGGCGATGTACTTCAAACATTGATGCAACGAGGAGGCAACCGCTCCTGCAGCATGTATCCATGGTCTTCCTAACAGCATGCTATAGGAAGGGTGGATGTCCATCACCTGAAGGGTTACCAAAAAGACTTGTCGACCCACGGCTAGTTCAACTTCAATCGACCCTAACACTTGCCTTGGTGAACCATCATATGCTCTAGCCATTATCACCCTTGGTTGCATATGGGAGGGATCTACTGGCATCTCATTCAACATGTGTCTTGGCAACACATTAAGGGCTGAGCCATTATCAATGAGAACTTTACCAATGAGGCAATCCTTGCATCGGACTGTGATATACAGAGGTTTGTTGTGTCCAGTTCCTTCAGCGTCGAGTTCATCTTCAGTGAAATACAAGTAATTTGAAGCATGAATTCTCCCTACTAAGTGTTCCATAGTCCTTTGTTCAATATCTTGAGGTACGTAAGCCTCATTTAGTACCTTCTGTAAGGCATTACGATGCGGCTCAAAACTGAGTATTAAAGACATGATGGAGATCTTGGCAGGGGTCTTTTTCAACTGGTCCACCACACAGTACTCACTATGCTTCATCAACTTTAGGAACTCGTTCGTTTCTTCTTCTGTCACAGGTTTGTTTACCTCCAACTCTTTTTCAAAACCTATTACCTCTTTACCCTTAGCCTTTCTTTGCCTTTCTAGCTCCTCGGGTGTGAAACAACGACCGCTTCGGGTCAAACCACCTATCTCGGTTTGGAATAAAAAAGCTTCATCATTTGAGGTAGCAACATAATTTCCTGGTGCTGCCCTATAGTCTGTCTCCTTTGCATATGAGGGCTTGTATAGCACCAACCTCGAGAGCCCACTAGCTGTTGATTGGATCCTACACTTCTCTATCCCTGCTATCTCTCCACTACCTTTCACATTCTCGATCCTTAGCTCCCCTAAAGTCAACATCCTCGTGACCTTTTGATGAAACTCAGTACATTCATCAATGTGATGCCCTTTTTCGTTATGGAACGGGCAAAAGTTGTTTTTTCCCATGTCATGCTTGGTTGATCCCGTCAAATGTCCAGATTGTACCAACATACTGTATAATCTGGTCATGGTCACCTTTAGAACCCTTTCTTCGTTATCAGCTTCCACTGCATTTACCCCATTACTTCCTGCAGCATGCTTGGGCAAGGGATTCAGGTTCACATTGGGTGGATCCTCAATGGTGACCCATCCGATCTTGATCAATTGTAATACCTTCCTTTTAAAAGCTACACAGGTCTCGATGCTATGACCTGCATTACCAGCATGGTATTCGCAAGTCAAATTGGGGTTATGCCAAGCAGGGAAAGGTGGTTTCAAAGGGGGTAGTGGTAGGGGAGCAATATGTCCGATGTTTAGCAACTGTGCATATAACTCTTTTAAGGTCATGGGCAAAGGTGGTAGTTGTTCTTCCGATTGATAATCTCTCCTTTGAAAATTATTTTGGTTATGTGTGGGGAATTTTGTGTGAAAAGGCTGGTTTGTATTGGAGGGTTTGGAAAAGTTGACGTTGGTGGTTTGGGGTGCAGGTGTTTGATAGCTTTTGTAAATTTTGTCTTTCCCTTTGTATCTATCATCCAGATTATTCACCTCAACTTCTTTTCTTTTCCCGACAAAACCCCTCTTCTCTATGGGTTCCATAATTCTCCCGCTCCGGATTCCTTGCTCAATCCTCTCAGCGATTTGTACTGCATCGTAAAAATGCTGGGCGGAGCTTCCCATTAGGTGCTCGTAGTATGGGGCTCTAAACGTATTGGCAAATAGAGTCACCATTTCTGTCTCTATTAACGGAGGTTGTACATTCACAGCTTGGTCCCTCCATCTTTGAGCATAAGTCCTTACGGACTCCTGAGCTCCTTTCTCCATGGTCATCAAGCTAGTCCTATCAGGAGCAATCTCCATATTAAACTTGTATTGCTTTAAGAAAGCATCTGCCAAGTCTGCCCACTTTCTGATCCTGATGTTATCTAACCTCATATACCAGCTAAGGGCCGACCCTGTCAAGCTGTCCTGGAAGAAATATATCAACAATTTATCATCGTGTATGACCTCCGCCATCTTGTTGTAGTAGGAACGAAGATGAGTCTTTGGGCACTCTATCCCCGTATACTTGATAAATTCCGGAACCCTGAACTTCCGCGGTATCACGATGTTAGGCACCAAACATGCTTCGGCTGCCCTAATTGGATCAGATAGATCATTCCCTTCAACTGCTCTTATCCTTTCTTCTAATGCGGACCACTTGTCATATCTTGCGTGGTCAGAGAATCTAGCGTCTTGCGGTTCCTCATCCGTTAAATCCAAAGTAATAGGAATTGGGATGGGCCGAGTGGATTCAGGCTGCTTCTTTGGTGAGCTTGTCCCTAGAATATGAGGTGCCCCCGGGCTTTGAACCGCCGGTGGTGCTTCATCCGTCTGAGCTGACGTTCCCTCTCCATCTCTTGTTCTTAATGCTTTCTCGAGTAGGCTGGTTAAACGTGCCACATCATTTCTGACAGCTTCAAGCTCTTTTTGGTATGGGGACTCTGGCTCTATCCTTCCTTCGTTTTCCATTCTTTTTCTCAAACGAGTGTTGTGGATTTTCGCAGGGGGACCTATGTTTCGTAGTTGAGCTGTTTGCATAAATGTATAAGAATGTATGATAAATGCATATGTTACGATGAACATGTTTTAAGTAATGCATGAGTGCATTTTTCTCTTGTGAACTATTAATGGCCAACACTTCATAGAATATGGGTTTCTTGTCACATTGCCGCTGGGAGTACTGCTTTTCGGGTCATTTGCTTAAGTCATTTTCACCAAAAGAAAAGAATTTGCATAAGAGATGGGTCAACGCCCTTTTTATTTATATTGGATAAACTTGCTACATTTTTTGAAAACACAAAAAAAAAATTAATATTCTTCCTCTGCCATCTCTTTAGCCAAGGGTAGAAAAGCGAATCCGCGGTTCTCGATTGTCTCCAAGAAGGCATCGGTCTCAACTAGACTTCGCCGGTAACGGATGATGTCTCTCCCTACATTTCTTGCATTGGTTCTAATGACCCGAGCGTGCGCCGCAGCTTCATCCATCTGTTCATCCATCTTGGATATTTTTTCAATGAGCAACATGTTGGTTCTGTTCAATGAGGTATTATTAGCATCGATTTGATCCTTATGTTTTTCTATCAATGCTAGTTTCTCATCCAGATGTTTCAACTTTTCTCTCTCTTTGTCGAGCTTCGTCCTCAAAGTTCCTATCTCGTTTTCCTTAATTGCCAATTCTGCTTCATCGGCTTTATCTTCCACAGACTCCGCCAAACGACTTTCTGACATTACATACTTCTTATGCAGTTCTTCATACTTTTCAATTCTATCCATCAACTCACACTGGACCTCTGCAAATTTCTCCTGGTAATATTCTATGCTCTCCTGGCATTCCTTATGTTCGATCTTCAATGCACCGAGTTCAGAGCAACTTTGCATCCACTTCAGATTCATCTCCGTTAGTTCTCTCTCAATTCCCATCTTAACATTCTCCTCCTCAACCATCTTCAGCTCGAGCTTGGTTATTTTTGCATCTCTAGACTGTAATTGTTCATCTAAAAATACTCTTCTTTTATCACCTTCCAACACCATTTCTTCCATTATCAACTTGTCTCTTCGAGTTTTGCTCAATTCCATCTGAAGCTTTTCGATTTGTTTCCTCAATTCCTTTTCATTGTCAACTCTTTTCCTCTTAGCAGACTTTTCTTTAGTTTGGGGAGACTTGCCTTCTTCATTGGTCGCGGCTGAGGCAACTAAGTCTCTCCATTTTGCATACCCTTCACTTGCACTGGGATCTCCTAAACCTTTTATTTCCGCCAAAACTAGATGTTTCCAATCTTGTTTGATGGCCTTCACGACTTCTTGTGCAACGGGCTCCTTAAACAAACCAAAGAATTGAGCAATTCCCTTGGTCCTTGGAATGAATTGCATGCCCCCATGTTGTCTCACCACAAGAGCAGGAGCATAACTCACATAGCCTGTAATCCCTATCAACGGAACCCAACATCTTTGCCCGCAACTCATTAAAACATTTACTGCCTTGACCCAAGGAGCTTTCCATTTGAAACCACTGCTAGGTATAGCTTTTAGTTTTTCTACCCAACCTTGGTTGTCTAGATCTCCCTATTCTTCTTCTTCCACTATCTTTAATGGTTTTCGATTGAACCACCAAAAATTATTAAAAACAGGTTTTTTTGTTTCAATGTGGCTAACCATCCAGATATATAGCAACTGTGTGCAACATCTCACTGCTCCTTTACCGTTTCTTCGACAATGGTTAAGCGTTATGATGGTTTCAGCCAAAATAGAGGCCACTGGGTTGATTTGTGCATTCTCAAATTCCACATAAGCAGCAGCAGCTTCCAAGCTTACTATACCTGTCCGACTTGGGAATAACACAAGGCCAAATATGCCTAAGGCAATTAATCTTTCTTTCGCTGATCCAGACTTCTATTCTAGTTCCCACTCCAACGTCTTCCATCTCAGACCAGCAGCCTTCTTTTCTAAAAACCTTTCCAAGTTGGGGATCCCGAGCAGCTTCGACAGTTCAGGAATGATTTTGTCACTTCTCAAAGGGAAATAAATTCTGTATAAATTATTTGGGAACTCAGTCAACATCCCGTATTCCTCCATAGTAGGACATAGGTCTATGCTACCAAAAGAAAAGCAACGGTGGTCGGGATCCCAAAAATGAACTAGAGCTCGCACCGCTGGGCTTAAAACGTCTATCTTCGCAATCTCCATCAGACGTCCGTATTTCCTAAAAAATGTGTCCTTATCCACATCTTGGAAATGAGTCGTTAACCTATTCACCTCATTTATAATGCAATCCAGATTCTTGATTGGTGATAGCCTCATAGCATTGCCTTTAAGGCAGTCTCCTTTAGTCAATTGTGACAATTCAGAACTTCTCCCATATTCCATGATGGAAAGTTTGGTAGTGGTGGCCATTTCGTTCACAAGACCTGTTAGGCAAAAATGTTTTTTAGGGTTTTTCATTTATGTAAAAATTATTATGGAGCATACATCCTAACGATAGGTCATAATTCCTTTACGTGAGACATAGGGTAGGTTTACTACTTGGTCTCTAAAGAGGGTCTCTTGCTGTCCCAGTGATCACCCTCGTAAAGGTGATATGGGGGTTTAGCAGATAGCGGGATGGCTCGTGTACCAATCACTACCAGTCTAAACACTCAGTAAAGAGTTGGGGTTTACACAAACTTCAACCTTGACTCAAGTCATAGGTAAGCTGCTAGTCCCCCACTTAACTTAAAGTTTTAGTGTGTGCTCTCAAAATAATAAAAGTGATGCATGACAAGGCATATTATGATGACAGGAAGTAAAGATGCATGCTAAAGCTTCTATAAACCATCCATATAGCAATTATGAAAACAATAAAATATCATAAACAAACATAATTAATCAAGCTTAGTCCAAATTCCCCAGTGGAGTCGCCATTCTGTCGCACCCCAAAAAAAATGATTTCGGTTTGCGGCGTCGTGGCGACTTTCCCCCAGTGTGCGGGGAAATTCATGTGTCGGGGTCTAATCTTTATTTTCGTGAAAAAGGGAGTCGCCACCTAGTATTATGGTTACTAGGAAACCTAAACTGGTCTTTCAGAGATTCTAGAGTAAGGGACTGGTTGCGTAAAGGGAAGGTTTTAGCACCCCTAGTACGCCCTACCTAAGGTAAGTTGCTTGGTATTTTTGTTTGGCTATGATTTGTTATGATTTTGATCTCTCAAAACAATGTTGGTTAAATGACGAATGGGATATCATTCCCGCCGAATATTTTGGATATCAACCCTTAGGATTTATTTATCCAAATACCAACAGTGAATAATAATATATCATTCTCGCCGAATATTTTGGATATTAATCACTTAGGATTTATTTATCCAAATACCGATAGTGAATAATAAATTATCATTCCCGCCGAATATTTTGGATATTAAACCCCTTAGGATTTATTTATCCAAATACCGACAGTGAATAATAGTATATCATTCCCGCCGAATATTTTGGATATTAAACCCTTAGGATTTATTTATCCAAATACCGATAGTGAATAATACAAATCACCAAAAAAAAGTTTTTATATTTTTTTGAATATTGGCCAATACCCTTTGGATTTTACAAACATGTTGTAAAATCCAAAAAATGCAAGAAATGATTTTTTCTTTGTAAAATCAATGCTAAAACACATTTTTCTCTTCAAAACCCAAGATAATATATATATATATATATATATATATATATATATATATATATATATATTTTTGAAACAAAAACGATTTCCTTTTTTTAAAAAAATGCTAGTGTACTGGCCGTATGCAAGAAAATAATACATTTTTTTTAAAAAAAATATTTTTCTAAAAAAAAAAAAAAAAAATTTTTTTTTATATATATATTTTTTATATTTTTTTATTATTTTTTTTTTCGTTATTTATTTATTTATTTGGCGGCACTGCCTAGGGTTGGTGGGCTCCAGCCCTCCTAGGTGGCTCCAACCCGCCTAGGTGAGCCTCCGCCAGGATGGGCCCAGCCTATATTGGGCTAGGCTTGCAGACCGTGCTTCAAGCCCAGATGTTTTTCTTATTCGGGCTTTGTGCAGGCCGAGCCATTCGTGCACAAACAAGAACTGGATTTTACGTAAATGAAGAAGATGAACAAGAATGTGGGGGATTTTTGAGTGTGATGAAATGCTTACTGTTAACACCTTTGTGTAGAGGAGATCGAGGTGGTTCTTCCGGTCGTTGTCTCGTCGGAAATGGAGGCTGTGGTGGCGGAGTGGACGTCGGAAGGTGACGGGTGGCGTTGCTGTTGCGAGGGCTGTTCTGCTTACCTCGCCGGAGATCAACTCTGGGATGACTAGCGTGTGGAAGGAGGTGGACAGAGGTTGTGCAAGGGTGGCAGCTGGCTGCCGGCGTTGATGAACGAGAGGGTAGGAGAGAGAGAGTTCTCTGGTTTTAGAGAGAGAGAGGCAGAGGAAAACTAGAGAAGATGCAGGGGAAGAGGGAACTCACACCTGAGGCGAAAGGAGAGAAAACTCACTCGAGATTTTCAACAAAAATGGCTCTGCAACTCTACTCTCACCGTTTTTTTTCTTACGATCAAACAGCTCTCCTCTGTGTTTCCCTCTTCTTTTTTTTCTTTTTCTTTTCTCTCTCTTCCCCCTGTGCAGGCTGTTATTTATAGCCAGAGAAACCCCAATGTTTGGCCGCGATCACGTTTAAATGCAGTATCAAAACAGCTAAGCAATTTAGAGGAAAATCAGGGAGGAGACGAAGAAGATTTTTTTATGGTGATAATTTTAGGAAGAAAATCACGATTGATTTTGGTCTGTTTTTGCTAATTTATGGAGATGAAACGGGAAGAAGATCAGCATTGATGTGGTAAGAAAAATTTGAGTTGTTTTTGCCGTGATTTGAGCGCGCCTGAAAAATTCCACGCCAATGCATGCCGGAACAGTGCATGATGCAGATTTCAATTTTTTTTTTTTTTTTAAAGGAAGGTAAAAATATGATTTGGTCCCTTTTTTTTTTAAAAGAAAATTAATTGCACCCAATTGGATTTAAACTTGATTTCATGCAATTAAATCTCATCGAAAATTCAATCTCAACCTTGGCTTCGCGCAATCTTTTTAATCTGGTCCTTGGCTCTTGATTTTCACGATTTAATCCTCCATCGACCATTAAACTCTCACCTTATTCAATTCGGCCTCCGATTTCGCATAATTGACTTGAAAAATCAAATTGGTCTCTGAAAATTTCCAATTTCATCAATTAAACCCAAATAAAATTTAAGAAACTGATTTCTTATTAACGAAACCCTTAGTAAAATTAATTCGACCAATATAGTTAAATCCTTCAACTGGACCCAAAATTAATTCTGAAAATACAAGTATAATTTAAACCAACAATTAGATCGAATTGGCCCGTAAAATATAATTATACTTTTTTTTGCTTAGTTTTTACGCAGATTTATCTGATAATAAATTATTTCGACCTTTAATCTGTGATTTTCTTTATTTTCGGGTGCAAAAAAGGATACGATCGAGTTTTCGAAAACATCCAATATTTCAACTCGATTGACTTGCTGACATCAGACCCCTTTATTTTATTTTTGTTATTTTCGGGTAGTTTTGGGGAGTGACCCAAAATTGGGTGACGACACAAAAGAAGGTTCAATGGAAAAGTATGCACCTCTTTTATCAAACCTAAATGGTCTTTGGTCACAATGACACCATAATTGCTCCAATGAAGTCATGAAACCACCTAACCACTTTTCATGTTCACACTCATAATTGGTGCATCCAGCTTTTTTTTATCAAAGATTATAAATCATTTCCTCAAGATCAAAAGCTAGAAACATGTTCCTTTATCCCTAAGATTTTTGCAAAATCATTTTAATCCAAAACCAAAAGTTTTGCACAAAAACAACAACGTTTTAGATTGCTAATACCCTAATTGGGCCTCTAAAAATGCAAGGGATTTGTAGGAGCAAAGAAACAAAAAGAAGAAACAAAAAGAAGAAATAAAAAGAAAAAGGAAAAAGAGAAGGCAAAAGGATTTAAAGTTGGTGATAAAAGAAAAGGACATCTGATTTAGGGAAGCAACAAATATGAGAAGGTATACTCTTTGAAACTGTTGCGACAATGATTTTTCATGTTTTATGCCTTGCCATCCCCTGATTTAAGGAGACAACGGTGCGTGGTGAAATAGAGGTGTGTTTTATAGCCGTAAAGTTATGACTATAAATATCAGAAGTCATCACCTAGTATTACGTTCACTAGGAATCTATTAGTCTGTGAGAGTCTGTGTAAGGGAATTTATTGTGCAAGGGGAAGACGCATCACCCCCAATGCACCCTACCCAAGGTAAGCTGCATTGTTGTTTGATTGTTTTTTCTAAGTCATTTTTATTCATCTTTTTCTAAGGTATAATTATGTTGTTCAACTTAATTTTTACAAAGATTTATCCAATAATAAATTATTTTTACCTTAGAGTTGTATTTTCCTCTATTTTTTGGGACAAAAGAGATACGATCGGACTCTCGAAAACAACTAAAATTTTCATATTGATTTTTCTATCAACGCCAACCTCTTTTATTTTATTTTTGTTATTTTTGGGTAGATTTTAGGGAGTAACCCAAAAATTAGGTTATGACAGAAACCATGAGTGGTAGAGTCCATGTGGTCTTACTTAAGTTCATTAGTGGAACATGTTTTGATATTATTTATTTGTTATTAGTAGCAGTATATTTGGTTATTAACTCAAAGTTTGTTTATGATAGCATTCTACTGTATTAAAGTTTATGCATTCTATTTGGTTTGATTGGAGCTATGTTTAGTGTTAAGAAGTAAAAAATATTTGATTCTAGCCTTCAAGTTAATTTGATATGTTTTGACAATAGGATTTTCAAAGCATGATTTTGTTTTCTTTCTTGTTTATATTCAAAGTATGTTATGTAATTGTTTTACCATTCAATAATGTACTTTTTATAAGCTTAAATGAATAAGTTTGAGGTATGAAATGACTATTCTAGGTTCATCATTGTTTCGGGTTTTCTAGGCAACTAGGGCAGTGTTATTGGTATTCAAAATTGAAGAACATTGCCACAAGTGCTAGTTTTAGCTTCTGTTTTGACTTGTTTTTAACACAATCATTTAACATTAGCAAATAATTTGGATTTTTTTTCTTTTACATTAACATCATTGTTTTAAAAATATTTAATCTTATAGTTTCGTTATGGTACCCAAATCTAGTTCTGCCAAAATTGTATAATTAGAGTAAAAATTGAAGTCATTGGAACTTTGATTATTGATGGATGTATGATTTCAATCATGCCAATGTCTTTTTTTTTTTTGAAAGTAGGTATAAATTAACTTTCATGATTATGGGATTGAAGATGAGTGATCTTTATTTTCTCTATGTTTGTTGGTGCTTGATCCATTTTGTGTTGATATCTTTTGAGATTTTTTTTCTCAAGTTTAATTTGTTTGATTATTGGTTTGTTTATGAGTTTAATCATACATAGGCAAATTGATAATGGTTCACTTTGTTGGGTCAACTAATTAAGTTGACTCAAATTGGTTAATTACTCGAGTTAACTAGTAAAGTTGACTTAAGTGAGTAACCTAACCGAGTTGACTCTAGATTAAGGGGTTGCTTGATTGTCCTTTAATTTGCTCTCATTTTTTGGACTTAAGGTTGTTTTTGGTAAATATTTTCTTAAGTATATTTTAACTATTTTGTTTTTAGAAAAAAAATGTTTTTTTCTCTCTAAAAATTGCTTTCTACAACAAAAGGAAGAATTATAAAATATTTTTGTGTGTTGTATACGATAAAATATCTAAAAAATAACAGGCATTTTTTTAGTTAAAATAATTTCATCTTTGTTTTTCTTTTCACACATCTCGAGATTTCAATAAAATAATTTTATTAAATCCATGAGAAGTTGACCTATATTTCATAAATACTACCGACCCTTCTTTAATTTATTAGGAAAATTGAGTAAATTCTCTGATAAAATATTGGATGTATTAGGGCTAATATTTAAAATATAAGCTATATACCTGGAAAAATTATGAAAGTTATTTTAAATATTCATTAATATTAATTATAGGTTTTTTAACCAATCTCTCTTCAAATTATGAGAGAAAGAAATAAAGATGCTGATATAATGCTAGACCTGTTGATAAATTGGAATTTAAATATCAACAATTAATCTAAAAAAACTCTTAGAGTTTCTTAAATATTTTCCAACTTAGATTGATAGTAATATGGCCTCCATAATCACATCCCCTAAGTGAAGTTTATATACAATTTACCACAATACCTATATGGACCCTTCAAACAATTTAAATATAAGTCTACGAAAAGAAGTTTACCCATCTAGAACCAGAACCATTTGCTAGGAAACCATCAAATCTCAAAATCATATCAAAGTCATCCAAAAGTTGCTCACCTCAAGTAGGACCCGTTAGGGGTACAAACACCTTCAATTATCTTTATTTAAGTCTATTTTTACTCATTTAAACCTCACGTGGTGGAAATTATGTAAACCTCTTTAGAACCAAATGCAAGAGTTTGACTCATGGTTATTGAATAATGGAAAAAAATAGAGAATAAAAATGTTTATTCGAACCCTATCTTTGTTGATTTCTACTTTCTTATCCTCTTCCTTTGCTGCTAAAATTGTTAGGATTCTTAGATTAATTAGAAATATTTATAATGTTAAAGTTTTTTTTTTTTTATCTAGTATTTAAGGTTGAACAAATCCCTCAGAATTTGCACCAATTTTGTTGTTATCGCAATTCTGCTCTAATACCAAATTGTTCTTCTAAACTTTGAATCTGATTTGGTTTCATGCAATATCTAATCATCCTAGTTATGTTCAGTCATCCATAATAAGTTCGAGAATTGATTTGAACTTTTATTGGATTCTAGATCCCATTTTTTTTCATTAGATTCTCAGTTATATGGGGATGATCGACATTGTTAGTTTTCAAATTAGATCAGGAGATCTTTTTGACCAAGCAAATTATGAGCATATTTTATTTTTCAAAAAGGATTTTTTTTTCTCTAAATAAGAACTATGTCTAGGCTATATATATCACTCCACTATTGTCCTAAAAAAGGGGAGAAAGTAAAGAGAAAAGGAGGCAAAAAAAAGAAGGAGAAAGAGTAAAAAGAGGAGAGAAAAGAAAGAAAGAAAAAACAAATTAGAGAACAAGAGAGAGGTAACCCATGGAACCTAGAAAACACACAACAAGTTCTCCTTTTGCCACAACCTTGTCGCACCCCAAAAAGTGTGAGCGCGGCGTCGTGACGACTCTTCCCCATGTACGGGGGGGTATAAATGTCGGGGTTCTTATCTTTATTTTCGTAAAAAAGGGAGTCGCCACCTAGTATTATGGTTACTAGGAAACCTAAACTGGTCTTTCAGAGATTCTAGGGTAAGGGACTGGTTGCGTAAAGGGAAGGTTTTAGCACCTCTAGTACGCCCTATCTAAGGTAAGTTGCTTGGTGTTTTTGTTTGGCTATGATTTGTTATGATTTTGATCTTTCAAATGATATGTTGATTAAATGATGAATGAGATATTATTCCCGCTGAATATTTTGGATATCAACCCCTTTAGATTTATTTATCCAAATACCAACAGTGAATAATAGCATATCATTCCCGTCGAATATTTTGAATATTAACCCCTTATGATTTATTTATCCAAATACCGACAGTGAATAATACGAATCACCAAAAAAAGTTTTTTATATTTTTTTGAAATTGGTCAATACCCTTTGGATTTTACAAACATGTTGTAAAATCTAAAAATACAAGAAATGATTTTTTTCTTTGTGAAATCAATGCTAAAACACACTTTTCTCTTCAAAACCCAAGATAATATATTTTTTGAAAGAAAAAACAATTTCTTTTTTTTTTTAAATATGCTAGTGTATTGGCCGTATGCAAGAAAACAACACATTTTTCTTTAATAAAAATATTTTTTTGGAAAATTTTGTATTATTTTTTTTATGTTTTTCTTTTTTTTTTTTTTTGTGGGCTGGCTGTCAGCCCACCTAAGTTCGGGCTGGGCTATCATCTCTAGGCTGGGCTACTAGCCCAGATGGCTAGCAGCCCAGACCCATCTGGGCTGGGCTTCCAGCCCAGATGCTGGAAATCCCCTTCAGGGCCAGGCCGGGCGCAAGGCCTGGCCCGCCAAGCCCACTCGGGGAGTGAATTAATTCACTCCCCGCATGCAAATACAGGGATGATGAACAGTGCAAGGAGGATTTTCGAGTATGGAGAATGGAGTAACTGTCAATACCGTTGGATAGAGGAGGTCGTGGTGATTCTTCTGGTCGTTGTGGCGTTGGATATGGTGGCCTGTGGTGGCCGAAATGGGCATCGGAACGTCTGCTGTCGCGTTGCAGGGGCTGCTGCTATCTCGGCTGTCGTCGCCTCTTCCTTCACCTAAGATGATGGATGAGTTGCTGGGGTTGATGGAAGAGACGACGGTGATGTCTAGGTGGTGTTGAAGGCGGGATGTGGGTGATCGCCGGTGATGGTTGACAGGTCGAGAGGGAAAGAGTGACAGAGGATGCTCTGTTTTTTTAGAGAGAGAAAGGTGAAAAAAATGCAGAATGGTTCTGCAACTATCTCTATCTCTCTGTGTTTTTTTTGTATTTTTCACGTAAAATCTCTTCTGTTTTTTTTCTTTTCTCCCTCGTTTATCCTTCACTTTTCTAGTCTGCAGAGACTTTGTTTTCTACAAATTCTCACTACTTTTCGTCTGTTCTCCTCCCTCCCTTCACCGTGTAAGCTGCTATTTATAGCAGAGAATAACATTTAATGCAGTATTGAGAAAAGTCTGGAACAGCTACGCAAATTGATATCATCAGAGGAGAATCAGGCAGAAAGGGAGGAGAATCAGGAGGACGATATTGATAAAGATAAATAAGGAAGAAAATCATGATTGACGAGGAAGAAAATTATGATTGATCTGTTTTGATGTGATCAAATCTTGCTTGAAAATTTAAACGCAATGCACGCCAGAACAGTGATGCTTATTTAATGCAGATTTCAAAATTTTTAAGAAGGTAAAAATATGATTTGGTCCTCCAATTTATAATTTCTTTAATTGCACCCAATTGGATTTAAACTTGTGATTTTGACGCAATTATATCCCATCAAAAATTTAATCTCAACCTTAGCTTTGTGCGATCTTTTTATTCTGGTCCTTGGTTCATGATTTTCACGATTTAATCCTCAATCGACTGTTAAACTCTCAATTTATTCAATTTTGCCCCCCTCGTAACAAGATATTTTTGGATTTTCCTCTTTTTTATATATTTTTTTATCTTTTTTTTCGAAACATAAAAATAAGTGGGTCAAAATTTGGGTAGCAACAAACCTCTCCCTCTCAGCCAACAGCTTTTAGTGATCCATCGACCGACTAGATTTTTTCCAGCAACCACCATCAACTTTGCTATCATTCACCACTATCCCTAGAACCAACGACCACCATTTGTGCAGGAGCTCAACACCATTATCTTCTACTAGCAGTTAACAAGTAAGTCCCAATGCATTTTCTCTTCAGTTTGCATTTTAAATAAGTAATGTGCATATCTTTTGTTGTACTATTCAAGTGAATTATAATTCACTTGAACACTAACCAAGGAGGCATGCGTGGCATGCCTCTCCTTTACCCAATTGGGTCACTTGTTTGGGCAAATGACCCAACTCTCTCTCTCTCTCTCTCTCTCTCTCTCTCTCTTATTTCTTTTTATTTAAAAAGATATATATAAAGAAAAAGGAATAAATTTGTGATATTTCTGCATAGTTGTGTTAAAGTTCATAATTTTCTTTATTATTAAAAGAAAATACCAATCTTGTATTTAAATTATCTGGTTTTCAATGTAATGCAACGAATATACATATACGTAAAAAAAAATATTTTCATGCATATCGCCAATACGCCAACATATCATTCCCCATTTAAAAAAAAAAACAAATATTCGAAGTTTAAATGAAAATGTGTTTTAATATGAATTTTGTAAACATATTTTTTTTTTATTTTTGGATTTTACAACATGTTTGTAAATTTCAAAGGGTGCTTGCCAATATTCCAAAAAAATATAAAATATTATTTTTTTAGGAATTTATATATTTATTCGCTGGTAATATTTTAGTAAAGAAATGTCAAAGGGGTTAATACCCAAAACATTATTGGAGATAATTCATTATTTTTCACTGTCAATATTTGGGTAAAGAAACCCTAAGCGGTAAATATCCAAAATATATTTCTAGGAATCATAAGTCATTATTATTTATTCAACACATCCTTGAAATAAACCTTGATTATGATTGAGGATACTTTAATTTTTGACGCCATGGTTTACGAGTTGTGAAAGAATAAAACACTGAGGCTAAAATAGGCTTTTAAAGCACTCTGATTTTCCTTAGATTTCTATTTTTGTTCATTTACCTTGTGATTTACCTTGTGATTTACGAGTAATGAACACTTAAAATACTAAAGTGAAAAATAGCTTTTAAGCACATTGAATCTCCTTAAATTTCTATCCTAATTGTCTCTTAATTCATAGGTTGTAAATTTATTTTAAATCAAACACAAATTTCAAAAGATTTGCATTGATTCTCATTGACACTATATAGACATATCTAATGATATGATCATTTTGGCTAACAATGTTTTGTTTTAGACTTTGAGCCTAAATCCATTTATCATAGCAAACCTATCATAAGAAAACTGATAAGATAATACCAACATCATAACAATCATAAGAAAAATCAAAATATCAAGCATCTTATTTTAGATAGGGTGTACTAAGGATGCTAAAACCGTCACTTTACACAACCAAACCCTTGTCAGTTAGGTTTTCTAGTTACTATAATACAAGATGGCGAAGTCCCTCTTTAAAAAACAAAACAAAACCCAACATAAATCCTCACTCCTGGAGGAGTCGTTATGATGCACAACTAATCCATTTACCTAGATACTCGCATACCTTTAAGTTTTTTAGTGACCATAATATTAGGTGGAGACTTCTGAATTCATTATTCAGAACTTTATGATTTATATCCAAAATATTTTTTTACACTAGGAGGCATATTTGCTATTTGAAATTCTGATATTTTGCACATCACGACAATAACAATGCATCAGTAATGTCAAGTGTTTATTCAAACTCTTGAATTATATAACAATGATTTATAATTATACCTAAAATCCCTCTTCCATTCATAGGAGGTGGACTTGCCATCTCTCGAAGTCTTTCATGTCATGACAATATTTCTAACGTGTTCTCTAGTTATAAAACTTTAAATCATATGGAAAATGATTCATGTGACCTGATCAACTTGATAAGTCATAAGACACCCTAAAACACTATTAAAAGTATAATTTGACTAAAACATATTCAAGATGAAAACACAATATATTGACTCGGGTCAACATGTGAAGTTTGTAATCTAAATTATAAGATTCATATAACCTCATTGAAACAAAATCAAAGTCAAATATGAAACTCATAGAAACAAAATCAAAACTAAATATGAAACTCAATTCCCCATAAAGCAATTTCTAAAAGATGAAATTAAAGAAAAAATGATAAAAAAAATTAAACAAAAAACAAATTCATATTTAGTTTAAAAAAGATATAAAATAAAAAATTCAAGACGACATGGTCTTAAAAAAATATTTATACGAAAACATAAGAAATTGCTCAATGTTAATCTACCAAGTCGATGACCTAGATCATGAGACCAGAATAACCCTAAAACAATCAATTCAAAATAAAATATGAAAGATAATTTCAAATTAAACCAATCTTTAAGGTTTAAATTGAAAAGAAATCAATTAAAAAACAAGAGCAAAAAACAAACAACTCAGATTAACTTCTTTAAGCTGCACCCTAAATTATGTGACTAGATTAATAACTCTATAAAAACAAAATTGAGATATACTATGAAACTTAATCCTTAATCAACCTAATATTTAATAAAATTTAAAAAAGATAGATTAAAAAAGATAAAAAATGAAGGAAAAAAATATAAATTAATAAAACTATTAAAATAAATAGTATTTTGTAGTATGATATTAGAGAAAGAAATAGATTTAGACAAATAACCAAAGAAAAAATAATCATAGAAATAAATAGTGTTTTGTGATATAGTGAAAAATAAATGTAAAATACAGAAAAATTATTTGATGAAAATAAATATGGCACGTTGGATACCCAGCCCATCCTAAATGGCCGTATGCCAAGCCAGTATCAATTCGAATGTCGGTGGACCATTATCTTATATATTCCCCATCAGCAGCTCAGCCAAAAAAACAACAACAAAAAAAAATAAATAATAAAAAACGTTTTTAATTATTAATTATTGGGTTAATATCAAATTTTCTGAAAATTAATTTTATTTATTTTCTCATTAAATAATTTTGATTTCACAGTTGAGTTTCTCTATTAAAATTCTTTAAATGATAATGTTAAGTCCCAATACCCGTAGTTCAGAAAAAAGAGAGAGAAATAAATAAAAAAGAAAAGGTATAATTTTCGAGTTTTCCTCTTAATTTACTTTTGGAGGATCAATTAAAGAGTCTTAATTTATCTTATGATAATTCATTATAAAAATATAAATAGTAATTATAAAAAAAAACAAAAATCATATTAGATAGGATTCGGTAAGAGTATAATATTACATGGGATTTCAATCTTCAAAAAGATAAAAAAAAAAAGAAACAAAGAAAATAAAATGAAGAAAATAAATAGATGATTTTATTTTTTATTTAATTCAGTGTTATTTTCTTATTTAAAATAATCTTATTTACTAATTGAACCCTTTAAAATGTAAAGTGCTAAATTTCATGCCCTGAATACTTTATTGTATCATCTAAGTATGTAAATTATTAAGTTAAAAAATATTAAAAAGTATTTTTAATGCTTTATGAAAAACTAATTTCATAAAAAAAGTGTACAATGTTATACACTTCATATAATCGAATGCTAAATATTCATAGCAGCAAAAATTTAGATTATAAATATCTCAAATTATTTTTGCTCAAGTTCTGAAAAAATTCTCAATGCAGCAGCAACACAACTTCAAACTAATAGAAAGATATTTTTGGTATGAACCTTTTGATCTATGTCTACTAATAGTTATAGATGAAATACACAGACTATTATTTATAGGTAGATAAAAGACTCATTTCAGTAATTTATTAACTGATTTTCTCCCCCATCAAGGAGAAAATCAAACAATTAATCCCCATGATCAATGGGTTGTAATAAGTCAGATCATGGGTGTGGTGTTATCAGGGGTATAATGATAATTTTTTTATATATAGATAATCTTGAAAATTTATTTATTTAATTGTTTAGAGGAAACATACATTTAAATTAAATTATTATTAGCTATTACAACGCTATATTGTTTTTGGCAAGTAAATTAGATTTTGGCTAGAAATATGGCTTCATTGACTAAACTTATAATTTATACAAAAATAATGAGGTTTTTTTTAGTAATTTTTAGCTTAATTGAAAAGTTTTAACAGGTAACTTGTTTTATTACTAGTGTTGTACTGCAGCGTAAAGCTTTTTTACCCGCAACACTGCCATGATAGAGATTAAACTTTACTTGACATAAGAAAAATATTTATTAAATGAGATAAAAATAATCATGTAGAAAATAAGAAATTCAAAATAATATGATTTTAGTAGCAATTATGTTTTAAAATGTTTACAATATCATATTCGTTGAAAATCAAAATGTTTTTTTTTTTAACAATATCATTTTAGTGGTTGAACACTGGGTAACTTAGGTAGTGTCTAGTATTGTAGTAACAATTATTTTTTTAAATAAATTATTTTTGACACCAATATATTAAAATGATAAAAACCATTAAAAAAATTAATCTGAAGCAAAAAAAAAAAAAAATTCAATTTACATGAAAAGTATGACCCTACCGCAACAACAAAACAATATCATAATGTCAAAGGATAAAATTAAAAAAAATCATTTTGGAGAGCCATTTATTTTTATATTATTTTAAATATAGTATAATTTTTTTATATGTAGTTTAATTATGCAATTAATTATAGAATTAATAATAGTAAGTTATATAATTACTTTTAAAAAACCATCCAACAATATAATTATTAATTTTGTATATAATTTTTTACTCTCTTATTGATATATATATATAAAAGGTGGCCGCACCTTTACCTTCTTCGCATGAGCTGCTACAAATAGCAGCTCATGTAGGGGGTGCCCTTTTAGCTCTGCAAATAACACCTCCATTGTAGTGTAAAAAAGTGACTAAGAAAGCTACACAATTTTTTTTTTTTTTTTTTTTGCTTGCGGAGATAACAATCCCGTTGCAGTTGATCTGAGATCCTATAATATGATTTATATTATTCTGTAACATACCCCCTCAAATAAAAGTCTTTTGGGCTAAAAACTTGTATAGACTCACACTAACTTGTGCTTAATTTTTATCAAATAGAATGAGGATGATGAGATTCGAACTTGTGACTGTTAGGTCAACAAGATTCTGATAACATATTAAAAAATTATCTCATCTAAAAACTTAAACTGATTATGTGAGGTTACAGAATATAATTTATATTATTCTCTAATAAAATTAACTTAGCTAACCTGTGATATATGTCATGAGATAAATATAGAAATTAAATTGTTTTAAAAAAACCCTAAGAAGGATTGAAGTTATATCAATAAAAAAACTTAAAAAAACAAAGTAAGCCCAAATTAGCTAAATGAACCTAGAACCCGTAACCACATATAAAAGAAAGAAAGAAAAAAAAAATACAAAGTTAAAGTACTAATAACTTCATATAAACTAATCAGCACTCTCCTACAACAGGAATGTGAGATAATCCCATATAAAAAAACAAATAATGAGGCTAAAGGCCCAATATCCAATAATGAAATTGATAAATAAAAAAATGATCTTAAAAACAGATGTATATTTGAAAATTGTATCTCATTTAAATTGACAATAATAAGAAAAAACCAAATTGAAAAGACTCAATCAATCCTGACCGGTAGGTTTTTTTTTTTTTTTTTTATATATCTATATATATATATAAATGTAAGGGTAATATTATCATTTATTTGTGCATTTGAAGTTAAGAATACCAAAAAGCTCTTACGCCCAACTTTATCTTTTTTTTCTTCAACTTTCT
Source organism: Salix dunnii (assembly GCA_015731905.1). Classification (NCBI taxonomy): domain Eukaryota; kingdom Viridiplantae; phylum Streptophyta; class Magnoliopsida; order Malpighiales; family Salicaceae; genus Salix; species Salix dunnii. Next base: position 13,527,886 of record CM027677.1, on the reverse strand, counting down.
AGGTATGGAATTATTAAACTGTTCATTTAAAATATAATAGGACTTATTTAACCAAAATTAATAAAATAATAACAAATAAGTCCCATTCAAAATACAGTTTTACAAATAAGTCCCCTTCTAAATAAAATTTTATGATTTATGGATAATAATTTTGCAAAACCACATTATAATTGTTAAATAAAAAAGGATGGAAAAAAATTGAGGTGGTTGAATGTTTATATAAATAGTATTTTCACCCTAACTTTTTAAATGTTTTTACAAAATTATACGTAATTAAGAGACCCATTAAATTTCCCCTTCTTTGGACAACCATTAACCCTACTAATTTTTGAACTCAAGTGATATGCATAGCATTTGGGCCACGCGATGAAATATCTCTCACAATGTCCTCAATCTTATTATATTTATTCAGGAATTTGATCTAAAAATCCCAAGTAAAAGTCCCAAATCCTAACCTTAACTTGGTAGTCTCCATGGAGATTACTAAATATCGAAGCAAATGACCCAATTGAGTTTTGCTTACACTTTTCTCTATAAAAAAAGTTTGATCTAGTGGATGATAGTGTGCAATCCTATGTTCTGAGATTTAGTTTTTAGTAGGAATTGATTTCCTACATATAAAACTTGTTCTTAACATTTGTTAAAATTGGTTTAATCACTAGGTAATGTTGAAGTTGTTATTATTACGTTCTATAAATATATGAGTTTTGTCTTAATTTAAATTTATTTAGTGCTTAGAAAGAAAAAAAAAACTAATGCCCTATGTGAAAATAAATTGTGTTATATATAAATTGAGTTATATTGCAAAGCTTGTAATAAAACTAATCAGGAATGCTTATAGATATCAATATCATTATGACATTGGATGCAAAAAAGTACATGGGAGAACATAAAATAAATAGAATTTAATTCAAATATCAAGCAAATACTATTATGTTACAATAAAATCATAATTTTACAACCAATAATCACTAAAAACTAGGAATAAAGATTTGCTTTCCCTGTGTTCTCAAGTTCGAGCCTTGTGGTTGCTAATATGATGATCATAGGAATCTTATACGATCGTTAATTTCAGAACCCATAAAATTAATCAAGATACATATAAATACAATAAAATCATAATTTTACAACCAATAATTACGAAAAACTAGGAATAAAGGGTTTGCTTTCCCTATATTCTCAAGTTCGAGCCTTGTGATTGCTAATATGATAATCATAAAAATCTTATATGATTGTTAATTTCAGAACCCATAAAATTAATCAAGATACATATAAATTTACCTGGACATCAACATTAATGGAAAAAAAAGAAGATAAAAAGTAGTCAACGAGGGAGACATTTGTGGCCATCTCTTACTCTCCACGGGTATTCATCCACTAAGGAGAAGTTTCTTAACAAGCGCTGACAAAAATCAAGTTTAAAAAGCACTTGATCTATGAACTGGCCCCTCCATAACCGACCACTTCGTTAAAGTATAAAAATTCTGTATCAACCTAGCTATGTTCTTTCTCTACTGTTCCATTAAACAGAGAAATTAGTATAGTATATTTTCTTCTCACAAACACTAATCTCCTCCGAATCCCTTCCCTTATCTGCCACTTTATCAATTCTTGACAGTTTAAAGCAATTATGTATATTGATTATATGAGTGCTACGTCCAAATTTCGCAGTAGTTATATTCATAAGCGCACGTTACCTAAGGATCCCAAAGAGAATATGTTTGCTTGTTATCCCACTGATCCTCCTCGATGCCGTTGGAGAACACCATGGACGACTCCTGCATTGCTATCTCTGACATTTGCATCCATGTCTTCGGTGAATCCAAGGGTGACTCATTGATGGCCTGGATTTGGCTTGCAGAGAGCCTAACAGTGATGGGACCGGCGCTGGAGGTGGAGCTGCCACGATGGGAGGGCTCGGCCGTGAATGGCCTAAGGTTCATGGCTGCCTCATGGGCTGCCATGCGTATATCTTCAGAGCTAGAGCTTGTTGGCTTCGGTAGATTATGAACCAAGTCAGGAAAATTAAGCTTTGTATCATGTCCCCTAAAATATAGAGCAGCAACATCATAAGCTGCTGCTGCCATTTCTGGGGTCTCAAAACTCCCTAACCAAATTCTATTTTTTTTCCCCGGCTCACGAATCTCTGACACCCATTTCCCCCATTTCCTCTTTCTCACCCCTCTATAGCTCGAACTCACACCGCCATGGCTACCACCGTTTCTCTCCTCCATCTATTTTTGGCAAGTGAGCTTGCGAGGTCATATGACTTCATGCTGTATATATAGATATTTTAGGACATGGTGCCTCAGCTGATTGAAACGTGGAGACTCGGTGGGAAAGGAAGGGAGCTTCCAAGAAGTTGCATAGGTGACGCAGATGTGTTTTTGTGCATGCTCACAATCTTTCTTCTGGTTTGAAACCTAAGGGATTGTTGATTTTCAAGAATCAGCCAATCATACAATGACAAATGTACAAGTTTCGAAAGCTACAATATAGTAATGGAGGAATGTTTTGTGGGGGCAAAAAAAATCAAGTTAATTAAAGGAAGCTTACAAATGGACACTAATTAACATAACATAGAGTACTGTTTGGCAACGCGGTTTGAAAATAGGTGGATTAGACTTGGACCCAATTATGCTAAGGTCTATTCAATCGATTGTTTCAAACATATTTTAAAAACAAATTATAAAAATTATTTTTATTTTTTATTTTTTTTATAGTGTTTTCAAGTTGTTTTGATGTGCTATTATTTTAATATTTTTATGAATAAAAAATATTTAAAAAACAATATATACCAATAAATCTTAATTATCTATCTCAAAGTGTAATTGAAGTTGATTTTGAAAGTATTTTTCGTTAAAAAATGTATCAAAGTAATTTTTTTTAAAAATATTTTTGATATCAACATGAAATTGATCTAAAAATATCAAAAAAATTATTTTAAAATATAAGATAAAAATAAATAGCTTTTTTTCTTTTTAAAATGCTTTTGAAATATGGTGACAAAGACAAATCATCATGGAGAAGCTCCTTTCTTTTATTGGAGTTCATGGGCATGTTGCTAATTTTTTTTTTCAAGATCGAGAGAGGAAAATATTATATATTAAAAGAGAGAGATATAAAGGTTGTTGTTAGTCGTTTTATCAACCATTTTGTCGATTCTTAAATATAAGTTTTAATATTAATCTTAAGCATGCTGTTTTTTGTTTTTTTTTAAATTACACTTATAGATTTAATTTAGTTGGTAATTAGTATTTGTGATGATGTATTTATCATTTAGGGTTTGTATTTTAGAAGAAGTTATAGGAAGATTATTCTTAGTTAAAATATAAATGACTTGAATAAAATTTAATTGAAGAAATACTTGGTCAATATATAAAAAGCTACTTGGAGAATAATTTTACTAACATTAAATCTAAAAAAATCAAAATAAAATTCCCATGACTTGAATTTGCTATACAAGAAAAAGGGTAAAAAGTGGCATTATTATCTCCCACTGAACTCTAAAGGGATTATTCAGGCAATTTCTGTGTGTTTGATATGATGTTTTTCTTTTCAGAATATATTATTAATTAAAAATATATTGAAATAATATTTTATTTTAGATTTAAAAAAAACATTTTAGTATCATTGCATCAAAACTATTTTTTTTTTTTTTATAATTTAAAAAATATTTTAGCAACACAAGTTAAAATATAAAATCAAACAATCATAAATTCATCTCCCACAACAAATGGTAAGATGAATATGTGGAACAAAACAAGAGGAATGATCAGATTAACTCATAGATTAAGGTGCCCACTAACCAATTTCATTTTTTTTTAAACTAATAAAAATATTATTTTGATATTTTTCTAAACAAAAAACATTTAAAAAATAAATTTTAATTATACTTTTAAACATGCTTTTAATCAATTCAAGAATGAAATTCAATAATGATCAATTCATTCTCATCAAATGTTGTATGAATAAAGGCATAGACTAGAACTATGTTATAAATATAGTGACAAATTCATGCATAGTCATCAATAACTAGTAAAGGGGTGTTTGGTACTTGTTTCAAGCGCTTTTTAATTTTTTATTTTAAATTAAAATTCTTTGGTGTTTTTAGATCATTTTGATATGCTGATTTCAAAAATAATTTTTTAAAAATAAAAAAAATAGTATTTTGATGTATTTTTGAATAAAAAATATTTTAAAAACACAATCTTAACTATATTTTTAAACAGACAATATATAGAATAGAAAGGTTAAGGAGTTTAGACTATCACAAATGCCTCTACTGATATCTATCATCGTAAAATTATTAGAATTAAGGGTAATTACGAAGAATAAAATTAGCAATTATAATAACATATAATAGATATAATTTTATATTATTCTCAGACACCTAATTTAAAATGGTTTATGCAAAATCAAGAATTTGAAGAAGACTCGAGACATTAAAATTAGAAAAATATGAGAGTTAATTAGTTAGAGGTTTGTTCTTCAATTTTATTTAAGTTCATCAAAATAATCATTTCATTTAGCAAGTATGGGAGTATGGTAGAATTAATAGGGCTAACATACAAATCATGGTTACAGGAAAGGTTAACAAAAAGTCTAAAGAAGGGTGCGATGGGATTTGTTGCCTAACTTCTCTTATTAGAGGTAGTGGAAGAGATAAAAACCTCAAAAATCATTTATAAAATAATGAAAGATTATGCATTTGTGTTAGAGAAACCTAGAGGTATTCTGCCAGCAAAGAAATTTGGTGATAGGATTCTTTCGATGGTATGATCACAACTAGTTAATTACAGGCCATATAAAAGTTTTGTTTACAAAAGATAAATTGAGAGGCTAATAAAAAAAACTCTAGGAAATGGGATAATTTTATGCCTATTTGGGACTGTAGTTGAAGTTGTTTTAAAAAATATTTTTTGTTCAAAAATGTATCAAAATAATATTTTTTTAAAATTATTTTTGATATCAGAACATCAAAATGATCTAAAAATATTAATTTTTTAATTTAAAAAATAAAATAAAAAATTCAAATTTTTTCAAAAATATTTTCCAAACTTATTCCAAAACACCTCGTAGTGCAAGTTCTTTTGCTTCACTTGTGTTATTGGTATAGGAAAAAACAGCACATGGTATTTTATGTGGACTTTAGGCAGATTAATAAAGTAACTATAAAGAACAAGTTTTTGATTTATTTGTTTGACTATTTACTAGATGAGTTGCAAGGTTTTAGATTTTCGAAATCTAGACTTAAAATTTGGATACTATCAAGTTTGTTTGAAAGAAGAAGATGTAGAGTACATTGTATTTTGAACTCATCAAAGGCATCACAAGTTTTATATTATCAAACACACCTGCCATGTTTTAAGCACTCATAATGTTATTGAAACTCATAATATTATTGAAACTCTTAATGTTAATTAATTATATGGAAAGAGATCCAAATGTATGTTTGGTGAGCAATAAATAGGTGCTAATATACTGATCCAGTAATAAGAGTTTGGGACTAAGGAGTTTACTTTCTGTGGTATTAGGTTCAAGCCATGTGGTTGCTAATATGATGGTCAATAGAGGCTTATATAGTTGTCAATTTCAGGACCAATAAGATTAATCCATATGCACGAAAACAAGTCCGAACACCCATGTTAATAATAAAAAAAAAGAAGTTTAGTGGATTTTTTTAGTTTAATGGACTATTATAAAAGCTTTACTAGAAAATATGGTATTATCACCAAACCACTCATGAATTTGTTGGAAAAAACAACTTTAGGTTGCATGAAGAAGCACAAGATGCTTGCTAGAGAAGGCTTTACATAAGGCTTCAATCCTGAATTTCCTAAGACATTTATGAGATAGATAAAAGCAAGTGCTACAAGCTTCAAAGATGTTCTTACTCAAGAGAGAAAACCACTTGCATTTCTTAAGAAGGCCTTCGGAATAAGACATTTAGAATTGTCCATTTAAAAAGGATTATGGGTCATTCCATTCTTGAGGTCAAGAATCGTTTGGAAGAGTAGAGTAATGTTACATTATTCTATACATGGAAAATAAGAAGCAAGATGCAGAACACGGGTGGAAGAGTAGATGGTGGAAAGGAAAATCAGCAGTCAATCATTTTATGTCAGAGAATAATATAAATTATATTCTGAGATTTACCTAACAGCCTAAATTTTTAGGTAAGATGATTTCTTGATATGATATCAGAGTTTTATTGATCTAGCGGTCACAACTTCAAATCTTACCACCCATATTCTATTTGATAAAAGTCTATTACAAGGTATTATGAATTTATGCAAGTTTTAAACTAAAAAACTTTTACTTAAAAAAATATATTAGAGAATAATATAAATCATATTCTAAGATCTTACCTAGCAATTTAAAATTTTAAGTGAGATGATTTCTTGAAGGATTTCATAAGAAGCAAGCAATAAAAGAATAAGCAATTATGTGATTTTCAACTAAAATATAGCTTTATTTCTAAATTATAGTTTAACTGAAGATAATTTATACAAGGAATTCCCATTTAATATTAATATCTAATTGAAGACTTTGACTGCTTTGGTGCTTAGCTGCAGTTGAAGGGAATATACCCACCGTTTTCTGTATTGGAAGCTTCTGTTTAGCAGAGGGAAACATAGAGCTATAGGGTCCAAGAACATTCTTTTCGGGCTGTTTGGGATTGTATTTTAAAATGTAATTTAAAAAAAAGTAATTTTTAATATAATTTTAAATAAAAAATATTTTTAAAAATAACTTGTAATACACCCAATACAGTACCATCATCAAACCATCTCGGGCAGTTCAAAACTCATCGAGAATTTAACACTGACTTCGAAGCTGCTCAGCTAGTGTTAGGTAAAGTTCAGTGCTGCATTTTTTTCTCCTTCCAAAGCTTGAACAATCTATAAAGAGGACATGACCTACTTAGATGACAAGTAGAGAAAGGGAAATTTTTTGTCGAGCTTTATGAAGGACTTCGAAGTCCTCAATCCCCATTAATTAGCAATTAACAATAGCAAATTACAAGATTCTTCTCAGTTCATTGCACCTCTCAACCTGTAACTTCAGGTGCAGGGAAAAGGGGACCCCATCCAAAGCTTCTTTTCGATGTCACCATCTGTATCTTTTCACCAACACCACCATACAAAAACCCAATTAATTAGTGTATTTGCTTTTTTATATTATAACTAATATGATAATCATTAAAATTTTAAATAATTATTAATTTTAAGATCTATAAAATTAGTTGAGATACACGTAAACTGGTTCATATTAGAAAATAATATAAATTATATTCTGGGGTCTCATTTATAAACTTAAGTTTTTAGGTGAGTTAGTTCCTTAACATGATATCTAAGTCTTGTTGATGTTATCATGAGTTCGAATCTCACCACCTCCATTCTATTTGATAAAAATAAAACATAAGGTAATGTGGGTATGTGCAAGTTTCAAGCCCAAAAGACTATCACTTGAGGGGGTATATTAGAGAATAATATAAATCATATTCTAGGACCTCACTTACAAGGTTAAGTTTTTAGGTGAGTTGGTTCCTTAACATAGTATCAGAGTCTTGTTGACCCAGCGGTCACGAGTTCGATTCTCACCACCCCCATTCTATTTGATAAAAATAAAGCAAAAGGTAATGTAGGTCTTTGCAAGTTTCAAGCCCAAAGGACTTTCATTAGAGAATAATATAAATTATATTATGAGACCTCACTTACAAGTTTAAGTTTTTAGATAAGTTGATTCCTTAACGATCCGGACATCTATGTTGATCAAATAAAATCCCAAGCTAATCAAATATTATAAGCTGAAAATGCAGTGGTTGAAATTGCAAACTTTGCTAGCCAGAGGATTTGAAAACAGCTGGATCATTCCGGGTCTCAACTATCTCAAGAAATCAACTGCATATGAGAATTATTTCATTGTCCAATGCACGTGCATGTAAATGTACAGACAACTTCCGCGTTCACCAGGAGCACACGGCTGTCGTAATTGACTCGGTGCATGAAATCATCCGAGTACGAATCTTTCTCCTTTATTTCAGCTGAAGATGAAAATGACTTCCGATGATATTCATGTTCTTGTTTATATGCCAGTTGTTGAATGGATGCATGCATATGGAAATAAGCACCATTAATGACCTAAGTTCATACATCACCCACCATATTTTACTACTGAAGTTGAAACATAGTTGGTAAAAGACATAATCAGGTGTTTGGGAATGTGATTATAGTTGTTTTTTTTTTAAATATATTAAAATGATATTTTTTTTATTTTTTAAAAATTATTTTTGACATCATCACATCAAAATAATTTAAAAATACTAAAAAAATTTCATTTAAAATATAAAAAAATAATTCAAATTTCAATAAAAAAAACCAGTTACAACCCAGTGACAAATTACAACATAGCTAAAACAAAACGGATAGTTTACTGTTGCTTATCATTGTTCACGCACACACAAAACACTATTCACTGGATATTTCATCAACTGCTACGCACTTACATGAGCTTGATTGTGTTTTTTTCTTACACAGGAATTATTTTTATTGATTTTTAGAGTGAAAATGACAAAAAAAAAACGCTATGGCCGAGTGGTTCCATGCGCGCTGAAAAATTCAGCGCGCATGAGTTCGAACCACTACGGCACCGAAACTGAATTTGGTGTTTTTTTTTTTTTTTGGAATTTGGTGTTTTTTTAAAAAAAACTTATTTTAATAACTAAGGTGTACGGGCCAACTTACGTGCACCACGACTAATCTCTACATTCATTTTTTTATATATTTTTCCCTTATTTTTTTTGTCACTTATACATTTTTTTTTAATTTTGTTTTTTTAAAAAATAATTAAATTCAGCATGCAGGAGTTTGAACCACTCCGCCAACAAAACTGAATTTGGTTTTTTTTTTTTTGTTGAATTTGGTGTTTTTTTTAAAACAATTTTTTTTAATAAATAAAGTGTATGGACCAACGTACGTGCACCACGACTAACCTTTACATCCATTTTTTTATATTTTTTTCCCTGTTTTTTTTTCCACTTATATATTTTTTCTGGTTTTTTTTTTTTGTGTTTCTTTTCAAAAAAAATATTTTTTTAATAACTAAGGTGTACTGGTTAACTTACATGTACCACGACTAACCTCTACATCCATTTTTGACATTTTTTTTCCTGTTTTTTTTGCCACTTATACATTTTTTTTTTATAAACGAGGTGTCTGAGTCAGCTTACGCGCACCACAATTTTTTTTCCCAAGTATATTTTTTTTGTTCCGAGCCAACTTAGTGCGCCAGGAATAATCCCTAGACTAATTTTTTTAACATTTTTTTTTATGTTTTTCCCCCCTTATATATTTTTTATATATAATCAGGGTGTCCATGTCAACTTACATGCATCATGACTATTATTATTTTATAAAATACCTAAATGATATCACAATTCCGAAAAGTGATGAATATATATAAATATATGTCTGAGTCAGCTTACGCGCACCACAATTTTTTTTCCCAAGTATATTTTTTTTGTTCCGAGCCAACTTAGTGCGCCAGGAATAATCTCTAGACTAATTTTTTTTAACATTTTTTTATGTTTTTCCCCCCTTATATATTTTTTATATATAATCAGGGTGTCCATGTCAACTTACATGCATCATGACTATTATTATTTTATAAAATACCTAAATGATATCACAATTCCGAAAAGTGATGAATATATATATATATATATATATATATATATATATATATATATATATATATTTTAAGGCGCTAATATAAAATAAATAACAAAATATATAATTAGTCTAATATATTTAATCATAAAAAAAATACAAATAATTATTATCATTATTTTTAAAGCACTGATATGAAATAAATAGCAAAATATATAATTAGTCTAACATATTTATAAGAAAAAAAATGATGAATAATTATGATCATTATTTTAAATGCCTTATCTATAATAATTAGAAATTTCAACACCTAATAACATTTAAAAAATAAAAGCTATTAAAAAATAAAATAAATGACAAAATAAAAAAAATTAGATTTTAATAAATTATTTGACTTGAAGAATAAAAAAAGAAAAAAGAGAATAATAAGCCGAACAATTATGACACACTCAACCGCCAACGAATGCCCAATTGACTAAAAAAAAAAAAGTAATTCATCTATAATTAATTTCATCGATTGTATTTTTTTCATAAACCGATTATATAATTATCAAAACAATTAAGACACACCAAACAATCAATCAATTGTACTTTTGCAATTTATGAATTAAATAAATCGACACACAATAGCAATCAATCAGACATAATCCATCTTTAATATATTTTAGCGGTAGCAATTTTGCTATCTCCCGGTTAAAATAAACCCAATCATCAACAAGTTCGATACAATAATTTTACTAATTAAATATTAAAATAACCAATTATAACACGTATAAAATTAATCAGTGTTCCACATAAATAGAAGCCCAGCGCAACGCGCGGGCAAGTTCGCTCCCTATAAGCTAAAACAGGATGAGTATTTTTCACTGTTCATTATACTGTTAACCCAGACTCATATACACTGTGGATTGGAATAGTAAGCACTATATACTAAGATCAATATAATTTGAATGCTAGGATGAACAACAAAATCATTTGGCTGAGTGGTTAAGTGTGAACACAAAATCACGGGAGTGAGAGTTCGAATCTCTCCAACTGCAAATATTTTTAAAACAGTTTAACTGTTCATTACTATATAGAAAGGTCTTTTCCGAGTTTTTTTCCCATACTTCTCTTTTATTTTTTTTAAAAAAAGGGTATCCGTGTCAATTTACGCGCACCATAAATAATTTTCAGATCAATTTTTTTTTTTTTACATTTCCCCCCTTTTTTTCCAATTATATATTTTTTTCATGACCGGGGTGTCCGGGTTAGTTTACACGCATGATAATTTTTCTTCTCAGTACTGTTTAAAAAGATACTTTCTCTTTGTACTTTTTTTTATAACTGGACTTTTTTTTAAAAAAAAATAGTAATTTTCACTGTTTGAAAAGGTGTTTATGTTTTTTTTCTTTTAACTGTACTTTTTATTTGTTTTTTTAACCGAGGTATTCGTGGCAGCTTATGCACACCACGACTAATCTCTAGATCCTCTTTTTTTTTTAACATTTTTCTTCCCTGTTTGTTTTCCCACTTACATATTTTTTTCATGACCAGGGTGTTCGGGTTAGTTTACGCGCACCACAATTTTTTTCTCATTACTGTTTCGAAAGGTGCTTTCCACTTGCATTTTTTTTTATAATTGACTTTTTTTTTTAATAAACGGGGACCTTTTTTTCATCTTTTTATAACCGGGTTTATTTTTATGTGTTTTTTTTAACTAGGATATCCGTGACAACAAATTTCTAAGAAATCATTTCATCTTCATAGCAAATTTTCTAATAAATTTTATCACAAAAAAATCAGCAATAGCAACATTCAATCAGTTTTTGGTGGAAAAAAACCTGTTTTTAACAGATTTTATCAATTGTAATTTTACTAATTAAATATTAAAATAATAAAATACAACACGTATAAAATTAATCAGTTTTCTACATAGATAAAAAACCCAATGCATCACGCGGGGAAATTCGCTCGTAGACACTAAAGATGAATGGCATTGCAGGCACCATTTGTTTGTGCCTACTGCTATGCACGTATACGACATGTTTTGTTTTTTAAATAATGTTTATTATATGGTCAATTACGATAATGTTCTTGAGTAACCTTTATATTAACATTAAAACCAATGAAAAAGAACCAAAAGCACTTGTGAAATAGTTATGTTGATTCTGTCTTTATAAGCAACAAAATAATTTTACTATTTTGCAAAATAATTCTTATTCATGGTTTAAATTATAGACCTCACTGTACATAAATTAAATTACTAAACGAACCCTATATAAATTGTTAAAACTAAAGCTTTACTGGTAATGGGTTCGAGCAGATTCTCCATGCTTAGAGTTTTCTCATTGAATCGTTGGAATGACTCTGCCTTGATACTCTATTCATCTCATTATGTAATGGAAAATAGCTTAGTGGTGCTTATTGTTTTTACCTAAAATACTAGTGTTAAAATGAGAAATAATATAAGGACTTATGATGAAGCAAGGATTGAGGTTTATTTAAAATATGTAAGGAAACTTTTTTAGAATCTTGCTTTTGATGGACATTGCAGCACTGAGTAGAATCTTGCTTAGAATGGACATCCAATATTTTGATAAATAATAAAGGAAAAGAACTATCTTTTATACATTTTTCTAGGGTTATTGATATTGTTTTGTTTCTGCTGAAATGTTTCATATCAGGGAGAAAAACAAGACCAAACAACGTCGTTTTTTTCTCGTTTTAAATACTGATCCGTACCAGAAATATTGGCCGAAACCAAGCTTGTTAAATCCGTTCCGTTCCGGCCGGAATGGCCAGAACGTTCCATTCCGTTCAAAAAACCGGGACGAAACGACGTCGTTTTCGTCCCGGTTTTAATTCCGGGCCGTCCCGGAAATTCCGGCCCAATACCGGCCGGAACGCCTCGGTTCCATTCCGGGCGTTCCGTTCCGGGTTGAAAAGCAAACGACGTCGTTTCATGTATACAAGGCTTATACAACACACAGACACATCCCCGGTTCTGCAATTCTCAAATAAATTTCCTATTTTCCTTTCCCAAATCAATTCCAATCAGCTGCTGCTCAAAATCTTCATTTCTTCCCCAAATCAATCCATCGGTTCTTACTCAACTCAAAATCTCAATCCCTAACTCAAAATCTTCATTTCTTCCCCAAATCGATTGATTGGTTCTTCACTTCTTCCCCAACTCTTCTCACGGAAGCAACTCAAAGGTACACATTCCAGTCCCTAAATCCTTGAATTTTTTGAATTTGAAACTGATGAAACTGGGCATTTATGTATGGAATGTGTGAATAATTGAAATTGATATTATTGTGTTGCCGATGGATTGAAACTGATGAAACTGGGCATTTGTTGATAACTTGATATTGTTGTGTATTCTGATAATTTAGCGTGTCAAACACCCTGTAATTACTAAAAGTAAATATAATGAATTTAAAAAAAATATATAATGTTCATGAACTATGAGAACAAATCGAGCATGTTGCATCAGTCATGAAACAATCCATTCATGAGATAAAACTAAGCAAAGTGTAGACTCCTAATCAGAACAAGTAAGAGCATACGACCACTTCATAACTATGCTGAAATCTTTTTTTTTAAAAAAAGAACTGATGTAAGAATATGCTTAAGGAACATAGGGCTTATTGATTATGATCCTAAAAACTGGGTCGCCAACCCATAACAGACTGGGTAAATTATAGAACATGCCTGGTATCCAAGTAACCTGATCTATCCATGAATCTGGGTAAGTAGGGCGACCTGACCTGTAGATGAATCAGAGTTTCAGACATGAAAAAACTAAACATGATAAAGAAAACAGGATGAAAACAACAAAATTGTAAACAAGTTTGTTAAAAGGTAGCCAATGCTTTGACATGGGTAGCAGTTACATAAAAAAGAAATCCATATGATCCCAAAAGAAACATGTACGCATCAGTTATTAGGATAAGATCCCTCACTTGCTTAGGCTTATAACTTCTATGCCCTTGGACACAGCAGCCTTGCATATGGCAAAACCCACAAAACCACTACCTCCTAAGACTACAACCTACTAGGAAAAGCACAGCAGTGGGCAAGTAAAAGAGACCAAATGTGAGCTAAAAAGAAAATAAAACAGGCAAAAAGAAGAAAACAGTGATCAAGCGATGCCAAATTATACCTTTTCCGTCTTTACATCAGCCACAACATCAATTGTAGTGGATTTGAAGTCATCTTTTACGCCTGCTTCTGCATAGTTGCATTTTACAACAGACTTGCACAAACTGGAACTAGAGAGTAACGTTGCTTAGTTATTTTCAGTCATAAAAAAATCCACACCCAAAAATAATATATATAAGTGTGTGCGTGTGCGCGTGCAACGATATTTAGGCTTCAATTTCACTAAAATGCAAGCTGATTGTTAGCTAATTTTTCCACTAATTAGACTTCGAATTTAGCAATACGCTCTTAATTGCACAGTAGAATTTGTAAAAAAACATCAAGCAAATAAAATTCACGGCATGGACAATAAAGTAAATATAATGAATAAAGTAAATATAATGTTCATGATATTTTAAAAAAACTCTTTTCTTCAAACAGCATTATATTATATTTTAAATGTTCTTGATAAAGTAAATATAATGAATTTATAAATGAGTATTTGACCTGAATCTAGTATCTCGTGTAATGTAAAGCATTGGGATACTGATATGTTTATATCTATACTTGTCTAGTGACTTGGAGTCTTGGACAATTATCACATTCAATTAATGCTGATAAATTTGATACATTAGAATATAGAATTATGAGATGGAGTATCATAAGTGTTTCCTCATAGGTTCATCACTTTAAATTCAGATGACATATGATATCATTAAGTTGAAGATCATTTTAATGCATATTGGAGAAGATCATCAATTTGTTTGTGATAAAACCTCAAGATCTTTAGTCATTTGAAGTCTACCTTGTTATATGTTTCAATTTGGTTGATTATTAAGGATATGTTTTGATAAAATTTCTTTTAATTTTTAACTTGTGTTATTTTTTTTCTCCAGATAAAATTACATGGCTGAAAACTCATCTAGTGGTGGGACTTCCATAGCTTCAACTCCAGCAAGATCAGATGATCCAGCATGGTCTCATGGACAAGTGGTTACTGGTGCAAAGAACGCAAGTATATGTATTTATTGTAACAAACGCATTAATGGTGGTGGTATTACGCGTTTAAAATATACCTTGTTGGTATTAAAGGCCAAGTTGAACCTTGTAAAAGGGTCGCTCCAGATGTTAAATGGCAAATGAACCAATTGATAGAGGACTTGATAGTGGAGAAAGATAAAAGAAAGAGAGTTAGAACTCATATTGAAAATTCTCAATCAGTTTCCAATGATGAAGTTGAAGAGGGTGATGATGCAAATGCTTATTTAGGTGATATGAGTTCACAAACAAATAGAAGAGGGACAATGCAAGGAATAAGTACAAGTAGAAAGAAGATGCCTTTATTTGCTTCACGAACTACTCCAGGTTCGCAACCTAGTATTAAAAGTGCAATGGCTTCTAAAGAGAAGGAACACAATGCAAGAAAAGCCGTAGCAACATGGTGGTTTGATGCTAATGTACCGTTTAATAGTGCTAAATCATACTATTATCAGCCAATGATAGATGTCATGACATCAATGGGACCTGGTTTTAAAGGACCATCATATCATGATTTGAGGGGATCACTTTTGAAAGATGTAGTTCATGATGTCCATGAATATATTTTAGGAATCAAGGCTGATTGGAAATTATATGGATGCTCTATTATGGCAGATGGGTGGTCAAATAGGAGAAATGTACCAATTGTGAATTTTCTTGCTTATTCTCCTAGAGGCACCATATTCTTGAAGTTTGTTGACACTTCAGGTCTTCGAAAAGATAAAGAGACATTGCTTGAGATGTTCGATGAAGTTGTCAAAGAAGTTGGACAAGAAAATATTGTCCAATTTGTTAGTGATAATGAGGCTGCATTTAAAGCTGCTGGGAAAGCTTTGCAGCAAAGGTATGGCACCTTTTTTTGGTCTCCTTGTGCTGCCCATTGCATTGATTTAATGCTAGAAAATATTTGTGATCCAAGATATTTTCCAATCATTGATGAAACCATTAAACATGCAAGAAATATAACCAAGTTTATATATAATCATGCATGGGTTTTAGCTTTAATGAGGAAAGAATTCACAAATGGAAATGATTTATGTCGTCCTGGCATAACAAGGTTTGCTACCCATTTTTTAAGCATCCAATGTTTACTGAAGTTTAAGAATGAGCTTCGACAGATGTTTACTTGCACAAAATGGGTTGAATCAAGTCATGGCAAAAGTCAGGTTGGAAAGGAAATTGCTGCTATAATTTTACAAGATAAAGACTTTTGGCCGAGATGTGCACATATAGTCAACGTCAGCGAGCCTTTAGTACGAGTTCTAAGGTTAGCAGACAGTGAAGAAAAGCCATCAATGGGATATTTATATGAGGCAATGGATAAAGCAAAAGAAGCCATCAAAACAAGGTTGAAAAATAGAATATCTCAATATGGACCATATATTCGGGTAATTGATGCTAGATGGGATAAGCAACTTCATAGTCCATTACATGCAGTAGGATGTTTTCTTAATCCTGGAATATTTTTTAGGCCTTTT
This sequence comes from Salix dunnii, assembly GCA_015731905.1. Taxonomy (NCBI): domain Eukaryota; kingdom Viridiplantae; phylum Streptophyta; class Magnoliopsida; order Malpighiales; family Salicaceae; genus Salix; species Salix dunnii. Next base: position 13,511,571 of record CM027677.1, on the reverse strand, counting down.
TTTTCAAAACAAAAGGAGGTAACTCGAGGTTTGCTTAGCACAATTACTAGATTGGTTCCTGATTGTGATATTCAAGATATCATTAGTGGCCAAATTAAGGAGTATAAGAAAGCAACCGGTGATTGTGGCATGTCCCTAGCTATTCGTCAAAGAGAAAAGTTAAATCCAGGTAATAACTTTTATTTTTTAAAATATAATGTCTTTTTTTATCTATAATATTTGATTTATTCAAATTTTCTTATCTAGTTGCATGGCGGGAGCAATTCGGCATTGATACTGAAGAACTTCAAAAGTTTGCAATTCGAGTTCTTAGTCAATGTTGTAGTGCAACTGGGTGCGAAAGAAATTGGAGTGTATTTGAATTCATCCATCCAAAAGGCGAAATAGGCTTGAGCACAAGAGATTAAATGATTTAGTATTTGTTTGTTATAATCTAAAGATTAAATAGAGGTAAAATATCAATACTATGATATTAATAATTATTTTTTATTACATTGATATTAATTTTTTAATTTCTTTCGTGTTTATTCTTTGTAGGAATTTGAGCAAAACAAGAGATGCTTTAGATCCCATTAGCCTTGATAACATTGATCTATTAAATGAATGGATTTGTGAAGAACCCAATCTTCTTGATGGAGAGGATATAAGTTGGGAGAGTATCGAAGCACCTTTGTCTACTTTAAATTTAGATGATGAAGAGACATGTTTTAATGACGATAATGAGCTTGGTGGGAATGACCAACTATTGGAATGTCTAGTTGATGACTTTCCTTATATTCCACCGCAAGATCAAGATCCTTATTTTTATATTAATGATGTAGAAGATGCTTGATTTATATTTCTTTTATTTTAGAACATTTTACTTTCATAATATTTTGGAATTTTAGAGATGTTTCTAATTTTGAGATTATATTTGTTTGACTTTGTGTTTGTATTGTATAATTTAAAGTTAATTTATCTTGAATTTTAATTATGCTTGTTAAATTAATATTTTTTTTCATATATATATATATATAATTAATTATATATGAATAGTACGACACCGAAACGGCACGCCGGAACACTCTGAAACCGGAACGTTCCGTTCCAATCAAAAAACCGGAACGGCGACCGAAACGGTATTGACAACCTTGGCCGAAACACCTTGGAATCAGTCTGGGTGTGCCATTTCGGCCATAGGGAAAAAAAATCATTTTCCGCGTGTTAATCTCCTACCCGCTTACCTGGCCAAAATTCACAACCAAATTAATGTCTACACTCACTTCTGCAGTAGTTATGTGACCTATATATATATATATATATATATATATGAGATGTATTGAAAATGCAAAAATAAAAAACAATAAAAATTAAAAAATATATATTATAAAAAAATAAAATTATTATCAACTTCAATTTTATTAAAAAAAAATATAATTAATTTTTTTCTTTTTAAGTTATTTCATATATATAATTACTTAATTGTAAATGAATAGTACAATCCCAAAACTGTATATCGAAACACTCCGAAACTGAAACGTTGCGTACTAATAGAAAAAACAAATTGGCAACTGAAACGGTATTGACAACCTTATAATAAAAAATACAACCTTGTATTTTTTCCACAAATGACACCTCTAATAAAATCATGAAAAAACTTTAAACAAAAAATAGTCTTTTAATGGCTAGGTTGGTGGATAAAGTGATTGGGTTAGCTATGGTTGTTGGGCTTGACTCGTAATAATTTAATTCAATTAAAAACAAATCTCATAAGGAATTGGGAGCTCTTTGATGTGTAAGTTAATAGGTGTATAAAAAGGAAAAGAATATATACAAATATAAAAAAGTAAAATAAAAGGTAGGGCATACATATTTGCATATGCTGGCTTAAAAATTGAACGACCTAGATTTATTTGGCATAACTTTCAATGGTATAGCTCTTGTTGGATTTTGTTGGCTTTTATAGTCTTTGACTAACTTTACTAACTTTTTCTCTAGGAATTCCTCTTTGTCTTTTGTTTGACTTCTGATTGTGTGTATTTATTCACCTAAGCACTAGAATGTGTTTAATACAAATGAGGTGTATCATAATTAAGTGGGAAATTGATATTGGTCCATAGTTTGGTCATCCATTGGATAAAAATGATAATATATTGGTGGCTCATGTAAACCTAAAACAAATCCATAAAAGGATGTGTGAGATATAATTGGATGGACCGACTCTAGGTGGAGTTTTAGAGCTAGAATTCTATTTAATCAATTGTCTACATGTTAGATTTTATTCTTATTTAAAATAATAAAAAAATAATATCTCTTCTCATTTATAATAAAATATTAATTTTGAAATCTATTAATGATGTATCATTCTTTGAATATGTGTTTATATACAAAATTCGATACACGTTGTTAATGATATAACATGCATTTCTCAAATCCAATTAAAAACACTAGTATGTGAGAGGTGGTTGTGAGAAATATTTTTTTTTAATAAATTTATTTGTTTGTATATGGATGGATTGTGTAGGATCCCATTAAAAATTACTTTTAATAGGTAAAAGTTGTCAAGAATATCCTTTATGTTAAGACTAATGTAATTAAAACAAATCTTAATAATAAAGAGTATGATATCCTATAGATCAAGACAAATGACAATGTTAATTGAGAGTGATACAAAAAATTAGAGTCAATGTTCCCATGCTCTAACCATGAAATGATTCATGTGATTTGATATTTTCTTCTTCTTCTTCTATATATATCTTCCTTCTAGGGTTGTTATAGAGTATGTCAAAGAGTAAGGGAGTTTTAGCTAGGTTGTATAGTTACATCAATCCAACCTTGAATAGGTTTTTGATGTAATTAATGTTGAGTTTCATAATATTATATACTGAAATAATAAAACAAAATTATTTAGGAAATTTTAGAATTCTATTAGATAAACATAGAGTTGTTTAAGGATTTTGTACATGAAGATATAATCTCCTTCGGCTTTGAATGATTATTTAAAGATCGTGTCGTCACAAATCACAAGTTATCCAATTGTTCGGCCTCTAACGGTCATCCACACAAACTATCAATGAGAAATTCTTAAATTCCTATTTAAAAGAGAGAGATTGTTATGCCTAGAATGTCAACTATGTTTATATAGTTTTTCTATCTAATAGACAATAATATTTCTCTTATTTTAAAATAAAAGGCATACCTTACTTATTTATAGAAAAATTTGAAAAACCCTGTAAATTAACAAAGTATTGATTCCCCCCTAAATAATATCTATATATTAATTTAGGATAATTTTATAAATTAACTCAATCAAGTCCTTACTTGATTTTTTTAGGTAAAAAAACACTTCTTTGTATTAATTATATTTTAGTCCTTAATTTCTAGAATATATTTTAATTAATTCATACTTAATTAAATCATCTTAGTTTAATTTCTCACTAATGGCTCTTAATGTATATGACCCATAGGTTCCTAATATGTTGGTCCAAAAATAAATTCTAATTCTAGTTAAATAGAATTAAATAGGTTAAACAATTTAATTTATTATCAATTAAAGAATTAATTAATTTATATTTGAAGATTGAACTCGCCAACTAGCAATATGTCATAATCCCCTGAACAATAAAAAAGTCATTAGTACTTTAACTTCACCTTTAGTGACATGTTTCTGAGTGTAATTAATATCCTTTCATCATTAATGTTTAAATTTAACATTAAAACATGAAATATATTTGTCATGTTAAATCATATTTGTTTTTTATATAATAGTCATTGATTAGTTGAATAAGATTTATTTTTTTTTCAAATTTTATTCGATGTCAACCAAAGATTTCTAAGTTGATACTATTTTAGAACATATGTAATATTTTCTCTAGTTAACTTAGAGCGATGAATATTCTCTTGATCACTCAAATAACTTTATATTTTCTATTTTGTTATCCTAACAAATATTTTTTTCTCGACTAATTTTTTAGCGATTTGAATGATCTTACAGAACTTGGTCCAAACTCAATTGGTTTAACCCCAAATATTATTTTTGTAAGAGAATAAAACAATGATATTTTAATAAAAATAATTTATTTGAGTAGACTCGATATCTCATGGTTTGACTCGATGAACCAAGTCCAATATTTTTTTTAGAAAAGGAAAAGCATTTGAAAAAAAATAAATCTCAAAAATGTCTTTTACAAACTTTAACATAACCTTTTCGGCAAGTTCCAATTTGGTTCCTTTCCTCTTGCTATGAAAGCTCTCGACTTTCACTCGTTTTTGTTCCTAGATTATATTTGAGAAAAAACTAAAAAAAATTATTTTAAATTAATTTTTTTTGTTATTTTTAGATAATATAAATGTGCTAATATCAAAAATAATTTTTAAAAAATAAAAATATCATTTTGATGCATTTATAAATCTCTAAAAATGTCTCTTACAAACTTTAACATAACTTTTTCAGCAAGTGCCATGAAAGCTCTCGACTTTCACTAGTCTTTGTTCCTAGATTATATTTGAGAAAAAATTAAAAAAAAATATTTTAAATTAATTTTTTTGGGTGTTTTTAGATCATATTTATGTGCCAATATCAAAAATTATTTTTTTAAAATAAAATAAAAATTATTTTAATGCATTTCAAAATAAAAAATACTAAAAAAAAACTTTCAACTACACTTCTAAATAAACGCAAAGTAGACGGGGGATTAGAAAACAGAGAAGAAGTTGAATCCCTATTAAGGAAGTTATGTTAAAGAATTTCTCTGATCTAATGACAGAAGATCAATTTCAACATTGTGCCAAGATTTCCCCTCCACCAGTCGGATATTAATTTGTCTCCCATAAACCCGCCAAGTTTTATCTACTAAAGGCTTTACTATAATGAAACAAAACACAAAATTCTGGTAGAAATGGTAATACTCCAAGAGGTGAGGAGATTCCTCGAATGATATCAGAATTTTTCAAGCTGCAAGCAGCATAAAAGGATGCCCCCCTTTAAATTATCATAAGATGTGTTTGTGCCAATCTTCCTTTGCGATGTCATATGATACATAAAATTACAACTCAACACAATTAAGCAAAAGCGGCAAAGAGTTAGCAAAAGCATCGTCAATTTGTCAAGATAATAAATTACTCATATCTATAAACCTTTGAGCTGCCCTAGTGCGACCAGAACGGTTGAGAAGTCCAATGATGATAGCGTAATGTTCTCCAGATATCTTAACTTTATACCTTTTAGACATTAGTTCAAAGATTCTGCAGGCATCATCTGCCAATCCGGCTTGATCACAAATTGATAGAACCACTTTGAAAGTGAAATCATTAGGAGTAAACTTCCTGGATCTCATCTCATCGAAAAGCTTGATTGCGTCTTGCCATAGGCTATTATATCCATATGCTTCTATGATGGCCGTCCATGTCAATGAACCCTTGACAGGAACAGCATTGAAAACTGATTCAGCACTATGAACTAATCCACAACTCCCATACATCTTGACAAGTTCAGATGATACAAACGGAATGGACTCAAAATCTTTCTTCAAGATATGTCCATGAATCTCTTTTCCAAACTTTAAGGTTTTGATTTTACTGCAAATGCTCAACATCCTTGCCATTGTAACAGAGTCTGGCCTATGCTTTGACCACTGCATAAACCTAAACAGATCGAATGCTTCATATATGCAACCGTTTTCTACATACGAATCAATCATGGCTGTCCATGCGATCACATTCCTATACTCCATACCATCAAACAACTTGACGCTATAATCCAAAACACCACACTTTGAGTACATTTTCATTAGAGAAGTGGTGAGAGATACATTTGGCAAGAACAATTTCTTGACAGAAAAGGCATGAATTTCCTTCCCATGTTTCAGAGTCTTCAACTTAGTACAAACTGGAATTACAGTTGCAACCGTGACCACATCAGGCCTATACCCTTCTTGCTGCATCCAAACGACTGATCTCAACGCCTGATCAAGCCTCCCATTAGACACATAACCAGAGATTAAAGCAGTCCAAGAAACAACATTCCTTTCCCTCGATCCATAAAACACACGCCTCCCTGACCCCATGTCCCCACATTTGCAATACATATCAATTAACCCGGATTGAATCGATGACTCCCTCGAATAACCCTTCATCTTCAAAACATAACAATGAACCTCCTGGCCTAATCTCCTCGCCCATACTTCTCCTATTACCGGAAGAATAGTAGTTATAATAACAGAGTTAGGATACCACCCTTCACTTACCATCCACCTAACATAATCCAAAGCTTCCCATTGACGCCTATTATGTGCAAACCCAGCAATCATCGCACCCCACCCAACAATATCTCTGTCAAGCAATTCTTCAAACATGTTATGCGCAAGCCTAGTCTTGCCGCACTTACAATACATGTCAATCAAACTAGTCCTAAGAACTGAACTACTAATCATCCCATTTTTTATCATAATGGCATGAGTCTTAAACCCTTGTTTCAGCGCCGAAGCGCCTGCAAAACTCTTAATGACATTGGAGAAAGTATACTCATTCAATTCAACACCATTTACTCTCATTTCTTGATAAGCACTAAGCACGTCCCCATATCGTTTTTTCCCTGATATCACAGTTCCTCTAATCAAGGCATTCCATGGATACACAGTAGCAGTAGAAGTGCACTCATCAAACACCCTTTTGGCATCTTCAATAGAACCACAAGAAGTGTACATGTGGACCAGTTTCGTACGCAAGAACTCATTGTTTTGAAGCCCATTTATGCGTAAATGCGTGTGTATTTCTTTGGCTTTGGTTAACGATTTTAATCGAGTACAAGCAGCTATAAGGGCAGAAAAGGTAGTAGGGTTAACTGGGATGCCTTGTTGGTCCATGTAGTCCATAATGATAAGCGCATCTTTGAGCTGGTTTTTCCTGGCAAATCTTTGAATATCTTTGTAAATTGCTTGTGGGTTTTTCTTGTGGAGTGGTAATGAAGCTGGGAATGCATCTTTTTCATCGAATTGTTGATGTTTTTTGTTGGGATTCTGGGTTTGGACTAGTCGGGTTTGTGTAGAAGATTTGATTTTGGAGAATTGTTTGTGGGTGATGTAAATGTTGAGAGGATTTATAGGGAGACAATGGAGGTGAAGAGAAAGAGCAGGGGATTGCATGACTTCCATGTCCGGTTTCTTCCCGTTGGAAAATGAAGGGGGAGGGCAATTAATCTTTAGCTTTTGATAATGAAAGATTATCGAGGAACAATGAAAAGGAAATAAAATGAGGAAAATATTATATTTTTCTTGTGTAGTTAATTAAATTAAAAAAAAATAAAAACTGAGGATTTTTGTTTTTTGGAAATTTCAATCTAAAAATTGAGTATGTTTTTGATTAAATGGTAGAAATTATCTTGGTCATGTCTCCTTTATGACTATAGCACCCATTTGAAGTAACTTGTTAGTTTGATAATATAATAAAATTAAAAATTCTCAAATATTATAATCCATTATTTTAAAAAAGTATAATTCTAATTATAGGTATTTAGTAAATATATTGAATTGAAAAATCTTGTAAGAGTTTGAGAGAAAATAAAACATCATAAATCATCAAATATGAGGTATAATATTTAAGATTTTATATTATAAAATTAAAAAAAATATTTTTCTACCATGGTTACAATTATATTATACTATCTAGAGTTATTTTGTGGAATAGGATATTTATTTCCTGATAAAATCTATATATACTAATAATTAATATCATTATCATTATATTGTTTATGAATCTTTTTATGTTAGATAATACTTTTAAATTATATGCTTCATGAAAATAAATTAATGATTAAGACTTTACCATTTTTTTATAATTTTTTTAATATTAGTTGGATTATGTTTAATAATTTGATATATTATAATATAATATAATTTTCTTATAATTTAAATATTATGAATTTTTATTGTCTCTTGTGAGCTTTCATAGAATCTCGATAATAAATATAAATTGTTAATAGAGTACAATATAGTTAAAAGTTATTTGAGAATTTTGTTTTATGCTATTTAGAGTTTGAATGGTGTGTCGTTAGATATAATGAGAAAATAGAATTAATTTTTATAAAAAGAAAAAACAATTAACATATAAAAGTATAATTATTCAAAATATAATTAAAAAAAGAAGAGAAAAATACCTTTCTTGTTATGAATTATTATATATTTTCAAGTTCTAAGAATACAACACAAGTGGATCTATTCGTAAGAGAAGAAAATGAACTCAACGGTTATGGAAATCCAAGAGAATAAACTCAGGAATCATGAATATTCAATACACATAATTATAAATTGTCATGAACATTTAATATACATAATTATAGAATTATAACACTTCCACTTGAATGAACATATACTTAAAACTATACCTCATTAAAAATCTTGCAAAGGAAAATCCAATAGAAAAAATAATACACCATCCTTGTATGATTGTTGAATACTTTAAAATTCAATAGAGAGCTTTATACAGATACTTCAAGATATATATTTGAATGCTTTAGGATTTATTTAAACAATGTTAAATTTCTCATTAAAACATTGCAAAGAAAAACCCAGTGAGAAAAAACTGAGCGAAGGAAAAAATATATAATTTGCATTGACTTTCCTTCAAAAGTACATTCCTTATGACAAATCTATAAGATGATACATTCCAAAATTACGGACAAGTTTCTTGAAAGTTGAGACTGGTAAAAACTTTGTAAATAAGTTTGTTAAATTATTACTTAACCTGATTTGTTTGATATCAATTTTTCTCTTTTATTGGAGCTCGTTAGTATAAAAGAACTTTGGTGAGATATGTTTCATTTTATCCCCTTTAATATAGCATCCTCTAAATTGAGTGATGCAAGCAATATTATCTTCAAACAATATTATGAGACTATTTTCAGTGGTTGACAATCTATATTTTTCCTTTGTGTGCTAGATAATTGATCTTATCCATATACATTCTTAACTTGCTTCATGTATCATAATAATTTTTGAATGATTTGATGAAGCCATCAATGTTTGTTTGATATATCTCCAAAAAATTACAGTATCACCATAGGTAAATAGATAACATGTATGTGTTCTCTTTTTATGGGGATTAGAGAGATAACTTGCATCTGCATATCTAATCAATTGTGAATTGATTCACAATAAAATAACCCCAATTTTGTTGTTCCGCGAATATATCAAAATATATGTTTGACTCCATTCCAATGATTTTTTGTGAAAATCATACTATATCTTGCCAATAAATTTACTGGAAAAGCTATATCTGATCTTATATAATTTGATACTTAAATGCTCTGAAAGCACTAAGATATGGTACTTCAGGACCAAGAATTTCATCATTCTCTTCCGAAGGTCAAAAAAGGTCTTTTCATACATTAAGTGATCGAATAATCATAGATGTACTCAAAGGTTGAGCATTGTTCATATAAAAATTATTTAGAACTATTTTTGTATACATCAACTAATGTACAAATATTCTATTCGAAAGTAGTTTGATCTATAAACCAAGATAAAATTTGTCTTTCCAAGATCAAATTTATTTTTCAAATAGGTTGCAGTTTTTGTGAGCTCTTGAAGAGTAATAAAAATATTTAAATAATCAATATATAGTGTAAAAATAGCAAATTTGGATATTATTTTCTTAATAAAAATACACAAAAAAATCTCATTATTCTTAAACCCCATTTATGGGTTCATCACAAAAGGCTTTAGATATTGTAAATCCTTAAGAGATTTTCATATGAATGTTTTTAATCTAATGATCCATGTAGATATGTTGTAACTACATCCATCAAATGTAAATCTAGAGTTTCTAAAACTGTTAAACCAATTACAAATCTAAAAGTGATTGTATCCATAATTGGAGAATAAATTTCCTCATAATCATTGTCAGGTCTCTATGAGAAACCTTATGCAACAAGTCGTGCTTTATATCACATTATTTCATTGCTCTGATTTTGTTTTCTAACATAAACCCACTTGTATCCAATGGGTAGAACACTTTTATATGTGTCACACCCTCCACGAGAGCACGGCGTTGCGACGACTCTCCTAGTGAGCGGGGAATTCATGTCGGGGTTTTATTTTGTGAAAAAAGGAGTTGCCACCTAGTATTATGGTCACTAGGAAACCTAAACTGGTTTTTCAGAGATTGTAAGGCAAGGGAATGGTTGTGTTAAGGGAAGATTTTAACACCTCTAGTATGCTCTACCTAAGGTAAGTTGCTTTACATTTTGGTTTGCCTTATGATTGCTATGGTATTGATCTTTCAAAGATATGTTGGTTAAATGATGACGACGTATTATTCCTGTAAAAATATTTTGGATATTTACTATAAGGTTTATTTATCCAAACATTAATGGTGAATAACAATGAATTATCCCATGAATATTTTGGATATTAACCCTTTTAGGATTTATTTACCAAAATATCAACAGTGAATAATAGCAAATTATCCCCGCCGATGTTTTGGATACTACCACCTTGAGGATTTTCTTACCCAAATATTAACAGAGAATAATATGAATCCCGAAATAATAAGATTTTTGATATTTTATAGAATATTGGGCAATACCTTTTAGATTTTACAAACATGTTATAAAATTCAAAAATGCTGGAAAATGATTTTTGTGCTCACAAATCTATGTTAAAACACATTTTTCTTTAAACTCTAAAATAATATATATTTTTAAAAGGAATGTTTAAAATATATTAGCGTATTGGTTGTATTTTGTTCTATATATATTTTCTAAAAAGTATATTTTTTATTGCAAATTTTATATTTTTTTTGGTGGGTTGGCTGCCCCGCCCCTGATGGGCCAGGTTGCTAGGATGTGGGCTGTTAGCTCACTCACCTCGGGCTAGGCTTCCAACAAGATGGTTTTGGGTTATCAGCCCACCCCACCTTGGGTTGGGTGTTCGCCTTATTCAGGTGGTCAGGCTGGGCACAAAGCTCGGCCTTACCAGCCTACTATTCACATGCAATAAACAATAAGGGATGGTGAATAGTAAAATGCGAGTTTTTGGAGGGTGACGAACAACGTATCTGTTAATATCATTGGGTAGAGGAGGTCGAGGTGATTTTTTCTATTATGATGGCGTTAGAAATGGTGTCTTGTGGTGGCCATAGGAGGCGTCGAAAGGTGGTTGCCTTATGTTGTTGTCATGGTTGTTGCTCCTGCTGCCTCATTGAGGGACATGGATGTGTTGCTGGCATGGAGATGGAGCTGCTGGTGATGACGAGGTGGTGTTAGGTGGTCAGAGTTGTGAAGTGTTTGAGGAGAGAGAGAGGGGCTGGTCAACTGATTTTTAGAGAGGGAGAGAGAGAGAGCTGACTGAGAGAGAAAGAGCAATGACCTGATATTGAGGAAGAAGAGAGAGATGCCAGGGAGAAGAGAGAGAGAGAGCTGCTGATGCTAGAGCTGGGAAAGAAGGTAGGTGGTTGGTACTGTGTGTGTATGCTTTTGCTATATGAATTTCTACTGTGTATGCAACCTTTGAAACTGTCAAATTTCAAATCTCTCCTCGCTTGTTTCTATCTTTTTTTCTATGTATAAATTTTCCTCCTCTCTATGTGAAATTTTTTGCTATGTTCTTAATTTTATACCTTCTACCTGAATCTTCTCTTCTCTATTCGTTGTATTTATAGACAGCGTAGGAGGTAACCATTGCTTGCAACGATGGGTTACCTCCTGCGGCAGCATGCCTGTCAGTGGCGACGTGGAGGTGGCCTGTTAGCGATGACACAGGCGGCTTGTCGGCAATGGTGCAGGCAATGGCATGCACCATGTCGTGACTGCTGTTTTTGGGAGGTGTAAGTGCAGTTTCATCCCTTAATTTATAATTGTTCTAATTGCACCCCCAATTGGATTTAAACTTATGATTTTATGCAATTATACCTTGTTAGAATTTCAATATCATCCTTGACTTTGTGTGCCGTTTTTTATTTATTTTGATCATTGATTTCTGATTTGTGTTATTTAACCCTTAATCGACCATTACTCTCAATTTGTTCAATTTGGCCCTTAATTTCATATAATTGACTTGTAAAAATTTAAATCATTCTTTGAAAATTCCAATCCTCTCAATTGAACCCATATTAAGCTCGAGAACTTGATTTTTCATCGATTAAGCTCTTAATAAAATTAATTTGACTAATTTAAAGTATAATCAAGTCCTTGCACTTAATTAAATCATTCAATTGGACCCCGTATTAATTCTCCACCACAATTTCACTTTTATATTGGATAACTTTAATCGAACTGATCCATATAATTATATCTTTTGACTTAATTTTGACACATATTTATCCAATAATAAATTATTTTAGTCTTGAATTTGCATTTTTCTTCATTTCTGGGCATAAAAGTGGTATGATTGAGATTTCAAAATCGTCCAAAATTTTCACCTTAATTTTTTTGCCAACACCAACCCCTTTTATTTTATTTTTGTTATTTTTGAGTAGATTTGGGGAATGACCTAAAATTGGGTTATGACAACATGTATGAACTACAAGTCCAAATACTTCATGTTTTGTAATTGAGTTTAACTCTGTTTGGGATTACTTCTTTCTATATTTTCCAATCATTTCTATATTGATATTCTTCAATAGTTTGTGATTCAAATTCATCATCACTTTTAGTGATGCCAAAAGCAACCTTAAATGCAAACACATCATTTATGATAATTTTATCTCACTCCAAAATTTTTCATGTATGAACATAGTTTATGGAGACTTCATTATTTCCAGGTACCTAATCCTCTTCAAAAGGTCCCTCTTCAAGGGGATCAATCGTAGAAGATGATATGGACACAAGATTTGATGTTTGTTTTGTGGGTGAGGACTCTTTAAGAGTACGATTGTCTATTCGTTGAAGTTTTTGTTTTCTAAGATTTTTGTCTTTACCACCAATAGGTTCCACACTTTAAGTGTGATATATATTCATTTTTTGTTATTTTTCTACAATTTCAATTTTAGATAGAGCATTGACAACAAGAATGTGAGATTTAACTACCTTACCTTTTCACTACTAGTGAAAGCATCTAGTAATTGATTTATAATATTTTATAAATGAATTATATTTTGAACTTCAAGTCACTTTGATTTACCTTTGGATCAAAATAAAATAACTTTGGGTTATTCCAAGTAATTTCTTGTCATGCTTCAAGCACTTAATTTTTCCCTTATAATGATGGGAAAATATTCCTTAAAAACATCGTCAATCAAAAGTTCAAGTAATCTAATAATAGATAGAGAATCAAAACCAATATAAATTCCTATTATTCTTTGTAGACCATTTTTTTCCTTTTTGGGGTGTTATAGGCATTATATTGCATAACCAAAAGTTCATAGATGAAATATATTTGGTGGTATATTATAAATAATTTGTAAATAATAATAATTATGGTGTTCTAATTCTAACTAATGACGCAACATGACTATAATAATTATGGTAAGCACATGGTCTAATTCTAATTAATGATGCAACATGTATATAGCATGTCTCTAGATAAATATAGGCAATTTTCATTTCACAAGATATAGGCATCCTGTAAATAGTCACTTTGTAAATGATTTTGCTAGATCATTTTGAGTATGTTCATGAGCAACAAGTTGTTCAACATCAATTCCAATAGAAGTGCAAAAATCATCAAATGCTTAAGAAGTAAACTCACTAGCATTGTCCAATTGAATTTTTTTGATAGGATAATCAGGAAATCTCACATGTAGTTTGATTATTTGTGTTGTTAATCTAGCATATGCAATTTTTCAACTAGAAAATAAACAAACATGTGACCATTGACTTGATTCATCAATCAATATCATAAAATATCTAAAAAGTCCGCATGATGGATCAATAGGCCCACACATATCTCATTTAATTCTTTCAAGAAAAGATTGTGATTCTATAAGAACTTTTGATGGAGATGGCTTGGTAATTAATTTACCTTGAGAACATGCAGCATTTCACACCTTTTGCGAGAGCACGACGTCACAATTACCCTCCCCGGAACCTAGGATTGTCAAAGATTCTAAGGCAAGAGACTTGTTGCATAAAGAGAAGGCTTTATTACCCCCAGTACGCTTACCTAAGATAAGTTGTTTGATGTTTTGATTTGTCTTATGATTGTTATGGTGTTATCTAATTAATTTTTTAAAGATATGTTTACGTGATAAATGGACTTGGGTTTAAAGTCTAAAAGGAATTACCCTTGGCTAAATGGATCGTACCTTTAGATATGTATATAAAGTGCTAAGGAGAACAAATGCATATATCTTGAAATTTGTGTTTGATAAATATATAACCTATGAATTAAGACACAACTAGGATAGAAATCTAAGAAGATTCAATGTGCTCATTTTCCCCTTTTAGTACTTCAAGTGTTCGCGAATTGTAAATCGCAAGGAGGAAACAAAATTTAATAGCCTGTGTTAACGTTACTGTTTCATGCTTTCACGACTTGTAAATCGTGGAGTCAAAAATTGAAATGTCCTTAATTATTACCAGGGCTCCTTTCAAAGATGTGTTAAGAAATAGTAACAACTTATTATTCATAGAAAAATATTCTGGATATTTACCACTTATATTTTTTTAACCCAAATATTGATAGTAAATAATGACAAATTATCCCAATAATGTTTTAGGTATCAACCCCCTTTGAGATTTTTTACCTAAATATTAATAGTGAATAATATATGAATCCCCCCCAAATATTACTAGTGAATAATATATGAATCCCCCCAAAAATAAGTTTTTTTATTTTTATTATTTTGGAATATTGATCAACACCTTTTTGGAATTAACAAGCATGTTGTAAAATAAAAAAATGCAAGAAAATAATTTGTGTTTACAAAATCCATGTTAAAACACATTTTTTTTCAAACTTCAAATGTTTGTTTTTTTAAAAGAATGCTCAATATATGTTAGCATATTATCCATATGTGTTGCAACAATTTTTTTTCGTACTTTGCGCCCTGTCATCCCCAAACTGGGGAGACAACGGTGCACAGTGAAAAAGAGATTTGTTTTATAGACGTAAAAATTGTAACTATAATTATCAAGAATCACCACCTAGTATTAAGAACACTAGGAACCTATTAGTTTGTGAGACTCTAGGTAAGGGGACTTATATTGCAAGGGAAAGACGGATCACCCCCAGTGCACCCTATTTAAGGTAAGTTGCATTGTTGTTTGATTGTTTTTCCTAAGTCATTTTTATTGGTCTTTTTATAAGGTTCAATGTAGATTTCTCTCATGGAGAGGATATCTACCTCAATGCGAGTTGAAAGACTAACCCAAAATAATTCTATACTGCATTTTTAAAACCTTTTTCTTAACTATCTACTAGTGTACTTTACAATGTAATTTTACATCGCGATAGATAAAACAAAATAATTGTTAAATTATTTTTGATATTTTGGCCAAATTCCAACGGATAATTGTAAATCAATTATGATATCTAATTTTTATTTTAAAATATGAGAAAGATGCAACATATTTTTTTATGAAAAAATGATAGGAAAAGCATTGGATTCCGGCTGCATGCATGAAAACAAAATATTTTTTTTGTTTTTTAATATAAAAATAAAAAATAAAAATAAAATAAATAAAAGGGGTTGGCATCAGTAGAAAAATCAAGGTTAAAATTTTGAATATTTTCGGAGTCGAATCGTATCTCTTTAAATTTTATTTTTGTTATTTTTTATATATCTTGGAGAATAACGCAGAAATTGGGTTATGATAATATGCATGAAATAAATTTTATATCTATATATGTATATTGATCGTATCGCGCCAAAAACTAGGAATTCTAAATACGAGATTAATATTTTTTTTTTAATAACAACATATAAACTTAAAAATAAACATGCTAGAATTCTCTTTTTATCCTAGATATTTAAATGGGAATTTCTTGATCTATTGCTATCGAAATCATAAAATTTAATAATCCAATGTCTTATATACGTAGGACTACAACTTTCATGAAGGATCTAATATGACAAAAATAATTTTGAAGAATAGAATCTGCATGCAATTTGCATGGTTGAAAACCAAGCAGGATTTAAATATTCAAATGGGAATATCTTGATCCCTTAAATGTCAAAATTAGGCAATCCAAAAATCCAATTTCATCTATATATATGGTTATACAACTTTCATGAAAAATCCAAAGCGAGAAAAAGTTTGTTTCAAGAACAAAATATGTCAGCAATTTGCTTGGTCAAAACGAAGTAAGACTAGACATTCAAACTAGAATCTTGAGCCTCCAATATCAAAATTAGGTGATATAAAAATCTAGAGTATCTATACGTACAAGAATATAACTTTCATAAAGGATTCAATGCCATTAAAAAAATGTTTTGGAGAATAAAATCTGTCGGCAATCTGCTTGGTCAAAATAAACAAGGATTATATATTCAAACAAGAATGTCTTGAGCTTCTAATTTTGAAATCAGGAGATTTAGATATCCAAAGTCATTAATATGTAAGGGAATAATACTTTCATGAAGAGTCCACAGTGAGAAAGAAATGTTTTGAAGAGCAGAATCTGCCAGCAATCTGCTTGGTAAAAAACCAAGTTAGACTAGACATTCAAATGAGTATATCTTGAGCATTTGGTATCACAATCATAAGATTCAGAAATCCAAAGTCATATATACATTTAGGATCACAACTTTCATGAAGGATTCAACACAAGAAAAAAAAATCATTTTCAAGAAAAGAATTTATCTACAATTTGCTTGGTCAAAAACAGAGGTAGACTTAGACATTGAAACAGGAATATCTTGAGCCTTAGATATTGAAATGAGACAATTAAAAATACAAAGTCATCTATAGATATGATAATACAATTTTCATGAAGAATGCAAAGAAAAAAAATTCATTTTGAAGAACATAATTTGCCACCAATCAGCTTGGTCAAAAACCAAGTATAACTAGACATTCAACGGGAATGTCTTGAGCCTTTGATATTGAAATCAAGTGATTCAAAAATCCATAGTCATCTATACATATAGGACTACCATTTTTATAAAGGATTCGACATGAGAAAAAAATGTTTTGAGGAATAGAATATGCCCGTAATTTATGTGGTCAATAACCAACAATGATTAAACATTTAAATGAGAATCCCCTGAGCTTTAGATATCGAAATTAAGTGATTCAAAAATCTAAAGTCATTAATACATATAGGATTACAATTTTCATCATGAATCGAAAGCAAGAAAAAAATGTTTTAAAGAACAAAATCTGCTCGCAATTTACTTGGTCAAAAACCATACAGGACTAGATATTCAAATAGGAATATCATTAGCTTTTGGTATCAAAATCATTCAAAAATCCAAATTCATCTATAGGTATGTTACTAAAATGTTCATGAAGAATCGAAAGTGATAAAAAATCAATTTGAAGAACAGAATTTGCCTATAATTTGCTTGATCAAAAACCAAGGACTTAGACATTCAAATAAGAATATCTTGAGCCTCATTTATCAAAATTAGGCAACTGGAAAAAATTAAAAGTCATCTATACTCACTGTACTACAATTTTCATGAAGAACCCAAAGAGATAAAAAATCATTTTGGAGAATAAAATCTACCAACAATCTGTTCGGTCAAAAACCATGCAGAACTAGACATTCAAACTGGAATATCTTGAGCCTCTAATATTGATTCAAAATCTAGAGTCATCTATACATATAAGACTACAACTTTCTCTACTTTTTAGCAATCAGACATTAACCATGAACTAAACTCTTTCATTTGGTTCAAAAGATATACATGCCATTTCTAGCACGTGAAGCCTAAAATGAGAAAAAAAATACAACACATGGATTTTTATTTGGTAAAAGAATCTTCAAGTTTTTTAATGGATGCCCATGTGAATTCTAAATAATTCATCTTAACATTATTGATCCTTGATGTCCAAGTTGATCATGCCAAAGCATAAATTATTTTGGATAAAAACACTTATGGTGTATCACAACATTTGATTCAATGGATTTCATGATTACATATAAATTCCAGAGGAGAAAGTAGGTAGCTTTTAAAGTACAAGCTTTTGGCGCGAAATACATGCAGTAATATAAATATATTCTTTTCGTTCTTCATATGTTGTTTCAATATTTAACCATTAGCATGCATATCTTTAAAACTAATCAAATTTCTTCTAGACTTAGGTGAATATAAATGCATCTTTGATGCTTAGTCTTGTATTATTTGATAACACAATATTAGCTTTTCAAGAGCCTTTAAACATGTCTATTAGACCTAATATTGTAGTGACATTATCTTTGGTTAATGTATAATAGTCAAAGTATTTATTTTCCTTAAGAATTGTGTGTGTTGGTGCACTGTCTACTAGACATAAATCTCCATCATGAAAAGTTATGCCACTATTCAAAATATAATCAATGTTTATTATTTAACTTAAGCTATACTGAAATTATTTATTGAAAAAATAATAACATAAATATTTTAATACAAATAAAAACTATTAATTATGTTCAATGATTCCACCATTAAACATGTTTTCTGTCATATTTTGGTTTTCAAAGAAATCAGAATCATCAATATAAGTATTAACATGAACATAAGCATTATGATTTTTAGAATTATTTTTATGAATAAAATTACTCTCAACTGTATTTTATTTCAGAGAGGCTTAATATAAATCTATAAGATATTTTGGTGTATAACAAGTATATGATCAATGATCATGCATACCACACCTATGACACTTATGTTCCGGTTTATGCAAATTCATGCCCATTTCTTATTTGAGTTCATTTTATCTCCACTTTTAGTGGTATGATGAGTTGCTTTTAGAAGGATTTTCTATTCTCCCTTTCCATTTATTTTCTCTAGACCTATGCTTGGTTCTTTCTTATATTTTGGACAAATATTCCATTCACTTCAGAGAATGGTTTAAAACTTGTGGGATTGATTAATTTTCATCAAAAGCTTATTATTTTGTTCAACTATAAGAAGACATAAAATTTTTTTGGAGTACCCTTTGAAATTATGCTATTTATATTGTTGTTATAGGATAATGTTTGAGGCATGAAAAATACATAATGTTTTTTCTAACATTTGGTCTTCTATGATATCTTCACCATAAAATTTTAGAGGTGAGGTAATTTTGAAAAGAGCATAATTAAATTCACTAACCGATTCAAAATATTGCAACCTCAAAATCACATTCAAAATCTTGTAACCAATCATAATGATCTTGAGGAAATATGATAAACTTTTAGTGGTTATATTTTTTTCTTTAGATTTTTCCATAAAACAAAAGGGTCTTTTAATGTGATATATTCAGTTTTCAATTCTTCATAGAGATGGTAACATATGAAAATCATTGCTTTTGCACAATCCTGCAAGGATGTGTGATTTTGTTCTTTGATGGTTTCTCCAAGATCAATAACTTTTAGGTGAATCTTGACATCAAGGATCCATGACAAATAATTATTTCTAGAGATATCAAGAGTGATAAATTCAATTTTTGTCAGATTTGACATTATCTTTATCTATAAAAATGAGAAATAAATTATTAAATAAAATCATGATATAAAAGAAAAAAGTTAGTCCTTTAAGACTGTTATTTATTTAGCTTTTGAAATATTAGATCTTCAGGAAATGTATTTAATTTATTTAAAGAAACTTGTTATAGTAGTTCTTAAGGAAGTGTTTTTAATTTATTTAATTCTTTAGGAAGTATAAATCTTTTTCTATGAATAAAACACATTTGCTTGACGCACCGACAATTTTCTATTGTTCGTGCTGACAATTTTCTTCTATCCATGCCATACAAGTGGCACGTTTAACATAATGTGATGGTGGAAATGTCCAACCACCATCTCACCAAAGGCGCCGTCATGTCCTCTTTGATATGGTGATGCACATGTCGACTCATGGCGATTAGAACTGCTGGTGGTTGGTTGTTTTTTCTTTTACCCATTTTCAATCTCCTATAACCGCAAATGCATATAAGTCCTCTCTTTTTTTATCGGTGTTTCATCTCAGTTCTTGGTCTTTTGATTTCTTTTCCATCGTTATTTTTCTATAGAAGTTTTGGTCTTTTGCCCTCCATTTTAAATTGATCATATATGATATTTTTTTTATTTCAACCCTAATTTTTTTTGGTTTGTTTTTAATTCCTTTAATTTTTTTAGTCTCAAGGTTTTGATTTGTTTTAGTTCTTTTTTCTCTAATTGAAATTAATTATATATTTTGTTTTTCAATTTGTTCCTTATTCTTTTAATTTTTTTGATCCTTCTAGGACAGTTTCTATTTTTTGTTCGTATTTGTGTATCTATGCTCTTAGTTTTGGTTTTTGATTTTTGTCATTTTCTCGTTTGTTGGGATTTTACTTTCATTCAATTTAGTCTTGGAATTGTAATTTATATTGATGATGATTTTAAAGTTGATATTTTGTTTTTTCCCCCCTTTGTTTTTTTTCTTTAGTTTTTATGTTATTTTTATTTGTTCTTTAAATCGAATGATTTTACTTATGGTGATATATTGATTTTGTTTTTGTCTCTTTTTTTGTTGTTTTTGTTTGTTCTTTTGTTAAGGTTTTTGGATATTATGTTTTGTTCTTCAAGATAATTTTATGATTTTCATTCTTTACGCAATAATAATGATAATTTTAGTGATTTTTTAAATCTTTTCTTGCTTGGTTTTTTGTTAAAGAGTTTTTTGTTTTTAGGGATAATTTAATAATTCTCATTGTTTGGGCAATAATAGCATGATAATAATAGTGATGAAACAATGATTTTTCAATAATATTTTCTTCTTTTTATAGATATAAAATTAAGGAGTTATTTTTGTTATTTAGTTATTGTAGGTGCTTACACAATCTATTTTATATTATTGTGTTTGGTTTAATTTAAATTATTAAATGAATTGATCTTAATATAGTGAATTTAATGATTCAAGTATTTGAATATTCTTACTTTTTTAACGACAATGATAATTTTATGCTGGTAATTTGAAACCCATTAAACAAATCAATTCATATCGATTTAAAGTTTAGATATTTTAATGGAAACTCACACTTCACATAAATTATGTCCAATTTTTTTATTTTGCCCAAATTTATAGCACTATAGAAAAAATCTCACATTCTTAATTTTTTTTTTATGTTTTGAAAACAGGAGGGTAAATGACTAATAAATATATATAAGGCGTCTCACTTTTTACTGTTCAATTTTTAACTATGTACATAGACACAAATTGTTGTGGATTGCGATAGTAAAATTATTATTTTACCCCTAGGACCTAAAAAATACCCCTGGTGCCATAACCCAAAAATGGGTTATTCCCCCAATTCTATCCAAAAAAATAAAATAAAAATAAAGGCTAGTGTCGGTAAAAAAATCAAGGTGAAAAATCTACACAGTTTCGATAGCCCGATCATACCTCTTTTGCATCCCCATAAATGAAGGACAATGTATATTTATGGCAAAAATAATTTATTATTGGATAAATATATGTAAAAATTAAGTTGAAAGGCATAATTATATTTTTATGGGTCGATTTGATTTAATAGTTGACTAATATCAAGTGTAATTATGTTTGAGAATTATTTTAGGGTCCAATTGAAGGATTTAATTAAGTGCAAGGACTTAATTATACTTTAAGTTGATCAAGTTAATGTTATTAAGGGCTTAATAGATGAAAAATCTAGTTCTTGAGCTTAACTCGGGTTGAATTGAGAAGAATAAAATTTTCGGAGACCAAATTGAATTTTTCCAAGCCAATAGTGTAAATCAGGGGTTAAATTGAAAATAATTAAGAGTTTAATATTCAATTGAGGGTTAAATTACACAAATTAGAAACCAAGGACCAAAATAAAAAAGGAGCGCAAATCTAAGGTTGCTGTTGAAATTTTGACGAGGATACAATTGCACAAAATTAAAAGTTTAAAACCAATTGGGGGTGCGATTGAACCAATTAAAAATTAAGAGACCAAATTGTATTTTCACTCTCTCCTAAAATCATCATAGACGTGATTGCACTGTTTAGTCACCTGAACAGTGCAAGCACACCATTGTATGTTCAAGTGAAGAAGCAACCCATCGCTGCACACAATGGGCAGCTGAAGGATTGCCTCCTACATATAAATACATGCATGCACGAACAAAAATAGGGGAGGAGATAACAGAGGAGAATTTTTGACAAAACATAGGAGAATTTTACTATTTCAGTTTTAAAGGTTGAACGAGGCAGATGAAGACGCAGTAGAAAATTTGCAGAACAAAAGCATACACACGTAACGGAAGCCACCCATCTTCCTCCCCAGCTCCGACAACAATAGCCCTCTCTCTCTCTATCGGTCGACCCTCTCTCTAAAACCAGTTATAGTTATCTCTCTCTCGCCCCTCGGCAGTTCACAACTCCAACCACCTAGCACCAACCCATCATTACCAGTAGCCTCACCTCCACGCCAGCAACCCAGCCAGCTCCTCCAGCGATATAGCAGTAACAACACCAGTAGTGGCAGCACGAAAAATAGCCCATTCCGACACCTTTTCCAGTCATTATAGGCTACCGTTTCCGACACCACCACCACATGAACAACTACCTCAGCATCCTTTACCCAACGGTATTAACAAATAGACCATTCATCACACTCCAAAAGCCATTGTTCATCATCACCTTGACAGGGGAGTGAATTAATTATTGCTGGTGATTTCGTTGAAACTTACTAAACAAATAAATTTATATTGATTTAAAATTCATATATTTGATAGGAAACTTGGATTTCATAGGAATTCTGTATTGATTTATAATTTTTCTCAAATTTATATTACAATAATTAAAGCTCACAATTAATATTTTTTGTATTAAAAAAATATGGTTTCGGTCGTGACAAGACGACAATAAATTGCTAGTGTGTGTGTGTGTATTGATGCAGTTTGGCTTGTATTAAATACGGGAAGTTCTAGAATTGACGATATGATATTACAATGTGTGGAGATCTAGAATATATGGATATAATATATACTTTTATATATTATTGAAATAATTTTAGGTTACAGAAAAGTTTTGAAATGAGTAAGATTGTTAACTCTTTAAAATTACAATAATAAAAATCTAATAGTTGAATCGAGCTCAAGTTCTTATAGATAATTATAGTGATAGGTTTTTTTTAGGATTGCCGCTAAATGAACTATCAGGATTTTTTAGAATCGAGTTTTGAGCACTAATATTTCTCATATAATACTTTTTTTTTCTTCTCAAATGTTATTTTAGATTTTTTTTTCTCCTATATCCTGCCATGGATGCAAAGGAGAGCTGCCTCATATATGGCAATCATTCTTGCGGTATCTTGGCTCGCCAAGGAAATTGTTGGAGCTCGGAGGATTTTCATTACCTGGGATCTCTCAGGTTTGCACAAAATAAAAGGATTAGATCTTTGTAGC
Organism: Salix dunnii; assembly: GCA_015731905.1. Classification (NCBI taxonomy): domain Eukaryota; kingdom Viridiplantae; phylum Streptophyta; class Magnoliopsida; order Malpighiales; family Salicaceae; genus Salix; species Salix dunnii. The sequence goes on along the minus strand of CM027677.1, from coordinate 13,488,157 downwards.
TGCAATCTATTAGAAGGTGCAGTTCCCAGTGATATTGAGGAACAAGAATTTTGCTAGCTTCCCCGCGACCATTAATCTACCTCAATTTATTGCTAGAGCTTCCAGCAAGCTCACATGTCAGGTCAATGGAATTTCTGAAATCTTTCTTTCTTTTTTCAAACCCATCTCTCGGTGATCGGAAGGAAAGTCACCATGAACTCGCCCCAAACAACGGGCTCAGGCAATAACTTCGCCCAAAGACGTGTACAAAGGCTTGAGAGGACAGGTTGGAATATTTACATACGAGCAGAGGACCCTACACGATGAAATCACATTAGCAAATCACATAAAGCTTCAGATCACATTAGCAATAACATAAGCAAATCACGATGAAATCACATAAGGCTTGAGATCTATGGTCGATATTAAGGTTGTCAATATCAATTGTGGTTATTGTTCCGGTCGTTGTTCCGGTCGTTGTTCTGGTTTTTCTATTAGTATAAAATATTTTGGTTTCAGAGCATTTCATCGTACCATTTCAGGGTTGTACTGTTCATATATATATATATATATATATATATATATATATATATATATATATCATTAAAATATTAATTTAACAAATATAATTAAAATTCAAGATAAATTAACTTTAAATTATAAGATACAAACACAAAGTCAAACAAATATAATCTCAAAATTAGAGAAAAAAATCATAAGTTAACAAAAATAAGGAGGATTTTAAGGCCGGAATAATACCAAGACGTTCCAGCCTGAATTTAACTGGAATTTTCAGAATGGATCAGAGTTAAAACTGAAATAAAAATGATATCGTTTTATCTCAATTTTTTTAATAAAATAAAACATTCCCGCCATTTCAACCATAACGAATAACCTTGATCGATAGTGTTTAGAAATCACATTAGCATGTGTATACAAACGCTTGTTTTCCCTTTTTATAATTGCTAAAAGAATCAAGTCATAACCATTTTTTTAATCTGCCGAAATATTAATGGCCGCGGTGATTTAACCGTGGGTTTCTTGAATCATCATCATATTTGGGTCATGCTTAGCTAATCCTTGTGGAGTATTGTACACTATCCACGCCAAATAAATGTTTCTGTAGAGTATTTATGAGGTTGTTGGGTTTAACGTTGTACGTATTTGCCATGACGATTAAATTGAGGGGGTGCAAGATCTTCATTAGTTAGATGACCGACTTTCATTAGTTAGATGACCAAACCAGAGTCTTGGCAGGGCCAAACCACAAGGGAGAATTGGTTGGGCAAAGTTGAAGAGTGATGAACATTTAAAGATGGTGAAGACTTTGTTGAGTGGACATAAAACGGCCTCTATTCATTGCAGAAGCCTCTAAGAACACGATGAAAGCAAAATAAAGGCCGCTTCCTAGATCACAATGTTTGTGTTCTCCACCACCCCGCTTCCTTCATCGTAACCACAACTATTATTGCCTCATCCATCGTCACCGCATGTAAAATGTTTCACGAGATGTTCCTAGACACCAAAGTTTTTCAACCATTGGATTATTTATGTAAACTTGCAAACTAGCAGTAATGTATTTCTATTTTTCGTATCCTTTATAGTGTTAAAGTGTATGTATTTATAGTAGTAAATAATCTTTGCTACACTAAAATACAAACACACACAAAACTCACCTAGCACTAGATTACAAATTCAGTTATGCTACAATACAAGAATAACAGCTATATTCTAACTGTAATGTTTAACACTCCCTCTCAAGTTGGAGCATAGATGTTTATTATGCCCAACTTATTAATTGCACCATGAAATGTCCTTCTGGAAACCGCTTTTGTGAGTACATCCGCCAAATGATCTTCTGACCTAACAAACAAAAATTGTATAATTTTCCGATCAAGGTTTTCTTTAATAAAGTGTTGGTCGACTTCGACGTGTTTGGTATGATCATGTTGTGCATGGTTGTGTGCAATCTCGATAGCTGTCTTATTATCACAGTATAAACTCATGGGTGACCCATAATCAACCCCCAATTCCTATAATACATGTTTTATCCATAATAATTCGCATACGCCATAAGCCATACCTCGGTATTCTACCTCCACACTCGATCTAGCGACCACCTTTTGTTTCTTACTTCTCCAAGTTACTAGGTTACCATGTACAAAAGTAAAGTAATCTGATGTCAATCTTCTATATGTTTGATCTCCTGCACAATCTGAGTTTGTGTACCCTATAATTTCATGAATTTTATTTTTTGAGAATAGTAGTCCTCTTCCTAGTGCACCTTTTAAATACCTTAGGATCCGATATACTGCTTCCATATGCTCCTCTCCTACTGAATGCATAAATTGACTTACCACACTGACTGCATAGGCTATGTCTAACCGTGTATGTGCTAAATATACCAGTTTCCCAACCAACCATTGGTAAAGTCCTTTGTCAATTGACATTTGATTCCCTGATTCCCCCAGCTTATGGTTCATCTCCATAGGTGTATCGGTTGGTTTATATGCTAGCATTCTAGTTTCTATTAATAGGTCTAACACATATTTTCATTGTGATAGACATATCTCGGTTCTTGATCTTGAAACTTTGATCCCCAAGAAATACTTTAGTTGTCCCAAATCTTTAATTTCAAATTTTGAAGCCAAAAAACATTGTAGCGCTTTTCTTTCTTCTATATCATCCCCTGTTAGGACCATGTCGTCCACATACACTATCATGGCTGTAATTTTCCCTTCCCTGTGTTTTATAAACAGAGTGTGATCGAAGTTGCTTTGCTTAGAGCCAAATTCTTTCATTGTGGAGGAGAATCTTCCAAACCAAGACTGAGGTGACTGTTTTAAACCATATAACGCCTTCTTCAATTTGCATACTTTGTTCTTACTTGAGGATTTACCTTTAGCTCCAGGTGGTAAATCCATGTAAACTTTTTCTTCAAGATCTCCATTGAGAAAGGCATTCTTGACATCAAATTGTTGCAATACCCAGTCTTGGTTTACTGCTAGAGATATGAGGATGCGGATGGTGTTGATCTTTGCAACTGGGGCAAAAGTCTCCTGATAGTCTATTCCATAATTCTGTGTATATCGCTTTGCAACTAATCTTGCTTTGTACCTGTCTATCCTGCCACCTGCCTTTAGTTTAACTGTATAGACCCATTTGCATCCCACAGTTCTCTTTCTATTTGGTAGTGGACACACCTCCCAAGTGTTATTCTTTTGGAGTGCTTCCATTTCTTTGTTCATTGCCACCATGCATTTTAGATCTGCTAATGCATCCTATACATTACTAGGAATAGATACAGTAGATAATTAATTAAAAAATAATGCATACGATCCTGACAGTCTATGAGAAGAAACATAGTCACTAATTGGGTATTTAGTTTTGTTTTTCGGATCAGGTTCATATTGTTTCTTCGAGACTCCTCTATTTGACCTTTGTTGGTATTTATTTTCTCTACTTTCAACAATAATAGGATTTTCATTATCAAGAATAGGGTTTTGATTTACCTAAGAAAGGACATCCTGGGTTGATTCTTTGGTTAATGGTATAGACATTGGCAGCTCTGAAGAAAAAGGGGGGTTGTTGCTTGGGATATTCTGATTGATGTAAAATTTCAAATCTTCACTGTCATGAGGAGTTACATCAATTTTCTTTGTTTCTTTTGAAAGGCTCTCAACTATTCTTCTATTTTTCTCTAATTCAAATAGATCATCATTCTCTTCGTTGTTTCTCTTCCCCTGAAGAGATGACCCAGAAGTTCCCCCTGAGTAATAGAGCTCCATTTCATGAAAAGAGGTATTCAAGGTCACATGTAACTTCGGGTGTAAAGGATCATAACACCGACACCCCTTCTGAAATTCTAAGTAACCAACAAAGACACATTTCTTTGCACACGGGTCCAGTTTACTTCGTAGAACCTTAGGTATGTAAACATTGACTATACAATCAAATATTCGCGGTTCCAGGTTCGGTAGATGAGGGATGGAGAGCAAGGATTCCATCTTTTGTTGAGGAGTTTGAAAATGGAACACACTAGATAGTGTGCGATTGATCAAGTAAGCAGCTGATTTTACCACCTCACCCCAATAAAACTTAGGCATATTCATGCCGAATAGTGAGGTGCGAACGACTTCCATAATCTATTTATTTTTCCGTTCGGCTAGCCCATTTTATTGTGGAGTGTAAGTGCATGAAGTTTGATGTCGAATTCCATGGTTGCCCAAGAATGTACCTAAAATTTGATTCATAAACTCCGTACCATTGTCTGACTGTAGTGTATGAATCAACCTCTGGTATTGGTTTATCATCATTTTATGAAATTCCTGAAAAGTTGTACTCACATCGCTCTTACTTCGGAGAAGAGAAATCCAAGTTATCCGAGTACATTCATCAATAAATATAACAAAATAACGTGCATGAAAAAATGATCGTACCTTTGCAGGACCCTAAATATCAGAATGAATAATTGCGAAAGGTTCTTAACTTTTATTCAAACTTGGTAAATAAGGGATACGATGGCTTTTGGCCAGTTCACAAATTTCACATTTAAACTCTAAATTACTAATATTGGAAAATAGATGCGGTTGTTATTTCTTAAGGTACCCAAAAGATAGATGTTCGAGCCTTCGATGCCATAACCATACGAGTCCTTGAGCTTTGTCCTTACTGATTGCCTGATGTGTCTGATTGAGTGTTTCCCCTTTTTTTTTAGTTAACTCCAGATAATAAAAATTATCCCGTCTAACACCATAACCAAGAATTTTCTAAGTTAGAATGTCCTAAAAAAAACAAAAGAAAAGCCAAAACTTTACAGTGCATGATAGGGTAGAAGTAATTTGGCTAACCAATGGGAGGTTGTATTCGAGTGATGGGACAGCAAGGACAGTATTTAATATGAGGGAGTAAGTCAAGATTACAAATCCTGCTCCGGTAATCGGAAAAGTACTACCATTAGCGGTACAAATAATTGACCGAGAGGAAGGTTTTAAGGAATTTAAGTTACCTAGATGAGCAACGTTCGCTATTGATTGTCCCTGTCTTGCTTCCATAAAATTTACCATATTTTTTCCAATATGTTTACGAGGTTTTTTCCTGAAAATTCTAGCAGTCTGGGTAACCAATAATTTCATAACATCTCTGTTTTGAATGACTCCTTTCTCTGCAATGTGCACACATTAACCCACCAGCCCTTAGGGTATTTATACCCACCAACCCATTTCCTTTAAGGGTATTTATACCCATTTGCCCACCGGGATGTGTCTGCCAATTGATTTGGCATGGCTATGGGTAGCGTGACGGAGGAGGTCTGTTGGCCACCATCATTGACCCCTCCGGTGTCAGGTGAGGTCGACGGCCACCCTCAAGTCCCCCTCCCATTGTTTTTTCTGTTGGTGTTGTCGGTGTACATATGCGTACGCATTCTCAAGATCGAGCTTAGGGTCTTTCCTTAGTATCTCCCCCCTAACTTGATCGAACATTGAGTCAAGGCCACTAAGGAAGATGTGTACTCTCTACCTCGCCATGGATGAGTGAAGTTGGACGACTGTACCTACTTGGGACATAGTCCGATGGTCGATTTCCTGGAAAATTTCAACAAGTTTATTGTAATAGAGGTTGAGTGGTCGGACATTTTATTTTGTGGAGAAGGATAATTGATTCAGCTCAAATATGTAGGTTTCATCGAACCCATCGTAGAAGGTACATGCCACTGCCTCCCAAATTTCTTTTGCTGTGGAGAGTATGAGAAATCGTTACATCAATGCATGGCACATCGAGTCAATTAACCAGCTTATGACTCGGTTGTTTTTAGTGACCCAAGTAGCAAATTTTGGGTCAGTTAGGTTGGGTTTCTCTATTGCTCCGGTGAGATACCCAGCCTTGTTGCTAGCACTAATTCGCATCTTCATCAGTTGGGACCAAAGGGAGTAGCTGGTTTCATCCAACACAATGCCAGTTGGTAATGGTGAATTGTCCTGATGGACAACAATCTGAGTCGCCGATGGAAGGGTAACATGTACATTCATTGGGTTAATTTCCATTTTTTCAAAAAAAAAATGATGGTTAGTGATTTAGTGTGAATTGGAATGTGTTTTTTGTGTTGTGAATGGGTTTCTGATGTGCTGGTAAAAAAAATTGGGTGTTTGGTTCTTGAGAAAATTTGGGTTTTTATGGATGTTTGGTTTCTGGGAAAATCTTGGTTTCTGGGTGTTTGGTTTCCGAGAAAAACTGAGTTTCTGGGGAAAAATCTGTTTTTTGAGAATTCGAGGGAAATTTTTTTTGCAGAACTTCAGGGAGCTTCAGGGTTGTTTGAGTGGTGATAATTTGAACAAAAAAATTTGAACAGAAAAATAATATAAATTAGGATGAAAATTACAAAATTTGCCTTGATACCATGTAAACTTGCAAACTTGAAGTAATGTATTTCTATTTTTTGTATCCGTTACAGTGTTACAGTGTATGTATTTGTAGCAACAAATAATCTCTGCTACTCTAAAATACAAATACACACAAAACTCACCTAAATACAAATTCAGTTATGCTACAATATAAGAATAACAATTATATTCTAACTGTAATGTTTAACAATTTCTGATGGCAGCAAATTGTTGAGATCTTTGTCCTGTATCTGCAAACCACTTCATCAAGATTTTACATATTCAATATCAAATAATGTCTTCGCATGGAGCTATGTAGGCATGTCAAAATCAAGTTTTGTCAGCTGATGGTGAAGGCCGATCGTTTTGCAATCTTTATATTATTTGTTTAAGATACGATGTCGCATTAGGTATCAATACAATGGGAGCTCTGCACCTCTTGAACTTTGTCAAGAAATGTAATCATGTTAAGGTTCTTGTCCATTTATCAACTGGTAAGCTCACTATCAGAAGAGTATTTATCAAGTAGTTGGATTGAGCAATGAACACGCTGTACTCGTCTTTGTATATGCGTGGCACAATCCACGCCAAATGTCTTTGTACAACATTATACTCGTGTGTATGTGTTATAATTATAAATATATATGAAAGGCGTTGTTTCACTATGTCTGATATTTAGATTTCAACAATAAAATTATAATTTTGCTTCTCGGATCATAAAATTTAACCCTTGATGCTAAGGTATTTGGAATATTTTCAAAGGACATGTGTGATATTTATAGATTATTTGGAGTGTTCTGGTCTTTTTCATATTTATTTGCATATAATCTATAGCAATCTATATCTATTGCTAAAATATTTTTTTACCGTGCATTTTAACGTTTTACTTTAGCTATAGTTAATATGAGGTTATTTGTCTGCACGCTATGATGAGCTTTTTTTATGTAGAAAACTAATTGATTTTTGACGTGTTTTAATTGGTTACCTTAATATTTACTTAGTAAGAATATAATCGATAAAATATGTTACAAATGGATTATTTTTTTCCATCTAAAAGTGATTCAATGTTGATATTATTAAAATATTTTTTATATTAAATTGTAAAATTAGAATCGATAAAATTCATTAAAAATGAGATATGTACATCTTGTAACACATTGATTGATTGTTGTGTATGCTTTATTTGTTTGATAAATTATTTCATTAGAAAATAGTAAAATTACAATCAATGAATTTTAACATATATGAGTGGTTTGTTTTACGCAGCAGATAATATGAATAATGGTTTTGTTTAATAATTTAATTTGTAGATAGCAAAACTATATTTGATCAAATTGACTAGAGATGGGTTATTTATTGTTAGCTACATACTAATTGTGTTATTGGGCATGTTTTAACTATTTTACAAATAATTTCTTTGACAGATAGCAAAAATACAACTGCTAAAATTTATTAAAGATTAGTTTTTAAGATTTTTTTCTTCATATTATTATATTAAAAGTATTTCAAAACATTAAGATTAAATTAAAGTGAGATTTATAAGAAAAATTAGTTCATTTTTTTTATATATATATTTTAAGACATTAATATCAATAAAAAATCACAATATATAATTAGCCTCATGTATTTTTAAGGAAAATAAATCCTCAAAATAATTATTATCATTATTCTAAATGTCTTATCTATAATAAAATAAATACAGATAAAAACTAAATAATCATAAGTTTTTTAAATTGATTATTTAGTTTAAATGTACAGTATTATAAAAAAAATATAGGACCATTAAAATTTTGAAATATTTAATTGTAATGATAATATTTTCTGTTTATGTGATATTGAATATGAAATATCATACTTAACAAGTTGTAAAAGTCACTTTTTTACGAAAACAATATCGACTAATAAATTATTTGGATTATTATTTTCATTGTTATTAGCATAATTGTTAAATTGTTGTTAAATTTCTCAATTATTATAGATGATAACATAACTATTATAGTAAATAATTAATATTCTGATTATTAGTGGCAGTATTATTGTTGTCACTATCTTTATTGTTATAATCATTGTCATTATTATAACAATAATAATCATGATAATCAACAACTTTATTTTTATTAATATAATCAAAATTATAATTAGTATTATTACCATTATTATAATTTCTTTGTCGTTATTGATATTTTCTATATTATTTTATGACACCATCAAAGGCATAACTATTAATAGCATAAGCACTATAACTATTATAATACATAACAATTTCAATAAGTATTATGATTAATAATGTCACTAATATTATCATGATTATAATAAATAAAATTATCATTATAAGTACTGCTAAAACAAAAAGAATCATTAAATTACCCTCAAGAATATGAAAGCTCAAAAATTTTAACAAATGAGTAAGCCATAAAAACTAAAACAATTATTATTATTGCATAAATAATGGAAAGACGAAAATTATATCAAAGAATAAAAAAAAAAAAAAACTAAAAACTTTAACAGAAGAGCAAAAAAAAAAATGAGAAAACAAAATTAAATATAATTAGCTGAAAAAAAATCATTTGACATGAAGACCAAATAAAAAAAATTAAAAGAAAGAACAAAGGGAAAAAAATATCAATTCTTAAAAAATCAAAATCACAAACTAAATTTAAGATTTGAATCGTTTTTTAAAAAAATACCATAACAAAAGAGAAAATAATAAAAATTAAATATCAAAATTAAGCGTATATATATGTAAACATGGACAAAAAGAGGGAAACTAAAGAAATATAAAAAACAAATAAAGGAATTGAAATAAAAAATTAAAAATAGAAGACTAAAATGAAAACAAAATATATAATCAATTTGCATCAAAGGACAAAATTGACAAAATCAAAACCTCTATACCGAACATTTTAAGGGATTTCAACCCAATATGGAAATTAAAAGAATAAGAACCAAATTGAAATCTAAATATATAATCAATTTCCATCGAAGGATAAAATTGAAACAAATCAAAACTTATATAATAAAAATCAGGATCATACAACAAAATCAAAAGATAAATGACTGAAATGAAAACACCAACAACACCAGAAACTGTCGAGCATTTTCATCTATAGGAGAGAAAAGAGAGAGAAAACACTTTCAACCGCAAACCATAATGTTTCTGACAACTGTGGGACACAGTATCATCCACTATAAAGTGGAGGACATGAAATTGAAAATGATCTAAAAATGATGCAGATACCGGCTGACATGGTAATCAATGCTCTTATCATGGCCATGGTGGAATATGCAATCCGATCCACCCCTTGAGAAATCATTTATCATGTAGGACCTTGTAAAAGTGTATTGTTGTTATATATACCCTCTAAGATGCTCTTTTTAATTCATTCAAAGTCTTAATAAAGGTGGATTTTATTAGCGAGGTTTTAATAAACATATTATCTTCGATGGAGCTGGGAAGTATAGTGGAGTTCCTCAACAGCAAGTCCATTTTGGTCATTGGTGCAACTGGATTTCTTGCAAAGAGTATTGTCTCCTCTCCAAAGAAATTCCTTTCCTCCAGAGTTGCGAATTTAATGTGATATCGTCCTTATATTTTTTGTTTTCTAACGTTGGCAGTTTTTGTGGAGAAGATATTGAGGGTTCAACCCGAAGTGAAGAAGCTTTATCTTCTTCTAAGAGCCGTGGACACTAAATCTGCTGAAGAACGTCTGCATAATGAGGTACGTCAAATCTTCTTCTTCTCTGGACGAATGTGTGTGTGTATTATTTGCTGCATTTTACGTATTATTTTTAAATTTCTATCTAAAATGACCGAAACTCATCACATCTGACAGCTATGCTATGTATAAAATGATACAAATATATATATATTTCACAGGTGATAGGGAAGGCCTTGTTTGATGTTTTATCAAGTAGTGGGATTATCTGTACTTGTCTTTGTATATGCATGGCACAATCCACGCCAAATGTCTTTGTACAGCATTGTACTCGTGTGTACATGTGTGTGTGTGTATGTATATATTGCCCCGTACGCATATTGAAGTAACCTTCTTCTCACTGTTTGTATTCTCGTCAGCTTACGTATGCGGCGAAGATGGAGGATTGATAAAGGAGAATCCATTTCGCTTGGGCACAGCCAAGATAAGCACAAAATTGATAGACATCGGCAAGGAAAAGAAACTGGTCGAAGAGAAATTGAGGAATCTCCACTCAGTACATGCTGAAGAGAGTGCGATCACATCTTACATGAAGAATTACAGCAGCAAACGGTAGTAATATCTAATTAATTAAATGGTGTTCGAGAATAATATAAATTATATTATAGGATTTAATATTTTAAGCCCTATAATATGATTTATATTATTCTCTAACACCCTCCAAGTTGAAGCCTTTTGGGCTTAAAACTTGCAGAGGCCCATATTATCTTATGCTTTATTTTTATCAAATAGAATAGGGATGGTGAGATTTCAACTCGTGATCGCTGCATAAACAAGGCTCTGATACCATATTAAGGAAGCATCTCACCTAAAAATTTAAACATATAAATAAGGTCCTATAATATGATTGATTATTCTCTGAAAAATGGTAAATGGTGACAATTCTTTGCCTGACATAATCGTGATTTATTATTACAGGGCCAGGATGCATGGATGGCCAAACACTTACGTATTTACCAAGGCAATGGGAGAGATGCTCCTGGTCCATCATAATAGAGGGACAGTACCTCTAGTCATTCTCCGCCCTACGATGGTAACAAGCACTTACCACGAGCCGTTTCCCGGTTGGATTGAAGGTGTAAGGTATTCTGTCTACTGCTGCACATATATCTGCATGCGCTTCATGGTGTAAGTGTGCATGGTTATTAGTTCATATTTGAATCTCTTTTTTCCCCCGATAACACAGGACCATTGATGGAGTAGCTGTTGGCTATGCTAAAGGGAAATTGAAAGCCTTTCCGTTCAATCCCAAGTTAACTGTTGACGTGGTTGGCTAGCCATCCCTTCGTTCTTTCATTATATATAAACATATATATATATATAAGCATGCCGAAATTGAAAATGACCTGGAAATGTTGCAGATACCAGCTGACATGGTAATCAATGCTCTTACCATGGCCATGGTGGAACATGCAAACCGATCCACCATTTCAGAAATCATTTACCATGTAGGATCTTCGTTGAGAAATCCGTTCAAATTCTCAAATTTTAAGGAATTATGCATTCGTTATTTCGTTCACAATCCGTTGATTGACAAAGATGGAAAGTCAATAAAGGTTGGCAAGCTTACAGCTTTCAGCTCCATGGCTAGTTTCCGTATATACATGGCGATTCGTTATTCGTTGGCATTGAAGGTTCGATGAACATAACTAATTTAATTCATCTGCGTCCTTCAATTTAATTCATAATATTTGTTATGCCCATCAAAATCTGGTCTATTTCTATAGTTCAGACTTCACCTGCATCACCATAAACCTCCTACGTATGCGACTGTTTTCTCATTAATTCTCTTAACAGGTATTCCATCTAGCAATCAACACAGTTTTATTCCAGAAATCCTACAAGGACAAGTACATTGCTCTTGAAAGAAATTTGAAGCGTGGAATGCGAATGGCAGAGCTGTATGAACCTTATGTGTTCTTTAAGGGCATGTAAGCATATAGCTATTGAATTCCATGGATATATCTTAATTATACTTTAAATTAGGGATAATAACTTAATGTTTTTTACTCAGATTTGATGACGCAAACTCGGAAAAGCTGCAAAGAGCTGCCACTAAGACTTGTTCAGAAGCGTATGCCTTCAATTTCGACCTCACGAGTATTAACTGGGAAGCTTACATGATGGATGCTCATTTTCCTGGTCTCGTAAAACATGTGCTCAAATGAGATAAACATGTGCTCAAATGAGATATTGCTGGAGAGAGCATTTGTATGGCGACTTATGGGCATAGTTTTCCTATGAATTCTCTTATAATGGTGTTTCTTTTATTGTGAGGAAATATAAAATTAATGGAAAAAAATAAATTATCCAATAAAAATGTGTTGGAATTTTAAACTCAAACGGCTAGTTTCTCTTCTGTCCTGCACTTTTAGTATTTACTTTATTTTTAAAATTTGAATAAGTCTTTGAGTTTGAATAAGTCTGAGTCTGTAACTCTTTGCAGATTTTTCTGCTAGGTTGTTTGTTGGTTTGTTGAGTCTTGAGTCAGGTAATGCCATGCAAATAGGAAGGTTAGTTTGAGAGTTTTTTGGACTCTGTTTCTGTTTTTCATTTCTATTTTTCACCTATATATAGGTGTTGTTTTATGTGAAGATTAATTCAATTATTCAATAAGAATTATCTTTCTTTTCCACGTTATTTCTTGTTCTTATTATCCTACATTTGGTATTAGAGCTTGTTGCTGTCCAGTGTTCTTGTTTGGTCCTTCTTACTTGTATTTGTAAACATCTAATCATGAACAGCATACAACCTTAGCTTCCCAGGTTTGGTGGAAAACACTTTGATCATTGGTGTATCCAGATGAAGGCATTATTTGGCTTTTAGGAGCTATCCGAGATTGTTGAACTTGGACATGCAGAATTGTTGAACTTGGATATACAGAACTAGTAGATCAAGATGCAGCAGCAGCACTCACTCAAGTCCAGAAGGATAACTTGAGTAATAATAGGAAGAAGGATAAGAAGGCTTTATTCTTTCTCTACCAAGCCGTAGATGAAGTTGTTTTTGAAAAGATTTCAAATGCAACTACAGCTAAGGAGGTGTGGGAGATGCTACAGAGATCCTACAAAGGTGATGAGAAAGTGAAGAATGTAAGGTTGCAAACCTTACATGGTGAATTTGAATCTCTTAAAATGTAAGATTCTGAATCAATATCTGATTTTTTTTCTTGTGTTCAAACTGTCATCAATCAATTGCGAGTTAATGGCAAGAAAAAAGAAGATTTGAATGTAATTGAAAAAAATCATGAGATCCTTGACAAGTCAGTTTGACTATGTTGTTGCTGCAATTGAAGAAGGAAGGGATCTTTCGATCATGACTATTGAAGGTCTGATGGGGTCATTGTGTGCTCATGAGTACAAAATGAATAAGAGATCAGTTGAATATGTTGAGCAAGCTTTTCAAAGCAAGGTGAATTTAATCACCTCCACTAGCTTTGGCAGTTGTAAAGGATCAGCACAAGACAAAGACAGTAGGAACATGAGCAACAAAAAAAGGGTCTTCTCACATAGAGGTCACTCTGGTCAGCAAATTTCTGGTACTGGAAGGTATGATAAGTCCAAAATTCAGTGCTTTCGATTCAAAAACTATGGACACTATAGATCATAGTGTAGAGTTACATTGTCTAAAGTTAACTGTGAACGTGCCAACTATGTTGAGACTGACATACCATAAGAGGAAACCTTGTTGTTAGCGTGTTGTATTTCTGTAGATGAACACCATGATACTGACATACCAGAAGAGGAAACCTTGTTATTAGCCTGCAGCATTTCTGGAAAAGAGCATCGTGACAAGTGGTATTTGGATACTGCGTGCAGTAATCACATGAGTGGTAAGAAGGAGCTATTTTCATGTCTAGATGAATCAATACATGGAGAAGTAAATTTTGGAAACAAATCCAAAGTCTCAATTAAAGGGAAAGGTAACATTCTCATTCGATTAAAAGATGGCTCTCATGCAACTATCAATGATGTGTTTTTTGTTCCTAGTTTACACTGGAATCTGTTAAGTATTGGGCAACTCTCAGAAAATGAACTGAAAATCATCATTGATAATGGAATTTACACAATTAAGAATCAGAAAAATGAACTGGTTGCCAAAGTTAAGATGACTAAAAATCGCATGTTTCCTTTACCTCTACAAACTGATTTGATCATGTTTTTTAGTGTTATTGTTATGGATGAAAATTGGCTGTGGCATTTTCTTTTTGGTCATCTAAATTTCAATGGCTTGAAATTGTTGGCAAAGAAAGATATGGTCACAGGGCTGCCTTTACTGGGTGAATTTAATCAAATATGTGAAGGCTGTATTCTTGGAAAGTTGCATAGGGATTCTTTTCCTGTGGGAAAAGCACGAAGAGCACATGAAATTTTGGAGCTTGTACACTCAGATATTTGCGGACCAATAGAGAATGTTTCACATGGAGGTAACCAATATTTTCTTACCTTCATTGATGACTTCAGTAAAAGAACTTGGGTCCATTTGCTGAAGCAAAAATCTGAGTGTTTTAAGATATTTAGAGAGTTCAAGACTTACAAAGAAAAATAGAGTGGTCAAAGTTTGAAGATGTTTCGATCGGATAGAGGAGGAGAGTACACTTCTAATGAATTTTCTATGTTTTGTAAGAATCATGGAATTAAGCATCAACTCATAGCCAGCTACTCACCTCAACAGAATGGGATTGCGGAAAAAAAGAACCAAACGATTTGTGAAATGGCATGTAACATGTTAAAGGGTAAAAACTTGCCCAAAATGTTTTGGGCAAAAGTTGTATCTTGTGCAGTTTACATCTTGAACAGGTGCCTGACAAAGAGTGTTTTAAATATGGCACCCGATGAGGCTTGGAGCAATCATACACTAGACGTGGGATCCTTTCGGGTGTTCGGCAGCATGGCTTATGCTCATATACCAGCAAAGAAAAGGAAGAAGTTTGATGATAAAGGTGTAAAATGCATTTTCATTGGTTATATCAATACAACTAAAGGCTACAAGTTGTTTAATCCAGCAACAAGTGAAGTTTTTGTGAGCAGGGATGTTGAATTCAATGAAACTGAAGCTTGGGCTTGGACAGCTGCTAAAAAAAAACAAATGGGGGTTGAATGGAATGAAGACTCTGTTGAAGGCACACAACCTGAAGGAGGGCCTTTTACGGATACCAGCACTGCAGAAATTTTTGATTCCTCTTTGAGTCCTGATGATGCAACTCGTTGCTCAACACGAAATCGTGTGATTCCAGCATGGTTATAGGACTATGTTGTGACCAGTGATAATGATGTGTCTGATGAGGATTTAGTAAACTTTGTTTTATTTGCAAATTGTGATCCTCTCACCTATGCAGAAGCAGTGCAGGATAATCCGTGAGTTCGTGCCATGGATGAAGAAATTCATTCAATTGAGAAGAATCATACCTGGGAGCTTACTTCTCTTCCACAAGGCAAGAAAACAATTGGCGTCAAGTGGGTATACAAAACAAAGTTACAACCAGATGGTCAGGTGGACAGGTTAAAGGCAAGGTTAGTGGTGAAAGGATACAAGCAAAAACCGGGTATTAATTACGAAGTTTTCGCACCAATGGCAAGACTTGACACCATTCATTTATTGATTGCTTTAGCTGCTAAAAAAATGGCAGATTCATCAAATGGATGTGAAATATGCATTTCTAAATGGTTCTCTTGAAGAAGAAGTCTTTGTTGATTAACCAGTTGGTTATGTGAAGGAAGACCATGAAAATAAGGTTTTAAGGTTAAAAAAGGCATTATATGGGTTGAAGCAGGCACCTAGAGCGTGGTATACTCGTATCGACTCATACTTTCAAGAAAATGGGTTTCTTAAGTGTCCATACGAACCTACGCTATATATCAAATCTAATTCACATGATCATATGCTCATTATATGTTTATATGTGGATGATTTGATATTTACAGGAAATGATTCAAGCATGGTTGATGATTTCAAGGAGGCTATGAGTAGAAATTTTGAAATGACCGACATGGGACTTATGTCTTATTATCTTGGACTTGAAGTTATGCAGACAAGTGCTGGAATCTTTGTTTCACAAAAGAAATACGCAGCAGATATCTTGAAGCGATTTAAGATGGAGTCATGCAACCGTATCAGTACTCCAGTTGAAGCAAGGTTACAGTTAACTAAATCAAGTGATGGAAATCCAGTTAACACAACTTATTTGACTTCTACTAGACCCGACATTTCTTTTGGCGTGGGCATGATTAGCAGGTTTATGGAGACACCTAGCCAAGTTCATTTGCAAGTGGCGAAACGAATTTTGTGATACATAAAAGGTACCCAAACTCATGGTATTTTTTATGCATATGCTATTGGTTGTAATCTTGTTGGGTATTCAAACAGCGATTGGGCAGGAGATGTTGAAGGAAGGAAGAGTACTTCTGGCTATATATTTCATTTTGGTTCGGGTGCCATTTCCTGGTCATCAAAGAAGCAACAGGTTGTGGCATTATCAACTACCGAAGCAGAGTACATGATTGTTGCCTCCTCTGCATGTCAAGCTATTTGGCTACGTCGGTTGTGTGATGAATTAAATCAAAAGCAAAGCAGTCCATCAAAAAAAATTTGTGACAACAAGTCAGCTATTTCGTTTATGAAGAATCCAGTTTTCCATGGGAGAAGCAAGCACATCGACATAAAATTCCATTATATTCGTGAACTTGTCAGTAGCAAGGAGATAGAGGTGGAGTTTTGCAAATCCGAAGAACAAGTTGTTGATATTCTCACAAAGCCATTAAAAGCAAACATCTTCCACAGGTTGAAGGAGAAGATGGGAATGTGCACCTCTGATAGTTTGAGTTTAAGGGAGGCTATTGGAATTTTAAACTCAAACGGCTAGTTTCTCTTCTGTCCTGCACTTTTAGTATTTACTTTATTTTCAAAATTTGAATAAGTCTTTGAGTTTGAATAAGTTTGAGTCTATAACTCTTTGCAGATTTTTCTGCTAGGTTGTTTGTTGGTTTGTTAAGTCTTGAGTCAGGTAATGCCATGCAAATAGGAAGGTTAGTTTGAGAGTTTTTTGGACTCTGTTTCTGTTTTTCATTTTTGTTTTTCACCTATATATAGGTGCTGTTTTCTGTGAAGATTAATTCAATTATTCAATAAGAATTATCTTTCTTTTCCACGTTATTTCTTATTCTTATTATTCTACAAAATGAAGTTTAATATATCAATTTTATCCATGTAATGGGGAGAATTGAGAGAAATGTTGTTAAATACTTGTAATTTTTAAATGAATGTATTGTTAGTTTAATATATAACATAGTGAATCGGTTGATTATACGTGATATTATTATATTTATGAAAATATATTTATTCTTAATAAAGACTTAAATTATTTTAATATTCAAATAACATTATATTAATAAGTCTAATATTAGACTTATGAATCTAAAGTGAAGATAAAAGCATAGGATAAAAATACTCTGTAAACGAAAAACACTTTAAAAAACAATAACAACTACACTATCAAATAAGCACTTAATATGGAAAGAAGAGTTGTGTTTTTACAGTAAATTTCAAAATAAGTTTCTTAAAAATAAAATTATTTTTTATTTTAAATAATTTTTTTTCTATATTTTTAAATAATTTTCAAGTGCGGGTATCAAATAATTTTTTTAAAATTAAAAAAAAATATTAATTTTATAAATATTTCAACAAAAAATATATTTTAAATTAATCTAAATAGCCATGGAGTAATACAACTATAGACAAGTGTGAATTATACTCTGAAAAATATTTTAAAACATAATATCAGTAAATTAAGTCACAAATACCTATTTAGATATATAAAAGCCTTAGAAAAGGCTTATAACAATATCAGGCATGTTGATCGTGAAAAATATCTATGAATCAACGGAAGTTAACTTTCTAGCATTTTATTATAATAAGTTCCGGAGTTTGGCATTTTAAAAATATTTTTGAAAAAATTATTTTTTATTTTTATTTTAAATTTAATTTTTATAATGTTTTTTTTAAATCATTTTATATATTAATATTAAAAAATAATTTTTAAAATTTAAAAAATATTATTCTAACATATATATATTTTTTAAATACTTTTAAAATTAATATCACTTATCCTCCTAAATTCGCTTAATATTAGTCATTATTGCTTCATTTACAATCTCTTTATTTCATGTACCACGTAGCATTAGTTGAGCAGCGCCATCTGAACCACCGCATCACTGGCCATGCTGATGAGCACCACCACATCATCTTTCTTTTCTTCAAAACCTCTTCCCCTTCACAGGATTCCCCCTCTATCTCGTCCCCAGCAACTCTCCACTCAATATGCTAACATTTTCACCTCTAACAGCAAGGCATGGGTCACGAAGACCACAATCAAAGCCTCCTCATCAGAAAGTCAAACGGTCTCCGTTGCGCCGTCCGTGGAATCTGCATCAGATGTCGTGAGGAGCTTCTATGGAGGAAACAACGGCCACGATTTGGGCTCCGTGGAGGAGCTTATTGCCGAGAATTGTGTGTACGAGGACCTTATCTTTCCTCGTCCATTCGTTGGTCGTAAGGTATTGTTTACTAGGCCCCGTTTGTTTGCTGGAAAGTGATTTTCTTTTGGAAAGTGAATTCCAGGAAAAGTGAATTCCTAAAAAGTGAATTCCGATGTTTGGCAGTGTTATGGAAAATGAACTGGAAAACACTTTTCAGTGTTTGTTTGTGTTATGGAAAATGAACTGGAAAATAATTTAATAATAAATTATTCTTTTTTCAAGTTTATTAAAATAATGAGGAACAAATCTTACAAATTAAAAAGTTGAATGAGAATGAAATTGAAAAAAAATATAATTTCATAAATTATCTCAAATAAAATAAATAATAATCAAAATAATAGAAATCAAATCTAATTTTTTTTTTAAATGAAAGGTTAATAAATTAAAATAATAATAATTAAAATTTCATAAATTATTTCAAATAAAATAAGTAACAATAAAAAAAATGAGGACCAAATTTGATAGATAAAAAATTTCAATAAAAAAATGATAAGAAAAAAGCAAATAGCAATTATAAAAATAAAGACCAAAATTAATATAAAAATTAAATTTTAAGAGATGGAATTGAAAAATAAAATATTCAAAACAAATTATATATAGCAATCAAAAGTTTGAGGATCAAATTTGATATAATCAGCAAATAATGACATTTCTAAATTTTTCACAACTTCCGAAAAGTGTTTTCCGCCCAAATTTTCCGGAAAACACTTTCCTGAAAACCAAGCCAAATTTTTCTTTGACTGAAAAGTGTTTTCCGTTGACCAACTTTTCGGAAGACAAACAAACACAAGAAAGTTTGGAAAGTGGTTTCCCGAAAAGTGAATTCTGGTAAACAAACACAGCCCTAATCTCTTCCCTCTTTCTTTCTTGCTAGCACGCGGAAGTCACGTGCTCTTGCTAGATTTTAATCACCATTATTAAACAAGGTCGCGTCTAACGTGTCGATTCAGGAATCGGTCGAGTTGGCACGACAGGCTATTTTGTACTATTAAGCTAATAAAATCAAATGTTTTGGTTAAATAACCGTATTACTCGGCAAAATCGCATAATTTAGAGTTATCATGGTTCTAAAATATATATTAAATTAATATTATGGTTTTAAAATATGATGTAAATATACGGTGTTTGGGAATTTTTTTAGAATTTTTTTTTGAAAAAAAATATAAAAAAAATATTTTTATTTTTATTTTTATTTTAAATTAAATTTTTTTAATATTTTTCTATAATTTTGATATGTTAAAAATAATTTTAAAAGATAAAAAAAATTATTTTAATATATTTTTAAATAAAAAATACTTTAAAAAATAATATCAATCACATACAGAAGGCAATATCAATTTAATATCTAAGAATTTCAGTAGTCATCCTTACAATTATCCAATCAAAATTCAATTGTCAAATCTCGTTGCATTCCAAGTGATTTGTAAGATTTTAGAGAGAGAGGGGTTGTCGGTTTTTAGAGAGAAAAGGGGATGTTGTGTGTTTATGTTCTCTGAGCAACACATGAGGTTAAATTTCACAACAGGTTGTTCTTGTTATTCTGAAACGTGATACGACGGTTGTCGCACATGCAAACAATAACATTATTAAATTGTATGTTATGTGCCTAAGGAGCTGAGCCTAAGGAGCTGAGAGATGGTGACACGGGGCGTAGCTCAAGGGATGGATGCAAGACACAGAGAACATTGGGATGTGGTGGCAAGAAAACCAAGGCGTGCTGGATTGGTGACACGTGGCAGATGCAGTTCTTTAATTAATTTACTTTCCAGTATTTATTAATTGTTGTTGTTATTTGTTTTACTTGTCAGTTTATTATTATCTATCCAGGACACTGTACACGTTCTAGTCCAGGTAGAACGAGGCATAGTAGTGGGTAGTTATTTTAGAACTATCAATTTTGTATTTAAGTTGGTATTTGAATTAATGAAGAAAAGGAAAAATCCAAAATATTGCTTAAACGCAAAGGAGGTATCTGGGTCCTCGAAAATCCAGAATTTATCTACAGTTCTAATACAAGAAAAAGCATAACAAGTGGTATCAGAGCCGTACGTTCCTGGCATGGTAGAGGGAACTTGTTCAGCTCAGTTGGCTGAGGCTATCACTTCCTTACGAAGTGAGACCAATACACTAAATGAAGAGCAAAGCAGACAAAGTGCTCTCATGGAGCAAGTATTACAGCAATTACACCATTTAGCAAGTAATTATGATACGCTAATCCAATTATCAGGAAGGCAACATGCAGGAGAAGGAACTTCAACTACTGTCCATGGAAATACAAAATCCTTACTGGATGGACCAACTGGCATTCAAGCACGGACGATGAGGTTGGATTTTCCCCATTTTGACGGAGGAGAACCCCATGATTAGATCTTGAAGGCACAACAGTTTTTCGCGTATTGCCAAACACCAGAAGATCAGAAGCTCCAGATTGCTTATTTCCACATGGAAGGAAAGGCGCTATCCTGGTATTGTTGGCTGATGGACTCCAGTCCAGCAACAAATTGGGAGGAATTCTTGGTAGCCCTTAGAACCAGATTTGGGCCTTCGGCTTATGAAGACCCTGTGGGAGCCTTCACAAAATTGCGGCAAACTGGGAGTGTGGAAGAATATCAGACTGCTTTCGAAATCCTGTCCAACAAAATCAATGGTGTAAGTGAAGAATTTCGAATTAGTACTTTTTTGAGTGGGTTAAGGGATGAATTGCGCATAATGGTTACCATGTTTAGACCAACAACCTTATCTGCAGCCTTCGGGTTGGCCCGATTACAAGAAGAAGAAGTAGACAGAAGAGTCTATCCTGTTAGAAACCAAAACACAAGCCACAACAACACATATCTTCCATCCTATCCTAGACAAACACCAATGAGACTACCTGCACCCAATCCAACAATTCCCAAATTCTAACTTCTACAAAATACCCCACAAAATAACCCAACCTTTCCAAAGAAATATCCCCTACCCATAAAGAGGCTTAGTGCTAGTCAGATGCAAGAAAGAAGGGAGAAGGGCTTATGTTATAATTGTGATGAGAAGTACCAGTTTGGTCACAAGTGTAATAAGCCTAGTCTGTATTTATTGGAGAGTATGGAACTAGAAACCGAGAGTTTTGAGGCTGAAGATGATCAAGGGCAGTATGATCAACCTCTTCAAACAGCTGATTTATTGGTCATTTCATTGAATGCTATTGCAAGGGTATCTTCCCCTAAAACCATGCGACTGGTTGGTCATATAGGAAAGCATGCATTGACTATTGTCAATGATACAGGAAGCACTCATAGTTTTGTGGATGTGAATGTAGCAAGAAGACTTAAACTACCAGTGGTGGAGAGCCACTTGGCAGTACAAGTTGCCGATGGGGCAACTTTTCCTTGCCAAGGTTATTGTAAGGCAGTGTTCTTAAAAATACAGAACTGTGATGTGTTGGTCAGTTTGTACCTACTGACTTTGGGGGGATGTGATGTTGTATTAGGAGTTGATTGGTTGAGAAGCTTAGGTACTATTCAGTGGAACTTTGCAGATTTGAGCATGAAGTTCACCATTAATGGTAAACCCCTAGTTCTACAAGGGTTAAAGCCACCTACTAGTTCCTTAGAGGTGGAACCAAAGCTAAACAAGACCACCCTTATTGAAGGGAGAGGTCTATGGTTACAATTCATGGAGGCAAAGGATGAACAGAATTTTCCAGTCACAGATGGGTCTCTACAGAAGGTCGTGGATCAATTTCAAGAAGTTTTCCAGGAACCTACTGGTTTACCTCCTTCTAGGGGTCATGACCATCAAATTCGATTGCATGATGCAGCCACACCCACCTGTGTGAGGCCATATCGTTACCTCTACTATCAAAAGGAGGAGATTGAAAAACTTGTTAAGGACATGCTACAAACTAGAATAATTCAACCAAGTCAGAGTCCTTACTCATCTCCAGTCCTGCTAGTGAGGAAAGCAGATGGGAGTTGGCGGATGTGTATTGATTACGGTGCCCTCAACAAGGACACCATTAAAGATAAGTTTCCAATTCCTAATATTGATGAATTACTGGATGAATTACATTAGGCTGTTCTGTTTTCTAAGCTTGATTTACGATCAGGCTATCATCAAATCAGGATGAATCCTGATGATGTGCCCAAAACTGCCTTTAGGACTCATGAGGGGCACTATGAGTTCCTAGTTATGCCCTTTGGGCTGACTAATGCCCCTTCTACTTTTCAAGGGCTGATGAATGGGATATTTCGGGCTCAGCTTAGAAAATTTGTTTTTGTGTTTTTTGATGACATTCTCATATATAGTAAATCTATGGCAGACCATGTAACACATTTAATTACTGTTTTAGACATCCTAAAACAACATCAGCTGTATGCAAAGGCTTCTAAATGTGTTTTTGGGTCTAGGGAAGTAGAGTACTTGGGATATGTTATTGAACAGGAAGGAGTGAAGGCTGACCCATTGAAAATTTCAGCCATGGTGAAATGGCCCATACCTGAGAGTCCAAAAGCTCTAAGAGGTTTTTTAGGACTTACTGGGTACTACATAAAATTTGTGAAGGGCTATGGCAGTATAGCAGCACCTTTAACAGCACTACTAAAAAAATGCATTTAAGTGGACAAAGGAGGCTACTGAGGCCTTTGAAGCCCTCAAGACAGCCATGATAAACCCTCATGTCCTAGGGTTACCTAATTTTGGTAAACCCTTTGTGGTGGAATGCGATGCCTCAGGTTGTGGAATTGGGGTTGTTTTGATGCAGGAGGGAAAACCTTTAGCCTATCTAAGTCAAGCTTTGAAGGGCAAAACCTTACTGTTATCTATGTATGAGAAGGAGTTTTTGGCCTTAGTATTGGCCATTAAAAAATGGAGGCATTATTTATTGGGGCACCAGTTCAGGGTCCGAACAGACCAGCAGGCCCTGAAGTATCTGTTGGAACAGAAGATAGGGACTCCATTCCAACAGAAATGGGTATCTAACCTACTAGGGTATGATTTTATTGTGGAGTACAAGTGTGGGAGAGAAAATCGAGCAGCTGATGCTCTATCAAGGCAAATGATGGATGAACAAGGGTCAACTAGTCAAGAAGTTACAGCAACATATCTGCAACTACAGGCACTTAGTGTGGTACAGGTTACTTGGTGGAAAAACCTAGAACAAGCATGCAACAAAGACCCACATTTGCAGCAATTGATTATTTGCAACAAACAAGGGGAGTTGGATTCATCCAAATACAAGCTGCAAGGTGACCTAGTGTTCTACAAGGGCAGATTACACTTGGGAACTATGAAAGATTTTCAGGCATTGGTGTTACAACAGTTTCATAGGAGTTCGATTGGGGAACATACAGGCACTTACAAGACACTTGCAAGACTAAAGAAGGAATTTTTCTGGAATGGCATGCGCAATAATATCAGGAAATTCATTAAAGAATGTGATGTATGTCAAAGAAATAAAACGGAGAATCTCAAACCAGCAAGCCTACTTTAACCATTGCCCATACCAGAAGGAACATGGAGAGATATCAGTATGGATTTCATTGAGGGTCTGCCTAGGTCAAAGGGGTACGATGTTATTATGGTGATAGTGGACAGATTCAGCAAGTATAGTTACTTTATCCCATTATCACACCCATACACAGCAACACACATAGCAGCACAATTCATGGAACACATTTTCAAATTGCATGGAATTCCACAGACAATTGTAAGTGACCGAGATGCGGTCTTTACTAGTGCATTTTGGAAAGAATTATTCAAGTTTAGTGGCACTAACCTACTGCTAAGTTTGGCATACCATCCACAAATTGATGGTCAACAGAAGCAATGAATAAGTGGTTAGAAGGTTACCTCCGCTGCTTTACAAGTGACAGACCAAAAGACTTGGCAAAGTGGTTGGCTTTGGCCGAGTGGTCATATAACACTTCGGTCCATGCTTCCACGAGACTCACCCCCTTTGAGGTTGTGTACGGGCAAGCTCCACCAAGACTGCAGCCCTATGAACCCCATTCCACGGCGGTCCAAGCAGTAGAAGAAGAGCTGAAGAGCCGTGACTTCATCTTGTCACTCGCTCGGGAAAACCTGCAAGAAGCACAGGAACGCATGAAACACTTTGCTGACAGAAATCGCACAGACAGACATTTTGATGTGGGAGATTGGGTTTATCTAAGGTTACGACCTTACCGACAAGTGACCGTAGCAGTGAGGCGAAACTTGAAGCTTTCCGCGAAATACTTTGGCCCGTTTCAAGTCATCCAACGAATTGGAGAAGTAGCATACAAGCTCGATCTACCACCCCACTCGAAGATCTACCCGATCTTCCATGTTTCGTGCTTGAAGAAGAAGGTGGGTTCTCGGGTTATTCCTAGCCCTAATCTACCAGTGGTTATGGAAGACGGGACCCTTGCTCCTAAGATACACAAAATACTAGCTCGGAGGATGAAGAAGAAGGGGAATGTTGCAGGGACAGACTTGTTGATTCAATGGGAGGGTTCGAACGAAGAGGATGCACTGTGGGTTGATTTGGGAGAGATGAGGAGACAATACCCCGAACTCGTGGGCGAGTTCTTCTGAAGAATGGGGCTGTGTTATGCGCCTAAGGAGCTGAGCCTAAGGAGCTGAGAGATGGTGACACGGGCGTAGCTCAAGGGATGGATGCAAGACACAGAGAACATTGGGATGTGGTGGCAAGAAAACCAAGGCGTGCTGGATTGGTGACACGTGGCAGATGCAGTTCTTTAATTAATTTACTTTCCAGTATTTATTAATTGTTGTTGTTATTTGTTTTACTTGTCAGTTTATTATTATCTATCCAGGACACTGTACACGTTCTAGTCCAGGTAGAACGAGGCATAGTAGTGGGTAGTTATTTTAGAACTATCAATTCTGTATTTAAGTTGGTATTTGAATTAATGAAGAAAAGGAAAAATCCAAAATATTGCTTAAACGCAAAGGAGGTATCTGGGTTCTCGAAAATCCAGAATTTATCTACAGTTCTAATACAAGAAAAAGCATAACATTGTACCATTGCATTAAAAATGTTTTAGACTGTTTTTTTGTTCAAATTTTAATAATATTATGCTAATTGTTTTTAAGAAAACCTAGTTAATCCGGCTTTAATCTCTGTGTTAATTGAAGTTGACTGATTGATTGAGATTTGTTATTGTTTAAAATCATGTTTTTCTTTTATATATATATATATATATATATATATATTGATCAATGCATCATTCCTTGTCAATTATTGATCAACGAGACTGGTCCAGGGGTGTTTGAGAATTATTTTTGAAATTATTTTTGAAAAAAATTGAATTTTTTTTATGTTTTACTTTAAATTAAAAAGCCTTGCGCAGGCAATACTAGAGTTCTTCAACAAGTTCATCGATACTATAAGCAAAGACCTCCAGTTTGTGATCGATGATATATCTAACGACGATTCCTTTGCGGTTGGAGTCACATGGCATTTAGGTATGCTTCAGAAACATACTTCTTTATTCGTATGAGTCAATTATTCCTTAATCCCTTCACAATTTAGTTACACTGGCACAACTAAAATGTAAAAAATTAGTGATTTATATTCCCTGCTTAGGATTTAAGTAATGGTAATGAAGGTGGTTATGATTTCTCTTGATAAATTGTAATGCTAATCATAATATAGAATGGAAGGGCAAGACATTCCCATTTAGCAAAGGATGCAGCTTTTATCGGCTAGATGTTGTGAACGGCAAGAGGCAAATAATGTAAGTGGAACTTGTTTTATACAGATATATCCCACATTTGTCAGCTTCACTGAAGATGTGTCCACAGTTTCTCCAAAGTTTGAACCTAGCACAGTAGTTGAGCTTAGAGTCTGTGTGACTTTCTCTTGTCACCGAAACTGGCTCAACTCAATTACTTGTATTAATGGTATTTGTATTCTTTAGTGTTGAGTGAGATGCATGCTCTCTCCAGGCCCTTCAAAATTAGTATCTGTTTACAACAACTTCCCCCTTCCAATACTTGAATTCCTGAAAAGGGAAAATGAGTGAGAAGGAAATTTCCAATGCACAAGTTCTTTGTTATCTCTTTGGTAACATGTGAATTTCCAATAAATAGAAGAGGGGAACTCCAAATGTAGTATCTGATGATGTTGAAATGAAAATAATGCTCACTGTCTTGGGATTCTGTGTTTCCACACAAAACCACTTGGAATTATGATCTGGTCCTTTTATCTGTAAGCAAAATGCATACCAATCTCATTTTGCACGGAAGCTTCTGTTTCCTGAACTTTAAACACTTCAATACCATCATGGTCATTAACCCTGATATTTTGATTTTGCTTTGTCAAATTATCATGGAAGTATATGACCATGGTGGCTCTGTGATCAGTATTAATGCACCCAAAACAATTTTCAGCGATAGATAGAATTCTGATGCATGATGTTGTTTGATCCTGCGTGTGTTCCTCTGGTGCTGATAGAAAACTCAAACACACTGTTTCTACTTTTTCGAGGCTATTTACGACCAGCAATCTTCAATCTTAAAAGTATTGTTTGATCATATGCCATAGAACTTTTACATTTTGAAAACGATATTTATTTCTCAGAAGAGGAATCTTTAATTGGTCATTGAGGAAACTTATCCTTCTTCTGAAACAGTTATGGACGAGACAGTGTTGAGCCTGCAGTCAAGCCTGGGGAGGCGGCTCTGGTATGTATGCAAGGTCAATTAGTTTCTGTGAACCAGTGTGACTATGCGAGTATGAGAAAAATGATAGGGCTATTAATTTTTGCGTAGCATGTCATGGAATTATGAGCTTAATCCTGTCACACACACAGAAACACACATTTGTCTTTGTACAACCTTGATTAACATTTCTACCTGGAGATTTTTTCATTTCTCTGGTTCAAAAGATTACCTTGACAAAGAAACATCCGCACAGTCCCGTGGCCCCTTCAGTTAATTCCCAAAGCCCCAACCACTCACATTATTCTGACCTACTTTTGGTTCTCAAAGGGGTGTGCGTGCCCTCAAGTTAACACCAAAAGGAAAAAAAGTTGTCCTTTGGTTAGAAAATAATATGCATTTGACTTTAAGCTTGCATCACAAGACATTAGGACGAGATATTTATGCCTTTGCTTAACCCAAACCCTATTTATACAATTTTCACATGATATTTGATCATGTCTCTAAAAGGTTTACACTGTATGAACTTGAATATCTGAAGTAGATTTGTTTTTTTATGGCTGTGATGCCTAATTGTTTTTATTTTCTTTCCGAGAAACAGGTTGCTATCAGGGGTGTAACCTGGCTGCTGCAGCGATTTCCTCAATTAGCAGACCAGCTGTGATGAAAGCCAGTGTGTATATGAAATGATATCATCCTCTCATATCATATCAACGTTTTCTTTTCATTTTAAATGACGAGAGCAAATCATTATGGTTTTATTTATCAAATGTATATTCAATTTGGTAAATTCCATATTTATAATTGCTATTCTATATACTTTATTTATATTTTTGGCTTCAATGTACTTAAAATAGTGATTAGTTACTGTCTTGTGACGGTATTCAACAGTTTGGAAGTGTAGATGGGGTGCAAATTGCTTTTTATTTAAAAATATATTGAAATAATATTTATTATTTTTTAAAATTATTTTTGACATCTGAAAATAATCTAAAAAGCAACCATAAGCAACCAACCTCATTCACCGCAGGAAAGGATGTATAATTTAAAATTATGGCAAGCAACCACAAGCACCTGGCTCGAAACAATCTCTTGATGGTCGACTGCTATAGTGCTATTAACATGACCCCAATAAACGCTGAAAAAAATAAATTTAATGCTCTAAAATTGTCTTTCCATCCTACTATACCTACCAAAATCATCTTTCAGGCTGCAACAGTCAGTGGCGTATGACTAGCAATCAAGGTATAGCCCTGTTCTTCACTACAGCTTGCTGCTCCCGCACAAACAAATGCACTCAGTTGTCTACAAAAAGTAGTGATAAATTTGATATACATCCTTTCCTAATCCTTGTAAATTTGGGTATCTGTTGAATGATCATCCATGGACAAAGCATACTCTATTGATTATTTTTTAGCAGTGCAACCGTTCAAATAATAATAACTCACAGGATAAATAATAAATTAATCAACGAGTAGGTCTTTATTTATCAAATCTACCATTATCCTCGGTGATGATTTTGCAACGTCTTCAATACACAAGGACAAGCAAAATGTGAACATAATCGTATCCATTATAGACGTCAATAAGCGTTGAATCAAACCTGTTAAAATGGGGAAGAATGCTTGCAATGGTCACATAATTTGGTTCAATTCCCGAAAACAGCATCTCCCTGAACAGGAACGAGGCTTCCTCAGATTGGTCCATGCCAGTATAACCAGAAAGCATGGAGTTCCAAGTAGTTAAGCTCTTAGTTTTAATTGATTTAAATAAAATGCCAGCATGCCTGAGGTCTTTACAACGTGAATACATAGTTATCAGTGCATTTCTTACATTATCAAATCCATCGAAACAGCTACGAATTGCAGAAGCATGAATCACTGTTCCTAACTTAATGGCCCCAATGTTTGAACATGCACCTAAGCCAATAATCATTGCCACTGGATCCAAATCAATGCCACACCTTCTCATCTGAGAAAGCAACTCGAGTGCCCCTTTAAAATTTCTTGTCTGAACACACCCTCCAGCTATGGTGTTCCAAGTTATAATATTCACTTCTGCACCTGCTAGTCTCATTTCTTCAAACAGTTCAAATGCTTCCTTCCACATGCCCCTGGAGGCATAACTATTGATTATTCCGTTCCAAGAAACAGCATCTCTTTCTGGCATTTCATTAAATAAGCGGTGAGCAGTGTCCAATTCACCAAATTTTCCATACATGGAAACCAAAGAATTATGCACGTACAAGTTCCATCTGTGCCCATAGGCAGCATTGATAGACTTATGTACCTCCCTCCCGAAGTCCAGATCCTTTTTTTCACCACAAGCCTTAAGGACTGATGGATAAGTGAAATCATCAGGTCTAACGCCTTTATGTACCATATCTCTATATGCTGAAAGAGCCTCTCCGTGTAACCCATTGTTAACATAGGAAGATTGTAAGAATTCGTAATTCGATTAATTCTTGTATATTCAGTGTATTCAGAGTAGTTTTCTCTTACACTTTGGGATTCGATTTATAGAACAAAACCTATACTAAAATAGCAATAATAAAGCTTACTTTACTGTTACTTTATACAATGTCTAAAACAAGAAATTAACAGTTATATTCAACACTCCCTCTCAAGTTGGAGCGTACATATTTATCATGTCCAACTTGTTAATTGCATTATGAAATACTCTTCCGGAGACTGCCTTTGTGAGGATATCAGCTAGCTGGTCTTTAGACCGAACAAACGGAAATTGTATGATTTTTCGATCAAGATTTTCTTTAATAAAGTGTCTGTCGACTTCAACGTGTTTGGTACGATCATGTTGAACCGGATTATGAGCAATCTCGATAGTTGCCTTATTGTCACAGTGTATACCCATGGATGTCTCATACTCAATTCCAGGTCTTGTAATACCTGTTTAATCCATAACAATTCACACACACCATGAGCCATACCCCGGTATTCTGCTTCAGCACTTGACCTCGCGACTACTTTCTACTTCTTACTTCTCCAAGTAACAAGGTTACCTTCTACGAATGTAAAATATCCTGATGTCGATCTCCTATCAGTCTAATTTCCTGCCCAATCTAAGTCTGTATATCCTTTAATATTTTGGACCTCTTTCTTAGAAAATAGAAGTCCTTTTCCCGGTGCACCTTTTAGATACCTTAAGATCCGATATATAGCCTCCATGTGTTCTTCTCCTGGTAAATGCATGAATTGACTTACCACACTTACTGCATAGGTGATATCTGGCCGAGTATGTGATAAGTATATTAGTTTTCCCACTAGCCGTTGATAACATCCTTTGTTGGATGGCGTTTGATCTTCTGCCTGTCCTAGTTTGTGATTCATTTCCATAGGTGTATCTACCGGTTTGCATGCAAGCATTCCAGTTTCTGCCAATAAATCTAACATATATTTTCGCCGTGAAAGACATATCCCCATATTTGACCTTGAGACTTCAATCCCTAAGAAGTGCTTTAGTTGTCCGAGATCTTTCATTTCAAACTTCAATGTCAGAATCTGTTGTAGTGCCTTTCTCTCTTCTGGATCATCCCCCATTAAGACCATATCATCCACATATACTACTAGTGCTGTTATCTTCCCCCCTTTGTGTTTTATGAACAAAGTATGATCTAAATTACTTTGCTCATAGCCAAACTCCTTCATTGTGGATGAGAATCTTCTGAACCATGCCCGAGGTGACTGCTTTAAACCGTATAAAGCCTTTTTTAATTTGCATACTTCAGTTTCACATGAGGACCTGATTTTCACTCCGGGTGGTAATTCCATATATACTTCTTCTTCAAGATCTCCATTTAGAAAGGCATTTTTAACGTCGAATTGTTGTAGAACCCAATCTCAATTAACTGCTATAGATATGAGAATCTGAATGGTGTTCATTTTTGCAACTGGAGCAAATGTTTCTTGGTAATCCACTCCATACTTTTGTATGTATCCCTTCGCGACTAACCTCGCTTTGTATCATCAATACTTCCATCTGCTTTCAACTTCACTGTAAATATCCATTTACACCCAACTTTCTTCTTTCCTGTTGGTAATTGACATAACTCCCACGTGATTTTCACTCCGGGTGGTAATTCCATATATACTTCTTCTTCAAGATCTCCATTTAGAAAGGCATTTTTAACGTCGAATTGTTGTAGAACCCAATCTCAATTAACTGCTATAGATATGAGAATCTGAATGGTGTTCATTTTTGCAACTGGAGCAAATGTTTCTTGGTAATCCACTCCATACTTCTGTATGTATCCCTTCGCGACTAACCTCGCTTTGTATCATCAATACTTCCATCTGCTTTCAACTTCACTGTAAATATCCATTTACACCCAACTTTCTTCTTTCCTGTTGGTAATTGACATAACCCCCACGTGTTATTCTTCTGCAGTGCCTCAATTTCCTCATTCATCGCCTTAGTCTACTTTGGGTCTGCTAATGCATCCTGTACATTACTAGGAATAGACACATTGGATAATTGATTAACAGTAAATGCATATGATTCCGATAATCTATGGGTAGAGATATAGTTACTGATGGGATATTTAATTTTGTGTTTTAGATCAAGTTCATACTGTTTCTTTGGGACTCCTCGGTTTAGTCTTTGAGGGTATCTATTGGTCACATTATTTTGTAAAACAGGAATTTCAACAGGAATTTCATTTATCTCATTAGGGATAGGATTTAGGATTACCTGAGGGGACTGAGGAGAGACATTTTCAGTTAATTCTTCAGTTAATGGTGTAGACGTTGGTAATTCCAGAGACATAGGGGGGTCGTTGCTGAGATCATTCCGATGAGTGTAGATTTCTAGGTTATCATCCCGACTTGAGGGGACTGAGGAGAGACATTTTCAGTTAATTCTTCAGTTAATGGTGTAGACGTTGGTAATTCCAGAGACATAGGGGGGTCGTTGCTGAGATCATTCTGATGAGTGTAGATTTCTAGGTTATCATCCCGACTTGGTCTCATTTCCTCTATTTCAAATATATCTTCATTCTCTTCATTGTTACTCTTCCCCTAAAGAGAAGAACCGGGAACTGCCCCTGAATAGTAAGGTTCGGATTCGCGAAATGATGCATCCAAGGTCATATGTAGCTTTCAATGATGAGGATCATAACACCGATATCCTTTCTGAAACTTTGAGTAACCTACAAACACGCACCGTTTTGCACACGGATCGAGTTTGCTTTGCAAAACTTTAGGGATGTGGACATATACTGTACAACTAAATACCCGAGGCTCCAAATTTGGAAGGTGAGGAACTAAGAGAAGAGATTCCATTTTCTGTTGAGGAGACTAAAAATCAATTACACTGGATGGTGTTCGATTTATTAAGTACATAGCGGATTTGACTGCCTCACCCCAATAGTATTTTGGTAGATTCATGCCAAATAGCGAAGCACGAACTATTTCCATAATTTGTCTGTTCTTCCTTTCAGCTAAACCATTCTGTTGTGGAGTATATGTGCAGGATGTCTGATGACGGATTCCATGATAATGTAAAAAATTACCCAGTACTTTATTCATAAATTCCGTACCATTATCGGATTAAAGTGTATGAATGTGTCGTTGGTATTGGGTCAGCAGCATTTTCTGAAATTCCTGAAATGTTGTACTTACTGCACTTTTATTTCGAAGGAGAGATATCCAGGTCATCTGAGTACATTCATCAATAAATGTAACAAAATACCGTGCATTAGAAAAATATGAGACCTTTGCAGGACCCCAAACATTAGAATGAATAACTGCAAATGGTTCTACACTTTTATGGAAACTTGGCAAATAGGAAATACAGTGAATTTTTGCCAATTCACAAATTTCACATTGAAAATCCAAAATACTTAACCTCGAAAATAAATGTGGCTGTAACTTCTTAAGGTACACAAATGAAAGATGTCCAAGTCGTCGATGCCACAACCATACAAGAGCATGAGCTTGATCCGTACTTCTGATCTGATGCGTATGACCCAAATTTAACCCCCCCTTGTTCCGTTAATTCCAAGTAATACAGGTTGCCCCGTCAAACACCATAACCAAGAATCTTCCGGGTTAAAATGTCCTGAAAAACACAAAACAGTGGCCAAAACGTGACCGTGCACTGAAGGGTAGTCGTAATTTGACTAACCGACAAGAGGTTATCAACAAGAGATAGAACAATAAGGACAGTATCTAGTGTAATAGTGTCAGTTAAAATGATAGATCCTTCCCCCATAACAGGGGAAGTATTACCATTAGCAGTGCATATAGCTGACCATGAGGAGGGTTTATGACAGATTAAATTACCGGAATCACTAGTCATATGATTAGATGCACTTGTATCAATAATCCAAGTACTATTTTTTGTAATAACAAAGTGTGCAAAATTTTTTCTGAAGATACCTGGATTGACCATATTTGCTGGAGGCTATACTTGATCTACATTTATCAGATGTACCATAGGTTTTCGAATATTTTTCCTCAGCCTTTTTTTAAAATCCCACCAGTCCGGGTAGCCAATAACTTCATAACATTTTTATTTCGAATGACCCCCTTCACCGCTATAAAAACACCTCAGCCTACCCGGGTTTTTACCACCCAAATTAAACATCTGCCACTCACTATCGATTTTCCAATTTTCATGACCCATCTGCCTCTCACCTCCATTTTCATGACTCATCTGCCTCTCACCTCCATGTCTCTCCCCGTGACCTTTGTCACGCCGTTGGCTTCCCGGCGATCGAAGGTTCCCAGCCACCATCGTTGCGTTGTCAAGGAACATCGGAGGAACTCCCATGATTTGTGTTGCTAGAGTTGAGGTTAGTGTGTTCGTTGGGTGTTGTGGACTGAATTGAGAATTTCTGGGTTTGTTGGGTTGCTAGAGATGGGTTTACGAGTTGGGTTTACGGGTTGAAGAAGATTAGATTGGATCTGGTGATGTTGAGTTCGCTGGCGATTCTTAGTTTTTTTTCGCTTGGGTTGATTTCTGGGTATAATGAAGCAAAAGAAATGGTTGATTTCTAGGTTTATGGGTGGATGAACACTTCGATTTTTGGGTTTGTTGGGGAAATTTCGGTATGAATTCGCTGCTACACCAGTGGTTGATATCTGGATTTATGGGCAGAAAGTGGTTGATTTCTAGGGTGATGGTTGATTTCGGGCAGGAAAGGATTGATGGGTGATTTCAGGGTTGATTTTTCCGGGAAAATAAAGTTTTCCTGGAAAATGTGGGTTTCCGGGAAAATCTGGGTTTTTTGTGTGAATGGACAGTGATGATTTTGGCTCTTGATTGCTACAGTAACTGTTGACGAACTAACACTGTAGCGATCGAATTTATGGGTTTGTGTTTTGATGAACAGTACGGTTGATGAACGCGCACTGTGCAGATTCGAGTTCTGGGTTTCGAACCAGAAAAGAAGAAGAAGAAAAAATTCAGTACTTCGATTTCAAAGAAAAATTCGAGATTTGCTCTGATACCATGTAAGAATTCGTAATTCGATTAATTCTTGTATATTCAGTGTATTCAGAGTAGTTTTCTCTTACACTTTGGGATTCAATTTATAGAACGAAACCGATACTAAAATAGCAATAATAAAGCTTACTTTACTGTTACTTTATACAATGTTTAAAACAAGAAATTAACAGTTCTATTCAACAAAGATATAACCAAGTTCCAAGGCAAAGGGTTCACAATATTTGAATTCACAGTGATGATGTGGGCATCAGCTAGGAGACTGAAGCGTGAGAAAAATGTAACAAGCTTGGGAACCAAAACCAGATGATTTTCAAATCCCAAAGAGATGGTGTGGGCATGGAGCTGTTTACCCTGCGGGAGTGATTTAAGGTTGGTACAAGAATAAAGTATTGAAGAAATTGAACGTAAGATAACATCATGCTTAGCTAATCCTTGCTTGAGTACTGTACACTGTACCAGTCTATATGCATGTCACAATCCACGCTAAATAAATGTTTCTGTAGAGTATTTATGAGGTTGTGGGGTTCAACATTGTAGGTACGTATTTGTCATGACGATTAAATTGAGTGGGTGCAAGATCTTCATTAGTTAGATGACCGACTTTCATTAGTTAGATGACCAACCAAAGTCTTGGCAGGGCCAAACAACATTGGAGAATTGGTTGGGCTGAGTTGAAGAGTGATGAACATTTAAAGATGGTGAAGACTTTGTTGAGTGGACATAAAACAACCTCTATTCATTGCAGAAGCCTCTAAGAACACGATGAAAGCAAAAGAAAGGCCACTTCCTAGATCACAAGGTTTGTGTTCTCCACCACCCCGCTTCCTTCATCGTAACCACAACTATTATTGCCTCATCCATCGTCACCGCATGTAAAATGTTTCACGAGATGTTCCTTGACACCAAAGTTTTTCAAACATTGGATTATTTCTGATGGCAGCAAATTGTTGAGATCTTTGTCCTGTATCTGCAAACCACTTCATCAAGATTTTACGTATTCAATATCAAATCATGTCTTCGCATGGAGCGATGTAGGCATGTCAAAATCAAGTTTTGTCAGCTGATGGTGAAGGCCGATCGTTTTGCAATCTTTATATTGTTTATTTAAGATACGATGTCGCATTAGGTATCAATACAATGGGATCTCTGTACCTCTTGAACTTTGTCAAGAAATGTAATCATGCTAAGGTTCTTGTCCATTTATCAACTGGTAAGCTCACTATCAGAAGAGTATTTGTCAAGTAGTTGGATTGAGCAATGAACACGCTGTACTCGTCTTTGTATATGCGTGGCACAATCCACGCCAAATGTCTCTGTACAACATTATACTCGTGTGTGTGTGTTATAATTATAAATATATATATGAAAGGCATTGTTTCACTATGTCTTATATGTAGATTTCAACAATAAAATTATAATTTTGCTTCTCATACCATAAAATTTAACCCTTAGTGCTGAGATATTTTGGACATTTTCAAAGGTCATGTGTTGTGTGATATTTGTAGATTGTTTGGGGTGTTATGATTTTTTCCATATTTATTTGCATATAATCTATAGCAATCTATATCTATTGCTACAATATTTTTTTACTGTGCATTTTAACGTTTTACTTTAGCTATAGTTAATACAAGGTTACTTGTCAGCACGCTATGTTGAGTTTTTTTCATGTAGAAAATTAATTGATTTTGTACGTGTTTTAATTGGTTGCCTTAATATTTACTTAGTAAAAATATAATCGATAAAATCTATTAGAAGTAGATTATTTTTTTCATCTAAAAGTGATTGAATGTTGATATTATTAAAAATATTTTTTTTATAAGAGATTGTAAAATTAGAATAGATAAAATTCATTGAAAATGAGTTATGTACATCTTGTAACACACTGATTGATTGTTGTGTATGCTTTATTTGTTTGATAAATTATTTCATTAGAAAATAGTAAAATTACAATCAATGAATTTTAACATGTATGAGTGGTTTGTTTTACACAACAGATAATATGAATAATGGTTTTGTTTAATAATTTAATAGGTAAATAGCAAAACTGTATTTGATCAAACTGACTAAAGATGAGTTATTTGTTGTTAGCTACATACTAATTATTTATTGGGCATGTTTTAACTATTTTACAAATAATTTATTTGACAGATAGCAAAAATACAATTGTTAAAATTTATTAAAGATTAGTTTTTAAGATTTTGTTCTTCATATTATTATATTAAAAGTATTTCAAAACATTAAGATAAAATTAATGTGAGATTTATAAGAAAAATTAGTTCATTTTTTTATATATATTTTAAGACGTTAATATCAATAAAAAATCACAATATATAATTAGCCTCAGGTATTTTTAAGGGAAAAAAATCCTCAAAATAATTATTATCATTATTCTAAATATCTTATCTATAGTAAAATAAATACAGATAAAAACTAAATAATCATAATTTTTTTAAGTTAATTATTTAGTTCAAATATACAGTATTATAAAAAAAATATAGGACCATTAAAATTTTGAAATATTTAATTGTAATGATAATATTTTCTGTTTATGTGATATTAAATCTGAAATATCATACTTAACAAGTTGTAAAAGTCACTTTTTTCAGAAAAACAACATCGACTAATAAATTATTTGGATTATTATTGGCAGTACTATCGTTGTCACTATCTTTATTGTTATAATCATTGTCATTATTATAACAATAATAATCATGATAATCAACAACTTTACTTTTATTAATATAATCAAAATTATAATTAGTATTATTACCATTATTATAATTTCTTTGTCGTTATTGATATTTTCTATATTATTTTATGACTTATTATTATTATCACCATCAAAGGCATAACTATTAATACCATAAGCACTATAACTATTATAATAAATAACAATTTTAATAAGTATTATGATTAATAATTTCACTAATATTATCATGATTATAATAAATAAAATTATCATTATAATTACTACTAAAACAAAAAGAATCATTAAATTACCCTCAAGAATATAAAAGCTCAAAAATTTTAACAAATAAGTTAGCTATAAAAACTAAAACAATTATTATTATTGCATAAATAATGGAAAGATGAAAATTATATTAAAGAATAAAAAAAAAACTAAAAACTTTAACAAAAGAGCAAACAAAAAAATAAATGAGAAAACAAAATTAAATATAATTAGCTGAAAAAAATCATTTGACATGAAGACCAAATAAAAAAACAAAAAAAATTAAAAGAAAGAACAAAGGGAAAAAAATATCAATTCTTAAAAAATCAAAATCACAAACTAAAATTTAAGATTTAAATAGTTTTAAAAAAATATTACCACAATAAAAGAGAAAATAATAAAAATTAAATATCAAAACTAAAAGCATATATATGTAAACATGGACAAAAAGAGGGAAACTTAAGAAATATATATAAAAAAAGGAATTGAAATAAAAAAAAATAAAAGTAGAAGGGTAAAATGAAAACAAAATATACAATCAATTTGCATCAAAGGACAAAATTGACAAAATCAAAATCTCTATACTGAACATTTTAAGGGATTTCAACCCAATATGGAAATTAAAAGAATAAAGACCGAATTGAAACCTAAATATGTAATCAATTTTCATTGAAGGATAAAAATGAAATAAATCAAAACTTATATAATAGAAATCAGGACCATACAACAAAACCAAAAGATAAATGACTGAAATGAAAACACCAACAACACCAGAGACTATCGAGCATTTTCATCTACAGAAGAGAGTAAAGAGGGGAAAAACTTTCAACCACCAACCATCATGTTTCTGACAACCGTGGGACACAATACCATCCACCATATAGTGGAGGACATGGGAATTGAAAATGACCTAAAAGTGATGCAGATACCGGTTGATATGGTAATCAATGCTCTTATCATGGCCATGGTGGAATATGCAATCCAATCCACCCCTTCAGAAATCATTTATCATGTAGGACCTTGTAAAAGTGTGTTGTTGTTATATATACCCTCTAAGTGTTAGAGTATAGAAGAAAGAATATTCTAGAGTAGTGTATTTGTATTCTAGAGTATGAAAGAATGTATGAGAAATGTGTATAAATAGAAAAGTACACACAAAACAAAGGCATGCAAAACAAAAATCAATACAGCAAAATTTTAAATTTCAATCTCCCTCTCTTTTCTCTCTTCTACCTCTTCCCTTCTCAAAACTCCATTGTTCTTTCTCTTAATTTGTTCAATTATCTATAATCTCTTTCTCAATCCTAACATGGTATCAGAGCATTTTATGCTAACGCATAATTTGATCCAATCTTTCGCAATATGATCCTTCAATGGATCATTCAAAAAAAAAAAAAAAACCAGAGCAGCAGCAGAGCAAACACCATCATGCATCATGAAGAGGAGTGCACAATTAAGCAACAGAGCAGCAGAGCAAACACAGAACTTCTTGTTCCTGTAAGTTTACCTCAATACAGTCTTTGCTTCTGTGAATTTGATGTTTTCTTTAAAGCTCGATTAGCTCTTTGACCAGCGTGTGTTCTTGAGGTGGAGAACCTCTATTTCTGCTACTTTTATTCTCTTTCTCCAAATTAATAGTTGCTCCTTCAATCATAGTTTCATCCTCTGTGCTTCCAACTTTCAATATTAAAAAAAAAAACAAAAACCTCTGGATCTGCTCCTTCAGCTCCAAATTTAGGTCGACAGAAATAATCTGCACGGTCACTGGCGATTCATCCTTCTTCGGCGTCGATGGAATCAGGTTATTGCACAGATAACTGGATCCACTAGTTTCTTGTTGTTGAAATTCCACCTCCCATTTCGAGGGAAGAAATCCTCTCCATTTCCTACTTTTAGCCTGAAACTCATCTCAATCAAAGCTTCACACATCATCTTCCCATAAAAAAAAAAAAACAGAAGCAATCAGCAATGTGACCTTTCACACTAGACAGAAGCAACTCGATCCTGTCAGCATTAGAGCAGCAGATTCAAGAATGTTTTTCATGTTCTTGGCGATAGGGCAGGTGTTACCACCAAGAACGGCGAGCAATTTATTGCAAACTCAAAGGCAAGAGGCGCTGAGAGAAGCTTGAGTTGGTGAAGAGTAACCAGAGGTGAAACCGAATTGGATGGGACCCAAAGTGACAATCAAAATGCAAGCAACGACAGAGACAGAGTTATCACGAATGACCTGAGAAGAGGCCCTCATGCTAGACTGTCTTGAGCTTATACGGGCTACGAACCAGCTCTACTTCATCTTGTATGATGAATTGCAAAGTTTTGGCAAAGAAGAGTGAAGTGGCTGAGGCGGCTGATTAGTTGTCAAACCCTAGGTTTTGTAGGTTTTGTGTTTGGTGTGCTGTGTATTGTGGTGCTGTTTCATGTGTCTTGTACTTCCATTTTGATAAAGAAAAATGAAAAAAAAAAAGAAAAAAAATCAATATCATTGAGAATTAGAAAATGAATTCGTACACAGATTAAGAAATTCATCATCAAATGAGAAACTTCAGAAAAACCGAAGTAGACAAATGAAATTCAAACCCATTCTATCACCTCTCTTACCTCCCATTTCTTTCTTCACATCCCTTTCTTCTCAAGATCATCAACAAATAAAAAACTTCAAAAAAAACTAAAGTAGACAAATGAAATTTCAATCAAGAAATAGACAAATGAAATTTCTTCTCTCTCTCTTCTATCTTCTTTGCCATTTCAACATTCTTCTTCTTCTCAATCTCTCAAATTCTCAAAATCTTCTCAATCAAATTCAAACTTATCTTTCTATTCTCTTCTTTCTATTTTCCAAACTGATTTCTATTAAACACGGTTAAGTACTCATGTGTTTTGTTTTTTTATCTCCGCAACAATCAGTATTATTTTGCAGATATCTTGCCAAAAGGCCTCACTGCTCCTCTATTTCAAAGTCATTGCTGCAATCTCATGCTTGGTTCATCAAAGCAAGAGATTGAGGGGGGGATGTTAGAGTATAGAAGAAAGAATATTCTAGAGTAGTGTATTTCTATTCTAGAGTATGAAAGAATGTATGAGAAATGTGTATAAATAGAAAAGTGCACACATAACAAAGGCATGCAAAACAGAAATCAATACAACACAATTTTAAATTTCAGTCTCCCTTTCTTTTCTCTCTTCTCCCTCTTCC
This sequence comes from Salix dunnii, assembly GCA_015731905.1. NCBI lineage: Eukaryota > Viridiplantae > Streptophyta > Magnoliopsida > Malpighiales > Salicaceae > Salix > Salix dunnii. The sequence continues at coordinate 13,447,292 of CM027677.1, read as the reverse complement.
CTTCTCAAAACTCCATTGTTCTTTATCTTAATTTGTTCAATTATCTATAATCTCTTTCTCAATCCTAACATTTAATTCATAATATTTGTTATGTCCATCAAAATCTGGTCTATTTCTATAGTTCAGACTTCACCTGCATCACCATAAATCTCCTACTTATGTGATTGCTTTCTCATTAATTCTCTTAATAGGTATTCCATCTAGCAATCAACACGGTTTTATTCCAGAAATCCTACAAGGACAAGTGCATTGCTTTTGAAAGAAATTTGAAGCGTGGAATGCGAATGGCAGAGTTGTATGAAACTTATGTGTTCTTTAAGGGCATGTATGTATGGATATAGCTATTGAATTCCATGGATATATCTTAATTATACTTCAAATTCACATCACCTCACCAAGATTAATTAGGGATAATAACTTAATTTTTTTACTCAGATTTGATGACGCAAACTCGGAAAAGTTAGCAATCTTTTCAACCAATCCCAGCATCATCGGCTCTATCCCTTTTCTTTTCTTTTCTTCTTCTTTTTAGGTACAGTCAACTTCTCTCTCTCTAAAGCTAGAGGCGTCGGTCTCTCTCTCTCTCTCTCCTTCTCAGTTCAGCAACTCCAGCCATCAACTCCGGCCACCTCGCACCACTACTTCATCACCAGACTCTCCACCACCACGCTAGCATCTTTACCATCTTCTCAGGTGAAAGAGGCAGTAGCAGCAGGTACGGTTGCAACATGACCCGTCGCCGTTCTGACGCCTACTCCAACCACCACAAGCCACCATTTCCATCGCCACCATAACTAGAAGAACCACCACGACCTCCTCTACCCAACGATATTAACAGGTACACCATTCATCACACTCGAAAATCCCTCATCACTGTTCATCGTCTTCTCTGCATGCGAAGGGGAGTGAATTAATTCACTCCCCCCGCAGGCCTGGTTGGGCTGGGCTTTGTGCCCAACCTGATCCGTTAAAAATTGGGTTCCCAACCCAAGGTGACTGGGCTGGAAGCCCAATTCAAAAGTAAATGGGTCGAAAGCCCAATCCAAGATTAAATGGACCTAAAGACCAATATGAGATTAAGTGGGCCAAGAGGCAGCCCAATATTGATGTGGCTAACAACCCAAGCCCACAGTGGTGGGGGGGGGGTGACAGCCCAGCCCACCATTAAATAAACAAATAAAAATATAAAAAATATAAATTTGCACAAAATATATTTTTTTATGATAAAAAAACAAAAATATGTTGTTTTACGCATACGGCCAATACACTAACATATTTTGAAAATTCTTTTTCTTTCAAAAAAATATATATATATATATATATTATCTTGGAGTTTGAACAAAAAAATGTGTTTTAGCATGGATTTTGCAAAGAAAAATCATTTCTCGTATTTTGGGATTTTACAACATGTTTGTAAGAATCCAAAGGGTATTGGCCAATATTCTAAAAATATCAAAATCTTATTTTTCGGAATTTATTATTCACTGTTGTTGTTTGGATAAATAAATCCTAAGGGGTCAATATCAAAAATATTCGTCGGGGATAATTTGCTATTATTCACTGTTGGTGTTTGGATAAATAAATCCTAAAGGGTCAATATCTAAAATATTCGATAGGGATAATTTGTTGTTATTCACTGTTGGTGTTTGGATAAATAAATCCTAAAGGGTCAATATCCAAAATATTCGACTAGGATAATTTGTTGTTATTCACTGTTGGTGTTTGGATAAATAAATCCTAAAGGATCAATATCCATAATATTCAACGGGGATAATTTGCTCTTATTCACCGTTGATGTTTGGATAAATAAATCCTAAAGGGATTAATATCCAAAATATTGGGCGGAGATAATACACCATCATCGTTTAACCAACATATTCTTTGAAAGATCAAAACCATAACAAATCATAAACAAACCAAAACGTCAAGCATCTTAACTTAGGTAGGGCGTATTAAGGGTGCTAAAACCTTTCCTTTACGCAACCAGTCTTTTACCTTAGAATCTCTGAAAGACCAGTTTTAGGTTTTCTAGTAACCATAATACTAGGTGACAACTCTCTTTTCCATAAAAATAAAGATAAGACCCCCACATTGAATTCCCCCACTCACGGGGAGGGTCGCCACGACGCCGTGCTCTCGCGACGGGGAGCAACAAGTTTAATTCAATTTATTTAGAGATATTTAAGTTCTTTAACTTTGATTTGTAGACCTTTTTTAGTAATACGAGCAATAAACTCACACTCCGCTGTTGGGATATGATTATTTTTTGTCTAGTTTTAACATATATTAATTCTTGTTTTGTATTTTGTTTTTTGTTTTTTTATTTTTTGCTTCGTAGACCTTGTTTAGTAATATATCTAAATGAAGTGGTGTTGTTGTAATCTTAAAAAGGTTTATTAAAAACATTATTTGTGCCAAGTGAAGAGCAATAAGATCTTAAGAACAGATGACTCAATCTTAGACAACAACAAAGCTCGATCTAAATTTTTTTTCTTCTTATTTTCAAGTATTTTTTGACATAAAAATAATGAAAAAAATTCAAAAATAAATGTCTTTGATGTATTTGCATTGTTTTTAGTATTTTCAATGTATTTGTGTTATTTTTAGTATTTTCAGCGTCATTTCAAAATAATTCAAATTTTAAATGTTTTCTTAACATGTTATTCTCAAAATCACTTTTTTTAATCGACATTATGTTAACTATGTTTTAAGAAAAAAACCAAAAAGTAAAAAAGAAATGTATAAAGAGCATTTTTTTTAAAAAAAAGGATCAAAACAAATATTTTAACTTGTAAATAGGGTTAACCACACACATAAGAGGAGGGGGGAGAAGAAAATTTAAGATTTGGGGAACAAAAAAAATCCACTTTCTCCCCACATCCACATAAACATTACCAACCCACATCGTCGACAACCAAAACCCAACAAAATTAGGTATTTTTGTTTTATTGGAATGATTGTTTTGGGGGTATTTGTGTCTTTTCTAGTTTTATTGGAATAGTAAAACTATGGTTTTACTCTTAACAAGAAACAAAAAATCAATTGTCTAGCAAGGTTATTTCAGGTATTTCCATCTGATAATGGACAAAAATTGTTGTCAGTTACACAGGCTCACCTGATGAAGGAGACATCAACGAGAAAATCAATCCAAGCATTAAGGAGACAATCATTTAATCATAATTAATTGTGCAATATTTTAATCTAATTATAAAATGAATAGATATAATTCCTTCTATAGTCTTCAACAATTTGTTTCCTTCCGTAAAGCTTTCCTTTATAGTAAAACCCATAAAGCCATAATAAAGTGTAACTAACAGATTGAAAATATCCCGAGTCAACCCAAAAAAAAAAGAGGTCGGGGTTGGTAAAAAATCAAGGTGAAACTTTGGATGTCTTTGAGAGATCAATTGTTTTTTTTTTTGGGCCCATAAATGAGAAAAAATACAGATTCAAAGCTAACATAATTTATTATCGGATAAATATGCATAGAAATTAAGTCAAAAGATATAATTGTATTTTTTTATAGGCCATTTGCATTTAATCGCTGGCCAATTTAAAAGTGTATATTAATTGTTGGCTAATTTAAAAGTGTAATGATATGATCGTACCTATTTTTGTACCCGGAAACAAAGAAGAGCATATATTCAAGGCTAATGTAATTTATTAATGGATAAATCTGCGTAAAAATTAAGTCGAAAGATATGCATATATTTTTATGGGCAATTCAAGTTAATCGTTGGCCAATATAAAAGTGTAATTGTCTTGGAGGATTAATTTAGGGTCCAATTGAAGGATTTAATTAAGTGCAAAGACTTCATTGTACTTTAAATTGGTCAAATTAATTTTATTAAGGGCGTAGTCGATGAGAAATCAAGTTCTTGAGTTAATACAGGTTTGATTTGAGGAGATTGGAATTTTCAGAGACCAAATTGAATTTTTTCAAGCCCAATTATGCAAAATCAGGGGCCAAGTTGAATGAATTAAGAGTCTAATGGTCAATTAGGGGTTAAATCATGCAAATCATAAACCAAAAACCAGAATAAAAAAGACATGCAAAACTAAGGTTGCTCTCGAAATTTTAACAAATATACAATTGCACAAATTAAACATTTAAAGCCAATTAAAATTTCGATTAAAATAATTATAAAATAAAAAACCAAATTATATTTTTATCTTTTTCCAACTTGCAAGCATACATTATTCAATCACCTGTAGTACAGGCACGCCACCTTGAACAATGTACGCTGCTGGAAATGCAGAGGCAGCACCTTTTGCTGCATATTGTTTATACCTACCTTTTAACCAACACCGTATGTCAGCGATGGCCTACACAATTAATTTGGCAAACTAGATCTAAGACATGGTTTTGAAGAGTGGGTGGATATTAATTTTTTTATTTAATTTTTTTTAATTGATATTTTAAATGTTTTGATATAATGATGTTAAAAGTAAAATAGAAAAATATATTAAAATATTATTTTGATGTATTTTTTTAAAAATAATTTAAAAAATGTTCATTTGTCAAATTTAAGTTTGCAGAAATTGTACTTGGAAAAGCGTGGTGTGGTTATATATACCCTCTAAGATGCTCTTTTTAATTCATTCAAAGTTTTAATAAAGGTAAGAAAACATTATTATCTTCGATGGAGCTGGGAAGTATAGTGATAAAATGTGGGTAAGTGGGTAGAGTGTGTGTGTGTGTGTGTGTGTGTGTGTTATAAGCATGCCGAATTTGAAAATAAATCGGAAATGATGCAGATACCAGCCGACATGGTAATCAATGCTCTTATCATGGCCATGCATGGAGGAATATGCAAACCGATCCACCCCTCCAGGAATCATTTATCATGTAGGCCCTTGGGAAAGCTTGCTGTGGTTATATATGTACACCCTTCAAGATGCTCTTTTTAATTCATTCAAAGTTTTAAAAAAGGTAAGAAAACATTATTTTCGATGGAGCTGGGAAGTATAATGGAGTTCCTAAACAGCAAGTCCATTTTGGTCATTGGTGCAACTGGATTTCTTGCAAAGAGTATTGTCTCCTCTCCAAAGAGAAATTCCTTTCCTCCAGACTTGCGAATTTAATTGTGATATCGTCCTTATGATTTTGTTTTCCAACGTTGGCAGTTTTTGTGGAGAAGATATTGAGGGTTCAACCCGAAGTGAAGAAGCTTTATCTTCTTCTGAGAGCCGTGGACACTAAATCTGCTGAAGAACGCCTGCATAATGAGGTACGTAAAATCTTCTTCTTCTTCTCTGGACGAATGTGTGTGCGCGTGTATGAAGGGATAATCACCTTATTAATTATTTGCTGCATTTTACGTATTATTTTCAAATTTCTATCTAAAATAATGACCAAAACTCATATTACATCTGACAGCTATGCATATATTTCACACAGGTGATAGGGAAGGCCTTGTTTGATGTTTTAAGAGAGCAACACGGTGCAAATTTCCACTCCTTTATTTCTGAAAAAGTGAGTCCAGTTCCTGGGGACATCTCTTGTGTGGACTTGGGAATAAGAGACTCGTTGTTGAAGGATCACATATGGAATGAAGTGGATACGGTGATTAACTTTGCTGCCACCACCAACTTTGATGAAAGGTCAGCATGCAAGTCGTCAATAGACTGGTTTTATATGGTTCTTTTGAGAGACAAAGAGACTAAAATTCCTTTCTAATTAATTCCTTTTTTTTCATATTTTTTGTTGAAGATACGATGTCGCATTAGGTATCAATACAATGGGAGCCTTACACCTCTTGAACTTTGTCAAAAAATGTACTCATGCTAAGGTTCTTGTCCATTTATCAACTGGTAAGCTCACTATCAGAAGAGTATTTATCAAGTAGTGGGATTAGCTGTACTTGTCTTTGTATATGTATGGCACAATCCACGCCAAATGTCTTTGTACAGCATTGTACTCGTGTTTGTGTGTGTGTATATATATATATATATAGGTATATATTGCCCCGTACGCATATTGAAGTAACCTTCTTCTCACAGTTTGTATTCTCGTCAGCTTACGTATGCGGCGAAGATGGAGGATTGATAAAGGAGAAGCCATTTCGCTTGGGCACAGCCAAGAAAAGCACAAAAGTGATAGACATCGGCATGGAAAAGAAACTGGTCGAAGAGAAATTGAGGAATCTCCACTCAGAACATGCTGAAGAGAGTGCGATCACATCTTACATGAAGAATTACGGCAGCAAACGGTAGTAATATCTAATTAAATGGTGACAATTCTTTGCCTGACATAATCGTGATTTATTATTACAGGGCCAGGATGCATGGATGGCCAAACACTTACGTATTTACCAAGGCAATGGGAGAGATGCTCCTGGTCCATCATAATAGAGGGACAGTACCTCTAGTCATTCTCCGCCCTACGATGGTAACAAGCACTTACCACGAGCCGTTTCCCGGTTGGATTGAAGGTGTAAGGTATTCTGTCTACTGCTGCACATATATCTGCATGCGCTTCATGGTGTAAGTGTGCATGGTTATTAGTTCATATTTGAATCTCTTTTTTCCCCCGATAACACAGGACCATTGATGGAGTAGCTGTTGGCTATGCTAAAGGGAAATTGAAAGCCTTTCCGTTCAATCCCGAGTTAACTGTTGACGTGGTTGGCTAACCACCCCTTCGTTCTTTCATTATCTTTCTATATATATATATATATAAGCATGCCGAAATTGAAATGTTGCAGATACCAGCTGACATGGTAATCAATGCTGTTATAATGACCATGGTGGAATATGCAAACCGATCCTCCCCTTCAGAAATCATTTACCATGTAGGATCTTCGTTGAGAAATCCGTTCAAATTCTCAAATTTTAAGGAATTATGCATTCGTTATTTCGTTCACAATCCGTTGATTGACAAAGATGGAAAGTCAATAAAGGTTGGCAAGCTTACAGCTTTCAGCTCCATGGCTAGTTTCCGTATATACATGGCGATTCGTTATTCGTTGGCATTGAAGGTTCGATGAACATAACTAATTTAATTCATCTGCGTCCTTCAATTTAATTCATAATATTTGTTATGCCCATCAAAATCTGGTCTATTTCTATAGTTCAGACTTCACCTGCATCACCATAAACCTCCTACGTATGCGACTGTTTTCTCATTAATTCTCTTAACAGGTATTCCATCTAGCAATCAACACAGTTTTATTCCAGAAATCCTACAAGGACAAGTACATTGCTCTTGAAAGAAATTTGAAGCGTGGAATGCGAATGGCAGAGCTGTATGAACCTTATGTGTTCTTTAAGGGCATGTAAGCATATAGCTATTGAATTCCATGGATATATCTTAATTATACTTTAAATTAGGGATAATAATTTAATGTTTTTTACTCAGATTTGATGACGCAAACTCGGAAAAGCTGCAAAGAGCTGCCACTAAGACTTGTTCAGAAGCACATGCCTTCAATTTCGACCCCACGAGTATTAACTGGGAAGCTTACATGATGGATGCTCATTTTCCTGGTCTCGTAAAACATGTGCTCAAATGATATATTGCTGGAGAGAGTTTGCATGGCGACTTATGGGCATAGTTTTCCTATGTATTCTCTTGTAATGGTGTTTCTTTTATTGTGAGGAAAAATAAAATTAGTGGAAAAAATAAATTATCCAATAAAAATGAAATTTAATATATCAATTTTATCCATGTAATGGGGAGAATTGAGAGAAATGTTGTTAAATACCTATAATTTTTAATTTTCTGGATATTGAAATATGCTATTTTCCTTTCTTTCTTTTTTTTCAAATGAATGTATTGTTAGTTTAATATATAACATAGTTAATTGGTTGATTATACGTAGTATTATTATATTTATGAAAATATATATTTATTTTTAATAAAGACTTAAATTACTTAAATATTCATATAATATTAGATTAATAGTCTAATATTTGACTTATGAATCTAAAGTAAAGATAGAAAGCATAGGACAAAAATACTCTGTAAACGAAAAACACTTTAAAAAACAACTACAACTACACTATCAAACAAGCACTTAATATGGAAAGAAGAGTTGTGTTTTTACAGTAAATTTCAAAAATAGTTTTTTTTAAATAAAATTATTTTTTATTTTAAATTATTTTTTTTATATTTTTAAATGATTTTCATGTGCGGATATCAAATAATTTTTTTAAAATATATTAATTTTATAAATATTTCAACAAAAAATATTTTTTAAATTAATCTAAATAGCCATGGAGTAATACAACTATAGACAAGTGTGAATTATACTCTTAAAAATATTTTTAAAACACATATATTATTAATTTAATAATATTTTAAATTTAATGTTTTTTAAATCATTTTAATATATTAATATTATTTTTATATATATTTTTTTAAAAAAATATTTTTAAAATTAATATCAGTTATTCTCCTAAATTCGCTTAATATTAGTCATTATTGCTTCATTTACAATCTCTTTATTTCATGTACCACGTAGCATTAGTTGAGCAGCGCCATCTGAACCACCGCATCACTGGCCATGCTGATGAGCACCACCGCATCATCTTTCTTTTCTTCAAAACCTCTTCCCCTTCACAGTATTCCCCCTCTATCTCGTCCCCAGCAACTCTCCACTCAATATGCCAACATTTTCACCTCTAACAGCAAGGCATGGGTCACGAAGACCACAATCAAAGCCTCCTCATCAGAAATTCAAACGGTCTCCGTTGCGCCGTCCGTGGAATCTGCATCAGATGTCGTGAGGAGCTTCTATGGAGGAATCAACGGCCACGATTTGGGCTCCGTGGAGGAGCTTATTGCCGAGAATTGCGTGTACGAGGACCTTATCTTTCCTCGCCCATTCGTTGGTCGTAAGGTACCGTCTACCAATCTTTTCTCTTTCTTTCTTGCTCACACGCGTAAGTCACGTGCTCTTGCTAGATTTTAATCACCACTATTAAACTAGGCCGCGTCTGACGTGTCGATTCAGGAATCGGTCGAGTTGGCACGAGAGTTCGATTTACAACGGCTATTTTGTACTATTAAGCTAATAAAATCAAATGTTATGGTTAAATAACCGTATTACCTGGCAAAATCGCATAATTTAGAGTTATCATGGCTCTAAAATATATATTAAATTAAAATGTGATGTAAATATCACGATGGGGTGTTTGTTAATGTTTTTAGAAATTTTTATTATTATTTTAAATTAAATCATTTTAGTATTTTTAAATCATTTCAAGATATTATATTAAAATAATTTTTTAAAAATAAAAATAATATTATTTCTAAACAAAAAAATACTTTTAAAAACCTCAATATCAGTTTAATATCTAAGAATTTCTGTAGTCATCCTCGCAATTATCCAATCAAAATTCAATAGTCAAATCTCGTTGCATTCAACTGTAGTTTTTTAAGGAAAAAAAACATCCTAGGAGACCTGAATATTAAGATGGATTTGAGTTTTTTAAAGGCAATAAAAACAAGTGATTTGTAAGATTTTTAGAGAGAAAAGGGGCTGTTCTGTGTTTATGTTCTTTGAGCAAGACATGAGGTTAAATTTCACGACAGGTTGTTCTTGTTATTCTGAAACGTGATACGGTGGTTGTCGCACATGGAAACAACAACATTATTAAATTGTACCATAGCATTAAAACTGTTTTAGATTGTGTTATTTTGCTCAAATTTTAATAATATTATGCTAATTGTTTTTAAGAAAACCTAGTTAATCCGGCTTTAATCTCTGTTTAAAAAAAATAGAATTGAAGTTGACTGATTGATTGAGATTTGATATTGTTTAAAATCATGTTTTTCTTATATATATATATATATATATATATATATATAAGAAAAAGGATAATATAAAACCCTTGCGCAGGCAATACTGGAGTTCTTCAACAAGTTCATCGATACTATAAGCAAAGACCTCCAGTTTGTGATCGATGATATATCTAACGAGGATTCCTTTGCGGTCGGAGTCACATGGCATTTAGGTATGCTTCAAAAACATACTTCTTTATTTGTATGAGTCAATTATTCTTTAATCCCTTATTTCTCAACGTGATCACAATTTAGTTACACTGGCACAACTAAAATGCAAAAAAATAGTGATTTATATTCCCTGCTTAGGATTTTAAGTAATGGTAATGAAGGTGGTTATGATTTCTCTTGATAAGTTGTAATGCAAATCATCATATAGAATGGAAGGGCAAGACTTTCCCATTTAGCAAAGGATGCAGCTTTTATCGGCTAGATGTTGTGAACGGCAAGAGGCAAATAATGTAAGTGAAGATTTATCCTTTAATAGTTGATGCGTTGTAGAAATGGAACTTGTTTTATACAGATATATCCCACATTTGTCAGCTTCACTGAAGATGGTGTCCACAATTTCATTAATTTCATTAAACACTTCAATACCACCATGTTCATTAACCCTGATAATTTGATTTTGCTTTGTCAAATTATCATGGAAGTATATGACCATGGTGGCTCTGTGATCAGTATCAATGCACTCAAAACAGTTTTCAGCGATAGATAGAATTCTGATGCATGATGTTGTTTGATCCTGCGTGTTCCTCTGGTGCTGATAGAAAACTCAAACACACTGTTTCTACTTTTTCGAGGCTATTTACTACCAGGAATTTTCAATCTTAAAAGTATTGTTTGATCATAACCTTTACATTTTGAAAACGATATTTATTTCTCAGAAGAGGAATCTTTAATTGGTCATTGAGGAAACTTATCCTTCTTCTGAAACAGCTATGGACGAGACAGTGTTGAGCCTGCAGTCAAGCCTGGGGAGGCGGCTCTGGTATGTATGCAAGGTCAATTAGTTTCTGTGAACTAGTGTGACTATGCGAGGATGAGAAAAATGATAGGCCTATTAATTTTTGCGTAGCATGTCATGGAATTATGAGCTTAATCCTGTCAACATTTCTACCTGGAGATTTTTTCATTTCTCTGGTTCAAAAGATTACCTTGACAAAGAAACATCCGCACAGTCCCGTGGCCCCTTGAGTTAATTCCCAAAGCCCCAACCACCTCACACTTTTGGTTCTCAAAGGTGTGCGTGCCCCCAAGTTAACACCAAAAGGAAAAAAGGTTGTGTCCTAAGGTTAGAAAATAATATGCATTTGACTTTGAGCTTGCACCACAAGGCATTAGGACGAGATATTTATGCCTTTGCTTGACCCAAACCCTATTATTTATACAATTTTCACATGATATTTGATCATGTCTCGAAAAGTTTTATACTGTATGAACTTGAATATCTGAAGTAGATTTGTTTTTTTTTATGGCTGTGATGCCTAATTGTTTTTTATTTGTTTCCGAGAAACAGGTTGCTATCAGGGGTGTAACCTGGCTGCTGCAGCGATTTCCTCAATTAGAAGACCAGCTATGATGAAAGCCAGTGTGTATATGAAATGATATCATCCTCTCAAATCATATCAACGTTTTCTTTTCATTTTAAATGACGAGAGCATATCATTATGGTTTTATTTATCAAATGTATATTCAATTTGGTAAATTCCATTTTTATAATTGCTATTCTATATACTTTATTTATATTTTTGGCTTCAATGTACTTAAAATAGTGATTAGTTACTGTCTTGTACTTAAAATAGTGATTAGTTACTGTCTTGTGACGGTATTCACCATTTTGGGAGTGTAGTTGGGGGTGCAAATTGCTTTTTATTTAAAAAATACATTGAAATTATATTTATTATTTTTTAAAATTATTTATGACAGAAAATAATCTAAAAAGCAACCATAAGCAACCAACCTCATTCACCGCAGGAAAGGATGTATGATTTAAAATTATGGCAAGCAACCATAAGCACCTGGCTCGAAACAATCTCTAGATGGTCGACTGCTATAGTGCTATTAACATGACCCCAATAAACGCTGAAAAAAATAAATTTAATGCTCTAAAATTGTCTTTCCATCCTACTATACCTACCAAAATCATCTTTCAGAATGCACCAGTCAGATGCGTATGACTAGCAATCAAGGTATAGCCCTGTTCTTCACTACAGCTTGCTGCTCCAGCACAAACAAATGCACTCAGTTGTCTACAAAAAGTAGTGATAAATTTGATAAACATCCTTTCCTAATCCTTGTAAATTTGGGTACCTGTTGAATGATCATCCATGGACAAAGCATACTCTATTGATTATTTTTTATCAGTGCAACTGGTCAAATAATAATAACTCACAGGATAAATAATAAATTAATCAACGAGTAAGTCTTTATTTATCAAATCTACCATTATCCTCGGTGATGATTTTGCAACATCTTCAATACACAAGGACAGAGAAATGTGAACATAATCTAATCCATTATAGACGTCAATAAGCTTTGAATCAAACCTGTTAAGAAAACATTGGTACTCTATAGTATATGACAGGAGAATGTCAATCTTACTCATCTTTATCCTTCCCTGTAAAACAATGTCGTCCCACTGAACTTCAGTGTGCTTAACAAGTTGCATGGAGCACTTTCTCTCCAAGTGAATTTCCGAAAGACATCACAATTCAGGATCTGGTGCGCACATAGTTAAGACCAACTTCAGAACAAATAATTCACATGTTGCAGCATTCTATTTGCTCCAAAACTTCATCTTCTGAACTAAAATTTTCTCCAGCAACATAACCAGCATCTTTCATTAGATCAGTCAATCCCTCCAACAATATGTAAAGATCATTTGAATTGTCTTTGGAAGTGTCACCAACCACAAAGGGGGAAAATCCAGTGCCGACATCAACCCAGGTACATCCAGGGGCCTTCCTCACACCTAAATCCCTCATATAAGTCCTGACTTCTGCCAGCTTGCTCCACCGACCTGCAGCAGCATGCATATTAGCAATCAACACATAGTAACCTGGGTTTTCAGGCTTCATTTCCAACAATTTCTCAGCTGCCCATTCCCCTATCTCTGTGTTTCCATGGATCCGGCAGGCTCCTATAAGAGTGGCCCACATAGCAGTGGTTGGCCTATAAGGCATACTGGTAATTACTTTCTTTGCTTTATTTAACAATCCAGCTCTCCCAAAGAGATCAACCATGCAAGAAAAGTGCTCTACTGCAGGAACTATGCCATAGAGAGTTGACATCTTTTCAAACAACGTGTTTCCTTCAGTTACTAGACCAGAATGGCTGCAAGCTGATAGAACTGCCACCATGGTGACCTGGTCTGGTTTAATCCGATGTTTGATCATTTCATCAAACAATTTTAATGCAGTCTTCCCCTCTCCCTGTATACCATACCCAGCAATCAAGGAGGTATAAGTCACTTCATCCCTTCTTCTCAATGAATCAAACACTCTTTTAGCTGCTAAAACCTTTCCAGATCTTGCATACATCTCAACAAGGGAATTCCAAAGCAGTAAATGGTCCTCAAACTCTTCTCGCCTCAAAATGTAACAATGGAACTCCTTCCCTCGTTGTAAATTTGCCACTCGAGCACATTGGGGAAGAATGCTTGCAATGGTCACATAATTTGGTTCAATTCCTGAAAACAGCATCTCCCTGAACAGGAATGAGGCTTCCTCAGATTGGTCCATGCGAGTATAACCAGAAAGCATGGAGTTCCAAGTAGTTAAGCTCTTAGTTTTAATTGATTTAAATAAAATGCCAGCATGCCTGAGGTCTTTACAACGTGAATACATAGTTATCAGTGCATTTCTTACATTATCAAATCCATCGAAACAACTACGAATTGCAGAAGCATGAATCACTGTTCCTAACTTAATGGCCCCAATGTTTGAACATGCACCTAAGCCAATAATCATTGCCACTGGATCCAAATCAATGCCACTCCTTCTCATCTGAGAAAGCAACTCAAGTGCCCCTTTAAAATTTCTTGTCTGAACACACCCTCCAGCTATGGTGTTCCAAGTTATAATATTCACTTCTGCACCTGCTAGTCTCATTTCTTCAAACAGTTCAAATGCTTCCTTCCACATGCCCCTGGAGGCATAACTACTGATTATTCCGTTCCAAGAAACAGCATCCCTTTCTGGCATTTCATTAAATAAGCGGTGAGCAGTATCCAATTCACCAAATTTTCCATACATGGAAACCAAAGAATTATGCACGTACAAGTTCCATCTGTGCCCATAGGCAGCATTGATAGACTTATGTACCTCCCTCCCGAAGTCCAGATCCATTTTTTCACCACATGCCTTAAGGACTGATGGATAAGTGAAATCATCAGGTCTAACGCCTTTATGTACCATTTCTCTATATGCTGAAAGAGCCTCTCCGAGTAACCCATTGTTAACATAGGAAGATATAAGCAAGTTCCAAGGCAAAGGGTTCACAATATTTGAATTCACAGTGATGATGTGGGCATCAGCTAGGAGACTGAAGCGTGAGTAAAATGTAACAAGCTTGGGAACCAAAACCAGGTGATTTTCAAATCCCAAAGAGATGGTGTGGGCATGGAGCTGTTTACCCTGCGGGAGTGATTTAAGGTTGGTACAAGAATAAAGTAATGAAGAAATTGAACGTAAGATAACATCATGATTAGCTGAAGAGGCATGGAGCTTGATCAGAGAAAAGGTTTCAAATGCTTTTAATAGATGTCCCTTCCTTGCGAGGTCTCTGAGAGAATTAAAAAGGTTATCTATCATAGAAACATTGTTAGACGCATCCGTTTCTCCAACAGGGTTATTTCTTTGAACAATGACTGCTTTGGCACTTTTTTTCCCTTGTTTAGGTATGCATTTTAGTATTTGACTTACAGAAAGTCCTCTTAACACAAAATGCAGAGGAGAAGAAGGCATGCACTATAAACATAACCACAGTGTTCAATAACATGGTGAGTCCAAACTGATCACATAACTTTGCCTGCATTTGCAAAGACTAAATTGGAAAGAAAGAATTTGCCAAGCAAGTGACTCAATTTTCGCTTTTCAAGATCAAGGAAAAGGTTGAATAGATTACCCAACTCATGCAGCATACCACAATCTTCTTTGCTATTTAGCACTTCCCCTGTAAACATTTATAACATGTAAGTAATGGACTAATTGTGATAAAATGGAGTGATAAAATGCAAACGAATTGGCATATCTAGATTCAATTTACAGGTTAAGAATCTGGAATTAACACAAGGTAGCATGTAAGTCTTTAACGTAGGTCAAATTCACTTGAAGTTTTCTTGATTTTTGATAACAATAAGGATGAATAACGGGTAAAAAAACAAAAATATTCTTACTTTTTTCATCAGCGCTCAATACTGTTTCAAACCATTGATTTCTAAAGACCATGAAAAAAATCATTCAAGATAGAAATAAAAAAAAAAAATCATCAAAATGGTACGCTGTGGCACCAAAAACTTGCTAGAAAGGCTAAACTATATAGACATGTAGTTTAGTTTGCTGTTCGTCACTAAACGGGCTTTATCATCAACAGAAATAATTGATTTTTCACTTCTTAAATTTTAATCAGAGCAAAATGAAAAACACATTAAAAAATCATAAAATTTTAGTGAAAAAAATGAACGATAAATAATTTGTAAGAGGAGAGAGAGCTTTACCGGTTGAAATCGGAATTACGGTTTGGCGGCTGCTGAGATATCTGTACACTACATAGCCTAGGATTGGTAGTCAGGCAGGCAGGAAGAGTGGTTTCCACGCTAAATGGGAGAGAAAAGAGGAGATGATGATAGAACCCTGTGGCCTGTGAGGGTTTAGGGTTTTGCCAGTTTCAGCCGAAAACGCGATTCTTCCACCATGGATACAAAACGTTCTATGCGAAACGAAACGCAATGCAACGCAGAGAGACAAAACATGAGAGGCATCCCGTGAGCCAGAGACAATTTTTTTAAATTTTAGCCATTTTTGTTGTATTTTGCGTCTCCAACGGGAGAGGCATCCCGAGAGGCAAAATGCCTTCTCTTACAGAGGAGCCATTCCTACAGATCGAGCATGCAAAGCCAAAATAAAAAAGAGCCGTCGGAGAGGGACAGCGAAGAAACAACAAAGCAGATAAGCTCACAAAGTTTAAACAAAATCAACAATGGCAACGACAACAACCTGCACTTCTACAACATCTTCCTTCATGCTAACGTGCGCCATCTCCACAGTACATCCACAAGACCTAACCCCTTCTCTCCTTTCTCTTAAGCCCAAAAATCTTCTCTGTAGGATCAACTTTTATGGCCAAACAGAGGCAAAATCTATAACCTGCAGTGGCTGTTAACGGACGGGTGGGGGGGGGGGGTGTGATTGTGTGCGTGTGAGGGGGGTGGGGGGGCGGTGGCGCGGGGCGGCCGGGGGGGATAAGATAAGAATGGGGTTTTAGTTTTGAGATTGAGGGGAACGGGAGGGGTGAGGTGGGGTGGGGTTTTATATTAATTATTAATATATTATAATAATTACTATTATATAATAATAATTATTAATGATTATTAATTATTATATTATAATAATAGTTAGTATAAAAAATAGAGGTATTATTATATTATCAATTTGTAATTAATTTAATTGAATATTTGTAATGAAATATATTTTAATTAATTATATTTGAATTTGTTGGTTATTTGTTGATGTGTTTATTTTATTTTTTTAAGTTTTTTAACACTAAAAAATAATAAGTAACATTAAATAACTTCAAATATAATAATCATAAAAAAAACATATAAATTACTTGAAAAACATACAATAAATTTCAAATATTATAAGTTTTTTAATTATATTTAAATTTATTTTTTTAATTTAAATATAATTAAAAAAAATAATATTATTATTGGAAGGTTTTTTAAAAATAATTATTTAATTATATAATTTACTCCTATTGATTATATAATTAAACTATATATAAAATAATTTTATTTTATTTTAAATAATATAAAAAAACTCTCCAAAATAATTTTTATTATTAAAATATATATCAATAAAAAAAATCATATATACATTATTCAAATAATCATTTTATAAATTTAGATTTTCAAAATAATTCTGTCCGTTGTACTTGTCCGACAAGTTGCTTCTATTGCCAGCGAGCAAACATGACCATGTGCCCATCCACGTGGCAATCACTATAAACTGTAAAGGACATCTTAGTTATTTTTTTATAAAATGGCTGGAGGTCGTCGTGGTAGACACCCTTGACCCTACCACCAAAGCTACCGCGACTACCTGAGAACGCGCAAGCTTCGGTATCTCCGCCTCAGCTTTCCGTCCTCTCCCTTACTCTATATATTTTTAAAAAATTATTATTATTTTTACTATTAATGGATTCTGTTTTTATATCAAGTTAATAAGGCAAACAAGAAACCTCTAAATTTGTCCGCCTTACATTGCCTTTCCCTCTTCAACCTTTTGCAGTGCGCACGCTCTTGCAAATCCCATCTAATACGCTGCCGTTTTTTTCTGCTTCCTCACAACTAATCACTTCTATAGCTGTTTTTTTCTTTAATCGGTGTGTGCGTCCTTGCATGATCGGTTTCTGAGAAATGTCGGTGATTTCTAATCTCATGTCGTGCGGTGGTTTCCGTGAACCTGTCGTTAATTGCATTGACAAGAAGAACTTAGATTTCGGTTTAAATTGGAGAGCCGCCTTCTATAGAACCAGGATTTCAATGCCGTTTGAGGTGAGCGTTTGATTTCATTTTTTTTCTTTTTAATTATTATTTTTAGTGTTATTTTGATAATGTTTTTTTTTAGAAAAATGAATTCCATTTAGGTATTGAGGGTAAATCAAGTAGATGGAATAAAGAAAAGAGGAGCATACGGATGGCATTGGTAGATGAGAAGGTCGTTTATGGAAGAGATACGGCCGAGCGACCTGCTGTCTTGGTATATCCAATTTTATTCGTTTAATTTTTTTTTTCTTATCTCAGAAAGAAAAAGGAATTAGGGTGCTAGAAAATTAGCAGTATTTTCAGTTTGAGTGATGGGATTTTTGTTATGTTTGCAGGCCTATGAACTTGTTCAAGGATCACCTGTAAGTTGTTAGCTGTTCCCTAATTTACAAAAAAAAAAAAAAAAAATACATTATTAGAATGAATTGTTACTTTTAGGTTATCTACAGAATATTTGATGAATTAATGGTTCATATAAAAACAATGAGGTTCTCTTTTCTTTTCTTATGAGGTGTACAACTGTAAAGAATTTTTTAAGTCTTGTATCGATTCAATGGTGAAAATGAATAGATTTGGAAAGTTGATCCAAGTCCAACTGATTATAGTTAGTGAGATGATGCATGGAAAATGAGGTTTATGGTTGATGTGCTATCTTTTCATATTACATTTTGAGTGTGAAATAGAGTTGAGGTCAGCAGAGTGGGTGTATAAATTAAAGTGATGGGTAAAATGGGCAGAATTGATTATGCTGAATGATTTGCTGCATAGGTAAAATGGGGTTCTGTGATGGGTAAATCAAAGCCGGATCCACCAACAGCCGTGCTTCTGCATGGAATTTTAGGCAGCAGGAAGAACTGGGGTAAGTACTGCATGTTAGTTTCAACTCATTTATGATTTTCTATGTTTGTCTTGATTACTTGTTAGAAAATATAATTTTCACAACAGATATATACTTGCACCATGTTTATGTTTAATCCTTGCCCCTTGGATTGCTATTTGGGATACCATTTCTCCTTCTAGAACTAGGATTTCAAACAGGAGACTATCTAATGGAGACAAGAACCAGGGGACTAGCTTAGACTCCTAAAATAAATACCCTTTGAAAATCCTAGAAAACCTTGGAATTAACAATTATGAAAGACAATACACTAAATTGCAAAGAGCTCAATAATCTTAGTTGTTATCCTATCTGTTTTTTTCCACTCAAAGTACGGATTCCAGTTGTGATGTGCTCAAGTTGTCTTATGCTGTAGCATTGATAACCTACGCAATCTAGTGTGTCTCTTTCTATAAAATTATGAATGTCAAGTGTTCCTTTTCTGATGATTTTGTTTTCTATGTGCCATCACCTCAGTGAAGTGGTCTCATCATTACCTTCTGCTGCAGAACTGCATCCATTAATTTCTAACATATTTTGATTAGTTGCTTTATGTTTCCTTTTACATATACACATTAATAGGAATGATTTTAAATATAGTTTACACATTTAAAATATCACAGGAACCTTTACGCGGAGATTGGCACAAGAATTTCCAACATGGCAGGTACTGTTCTTTTTTTTCCTTTTGTTTTCTTTATCTTGTATATTCTCTATAACCCCAAAAAAAGTGCTAGGTAAAGCTAGCATGATTCCATAATTCCCTGTAATACCTGTATCAATCTGACCGAGGATCACATAAGTAAGATAAAACAACCAATCCCCCTATGTTCCAACCGTATAAATCTGTTAGATTTCATTGTCTGCATGTGTGAATAGGTTTCATTGTCAGAGTGGTGCCAGCATAGCAACTTCAGTTTAACGTTTTCATGTGAGCTTTTAATGCTGTCAAATAATGCTCATGTACTTGGAAGGTCTATTGTGTGAGTGTCTGCCGATACTTTGTGTGAATTATTTGTCCCTGTTGGAAGCAAGAGAAAAAAATCACTTGGGGGGGAGCTCGTATACAATCATGAACTTCAATTATGCATGAAGTACATTACTTGGGGTTTCTGGTGTTCAAATGAGTCAGTTTTGGCATGGATTTGAGGGTGATTAGAATATTACTTATCATTCATGAATTATGCTGATGCAGTTTCTTTTGGTTGACCTGCGGTGCCACGGTGATTCAGCATCAATAAAAAAGAAGGCCCCCCACACTGTTGCCTCAACTGCTTTTGATGTCTTAAAGCTAGTGAGTGACTTTTAAGCTTTGGGTATTTATTCATGTACAATTTGTTCTTTTTTTCATTTTACAATACTGAGACAGCCTCAAGAGTCCAAGATGGTGGGCTCTGTGTTCATGGCTGATGAATCTGTTAATGCACTTCAGCTGTTTATGCTTCTTGAGATTGTTGCAGCTCTTCTTTTGTTGATGCCTCTCTCCTAACCACAGCAAGCCTCCCAGCCACCAATTTAGAAATTTTTATGGCTAATTAAATGTTAGTGTTTTTGTTTGAATAGGTTGCACAGCTTCGAATAACCCCTCGCGTTCTAATTGGGCACAGCTTTGGTGGAAAAGGCACATCTACTTGCCTTGACATGCAATTTACCTCTCAGATATTTTAATTGACTTCAATGCATAATCATTCTCCCTATTTGTCCATGCAGTTGCCTTGAGTATGGTGGAACAAGCTGCAAAGCCTCTTGCCCAGTCTGTAAGAGTAAGTTTATAATCTGCAAATATTCTATAGATGGCTTAGAACCTAAGATTGGGTTAAAATACCAGTTCACAAATGTTAGTCCAAGTTTTGTAGCAAGTAATCCCTTTTCACTATGTATAATAACAGGGTCCTTAAATATTGTTTGTGAATGTCATTTCAATTTTCTTTATCTCTTCAAATTCTTAAAGTCTTTGCGCCACTTCAGGTTTGGTCTCTAGATGCTACTCCTGGAAAAGTTAGGGCTGGTGGAGATGGAGAAGACCATCCTGCAGAACTAATATCTTTTATAAGGAAACTACCAAAAGAGGTATGTTTCATAAGTTATAACACACCCATATTTGGGTGAATCGTAGACCTTTTATTATGTGATAGTGATGCTGTTTTTGTCTTGGTGGGGTAGTGATTTTTCTCAAACATAGATGCTCTTCTATCTAGAGTTGGATTCTCCAACTCAGCATCCAAGCAAGTGATTTTCTTTAAACACTGATGCACTTCTATATAGTGTTGGATTCTCTTTCCAAGCATGTCTGTCACCCCTTGTCTTTCCTACCATTATCTTGAGTGATTATATCTACTTTATTCCTATCTTGTCTTTTTCTTTTCTTTTCTTTTTGTCATTATTATGAGCATCTTATTATCTTTCTTTAAGGAAGGTTTACTCAAAGCAAGATATTGTCAATGCTCTCATACAAGAAGGGTTTTCTATGGATGTTGCACAGGTATATTCTGAATTCCAATGCTTATTCATGATACTGCTATTGTTGTTCGGCTTCTGCATGAAAAATGCTACTGTTGCTATTGTAATCTATGTGAGAATCTTAGTTCACATTAGTAATAAGACATGAAGTGTGCAGTTTGAGGTATATTGTATATAAAATTGTTAAAGGTTTTTAACTTTTTCTACATCATTTCTGCTCCTAGCTTAATGACTTTCAGGCAAAATATATGGACAGTCTTTAGAGACATTTCCTGGAGGATGCGATGGCAATAACATAATTTTTTTGCCCCCATAGATTTAATTTTAATAACATGACAATGACAGGTTCTCCTTGGACACTTCATCAACTCTTGTTCTGCTCTGAAAAACAAAAGTTTGTGTGGAATTATATGTTAAAAGATAATTAGAAAGATCAGGAGAGAGTAGTATATATGTGATCCGATTCAAATTGGAAAAGATGGTTTGAAATATATTATTATGAGTAGCTGTTTGACTCTGAATTCAGAAAATATCTTGCTGGAGTTTCAATCTGAATATGGAGGAAAGGAGGGGGAAATCATGTCTAGACTATAGCATCTAGGGCCCCCAGCAACTAGATGCTCAAAAAGCAAATTAGCTGCTTAGAGAAATCAATATATTGCTTACTTCATGTTTGGTGCAACTCTACGATTGTAACTGTGATTACTGAGTAATTAAGCTAACTTCTCTTTAGTTTGTTTCCTGTACTTCAATTAATCTTGGCATTAATTGTCTTTCGGCTTTTTATGTCCAGTGGCTGGTGACTAATCTTAAAAAAAATGGCCCTCCTGGCCTGCCATCATCAAGTTTCTCTTGGATGTTTGACCTCGATGGAATTTCTGAAATGTACCAATCGTATGAAGAAACAAATTTGTGGTAATCTTGAAATATGGTTAATGCAAGTTAAAAACAGTACCGCGCCCTACATTGATCATAGCATTGCTTCCTTACTCTACTTAATCCATGTTGTTGACTGCAGGAAATTTGTTGAAAATTTGCCTCAAGGTGTTCATGTAAATTTTTTGAAAGCAGAGAGGAGCTTGCACCGGTGGGCCCTTGAAGATCTCCAGAGAATTCATGCTGCTGAAGATCTGGCTGCTGAGGAGGGAGCTGGAGTTGAAATGCATGTCCTTGAAGATGCTGGCCACTGGGTATTTTTCTTCTGCATGCTTTAATAACTCTAGTTCTGACATATTATTATCTTCACATCACTCCCCTCCGTCCATGTATTAAGTAAAGTACATGGAAAAATAAACTTGATTTTCAAAGCTTAAACTCAATTGTCTGAGGATAGTGCAAGTAGAAGACTCATTCAGTGGCCAAACCCAGAAAACCTTGTTTAACAAAGTTAAAAAGTTGGCTGATTTTAGAATACTCTGAAATGTTTCCCATTTAGTTCGCTAGCTTACTGAGCTTAAGGCTTTAAGCTGTACAGAATGAATATGTTGTCCTTGTGTCATTTCTTAATCTGTTATGTTAATATCTGGGCAGGTCTGTGTTGGGGACTAGAAAATTCCTAGTGTTTTTAATGCTAGTGCCATGGCGAAGATATCCCTCGCTTGAGTGGGATTGCATTTCATTTCTGCATTATTAATTTCTTTCAAGAACAGCTCATATTGCTCCAAGTTTTTGACAGGTACATGCTGATAACCCGGATGGGCTCTTCAGGATTCTTTCATCATCATTCCAGGGCTTCAAAGCCTGAACGAAAGTCAGAACAAAGGGGTTTCCATGTGTAGAGATAATGGCCAGAAATTACATGAAAAGAGTCTCTAGTCATGCACATATTAAGTCACAGAATTCTTATAGTATTCCAAATATTTGTGCCATAGTAGCAGTGCCCTAAGACCTCACAATTTTTGCATGTAAAGATTGGTTGGCCTCCTTGCATTAGCATTCGAATGCATGAATCTACTCAGATATTTCTTTGCAGGGTAGTGTTGATTGTTATCGAAGACAGAATTTGTCCACGTAATTGGCTATCATCACCACAAGTGTGTTCGCATGCAGTACTTCGTTTTGAGAGGGATCCGGGTCTCGCCATTGTAGATCCAGAAATACTGGGCGATTTCTATTAAAGCCTAGCAATCTCAAGCCCCTTGCATCAGGTGCTGATTTTTTTTCAAATAGCTCTATGACTGGCGGCTGAACCATATTCCGATTTCCCTAGAAAGTTTACTGGTATTGATGTCCATTACAGGGTCCAAATCTTCAAAACTCTCACACATTTACACGGCAGATTATTTTAAAAAGAAAATGAACCAAAGGAAAATGAATAGAATAGCAAAAACTCGAGCCTTTTTCCTGGCCCAAGGTCCCTGTAAGCTGTTTATCAATCAACAAATCGGTTTCTAAGGTTTCCGTTTCTGGTAGAACGATGCTTTTGTCCTCGCCGGACATCTCTGCCATGAATTTGCATCAGCGTTTCAGGTAAATCAGGGCAATGACCAAGCTGGGGGTGGAAGGCACCGTGGACTTGTTTGTTGACTTCCCAAAGTATTTCTTAACGGAATATGTTGATTTCATAGTTGTCAATACTGTTATGGTTGGTGTTTTATTTTTTTATTGGTATGGAATATTTTAATTTCAAAATGTTTCGATTCGTCGTTTCGGAGTTGTACTGTTTATATATAATTAATTAATTATATATAAAAAAATTAAAAAACAAAAAAAATAAATATAATTTTTATTTTTTTATAAGATCAAAATTGATGCAAACAATTTTATTTTTTATAATATATATTTTATTTTTTATTTTTTATTTTGTTTTTTTATTTTATATATATATATATATATTATCGTAGCCAAAATAGTACAGTCGGTATGTTTCGGCCGGTATTTGACAGAAATATCCAATACGGGCTGAAATTTAAACAAAAATAAAAACTATATTATTTTGTCTCATTTTTTTTACTCGTACGAAACATTTCAGCCAAAACAAAATGGTATTAACAACCATAATTGATATAGATACAAAAATTTTCCAGTCAAATACCTAAGTTTATATCATTCTAAACTATGATGTCAGTTTCATGAGGGCAACACATTGTAGAAAATGATTACTTGCAAAACACTTGAGCACGATACGATACATTTATGATAGTACACTCAAACTTGAACACAGTACATTTCTAATAGTACACTCCCTGCACCATTAAGTATATAAATATCGTATAAGCATACATCCCTTCTAGTGAGCTCCTCACTGAGTCTGACTTTGAGTTTCTGAGTCAGCTTGCAATGCTACTCGATTAATCTCATAGACTTTAAAATGACAATTAATTATCAATCTTTAAGTGGTCTTGAAAGTTGCGAGACTCGAACTTAATCTCCAAAGAGTAGATCTAGAACTGCACCTGCTAGGGTTATCATAGCCGCAAATTACTAGAACTAAAAACACTTCTCATACAATAATCCTAACCATTAAACTGCCTGTAATCCACATGGGTTTTCCTATATAGGAGGCATTATATACTCAATAGTGGTAAAAAAAAAACCTCACGAGAGCAAAAATGGGCTCACTTCCTATGACCTTTTTCTAGGTGACAGTCAAGGCAGGAGCAGCAGACAAGTGCAGGCAAGATTCATGTGTTTGTCTTGATGAGGGAAAAGATTTGCTAGATGATTTGTCAACAGATTGTCTTTCAGAACAATTTGACCATTTCATTTGCATGAAGCTTCTCTTTCTCCATGGTCCCATATGGATTTTCTTCTCTTTCATTGATCTCTTGGCAGCATCACATAGAATGCCAACTATGGCATTGAGGTATTCAGCTTTACCGACGTAGTATTCCGGCAGCCGTGACACAAGATTTCGGTATTCATCGCATGCTTTAGCAATCTCAAACTGGTCTCTGAATTCAAGCTCAATCAGATATGGGATTGGCTTCTTGCGTCCCATTGTGCTCGCAATCAGTTCTACGTACTCATGTTTTCCTGGGAAATCAAGGGCGTGGTCAAATATGCTAGCCTTTATTTGTCTAGGTCATTCTTCTAGAGGTATTTTACGAGGTAGAAGTAAGGAAAAAAAATAAAAAAAATCGATTAAACTGAAAAAATTAAAAAATAACCAAGAAAATCTGAATAAGAAAAAGATTACCGGATTAGATTTTTCTTTAAAAGTTTTGTCCTGTTTGGTTTTCGGTTTTTAAAATAAAAATCCAGTAAATTGAATCAAACTGGTTTAAATTAAATAAAAATATGCTATATTTTTTTATTCTTCCAGTTAAATTCAATTATTTTTGTTTGTTTTCATTTTTGTTAAATGGGAGAAGCGAAAGTATGGCTAAAGTGAAGAAAAAAAACTTTTTTTTATTATTTTGTTAAAAACCTGAACCAAACCGAACCAAAACCGATAGGTTTAAATTGGGTTCATTTCAGTTTATTTTTTTCTTTCAATTTAATTATTTTTATTGATAAAAATCAAACCGAACTGAAAATGAACACTCGAATTACAAACAAGGCAAGGCATTTGCTTAAAACACCTAGTTAACCTCGAACTTAATACATTTATTTAATTAAAAAGGAATATATGAGCAAGAGAAGGATAGAATTATTACCTCCTGGATGCTTTCTGGTGTTTTTCCACTTCGATGTGCAAAGAGATGCTTCAAATCCCTTTTGGGTGAGCAAACACACAACCCTTCGTCTTAAGCAGCTAGTGCAGCCATCAGTCGGGTTCATGCAGCTGCAAAACTCACTCTCTTTTGCTAACCCTATAACTTTGCTAACCTCTTGCCTTAATTTTGAGCCTGTAAAGCTATAGCGATCCAAAACTTCCTGCATGCAATTGTTCCCATTATAATTCCAGCAAAAGCATAATTTATTCTTTATAAGTATTCCAATTTATTTATGAAGTAAATAGGTGTGTAAAAGAACTAAGTTGGCCCTTTAATTTATTATATTTTTTATATTAATTTTAGATTAATTCAGGTCAATTTATTCAACTTATAACACCGGTTTTGATTCATATTATAAATTACTAGCACCTACACCCCCGCCGCCACCTGCGGTGGTCATTTTATCAGTGCTCAAATCAAAATCTTTATAGATATTTGTTTTTTTTAAATCAGTTAAAATTATTGATAGAGAGAGGATGAAGTCCAAAAAAAAAAGGATTAAAAACCAAAATAACCCCAGGCAACAACAAACAACAAAGAGACTAATTATAAATTTAAAAAGATTTATATCATCACAAACATCTCTAGGGAAAAAAAAGTACTTTAAAGAGACTAAGGATTTTTCTATATACATAATTTATTTTTCACTATTAATTATAATTTCACTTTTATTATAAAAAAAAAAAAGAAGCTAATATCTTTGATGAATGGTGTGCTTTAATATTTCTACTTTGTTTTTTTATTGATGAAAAGCAATTTGGTATTTTACACATAAATTATTATTTAAACAGGAAAAACTGATATATTTAATCATGTTCTACTTATTCTAAAATCAATCACTCATATATTCAAAATCATATTGTTATTTGGGAATAGTGTCTTATTGGAAGGATTATAGAACTCTTTTTAGTTAATAATCATTCTATCTTTATATCTTTTCTTTTTATAATTTCTCTAATCAAATGGAATCATCTAATGCATGTTTAGATTATTGATAGAATTTTGCTTGTTTAGATTATTGATAGAATTTTGCATTTTTCAAAATCATCAATACAATATTGAAGTCCACAATAAATTATCTTAGAAACTACAGTGCATCATACAGTAAACACAAACACGTATTTTATTTTTTAATTGACATGGAGTTTAATAACATCATTATTTTTTATGATTTATTATAAATGAATTTTATTATCAAATAGAAAAAAGTATTTAAAAAAAGAATACGAAAACATCCTTTTAATTGAGAAAGGAAATTCTAAAAGTGGATTAAAATATCAATTAAGAAAAGTATAGCCCCATAAAAGCTAGTGTACTTCTCTTCTTTCGTCAATATTTTCAAGTGTCTGTTTGGCCAAGTAGTTAAAGTGTTGTTTGGTTAAATTTTAAACTTTTTAATATTTTAAATAAATTTGTTTTAATATTTTTAGATTATTTTAATGTGCTGATATCAAAAATAATTTTTAAAAAATAAAAAAAATTATTTTAATATATTT
This sequence comes from Salix dunnii, assembly GCA_015731905.1. Taxonomy (NCBI): domain Eukaryota; kingdom Viridiplantae; phylum Streptophyta; class Magnoliopsida; order Malpighiales; family Salicaceae; genus Salix; species Salix dunnii. The sequence goes on along the minus strand of CM027677.1, from coordinate 13,420,246 downwards.
TTAAATAAAAATATTTTAAAAAATAACTACAATCACACTCTCAAGTAACACAAAGGGAGGTTACCACCTTCACGACACCAGCCCTTGCAATTTGACGTGGACACATAACCATCCCACTGCAACCGTACATGTGGGGCCACTACAGCCCATCACTATTCGGGTCGGCGGTGACATGTATATAATATGATGCCAAAATTGGGCACATCACAGCATCCAGCCATATAATATGATGCCAAAATTGGGCACATCACAGCATCCAGCCATACAATATTTCACACGTGTACTTTAGAGTTTTCTGCTTTAGCACCCAAAAAATCTCTCTCGGACAAGAAAATCTAAATCATATTGTGTGGTACAAATTATTTTCTTAATATAAATACATTAAAATTATTAACTTGATATCTTTTTTAATTGAATTTATTTTAGAAATGCACCCGAATATAAATACATTAAAATTATTAACTTGATATCTTTTTTAATTAAATTTATTTTAGAAACGCACCCAAATATAAATACAACAAAACAATATGTTGATTGTTAATGCATGATGAGTGAACTTAATATAAAAAAAAAAATATCTATACTCATAAATGATTGGCTTGTTTCTCAATGCATTTCAAAAATATTTTTGAAAAAAATTAAAAATTTATTTTTATTTTTTACTTTGAATAAAAAAATTAATATTTTTATATCATTTTTATATGCTGATATCAAAAATAATTTTAAAAAATATATATTATTTTGATATATTTATAAACAAAAAAATATTATTAAAATCAATCATAACAACGTTGTCAAACAAGCTCGAGATCATAAAATTTTCTAGGGTAGAAGAAAGAGTGATATTCCTCTTATGCTATAGACAATGATTATATCAAGAAAGGAAACAAGCTTCCAATTCTAGACAAAAGATCTTGTGTTTAGTAGTATACTAATTATATTATAAATTCCCATTAATTTGGTAATATCATTTATATTTCAATTAATCAAATTAGAAATTATTTGATTCCAATTTTATCTCAAATCCATAATATGACATATCAAGGCAACACAAAATGCAAACTTCAGCACTTCACCATACTCTTGGGGAGCTAATAGGTATATCCTCATGAAGAGATTAATTAATTATCATACTTATATCATTATAATTAGAAATTAAGTTCTGATTTTTGACAATTAATCCCTTTTGTTTTTTCTTTTTCAGCTGCAAAATATACTGTAAACATTCATTTTCCTGATGAGTTATAACTAGCATTGTGCTCGATATATCATTAATTTATAATAAAAACCCTTTTTATAATTACTGCAAATTTTGTGTTAAATTATTGTAATAAAAACTAAATACCTGAAGCAAGGCTTCTTGTGATTCCCAGTATAAGGCCCTTTCCATGGGGTCATGCAGGTTGTTGTCGGCCCCACCGTCGTCGTCGTCGTCGTCTTCCTCGAAACTGCGATCAGACTCATCAGCAAGATCTCCATGGAAGAACACTGAAACCTTCTCTTCAAGGCTGTCCATGCGTTCGTGGACAAAACCCTTCTCCTCCTTCTGATTATCGCAGGAGAAATCTTCAAGCAGAGAAAAAGAAAGAGCTAAGAAGAGCTCTTGCATGAATACTGGCTCTCAGGAGGAGCAGTACTTATAGGGTTACCACGTCGGATAGAGTTAATTAGAGTTTTTTATTTTATTTTAATTTGAAAGGATTTTCGGGGATAATTTGATGAAAGGTTGCGAATTTTATTTTGGTTAATGATTTGTTTTTTTAATTGAAATAAAATATTTTTATTTTGGAGTATTTTGATGCTCCATTTAAGGATTATATTGTTTACGTGTGTGTGTATATATATATATATAATTAAATATATTAATTAAAAAAACAGTTCAAATCCAAAAATAAAATTATTTAGAATTTTGTAATTTAATCTAAAAAAAGTTACACTAAAATGATTTTTATAAATATGTATAATATTATGAAAATATCATCATCAATCTTGCAAGGTCATTATATTCTCTGATTGCTATGAAATTTTAACATAATATATATAAATATATCAAAAGACTCATCTTATATGATTTATATTGTAAAATTATATATCATTTTAAAATATACTATTTAGCCAAAACAACACAATCGAAATGATTCCAATATATTTTAGCTGGAATTTAACATAAAAATCCAAAATAATATTATTTTATATTGATTTTTAACTAATATAAAATATTTCCATCGTTTTAGCAAAAAAAAAAAAAAGAGAGAGAGAGAGATTAACATCCCTAATTACGAGTTTTTTTGCTAGACATTCTAGCACCCTCGTTAGAGGATATAATATCAGTAAAATTATAAAAGTAATTAACATTTATTATCCATCGAGATTTATGATCGATAGATTTCAAATGGAAGGTAAAAATAAAAATAATTCCTTCCCTTTTTCCATAAAATAATATATGATTTCAAAATCAAGTTGATTCACTCCTTTAATCTTTATCTTAAATGTTTCTTTAATTTTAATATTTTGTCTATTCATATGTAAATTATTTAGTGATTTAATTATATTATCATAGTCTTATTTCTATGAAGATGCAGTCATTATTATAATTATAATTTTGTTTATTTATATTGTGTTTAAGTAGTGAAAGTAATAGATTCAAGCCCATAAAAATGCTTAAATCAAATTTTGTTTATTTTTTGTACTTTTTTCATATTTAATTTGTTTTACTAAAATCAATCTTAGAAGTTTTTTTTATCGTAAAACTAAAACAAAAACATAATAAAAATATAAATATTTTGAATTTAAATTATTAATGAGAAATATTTTCTTATAATTATTCTTAAGATATGAAATCTACATCATAATAAATTAATTAGTTATTAACAATTCAAACCAGAAATAAATGCACAAATACAATTACATTAATGGAAATTTATAACTTGTAAGTAAATTAATTAATCACATTTTTTTCATGCTTGTAGCCATATTTTTATTTCTATATTAATATATTAAAATGATCTAAAATATTAAAAAAATAATTTATCCTTCTATTTTGTTTTTATATATAATTTCATTATTTATGTTACATTGTTTTCACGTGTGCTACTTGGAATCTCACAAGTAGGATATAAAGTAGGAATCTCACAAGCTCTTTGTAATCATGGCAGAAGAGATTATAATTAATTATTATTATTATTATTATTATTATTATTATTTATTTAATTGTCAACGGATTCATGATGCCCGTGGATAAGGAAGAGATGAATGATTGCCACAGACACTAGTGACTGTGGGGCCACAGACTTTAGTGATTGTGGGGCTACGGTGGTATATATTTCAAGGTGGAATATCCATAAAGTTTTTCTTTTTGATTCATGATATTTTTTTAATTAAAATAAAATATTTTAATTTTAATTTTTTTTTTGATATATTATTTCAAGATTATATTATTTATATATAATTAATTAATTAATTATATATATATATATAAAAATTTAAATATTAATTTAACAAACATAATTCAAATTTAGATAAATTAATTTTAAATTATATAATACAAACATAAAGTCAAACAAACATGATTTCAAAATTAGAAACATCTCTAAAATTCAAAAATATTATGAAAGTAAAAAATTTTTAAATAAAATAAATATAAATCAAATATCTTCTATAACATTATTATAAAAATAAAGATTTTGAACTTATGGTGATATGTAAGGAAAATCATTAAACAAATATTCTAATAGTTGGTCATTTCCACAAAGCTCTTTTTTTTTCATTAAAATATGTCTCTTTATCTTCTAAATTTAAAGTAGACAAAGATGCTTCAATAGTCTCCCAACTTATATCATCTCCATCAAGAAGATTAGGTTCTTCACAAATTCATTCATTTAATAGGTTAATGTTATAAAGACTAATGAGATCCAAAACATCTTTTGTTTTGCTCGAATTCCTACAAAGAATAAACATGAAAAAAAATTAAAAATTAATATCAACGTAATAGAAAATAATTATTAATTTCAATATTATTATTAATATAACAATATTGATATTTTATCTCTGTTGAATCCTTATATTATAATGAACAAATATTAAATTATTTAATCTCTTGTGTTCAAGCCTATTTTATTTTTTAGAATGGATGAATTCAAATACACTTAATTTCTTTTACACCCAGTTGCACTACAACATTGATTAAAAACTCGAATTGCAAACTTTCGAAGTTTTTAAAGCATCATTGCCGAATTACTCCCACTATGCACCTAAATAAGAAAAAAAAAATCAATAAATCAAATATTAATATATTATAGATCCTAAAAAACATTATATTTTAAAAAACTAGAAGTTATTACCTGAATTTAACCTTTCTCTTTGACAAATAGCTAGGGGCATGTCAAAATCACATGTTGATTTCTTATACTCTTCAAGTTGGCCACAAATTACATCTTGAATGTAATTATTAGGAACCAATCTAGTAATTGCGTTAAACAAATCTTGAGTAACCTTTTTTTGTTTTGAAAAAGAAGACCTAAAATATATTACATGATTAAGAAAATAACTTGTTGCATATAGTGGACTATGAAGTTGTTTATCCCATCTAACATCAATTATCTAAATATATGGTCCATATTGAGATACTATATTTTTCAACCTTGTTGTCATAACTCAATTCTGAGTTATTACCCTAAATAAACAAAAGGGGTTGGTGTTGAAAAAAAATCAAGATGGAAATTTTAGATGTTTTCGAGAGCCTAGTCATATCTTTTTTATGCTAAAAAATAAAGGAAAATGCATATTCAAGATTAAAATAATTTATTATTGGATAAATCCGTGTAAACATTAAGTCCAAAAGTATAATTATATTTTTATGGGCCAATTTGATTTAATCATCTATCAATTTAAAATGTAATTATGTTTAGGAATTAATTTAGAATCTAATTAAATGATTGAATTAAACACAAGGACTTAATTATACTTTAAATGAGTCAAATTAATTTTATTAAGGGCTTTACTAGTGAGAAATTAAGTTTGCAAGCCTCATTTAGTTAGATTGAGAAGATCAAAATTTTCAGAGATAAATTTTTTTAAGTGAAATCGGAAGCCAAAATTGAATAAGAAAACATTGTTCTTCCCGGTTTTCCCTGTTGAAAAACTTCTTTTTATCGCAACCCATTTTTTGCCTATCTATTTTATATTTTTGAAAAAACAATTGTCCAGACCTTGCTGAAAGCCATGCTGCGCCCATACTGGCAACCATGCCTTCAATCCACTCCCTCTCCTGCAACACACAAGACATCAATACTAGACATCAACCCCATAATTGCGCATTACCTCCTTCACCTATAAAAAGCGAGGGGAAACACAATGAAGGGGGAGACCATTGTTAATGCTAAAAAAACACAAAGAAATTTATAGTCACAAGAGCATGATGAAATAATACACAGGGGGGAGGGAAAACCAAAAAAGAAGCGAACATTTTCACGAAGAAGACAAAGAAATACAATGTGAGAGTTGCAAAAAACGCGCGCACACACATGCTTAACAACCACCCATCATCTTCTTTGGCGCCGACAAAACCATTGTTGGCAATGTGTGTTTGTAGTGTTCTCTCTCTCTCTCTCTCCCCTATAATCATGCCGACAGCCCTGATATATATAAGATAATAAAATCAATAACATAGTTTAATATAAAAAAGCCAAAACCAAAAGACTCAAATCATTGATTTTACCAAGTTTAATTAGCATAATTTCAATAACATGAATATAAAAAATATGACAACAATACAAAAATTGCACAAAAAAAAAAAGATAACTTTTTTTGCCTCAAGTTTATGAAAGTTAGTGTAGCGCTTTGAATTTTAAAAGGAAAAATCAGTAATGCCTAGAATTAGGTTTAAATTAATTAAGGGTATTGTAGTAATTGTATAAAGTTATAAATATAAATAGGAAGGAAAAAAAAAGGAAAAGGGAAAGGCAAATTTGAAAAATTTGAGAGAGAAAGAAAGAAAGAAAGAAGAAGAAGAGAACAAAGGAAAGGAGAAAGGAAAGAGGAGAAGTACGTTATTAAGGTGATGTGTATGCGTTATTATGTAAAAATATTGTTATTAGTTAAGATTTTTGCTTGTATTGATGATTAGGATTTGAAGATTTTATTTGGGTTAGATTGATGAATTGATTGAGATGTTAAAGATTGAATGTGTTGGGTAATGATTTAATTGATTTAATTGTAGATGATTTTGAAGTTAATTGATGTGTTTTATGTAAGAAATGGTGAAAACCCCTTGCTGGAATTCTAGGCTAGAGGTTAAAGATGATGAAATTACAGTATAGTCCCTCATTGTGAAATTACAGTTTAGTCCTTGAACTTAGGAAAAATTACATTTTGGTCCCTAGAGTAAAATTCGATATTCTAGAAAAAATCGAGGATAAATTATGGTCAAAATTTCAGTATAGTTATGAATTTATAAGGAGTTTAATTGAGTCATTAATTTGATAGAATTACAATTTGATCCTAAAAATATAAGGAAATTACAACATGACCCCTAGATGAAATATTAGTTTTTCAGACTGAATTAGTGGATAATTGAAGCTTATTTGATGAATTATTATTAATTTTATGAATTGTGTATTTTGAATTAGATTTTGGAAGAAACCACTGTTTTTAAATTTTACGAAAAATAAATAATTTTATTCAAAACATAGGATTATGAATTAAACTCTTAGATATGTTTATTAAAGAGATTTTACTTCTTTCGAATCATTTTTTAATATGTCTTCTTTTATATATTCAAATAATCTCAATATTCTACCCGCGAGATGTTAGTAGGTTCCATTAGTATTCTACTTTTGAATTCCGATCGCTTTTGAGATAGGTGAGTGGATAACACTTAATATGCATAAGAAATATTATAAATATTTGAATTGATAGTATGGATTGGATTATATTTCTTGATAATATATACATTGATTACTATTCTTGTTACGATAAAGGATAACTAATTGTTGAATACACATCTCTGATATGAGCCAATATCTGTTTGTGAATTGATAACTCTTCATTTGATTGATACCATGAGTTAAGCCTTGAGATATGAATATATGATATATACCTATGTTATGTCAATCAGAATACCCATGCTAACAAGGTAGTGTTAGTCTTTATGCACATCGTATCTGAAATCCTAGTTGGTTGGAGAGTCACTAACCTGTGTGGACTGATCATCCCACAGTACGGAGTCTCATGCTCATTGCATTTTAATTTTCTGACGAGCTTTACCTTATACATTCTTGTTATAACCATTTGAGAAACCTTCTTGTAAGAACTTCAAGATGTATTTGTAATATATTTTTCATTGTTGTATTATCTCGTATGTGGATATTGAATGTTATTTACTCACCGAGTTGTTGAACTCACCCCCTCATTATTTATTATTTTCAGGCTCGTAGTTTGTTAGCAGATCATTTTTGTTGCACTTTTAGAACCTGTTATTTTGGTTGTAATCGACACTTTTGTTCTTATGTCTAGTTAGTGCTCCATAGCTATAACAAGATGTAATCAACTCTTGTATTAATAAAATCAAATTATAATATAAAGTTAATTTTATTATTTATGTTGCGTTGAACGCTGAAATTGAATGATAAGTTTGTATGTAAGTTTACGTTTGCATAGGTGTTGAATCTTGGAGGGGGACCATGCCTATGTGTCGGTCATGGATCCGGAAATCAGGTCATGACAATTAGTGTGCCAAATTTACAACTTGACCATGATACTAAAGTAATCTCATTAAAAACAAATTAAATAAATCAATAAAACTTAATTATCAAACAACCCATTGTCAAAGAAAAAAACTAAAAAAAAAAAAGGGAATTCAAATTAAAAAACAATAAAAAATATATGAGCCAACCTGGTGACCAAGTGACCATGGGCATAGGATGACAGTAACCACAAAGAAAAGAAATAAAAAAAACATGAAGAGTAATTTCTAATAAAAAAAACATATTGAATGATGAGATCAAAAATTTCTTTTCAATAAAGAACCTAAGAAAAATATAAGTCAATGCTATTAATATTAAAAAAAAAAAGTGATCCTAGTCACAAGTTGTACACTAACCCTATAAAAATCAAATCTTAAAAAAATAATGAAGTAATATTCACAATTACAAAATAATAAGAGATGATATTGAGGAAAAAACAATAAAAAAATTTAAAACAAAAGAAATAGTAATATAAAATAATGAGAAATTCACAAAGATAATTGTCCTTTTCTATAAATGTTGGTTTCATGGATGATGATCTCTTTATATTACAAATATTCTAATCAAATAAGAAAAAGGGGGCTAAAATTTATAATAACCCAAATATGACCATTGTTTATTTTCAAAAATAATAAAAGCCAAATAAAAAAATATTTTCAATTTTAATCATTATTCACTTGTGTTTCGTTTTTGTATTAGGTCCCTAATCCAAGGGATTGACGCTGAATTTTATTTTTATCTATTTTTTATTTTAGATATCAATGTATACTCAGCACTCTCTTTCAATATAATTTTAAAAACATGACAATAAATTTTATCATGATATCATTAAGATTAAATTTAAATTTATTTTACATGTTTTATATTTTTGTTATTTATGTAGGCTTAATAACATCCAATTCAAAATAAAAATGAGTTCAAAATTATGTTAACTAGCTTTCATCAAGACTTTTCCAAATTAATGATGCTCTTACTAAGACTTGTTTTTTAATAGATATATTGATAATTTAATATGAATCTAATAAATACCAATGCAATTAAACCTAAATAGGGTTTAGAAAAAGCCTGTTAGGTTTATAATTGGGAGAATATTTCTTTGTTTACAGAAAACTTACTATCACCTTTTATTCATAGAACTAGGATCTATTTATATGATCCTGCACCTCATACATTCAAAACTAAATGATGCTTAACAAACAACTAATTGTAATCAATTGTCTGTAACAGACTAACATCAATAACAACTTCCCTAACAAGCTCAAACAATAACAGCTACCCTAACAAACCCTCCCTTAAAATGAATTAGTTCTTGTATTCAGTTTATTCAACTTGTTGTAACCCAATTTTGGGTCATTCCCTAAAACTACCCGAAAATAACAAAAAAATAAAATAAAGGTGTCTGATGTGAGCAGGAAAATCGAGGTGAAATTTTGGATGTTTTCGAGAGCTTGATCTTATCCCTTTTGTACCCGAAAATAAAAAAATATCACAGATTAAAGGTCGAAATAATTTATTATCAGATAAATCTACGTAAAAACTAAGTCAAAAAATATAATTATATTTTTACGGGTCAATTTGATCTAATTGTTGGTTAAAATTATAATTATATTTGGAGAATTAATTTAGGGTCCAGTTGAAGGATTTAACTATACTTTAAATTGATCAAATGAATTTTACTAAGGGCTTCGTTAAAAAGAAATTAAGTTCTTAAATTTTATTTGGGTTCAATTGATGAAATTGAAATTTTCGGAGATCAATTTGATTTATCTTTTCTTACAAGTCAATTATACGAAATTGGGGCCCAAATTGAATAAATTGAGAGTTTGATGGTCGATTGAGGATTAAATTGCGAAAATCAAGGACCAAAATAAAAAAATCGCGCAAAGCTAAGGTTGAAATTGAATTTTTAAGGGGATATAATTGCACAAACTCACAGGATTAAATCCAATTGGGTGCAATTAAAGAAATTATAAAGGACCAAATCATATTTTTTTTACCTTCTTAAAAATTTTGAAATCTGCATTTAAAAGAAATTATACTATTCTGGCATGCATGGCGTTTAAAATTTTCAGGCGCGAGATCACAGCAAAACAGATCAAATTTCCTTCCTAATCAATCGCGATCTTCTTCTTGATTTATCTCCAGCAGTATCGTCTCCTAATTCTCCTCCCTGATTCTCCTCTGGTCATACTTTCCTCAAATGCATTTCACTGCAGTCTTCTCTACTATAAATAACAGGGCACACGGTGAAGGGAAAAAAAAAACAAAGGAGGGATTTACATGAGAAACACAGTGTAAAGGACATAGAAAAAATAGAGAGAATGACAGAGCCATTGACATAAAAATTTTGAGTTGATTCTTCCTACTCTCCCCAGCATTTTCCCTTCGTTTCGACTGTCTTCTCTCTCTAAAGAAAATAGAGGAACTTCTATCCACCCCTCTCTCTCAGTGCAGCACTTCTAGCCCTGACTCCGGCCACCTTGTGCCACCACTTCATCACCTTTCGTCTCCTACATCAACCCCAGTAGTTCAACCACCTTCTCCAGTGAAGAAAACAGAGTAGCCCTGACGATAGCCATACAGACCCGTCACTTCTGACGCCCATTCCGGCCACCATAGGCCACCATCTCCGACGCCACCATGACCAAAAGAATCACCTCGGAGTCCTCTACCCAAAGATGTTAACAGGTAAGCCTTTCATTACACTCGAAAAATTACATATCTACTATTTATCTTCTTCAAGTTTACGTAGAAACCCGGTTACTGTTTGTGAATAGTAACCGGGTCGGGTCGGGCACATAGGCCGACCCGGAAAAGAAATGGGACGGGCTTCAAGCCTATACGCCCAGCCCAGCCCCAAGGAAGCGGGCTTGTAGCCCAGCCGCCCAGAAGGCATGCTGGAGGCCCAACCCAGCACCAGGCGGGTTGGCAGCCCATACCCCAAACTGGTGGGCTGGCAATCCAGCCCACCAGTAAATAAAAATAAAAAAAATAAAATAAAAAAATATTTAAAAATATATTTTTTGGAAAATATCTAGAAAAAAATGTAGTTTTTTTGCACACGGGCAATACACTAGTATGTTTTAAAAAAAAGAAAATGTTTTTTCTTTCACAAAATATATATATTATCTTGGGTTTTGAAGAGAAAACTGTGTTTTAGCATTGATTTCACAAAGAAAAAAAATCATTTCTTGCATTTTTGAATTTTACAACATGTTTGTAAAATCCAAAGGGTATTGGCCAATATTCAAAAAAAATATAAAAACTTTTTTTGGTGATTCGTATTATTCACTGTCGGTATTTGGATAAATAAATCCTAAGGGGTTAATATCCAAAATATTCGACGGGAATGATATGCTATTATTCACTGTTGATATTTGGATAAATAAATCCTAAGGGGTTAATATCCAAAATATTCGGCGGGAATGATATGCTATTATTCACGGTCGGTATTTGGATAAATAAATCCTAAGGGGTTAATATCCAAAATATTCGGCGGGAATGATATCCCATTCATAATATCTAAAATATTCGGCGAGAATGATATGCTATTATTCACTGTTGGTATTTGGATAAATAAATTCTAAGGGGTTAATATCCAAAATATTAGGCGGAATAATATCCCATTCATCATTTAACCAACATATTCTTTGAAATCATAACAAATCATAACCAAACAAAACACCAAGCAACTTACCTTAGGTAGGGCGTACTAGGGGTGCTAAAACCTTCCCTTTATGCAACCAGTCCCTTACCATAGAATCTCTGAAAGACTAGTTTAGGTTTCCTAGTAACCATAATACTAGGTGGCGACTCCCTTTTTTTTCAAAAAAATAAAAAATTTGACCCCCGACATATGAATTTCCCCCGCACACGGGGAAGAGTCGTCACGACGCCGCGCTCTAACCATTTTTTTTTTGGGGTGCGATAGGATGGCGACTCTGCTGGAGATTTTGGACTAGGCTTGATAATGTTGTTTGTTTTTGATATGTTATTATATTGCTATAGATGGTTTACATTTTTAGAAGCTTTAGCATGCATCTTTACATCCTGTCATCATAATATGCCTTGTCATGCATCACTTTTATTATTTTGAGAGCACACACTAAGCTTTAAGTTAAATGGGGGACTAGCAGCTTACCTATGACTTGAGTCAAGGTTGAAGTTTGTGTAAACCCCAACTCTTTGCTGAGTGTTTAGACTGGTAGTGATTGGTATATGAGCCATCTCGCTATCTGCTAAACCCCCATATCGCCTTTACGAGGGTGATTACTAGGACAGCAAGAGACCCTCTTTAGAGACCAAGTAGTAAACTTACCCTATGTCTCACGTAAAGGAACTAGAAACCTATCGTTAGATTGTATGCTCCATAATATCTTCTGCAAAAAGGTCTAAATAGCATTTTGACTAACAGGCCTTGTGAACAAAATGGCCACCACTACTAAACTTTCCATCATGGAATATGGGAGAAGTTCTGAATTGTCACAATTGACTGAAGGAGACTGCCTTAAAGGTGATGCTACGAGGTTATCACCAATCAAGAATCTAGATTGCATTATAAATAAGGTGAACAGGTTAACGAATCATTTTCAAGATGTGGATAAGGACATATTTTTTAGAAAATACGGACGCCTTATGGAGATTGCGAAGGTAGACGTTTTAAGCCCAACGGTGCGAGCTCTGGTTCATTTTTGGGATCCTGACTACCGTTGTTTTTCTTTTGGGAACATAGACCTATGTCCTACTATGGAGGAATACGGGATGTTGACTGAGTTCCCGAATAATCTATATAGAATTTATTTCCCTTTGAGATATGACAGAATCATTCCTGAACTGTTGAAGCTGTTTAGGATCCCCAACTTGTAAAGGTTTTTAGAAAAGAAGGCTGCTGGTCTGAAATGGAAGACGCTAGAGTTTGAACTAGAATAGAGGTCCGGATCAGAGAAAGAGAGATTGATTGCCTTAGGCATATTTGGCCTTGTGTTGTTCCCAAGTCGGACAGGTGTAATAAGCTTGGAAGCTATTGCTGCTTATGTGGAATATGAGAATACACAAATCAACCTAGTGGCCTCTATTTTGGCTGAAACCATCATAACACTTAACCATTGTGGAAGAGCCGGGAAATGAGCAATGAGATGTTGCACGCAGTTGCTATATATTTGGATGGTTAGCCATATTGAAACAAAAAAGCCTGTTTTTAATAATTTTTTTTGGTTCAACAAAAAACCATTGAGGATAGTGGAGGAAGAAGAATGGGGAGATCTAGACAACCAAGGTTGGATAGAAAAGCTAAAAGTTTTACCCAGTAGCGTTTTCAAATGGAGAGATCCTTGGGTCAAAACAGTGGATGTCCTAATGAGTTGCGGGCAAAGATGCTGGGTTCCATTGGTAGGGATTACCGGCTACGTGAGTTATGCTCCCGCCCTTGTGGTAAGGCAGCATGGAGGCATGCAATTTGTTCCGAGGACCATGGGAATTGCTCAGTTTTTTAGTTGGTTTAAGGATCCCGTTTCACGAGAGGTCTTGCAGATCATCAGATAAGATTGGAAGCATCTTGTCTTGGTGGAAATAAAAGGTAGGGGAGATCCAAGTGCAAGTGAAGGGTATGCAAGATGGAGAGACTTAGCTACTTCAACCGTGATTAATAAAGAAGTCAAGCCCTCTCAAATTGAAGAAAAACCTATTAAGAGAAAAAGGGTTGGCAATGAAGAGGAATTGAGAAGACAGATAGAAAAACTTCAGATAGAATTAAGCAAAAGCAGAAAAGACAAGGCAACATTGGAAGAAATGGTGTCGGAGGGCGATAAGAGGAGAGCATTTTTAGATGAGAAAATACAGTCTAAAGATGTGAGAATAACCAAGTTCGAGTTAAAGTTGGGTGAGGAAAAGAATGTTAGGTTGGGAATGGAGAAAGAATTAATGGAGATGAGTTTGAAGTGGATGCAAAGTTGCTCCGAGTTTGGCGCATTGAAGACTAAACATAATGAATGCCAAGAGAGCATAAAATATTACCAAGAGAAATTTGCAGAAGTTCAGTGTGAGCTGATGGATAGAATTGAAAAGTATGAAGATTTGTATAAGAAGTATGTGATGTTAGAAACTCGTTCGACGGGGTCCGAGAAAGATGAAGCCATTGAAGCAGAGTTAGCAGTTAAGGGAGAGGAGATAAAGACTCTAAGAACAAAGCTCGATAAAGAGAGAGAAAAGGTGAAGCATCTGGATGAGAAACTAGCAGTAATGGAAAAACACAAGGATCAAATCGATACCAACAATACTTCATTAAACAGAACCAATATGTTGCTTATAGAGAAGATGACCAAGATGGATGAACAAATGGATAAAGCTGCAGGGCATGCTCGGGTCATTAGAATCAATGCACAAAATGTTGGAAGAGATATCATCTGCTACCGCCGAAGTCTAACTGAGACCGAGACCTTTTTGGAGAAAATCGAGAATTGCAGTTTTGCCTTCCTACCTTTGGCCGAAGAGAAGTAGATTTTTTTTCTTTCTCCATGTTTTCAAAAATATAGTAACTTATCAAGCATTAATGAAAATTGCGTTGACCCATCTTTTTTACAAAATCTGCCTCTTGGTGAATATGACTCAAGCATCGACTCGAAAGGCAGTACTCATAGCAAAGCAATGTGACCAGAAATCCTATGTTCATGAGTTGGTGGTTATCAATTGTTCACAAGGGAAATGCATACATACTCATTATATAAAAGCATTTTTATCATAATCACACATTATATTATGCACTTTTTCATGCATTTGTGCACACATCATCCACCGAGAAACATTTGGGACCCACGACACCTGGAAGAAAGGATGAAGAACTGCCGCAATTAACCATCTATGATCTGGAGAAAGTTACTGCCCGTACATGTATTTGGAAGCTAGCCGAGGGAGAGAAGTTCCAGAATTGAGAGATCTAGGATGCTCCATTGGTTTTCAAAATAAACCCTGAAAACAGAACTTCCACAACAACACCTGCACTTTACACTGAGAATTAATGATCGAATTTTAAAGAATATATAATAGTTGTAGAAGAGGAAGATAGGGATGAAAACAACATTTAAGGAATTCACAAAATTAATAGAACAACATGGACAGGTGTGCAAACCCGCTAAGGAGGAACTTTAAACCATAAATGTGGGTAATGAAGAAAGCTAGAGAAAGCTCAGATAAGAACTCTGATCACATAGAAAGAAAAGACTCGACTACACTACTTAAAGATTACATAGATGTTTTTTCTCGGTGTCATGAGGATATGCATGGATTGGGTGCCATAGTATACAGGGTACCGCTAAAAAAGGATGCAAGCCGATTAAGCAAAAGGATATAATCAAATAAAAATGGCACAAGAAGATGAGGAGAAGACAACCTTTGTAACACCATGAGGAACCTTTTGTTACAAAGTCATGCCATTTGGGTTAAGGCCACTTACCAAGGGGAATGATATGCTATTATTCACTGTCGGTATTTGGATAAATAAATCCTAAGGGGTTAATATCCAAAATATCCGGCGGGAATGATATGCTATTATTCACTGTTGATATTTGGATAAATAAATCCTAAGGGGTTAATATCCAAAATATTCAGCGGAATAATATCCCATTCATCATTTAACCAACATATTCTTTGAAATCATAACAAATTATAACCAAACAAAGGACCAAACAGCTTACCTTAGGTAGGGCGTACTAGGGGTGCTAAAACCTTCCCTTTACGCAACCAGTCCCTTACCCTAAAATCTCTGAAAGACTAGTTTAGGTTTCCTAGTAACCATAATACTAGGTGGCGACTCCCATTTTTTTCAAAAAAATAAAAAATTTGACCCCCGACATATGAATTTCCCTCGCACATCCCTTAAACTGAATTACTTCTTGTATTCAGTTTATTCAACTCATATCACACACACACCAAGTCTTTCTCTAAGTCTCACGAATGCATCAAGCTTCAAGGGTTTTGTCATAATGTCAGCAAGTTGTTCCTGTGAGCAGCAGTACTTGAGTTCCACCACTCCATCTTTTGACAAATCTTGTAAAAAATAATATCTGACAGCTATATGTTTACTTCGTCCATGCATAACTGGATTCTTCAAAAGTTTGATTGTTGAACAATTGTCACAATAAATCTCACATCCTTCTTGATTCCAGCTGAGATGACTAAGAATCCCTTGCACCCAGATAGCCTGACACGCACATATTGCAGCTGAGATAAACTCAGCTTCTGTAGTTGACAATGTAATCACAACTTGTTTCTTTGAACACCAGGACACAACTCCAGAGCTCATTATAAACACTTATCCAGAAGTACTCCTTCTGTCATCCAAGTCACTTGCATAGTCACTGTCAGAATAGGCCACCACTCTATCAGCTGCTCCTCTTTTCTTGTAGCAAATTCCCAAATTTATGTTACCTTTGAGATATCTTAAGATTCACTTAACAGCCACCATATGCAACTCAGTTGGTTTCTCCATATATCTACTCATTAGACTCATTACATACATCAAGTCAGGCTTTGAGACTGTTAAGTACATTAAGCTTCCAATCATCTGCTTATATTGAGTAGAATCAACTCTTGCTCCCTCTTCATCCTTGGTTAGTTTAAACCCTGGTACCATGGGAGTTTTTGTAGCATTGTTATTTTCCATTCCAAACTTCTGCAGTATTTCTAGAGCATATTTCTTTTGATGAATGTAAATACCTTCATCATTTTGAATCACCTTCACTCCCAAGAAAAACTTCATCCTTCCTAAGTCTGTCATATCAAATTCATTTTTCATTCATCAAACATTACTTTGTCATTGTCTGTGAAGATCAAATCATCCACATAAATGCTCACAATCAACAATCTTCCTCCTTTCTCAGTTTTAGTGAACAAAGTATGTTCACTTGGGCATTTCATAAACCCCTCCTTGTTGAAATAAGCTTCAATTTTGCTATACCATGCCCATGTGGCTTATTTCAAACCATATAAAACCTTTTTTAGCTTCAGTACCTTTTCTTCTTCTCCTTTCTACACATAGCCCTTAGGTTGTTCTATGTGGACATCTTCTTCTAATTCACCATGTAAAAACACACTTTTTACATCCAATTGATGAACATACCAACAATGTTGGGCTGCTAGAGCCAAGATCATTCAAATTGTGTCCCATCTTGCCACAGGAGCAAATATCTCTTTATAATCAATTCCATGTTGTTGAGCATATCCCAAGGCAACTAATCTGGCCTTGTACTTATCCACCTCTCTTTTTTCATTAAACTTGGTTTTATATATCCATTTTACACCAATTGCTCTCGCTCCTTTAGACAGACTAGTTAGATCCCATGTGTTGTTTCTATTAATGGCTTGAATTTCACAATCCATGGTTTGTTTCCATTTTGAGCCTTTTACTGCATCCTCATAGGTGTTTGGATCCCTAGTTTCAGAATATAAAACCAAGTTTTGCACTTCATCATCTTCGGACAGTCCTTCCCCTGTTACATGGTCATTCATCCATGTAGGTTTTCTGTATACTCTCCCCTGTATTATGCCTGTGGTGGTTTTTGCTATATCACCAAATAAACTCCCTTGATTTCTGCCAGAAACTATTGCACTCTCAGCTGATATTGAACTCTCTTGAATTCTGTCTGAAGCTGCTGCATTCTCAGCACTCTCAGCTGATACTACTGCATTCTCTGCTATATCAGATGGAATCTCATGATTTTCTGATGCATTCACTTCAATTGATTCCTCTCTGGGCATATCTGCTATTTCTCCCACAGTTTCTCCTTCAGGTTCTTCATCACTGTCTCCCTAGTTCAAATCATTCTCATTTACATCTGATTCTTCTTTGTGCCAATTCCAACTTTCATTTTCTACAAAAACTACATCTCGACTTACAATCACTTTCTTGGTGGCTGGATTATACATCTTATATGCTTTTGATTCATTACTAATTCCCAAATGCACACATTTTACACTCTTCTCATCAAGCTTCTTCCTTTTCTAATTAGGGATATGTACATATCTAACACAACCGAACACTTTAAAGTGTTCAACAGAGGGTGTGTGATTGCTCCAGGCTTCTTCGGAGGTCTTGTCTTTTACAGCAATAGTAGGACTTCGATTTATCAAATGTACTGTTCAATTAACAGCTTCCGGCCAAAACTCCTAAGGAATTTCTTTCTCAATCATCATACTTCTAGCCAAGTTCATAATGGTCCTATTTTTCCTCTCAGCAACCCCATTTTACCGAGGGGTATATGCAGTAGTGAGCTGCCTTTTATCCCATTTGAGTTACAGAACTCATTGAAGTCCTCAGAATTAAATTCCCCACCTCTATCTGTCCTTAGGCAACAAATATTCCTCCCAATCTTCTTTTCTACTAGTACTTTGAAACACTTGAATGTTGCCAAGGCTTCAGACTTTTCAATCAAAAAATACACCCAAGTTTTTCTTATAACATCATCTATAAATGTAATCAAATACCTTCTACCATTATTTGATTCAGGAGCTACTGGACCACAAATATCAGCATGTATTAATTGCAATTTATCTAAGGCTCTTCACTGCCCTCACACAAGTTTGTTGGACTCTTCAAAATGGGCAGACCCCTCACCATTTTCTTATAATGTAAAGTCCTAAGACCCTTGTAGCTTAGATGACCCATTTGGCAATGCAACAAATATGTTTCATCTTCAGTAGTGTTTTGAAAACATGCATGTTCTTCAGTGTTAACAGAGGCCAGCAGCACAAACATTCTATTTGCAGATATATGGCTTTTCATAATAAGACCTCTAGATGGATGAAAGAGTTTACACACATTATTTTGTATCAGTATGGACAATCCCCTCTCCTGCAACTGTCCAACACTTAGCAGATTGTTCTTCAATTCAGGTATGTAATATACTTGTGTAATAACTTGTATTATACCCTCTACTTCCATCTTAACACTCCCCTTGCCCATGACTATCATTATGGAATTATTGCCTAACTTTACAAACTGTCTAAACCTTTCATCAAGATTGATAAACCACATTTTATTCCCTGTCATGTGGTTGCTATAGCCAGAGTCTAAAAACCATACCTCATTTCGTTTTGAATGATGCAGATCAACATGCGCCATAAGCAACGTTTCTTCTTCTCCCTCCAATTATGCATAGTTAGCTCCTTTCATCCAATCAGGGCATTCATACTGGAAATGCCCTAATTTGTGGCATTTATAACACTCAGTTGTTTCTTTGTTGAGCTGTTGTCCCCTTCCCCTTCCTCTGCCTCTAAATCCTCATCGAAAACCCCTAAATGAACTTCTCCCTCTTCCCTCATTGTCGTCTCATCATAGACAATTTTCAAAACTTGATCTTCTTCCTTGTGCTCCTGCATCCTCTGCTCATGCACTAGTAAGCTACCATGAAGTTCGTCAATGCTTAGGGTGTCCAGATCATTGGATTCCTCTATAGAGCACACAATGTAGTTAAATTTAGAAGTCAAAGACCTCAAAACTTTTCCAACTATTGTGCTTTGCTCTATCTTTTCACAGTGAACTTTCATCTTATTCACTACTGTCAGAGTTCTTGACAAAAATCTATCAATCCTCTCTCCTTCTTTCATACTCAATGTTTCAAATTCTTTCCTCAGTGCCTGCAATTGTGCCCTTCGAACCTTAGTTGATCCTTTGTATTTTTGCTTCATAGAATCCCAAATTGCCTTAGCTGTTCCCTTGTCAAGAATAGTTTCCAAGATTTCTCTATCAATGCCTTGGAATAAGAAATTCTTGATTCTCAAATCCTTCAGCACAACTTCTTCCACAATTTTCTTTTGCCCTTCACTGGCAGTAGAACCTCTCTCTAGAATTCCTTCCTCAACTAAACTCCACATTTCCTTACTTTTTAGGAAATTTTCCATCATCATGGACCAATGATCGTAGTACCCATCGAATTTGGGAATGGATGTTTGTACAAACTGCTCCTTGTGAGACATTTTCACAGTAATCTAATCTCTCACTCTGTATCTCTTGTGGATAGTAGCCTCTCGGTGTTTCTCTCACCCACTCTGTGTTTCACTCACTCTATTTCTCTCTCACACTCTCTATGGCTTCCTTTCTTCTCTAATCAGGCTCCTTTCGGAGGCTTTGGTACCAATTGTTAGGTTTATAATTGGGAGAAGATTTCTTTGTTTACAGAAAACTTACTATCACCTTTTATTCATAGAACTAGGATCTATTTATATGATCCTACACCTCATACATTCACAGCTAATTGATGCTTAACAAACAACTAACTGTAATCAACTGACTGTAACAGACTAACAACAATAACAGCTTCCCTAACAAACTCAAACAATAACAGCTACCCTAACAAAACCCACAATTTTTTTATTCAATTCATCAAAATTGTTTCACAAACTAAAAAAAACCCTATGAATAGCATAATCCTAAAACATCACGCTCTTAGGCTTAACCAATTAATTAATATTGTTAAACATAAATAATCTAAATAAATAAAACAAAACAAAACAATAAAATATAACCAAATGAGCTAAATTTCTCAACCAGACAGGATCATCTTTCATGAATTTTGTGCCCCGATTAGATCAAATCTTGCTCCTGTATCACAGACAAAAACAATTATATCCTGAAAGAATCATATTATACTCATAATTGGTGATTAATTTCCAGGGGATGCATGCCAATGGAACAAAACATTAAAAATATGCAACCTGAATTTGTATTTCACAAAATTTTGATGCAGTGCTTGAACCGTGACATTAGCAGTGATGTGTTGTACATTTGCAGCAAATCAGAAAAATAAAGACTCCATTTGTTGATTTTTTTTTATGCAAGGAAACCTGTCTTGGAAAGTGTATTTTGTGAGCTCAGGTAAGTGAATAAAACCCCGGTTATCCAATACTCTTATAAGAGGTGTACGTCTTGTTTCAAACTCGAGATTTATTGTGTTGATCACAAATCCTCTGCCATTACACCATGCCCCTTGGACCTTATTGACATTAATTCCTGAATTCTTTCTTCAATTATTGTGCTGATTTCTGAATTCTTTCTTCAATTATTGTGCTCATTTCATTACTTTATTACAAGGCGAATGACTAAAAATTTAAGAACATGTCAAGCTCTTGTTATATCTTGAACAGCAACCAACGAAGTAAGGAATAGCTATGGCAGATTATAAAGAATTAAGGATAAAGAAGACGAGCAGACCTACAGAATGAAACAGAAACCCTTGTTAGCTTGAGATATCAGCAGCATGTATTGTAATCTTTTTCCGATTAACATAGACATGAGGGATGGCGGCAATAAAAGGCCAGTCCATGCTTGTTCTCGTTTCAAATAATATCAGCAACTTGGGACAGTTGCAGATTTCCAAAATTTGCACTGCTTTCATTGAGCCCTGTGGTAGAGAATTGAGCTCGGGACAATCAGAAATGTCAAGCCTTTGAAGCAATTTGAGGTTATGAATCCACTCTGGCAAACTCTTCAAGCCAACACAACCTTCAATCTTTAAATCTTGCAACGACGTAACCTCTTTAATTCCATTCGGTATAGATTCTAATTGTGGCATGTATCCGATTTTCAGTCTGCGAAGACTCTTCAGACCTCGAAATTGCAAGTTGTGTTCATCATCGCAATCTGACATATCAAGTGCTCTGCACTCTTTGATCTCAAGCTCCTCGAGGGATGATAGATATTGCAATCCTAGGGACAGTGACGTTAGGCTTCCACAACCACTAATGGAGAGAAAACGGAGCGACCTTAAACCCCTAAAACCCTGCTCCGGCAGAGATGACAGATTTGGACAATTCTCTATGGTCAGATGCTCAAGGGAAGTGAGGTTATGGAGTCCCAATTCTGACATTGAAACAAGATCCATGACGCTGTCAATACACAAATGCTTCAGTTTAAGAGTGGAGGGGAAGGAAGGAAGTGAAGTGCTGTTTCCTGAAGCTGAACTCTCTTCCATTGAGTCAAGTCCCGCCATCGACCACTGCACCAGCCCAGAATTTACATTCTTGAACTCCACTTCATTAAGAAATGGATGCAATGGTAAGTTTGAAAGATTCGGACAGTGGCCAATAGTTAATTTTGAAAGACAAGGAAATGACGGCAGAACTAGCTGCTGCTGTGGTGGCTGTTCCTTCTCCTTACAGGCTGCTACTGATGGAAGTGATATTCCTGCTGATTCTGTCGTAATTTCTACCGTTGGTTCATTATTACTAACCACAGAAACTTCTTCCCTCCACCATCCCTTAAAATCACGCAGGTCAAAGAGTCGAAGTTCTGGTAGGCTTGGGAAGAACAGTGCTGGTTTTTCTTCTCTTTCTCCTCTCTTGGATAGATTGCCCCTTGCTGAAGACAACCTGTTCTCGATGTACTGCAAAGCCGTAACCTCTTCAAGTTTCAGAACCCTGAGCATAGGAAGCTGACTAAACATCGGTAGTTCTAAGCATCTGTAGCACCTCCATATGATGATTTCCAGCAGATTCGGGAGCAATAAAGGCAGGTCAAGCGCCATCCAACTTGGAAACTTTCCAGCTCTATACCCGTAAATGTGAAACTCCTTAAGATTAGAATGTGGCTGAAAGCTTTCTAGCAGCACCTCATCTTCATCAATAACTCTGTCATCATTAACTCCTCTGGTCCATTCTAATCTCAAGACCTCTAAGTTCTCTTTTCCCTTCAAATTCGCTTCCCTTGATTCCAAAGTAGAAACCTTCAACTTTTCCAACTTTGTGATTTTCAACTCTCCTCGTAGGTCGTTTAGGCCATTTAATTCCCTCAGGCGTGCAATGAAATCAGGGGAGGTGCCATCCTTGCCAACTACAAATTGTGTTAATGTCTGAAGAGAAGTCAGTTGCCCCAGACCGTTTGGCATGTGCGTCAAACCAGTACAATGGTCAATTTCGAGATGCCTTAGACTGCTCATTTTACTGATATGCCTTGGCAATGCTTCTAACCTTTTGCAGGAAGAGAGTTTGAGTGTCTGCAAATTCTTCAGTCTGGTAATGCAACGGGGGAGTCTTTTTAGATCTTCATTCCTGGAGAGATCAAGATACCTCAAATGCCTCAACTTACTAATTGAACTAGGCACAATGTCAGCCCCTGTATTATGGAAATCTAATGCACGCAAGCACCTGAAACTGGAAATGATTGTATCATGGGGGGGCTGATTCAGTATTTTACGATAAATTGGTTGCACAGGCAGCACAAATGTCCGAATTTTGTTTGCTTTGAACAAAGAGGGAGGGATTTTCTGCGATGAATCTAATTCAAAGTCCAGGGATACATGGCGAATTCTTTCACATATATTTTCTGCATTTGAATCGACTGTAGAGCTCTCACTTCCACCAACTAATAGGGCAAGGTCATGCATCAGATCGTGCATTCTGCAACTCACCACATCACCCCATTCACCGTACTCTAAATCTTGGAAGAAGGATCGCCGAACTAAATCCATGAAACATTGATGACCGACTTCCTCAGGATGTTGCATTCCGTCGGCTGGCTGAAGAAAACCTTGTGCCATCCAGAGTCTTATCAGTGTTTGCTTGTTGATTTCGCAGTCCTTTGGGAACAAGGAACAGTAAGCAAAACAATTCTTCAAGCATGGCGGAAGTAGCTCATAGCTCAACTTCAAAATCGGTAAGATGTCATTCTCATTTTGAGGAATCATGGAAAGATCTCTATCTTTAAACGAGAGCCACTCAGTTTCTGTATCTTTGCAGTACAGAAGGCTTCCCATAGTCCTTATCGCAAGGGGAACTCCGGCACATTTTTTAACAACCTCCTTTCCGATTGCTACAAATCTTGCATTCTCCAGCTCTCTCCCTTGTTTGAAAGCTAACTTCTCAAACAAAGACCACGACTCTTCTTCAGAAAGATTTCTAAGGAAGTATGGTTTTTCTGTGCCGGTAATTGTTGCGATCAACTGAGTTCGCGTCGTTACCACCACCTTGCTTCCCCTTGCGCCGCCCATTAACAGGGCCCTCAGTTTTAGCCATCTCTCACGGTTATCATTCCATACATCATCCAAAATAAGCAAAAATTTCTTGCCATTTATTTCTTTTCCCAGACGAGTTAGCAAGGAATCCATTTCAAGGGTGTCACATTTGGTATTGGTCGCAGACTCAATGATCTTTTGAACTATCAACTTCACATCAAAAACATGAGAAACACACACCCAAATTCTTAGTTCAAAATGCCTTCGTATTTTCTCAGCATTGTAAACGAGCTGCACAAGAGTAGTCTTTCCTAGCCCCCCAATGCCAACTACTGGTATAACAGAAACATTCTCTTCAGTATTAGAGTGCAGCAACAACTCTTCCATGGCCAATTTATCATCCTCTCTCCCCACAACTTCTTCGACGCTTACAAAAGAATGAGTCTGCTGCCTCTCTACACTAACACATGTAATTCGTCGGGGGTGGTCTGTCAAATGGAATTTGCATCTGTCTGAAGCTATATCGTTCAGTTTCTCCCTAATTGCCTTAATCTTGTAAGAGAGTTGAAAACCATATGCAGTCTGCTTTATCTTGGTAAGGAAAGCACATACCTTTATCGCCTTCTTATCCTGCACCATCAGCTGCCGTTGCAACATTTCCGTGGAGAAATCATCCAGCAAATCATCTGCATCATAAATTGCATCTTTAAGCTTTTGGAGCCAATCTCTAACCTCATGGCTTTTTGTTTGCTGCTCCTCTGCATCAAGAAATATTGCTTTGATAACAGAAGCAGTATTCCTTAGTTTTTCAAGCTCGTCCTTAACACCCCATATCAGTCCTATCTCTTGCAGAGCCATGTTCCCTAGTTTTCCCAAGATTCTATCAGTAATACCGACCAAAATAGCTTCTGCCATTTGATTTACTGGTTGATTGGGGGATGGAAATCCCAACTATATACACGTATATATATATATATTTGTTTGCTTAGCAAGGAAAGTGTCTTGCTGTATATGCCCTCACAATTGACTGGCAAGAAATAGCTAACAAGACAAGAAAGTGGCAGAGGTTGTGCTGAAAGGAGATGGAGCTGTCAAGAGAATGAAGAGGCATAGAAATTCTGAACATGAAGGTGGGATGGAGAAGATTGACTTCGAATTGATAGAAAAAAAAATGGCACCATTCGTTAGTCTCCATTGGGACCAATTGCACAAACTATGAATATAAAGTCTTCACTGTTTTGATGCTAACGCGCACATGATTTCCCATAATTTTATATTATTTTATTTAATAAAAATATCGTAATTAACAAACAATTAAGTCGTTGTTCCACCAACTATTTAATTCGATATAATATTGTAAGAAATGAAGCCACTACGTTGTTTCCGAGAGAAAACTGAGAAAATAACTCTGGAATATATAAGAAATTCCCAGGAATCCTGAATTGTTCAAAGAGAAGTGCTATGATCAAGAGTGGAAAAAACTTTTAAATATGATTAATAACCCTTTTAAAGCACCTTAAATTTCAATCCAAATAAAATAATTGTTTTAGAATTATTAATTGTATCGTGAAATTATTATTAATGGGTGTTTTTAGTTTTTTCAATTCTATTTTTATTTCATATTTATTTAAGTAGTATAACATGTTAGAGTAGTTCTTATCAGAAATAATATGTGTTTGACACTACATTTTAAAATTATTTTTTATTTTAAATTAAAAATAATTAGTGTTTTTATATCATTTTTATGTGCTTATGTCAAATAAGAATTTTTTTAAATAAAAAATATCATTTAATATATTTTTGAACTAAAAACAATTTTAATCATACTCACAAACAAACAGATATTGAGTTATTATATGAAATTGTTAACAACAAAAAAATGTAATCTAGAAAACATAAATATAAGAAAAAAAATCAAATAAGTATATATAAATTTGTAAAAAACTTTTAAATATGATTAACAGCCTTTTTAAATCACCTTAGATTTCAATCCAAATAAAATAACTTATTTAAATTATTAATTGTATCAAGAAGTTATTATTAATGGGTTTTCTTTTTAGTTTTTTCAATTCTATTTTTATTTCATATTTATTTAATTAGTATAATATATTAGAATAATACTTACTAGCTAATTACCCGCATTACATTGCGGGAAGAACAAATAATTTTTATAATTGTTGAGATTAAAATATAATATTTCAACATATAAAATTTGATATAATGAAACAAATAAACATACCCTTTCATAACAATAGTAATATCGAAGTCTTAACTTCTAAAATTATCATCATTATTATTGTTAAAACAATAAACAATATTAAGCTAACCGAAGAAAAAAACACAAAAAAATTAAGAAAAAAGAAATTAAGAAAAAAACTAAAACTAATAATAATAATAATAATAATAATAATAATAATAATAATATTGCATTAATAACGAGAAAAAACAAAATTAAATCAAGGCTAAGAAAAACCTAAAAACATTAACAAAAGAGAAAATAAAATAAATAAAATAAATGATAAAAAAAATAAAAATTATTGCCTGAAAAAAAATCATTTGACTTGAAAATTAAAAAAATTGACTGCTATACGTTGCGGGCTGAGTAAATAATTTTTATAATTATTGGGATTAAAGAAATTAATAAGATTTGCTGGTCCAAAATTAAAATATAATATCTATATATGTAAAATTTAATATAGAAAAATAGATCATGACACCCTATTATAAAAATAGCAACATTGAAGTCTTAACATCTAAATTTATCATTGCTATTAATGTCAAAATAATAAAAATTATCAAATTATCCCAAGAGAAAAAACTCAAAAACATTAACAAAAGAGTAAGCAACAAAAATAACTAAATTTATTATTATTATTATTATTATTGTTATTGTGTTAATAATGAAAAAAACAAAAATAAATGAAAGACTAAAAAAAACCTAATAACTTTAATGAAAGATCAAAGAAAAAATACAATAAAAATTATGAGATAAAAAAAATTATTTGACTTGAAAATAATAATAAAAAACCAATAAAAGAAATAAAAGAAAGAGCAAATAAGAAAATAAATAAATGATAAAACATAAATAAAAATTATTAACTGAAAAAAAATCATTTTCAAATGATCATAGATACAAAATAAAATTTAAGAGCTATTTTTTTTGAAAAAAATATCACTTCAACAGATAAGAAAATAACAAAAATTAAAAATCAAAACTAAGAGTACCCTTATATATAAATGGCCAAATGTAGGGATTATTCCATAAATATAAAGAAATAAAGGGATTAAAATAAAAAATTCAAAGTATAAGGGCCAAAATAAAAATAAAATATATTATCAATTTCAATCAAAGGATAAAATTGAAAACATTGAAACTTCTGTACCGAATATATTAATCTATGTAAACCCAATCTAGAAATTAAAAGAAGGAGGACCTAAGTGAAACATTAATATTGAATTAATTTCAATCAAAGGACTCAACCAAACTAAATAAAAAATTATATAACAAAAATTAGGACCATACACAGAATTAAAAGTGCCGGGACCAAAGTGAAAAAGCGCCAAAACCTGGGAACTCTCCTGCACTTTTATGTGCAGGAGAGAGAGAAACGGGTGCAGCGGTTTTAACTAGCCACCGCCGCGATCATGGGCACCTTTTACTGAAACGCGCCGTATTAGGAGAGACCAAGCAGCGACACATCCGATAGCCCATTTCTGGAGACCTGAGCACCCCTCACACACCATCTAAACAGGGCATGAGGCGGAATACTGTCGGTCGCGTGTGATACACGCGTTGACAGTATAAAAAATAAAATATGGTCAATTACTGTTATCCCCCTGTGCTCAAGTCAACAATTTTATTTTATTAGGGGCTATATCTATATTTAATCATTTTCAAAAAAATATAAAATAATAAAGAGATAGGTGGACCGAACCGAAATTTGCAATTATTGCGGAGCCCTTAACCCGTAAGCTGTTTTTTTTTATCTTTTTTGAGGGCTAAAAACATTAATTTATTGTACAAATAATGATAAAAAATAGAAAAACCAGGAAACTAACCGAACCGAACGAATTGAAAACCGACATGACCTAAAAATACACTATTACAATCCATAGTGTTTTCACTCATAATAAACAGTGACACACTGATGTCTTTTAGTATATGTTATAATAAGAAATAGAGTTTTTTTTTCAGCAAAAAATATTACGTGATGGTAAATAATTTATGATTTATCTTATAAATTTCAAGTTCGAATCGGATCATATTTATCTTATAAGAATTTGGAATAATTGTGATTTATTTAACCTGTACTCGTGAAAAATTGGGTTTCTAGTTTCTTTTTATGGCCTCCATATTTATTAATTGTCAAAATAAAACAAAAAACAAAAGAAAAAGGAAAATCTACGTTCTCATTAAAATTATAATATGAAATTGTTAACGAAAAAAATACAATCTAGAAAACTTAAATATATGAAAAAAAAATAATATCAACGAAGTGTATATAAATTTGTGGCTCAACACCACACAACAAGATAGAAACACGAACGACCAGAGCGCCTTCTCCTCTTCTTTCCCAATATCCACACTATGTGGCCATGCACATCCATACTGTCACACTCTCTCTCTACCTCCATTCCCTCTCTTCCTTTGTGATCAATCCCTCCATCTCCCTCCTTCCATGGCCAAAATCACCACTACCCCCTCCCATCTCACTCCTTTTACTCAAAACCACTCCTTCAACTCTCCACCACGAACCACCATCTCTTTTCGGAACCGACCCACTTACCCTCCATCATCTGCAATGCCCATAAACTGCCATTTTGTGGCTCCTTCATGTAAGACACTCAAGCCTAATTGTAGAATAGTGTGCAAGGCAACAGAGGTGTCGTTAACTGAAGAGTCACAGTCTTCTGGTGGCGAGAATTGGGTTCCAGTTGTGCCACTGGCTGCCCTGCCTAAGGGAGAAAGAAGAGTGATTATTCAAGATGGAGACACTATACTGCTGCTATGGTATAAAGACCAGGTTTATGCTATTGAGAATCGGTCTCCTGCAGAAGGGGCTTATACTGAAGGTCTGCTTAATGCCAAGCTCACTCAGGTTTGGTATATTTACTTCACTTGTTTTGTATTCATCTCAGTTTTAAACTTTTGAGCATTATTTTTCTTTCTTTTTAAAGATTGTAATGGGATTAGATTTTGATGGACTGGAGATATATTGAATGCTTTCGAAATGGCAAGAAAGGTTGTAACTTTGGACTACTTTTTAAGTTTGATTATGATTTTCAATGGAGTGGCCTTTCTTCAACGGGGTTGTCCATTGGGAGGGGTGAGGTGAATGGGATTGATTATTAGGTGTGAATGAAAGTTATTTTTGAAATTAGTGATTGAAATATTTTGATTTGTGAAAAATGCCTCTTTTCTTTGTATGAATCAAGTAATTTTGAATCCTAGATTTCAGTGTTGAAGGTAGAGAGATGCTTTTATTCTTTTCACTGTGGCCTGCTTTGTTTGAAACTACAAGATAGTAAAGCTCGAGTTCATCTATGTAGTGGATCGTAGTATTTGAAAGAAGATTTTTTGTATACAAATGTTTAATTGTAACTTGGAAGAATCTTTTATGCAAGAGAGAATAGATAGTGACTATTAGTAGCCATCTGTTAAGCCGTGAGTCCCAGTGCATCGTCTTTGCAAGTGTAATTGTTTCTCTAAATTCAGTACTCTTGTCAAATAGAAGTTCAGCTTCTAGAGAGTAAGTGGGATAGTAATTGAATATACCTAACATCAGCAGTGAAGGAACAATATTGTGTGAAAGCTTAGCAGTTGAAGTTAATGCTTGTGTTCAGATGTCTTCCATGGTGACTGTTGTGAAGATCCATCGTGGTTGTAAATGATTGTGTCAAAAACCCAGGATCAGATTAGGTTAGCAGTTTTGGTTTTCCATTGTGAGGAAGGCATATCAATCTTATAGAATCAGATCAATTATAGGCATCAGATGATTTAAATTTAACTTCTCCCACTTCTCCTTTGGTGCATTTAACTGAAGTTTTAAGTCTACATCTCCTCATCCCACTGCCAAAAAAGGTTTCGGTGCCTGCTTTGTTCAACAGAAATGACTACTCTGTTTGTTTATTGATTGTTTATATCCGTAGTTAGGCTGCAACGTGCAAGTATTATAAAACATATAATTGTCAATCCTAACTTTAGATCATCTGAATTTTTGTAGATTAGGACTTATGGTCTGACATGAAACACCCTCGATAATCTTTAGGATTTATGGTATTGAAGTAAGTTTTAAATGTTCTCTCTAACTAACAGACTGTGGCAGAAAGTGGGTTTAGCTGTAGTAAGTTTTAATTAGTACTATAAAATATTTAACTTTTGGTTAATAGCTGTTAGACTAACACATTGCAGTTGCTTCCTTCAACAGACATTGTACAAAGAAAAAAAAATATTCATATAGATTTAAAGTCTCGCGGTTCCCCTAATCTTACCAGCAGTTGAAGTCATATTTTCAAACAATTACCACAAGGCAATAAATGAAATTAAGCCCCCAG
Organism: Salix dunnii; assembly: GCA_015731905.1. Classification (NCBI taxonomy): domain Eukaryota; kingdom Viridiplantae; phylum Streptophyta; class Magnoliopsida; order Malpighiales; family Salicaceae; genus Salix; species Salix dunnii. The sequence goes on along the minus strand of CM027677.1, from coordinate 13,390,011 downwards.
CTGTATTTGCATCTTGGACACAAGTGAAAATGACTTTAAAAACAAAATCGGCGTTTTCCACTGAATTTTACATTTTATGCACAACCAAGACTTGGTAAATTCATTTACAATCAAGTTTCCTCTGCTATTTTACTGCAATAATAGGAACTTTGGTTGAAGAAAAGCTTTAGTGAAGAGTTTCGGTTTCTCTCTCCTCGCCTATAAACCCTAATGTGCTGAAAATCGTGACTTGCTTTTGTGATGGACAAAAGCCTATATTTATAGGTGGAGAGAGGACCGAAACTCCAATTAGGGTTTTCTTTAATTCAATCTCAACCGTCCATCAAGGTAGTGATTGATATGGAATATAACTCCTTAATTAAAACCGATTTTGTAGAAAATAGCATGTATCCTATGAAAACGGAATTCCTATAATGACCACAATTTAGGGAAAAGTAATTTTCCTTACATTCTCCCACTTGGTCGATAGGAAGATCCATTAGTGTTTTCATACAGGAGTCATAAGGCGCGCGTTACATGCTAAGCTCGTCTTTAGTCGGTTACCATAAGTATCTTGGCTAATCCAGTTGTCAATGGGAGTCATGGCGTGCACACATCATTCCATAACATGATTCCTTCCATGTACCACATCATTGACAACTTTCATAACTAGACCATAAGAGGAGATTTGCATAATGGTCCCATAATGTCTTTGTTACAAGACTGTTTCTGTTAGCATTCATCCAATCATAAATATGTACACAATGGATAACAAAAAAAAATATATAGCAGATGTAGCAATACATTAAGAGCTCAATAAATGTCAAGTACAAGTACATGATAAAGAGCAGATAAATGATAACTAGGAACTATCTTCAAGACCCATACTTTGAGTATGTCCCTGAAAGGTCTTTGGAGGTAGTCCTTTTGTGAATATGTCTGCAACCATGAGATCTGTTCTTGTATGCTCAATGACAATTTTCTTTAGTCTAACATCCTGCTTCAGTGATAGATATTTAAGGTCCATGTGTTTTGCACCCTTAGATATCCTGTCATGCTTGGAGAAGAAAGTTGCAGCTTCATTGTCACAGTACAGAGTTATTGGCTTAGAGATGAAACTCAAAGCTTCAAACTCAGAGACAAAATTACGCAACCACGCTCCCTGAATTGCAGCCTCATAACATGCCACGTACTCAGCCTCCATGGTGGATGTGTAAAGCAACTCGGATTTCTGGCTTTTCCATGATATTGCACCTCCAGATAAGAGATACACATAGCCAAGAGTGCAGTGTCTAGTGTCAGGACATCCTCCAAAATCTGAATCTGAATAACCAGTCACCTGTAGGTGTCCTGATTTTCTATATGTGAGCATGTAGTTCCGTGTTCCCTTTAGGTATCTCAGTACTTTCTTTGCAGCTTTCCAATGAGCTATCCCTGGATTACTTTGAAATCTACCTAACATGCCAACAGCATGACTAATGTCAGGCCTCGTACAGACCTGTGCATACATCAAACTCCCTACGAGAGAAGCATAAGGATATTGTGCCATTTCTTTACGTTCCAACTCGTTCTGTGGACACTGCGTAAGATCAAGCTTATCTCCTTTATGCAGTGGAACAGGACTAGAGGAACATGTCATCATGCCAAATCTCTCTAGAACTTTGTCAATATATGCCTTTTGAGACAATCCCAAAATACCAAGTGACCTATCACGGAATATCTCTATTCCTATCACATAGGATGCCTCGCCCATATCTTTCATTTCAAAGTTCTTAAAGAGATAAGTCTTGGTTTCATGTAATAAACCAAGATCACTGCTGGCTAATAAGATGTCATCAACATACAGAACTAAAAATATGAACTTGCTCCCACTGATCTTAAGGTATATGCAAGGGTCAACGATATTTTCTTTGAAACCAAATTCAGTAATAATTTCATCGAACTTTAGATACCATTGCCTGGAAGCTTGTTTCAATCCATATAGTGATTTCTTAAGTTTGCAGACCATGTCTTCCTGACCTTCAATTATGAAGCCTTCAGGTTGACGCATGTAGACTTCCTCTTGCAAGTCTCCATTAAGAAAGGCGGTTTTGACGTCCATTTGATGTAACTCAAGGTCATAATGAGCCACTAATGCCATGATAATTCTAAGTGAGTCTTTTTTGGACACAGGAGAAAAAGTCTCAGTATAATCAATACCTTCTTTCTGATTGAAACCTTTGGCAACAAGTCTGGCTTTATGTCGTTCAATATTGCCTTTGCAATCGCGCTTGGTCTTAAAAATCCACTTACAGCCAACTGCTTTGTGTCCTGGAGGCAATTGAACTACTTCCCATACTTGATTTTCTGCTATAGATTTCAATTCATCCTTCATGGCATCTATCCATTTATTAGAATTAACATCTTTAATGGCTTGTGAATAAGAAACCGGGTCTTTCATTGTCCCATCTTCAGATTCTACTTGGTAAAGCATATAATCATTGGAAATAGCGGATCTCCTTTGTCTTTGAGACCTTCTTAATGCCGGTTCCGCTGGTGTTGCATCCATAGGTTCATTGGCAATAATCTCATTATGGAGTTGTGGATTATTCATTGGGTGTTCCTCATTGTTGAATGGTTCAACAATGGGAGGGTTCCCATCTTTCGAAATAGAGGGTAAAGGAACATGTACCCTTATTTCCTGAATGATCACATCTTGAACTTTATTACTCCCACTGATTTCGCCATTCTCGTAGAATCTGGCATTACCGGTTTCAACAATTCTCGTACTATGGTTAGGACAATAAATCCTATATCCTTTGGACTTATCTGGGTAACCTATGAAGTAACCACTGATCGTCTTAAAGTCCAATTTCTTTTCTTGTGGATTGTAGATTCTAGCTTCAACTGGGCAACCCCAAACTTGGAGATGTCTTAAACTAGGTTTCCATCCTTTCCACAGTTCAAAAGGTGTCTTTGGAACTGCCTTACTAGGAACCCTGTTCAAGATGTAAACAGCTGTGCGTAGAGCATCCATCCATAATGATATAGGTAAATTGACATGGCTCATCATGGATCTAACCATTTCCATATATGTACGATTTCGCCTTTCAGCTACACCATTTTGCCATGGAGATCCAGGCGTTGTGTATTGGGCAACAATTCCAAGTTTTTGGAGAAGTTTTGCAAAAGGTCCAGGATGTTGTCCTGTTTCATCATACCTTCCGTAAAATTCACCACCTCTATCTGACCTTATGATTTTCACTTTTCTATCTAGTTGCCTTTCGACTTCAGTAATGAACACTTGTACAGCATCCACTGACTGAGATTTATCATGCAACAAGTATAGATAACAATAACGTGAGTAATCATCAATAAAGGTAATGAAATACTTCTCTCCTCCAAAAGTTGGAACGTCAAAAGGTCCGCAAATATCTGTATGTATTATTTCAAGAAACTGGGTACTTCTTGTGGCTCCTTTCTTTGTGTGTTTTGTTGTTTTTCCTTTAATACAATCCACACAAGCTTTATGATTAGTAAAGTCTAGATCCGGAAGGACACCATCTTTTACTAATCTTTTGATCCTTTCACTGGATATGTGACCCAGCCTTTTATGCCACAAGAAATAGGAGTCGTTTTTAGACGACTTACGTTTTGTTTCTACATTAGAATGCAGGGTAAGATGGGTTTCAGCAAATTGTTTAAGATGGAACTTGTATAAACCATCAATTAAAATCCCCGAACCAATAAGTTCAGAATTCTTAAATAAACTGAAATTACCATTTCCAACTTGAAACGAATAACCAACTTTATCAAGTGTACTTACGGAAACTAAATTACGGGAAATAGACGGAACATAAAGAGTTTGACATAAGTCTAACTGAAAACCGCTATCTAAAACAAGACGAAAGGTTCCAATAGCTTCAACTGGAGCTTTGTCTTGATTTCCCATAAATAAGAAGTTCTCACTTGGGTTTATGGTTTGGGTCGTAAGGAATCCCTGCATTGTGTTAGAAACATGAACGTTAGCACCAGTGTCAATCCACCAAGTATTGGAAGAAACATAAGTAAGATTTGATTCGAAATAACTTACGAAACCCATAGGGTTACCTTTCTTTTCGAACCATTCTCGTCGTTTAGTGCAGTCTTTTGCAAAATGTCCAGGTTTCTTGCAAAATTTGCACAAGTCTTCCTTCTTTTTCTTATTGAGTGGTTGACTGGCCTCATTAGATCTGGGTGGTGCCCTTTTCTGGCCTGAATTGTGCTTTGTCCCAGCTTTATGTCCAGCTTTTTGAACAAAATGAGCCACTTTAATGCCTTGTTGAGTCAGTCGTGCCTCTTCTTGAACCAGCTTATTAGCCAATTCATTCACTGCCCACTTGTCGTTAATAGTGTTGTAGTGAATTTGGAATGGCCCGTATTGAGGAGGTAAACTGTTCAGGATAAATTGGACGAGAAAAGACTCATCCACAGTCATTCCCAAATTTCTCAACTTAGCTGCGAGGTTGGTCATTTCAATAACATGTTCATGCATTGAGCGAGTACCATCGAACTTTATGGTTGTAAGATCTGCCATTAGTTTTCCAGCAAGGGAATTGTCTGCAGTCTTAAACCTTTCCTCTATGGCTTTCATGTAATCCTTAGCATTCTCGGGCTTAGGAAGGGAGGTTTTGATGTTGCTGGCTATGGTCATTCGCAGGAACATGATGCTTAGTCTGTCAGATCTCTCCCAAGCATTAAAGAGAGTCTTTTCCTCATGGGTACTTTTGTCAGTAAGTGGATCTGGCTTATCTTTGAGGAGGGCCAGATCCAAATCAAGTACTCCTAAGGTGAACTCAACTTGCTCCTTCCATTCAGAGAAGTTGGTTCCAGTAAGTATAGGGACAGAAGAAGCATGCGAGTTGAGGTGAGTGGGTAGGCTAACTGCAATATAAAGAGAGATACAATAATCTAATAAGGCTTTAACTTAAAAAAAACAACACATGCGTAATAAAATGAAACTTAGGTGCTCCTGTGGGTAGTCACCAGAGTTTTTAATACATTATACCATCTAAAGTTGAGTATTTTTAGGTTAGTGTAATTACTCCTAATTAAGACAAATAAGATATCTGTGGATATCTTTAGTCTCCATAAATATTGTTTCAACATATGAATATAATCATCCTGTAGGAGACTAAAAATTCATGTATTGAAAAATATGCAATTATAACGTTATGATGGTAAGGTTATGGGCAATTTTCAATGTATATGAATGTGGGTCACTGTGGTGATCCTAACCCTAAGCATACAAAATTATTGACCAAAAGAATCAAATATGTATTTAAATTAGTTTTTAATTTCGTTATGATATATTATGGGTTGGCTAAGAAAAACTGAAAGGAGGCTGAGCGAAGCGAAGCGAGCTCCTCTTAACTGGGGTCGAGCTAGTGAATACGACATAATGTGTCAAGAGAAAAAAAAAATAGGGAAAAACGATAGAAAGTAACATCATAAGCATAATCAGGAAAATTAGATCCAACTATATGGCCTTGTTCCTGTCTTTCTTTTCTATCATCTGTGTTCATCTTCAAGCTTCAAAACGACTCCCTTTTAGGTCGAAACAGCCACCAATTCGTCCGCCACCACTTTCGTTACGACGAACTTATTGACATCTATTACATCGAATATTTTCGAATAGTACTCACGCAGGAGCTTTGTACATAATCAAAATTGGAATTTTAAATAAATCACGATCAAACAGTCGTGCCCAAAATTAAAATAATGCGGAAAATAAATAACATTCATTCAGGCCATAATAGTTGGATCGTTAAGTATCTGCAAAACAGAGTTAGGATATAGGTATCTACCGATTATGGCGATATAAGGTTATCCTACTTCATGGACAATCATGCGTTCCTAAACCATGCTCTGATACCACATGTTAAATCGTTTTTAACATGAACCCTAAGATCTTGAACTGCATGATTATCACAATAAGATTTCGATTTAAGAAGGATTAAGAATTACCTCCGTTCATCATGGTACGAGGAGGTTCTTGATCCTGCTGCCGAATCCTGCTACTGATTGGTGAATCCTGATGCTGATCGGTGTTGAACTTTGGTTGAAGAAAAGCTTTAGTGAAGAGTTTCGGTTTCTCTCTCCTCGCCTATAAACCCTAATGTGCTGAAAATCGTGACTTGCTTTTGTGATGGACAAAAGCCTATATTTATAGGTGGAGAGAGGACCGAAACTCCAATTAGGGTTTTCTTTAATTCAATCTCAACCGTCCATCAAGGTAGTGATTGATATGGAATATAACTCCTTAATTAAAACCGATTTTGTAGAAAATAGCATGTATCCTATGAAAACGGAATTCCTATAATGACCACAATTTAGGGAAAAGTAATTTTCCTTACACCTTGCACTTGCCTCTTTGTTGTGGGGTATCTGTCATTACCTTTTGAAACTTAAATGAGTTGTTTTATGTCTATACTTGTTGCGCACTTTTTATATTTTCTTACAACTAGGGAAAATGAGAAACATGCTAATTTTTCTTTGTTCTTTATTTAATGCAGGATGGTTGCATCGTTTGTCCATCAACTGATAGCACTTTTGATCTTCGGACTGGAGCCATCAAAGAATGGTATCCAAATAACCCTGTGCTCCGTGTTCTCACACCTGCTTTGAGAACACTCTTCGTGTATCCTGTGAAAACCGATGAAGAAAATATTTACATCGGTATCAGAGGAGGTGTAAAATCTGATGTGTCTGCTGAGATTGTCTTCAGTGGGAAGGCTCAACCTGGTGTTACGGCAACTGATGTCAATGTGGATGAGGTAACTGCACTCCTTTGGTTTGTCTTAACATAATCATGTGGACTAGTTATAAAGATTTAAAAGAATGTTCGTATTCTCCAATTTTGTTTGGTTGAATTGATACGTTCTGTCCATGCTTGTTAGGTGAGAATGGTAATTGATGAGGGTCAAGGGGGGTTCGGTTTCACCAGCAAGAATGAACTGATAAATGGGCAGGCAGCCATAATTGGCTTCTTGGTTTTGTTAGATTTTGAACTCTTGACTGGCAAAGGTATTCTCAAGGGAACAGGCTTCTTGGACTTTCTATATTCTGTTTCTAATGCTTTCAATTAAACCATTAGGATCCTTCTTTCAAAAAGGATAAAGTCTTTGATCAATACAAAGGTGATTTTTCTGCCTAGTCACAACACTTTGGTTGTGTAAATGTAATCCAACTTCCCAATTTGTTCATCTGCTATTGTATATTGTTGAGAAAATTAGACCATTTCAATCCATGTTTACCTTTTGATTTCATATAAATGAACAATTTGTAGAATATATACCCTGGAAGTTGAATGACATTAGCAATGCTGCACCTCATGCAACTTGTTAGCACACCTCTTTGGAATTTCTTATAATTCAATTCTACTGAGTGCGACATTTGATTTGACCTCCTAAACCTGGAACAACATAACATAATCTAACCCAACTCCTGCCTTCTTTGACCAGTGCCGGACGTGGGGAGTTGAAATTATTTTTTAAAGAATTTTTTGTTTAGAAATATATTAAAATAATATTTTTTTATTTTTAAAAAATTATTTTTGATATTAATATATTAAAATAATTTAAAAACATAATTTTTTTTTAAAAAACTTTTTTTCTCCAACACCCTTTAAGTCAATATAAAATCAACTTGGTCGTTTAGATTTATTATTTTTTAATAACTTGAGCTATCCTATTACATTTATAACCTGAGTTTAGAGTGCATTTGAAAATGCATTTAGAGTGTATCTAGATAATCATGATTTTATTTTTTATTGAAATAATTATTCAAATTTATGAGTTTAATAATTAATAATGATATTTTATCCAATCATTGGGGGATTCAATGTGCGATACATTCCCTTAACTTTTAATTCACATTAGATTTGGGATGTCATCCAACAAAAAACAGTGCTATCAAGTAAACTATAACTAAAAGAGTTAAACAACGAGATTAAGAGGAAATCTAAGTCGTGTTAGACCATTGTAGTGTCTTAAAAAAGCTATAGATTTTAATATGATTCTTAGATCATACTCAAATTTTTATATGAGATTCTAAAAGGTTAATTCTTGAAATTAGACAATTTCCTTGATTTCTAGTGTTATTTCATATTCTATGTTACTTATTTATTTTAGGATTTTAATTATATTACCTAATATAGGTCGAGATCAATTTAAAGCAATTGAAAACCTCTTTATGAGACTGATTTTATTAGACTTTAATTTTTGAAAATATAAATATAAATATAAATTTCATGTTTGCAATCTTTTTCACTCATCAATTTTAACAATTTATGATTTTTTTTTTTGCAATGTCTATCAAAAGCCCTAAGAATCATCCATGCCTGTATCAATTTGAGCAAATATTTTGGAGGTTTTTTCAATAGGGTGTACTCTAAATCTTTAAGTTCGTTGACTAATGTGTGTTTGACCACAAATTCAAGGCTCCTTTGCTATATAACCAATTTTAAATCACCAACAAAGTTTATCATCAGGGCAAGGCAAATGTCATGGGACAAACATCTGATATGATCTCTCAAATTTCCACATGAGATTCTGATTGAAATTTATTAAAATGCAACTACAAATCTAATGATGAATGAAAATTTTATTACAAAATGTAATGCCTGATAGATTTTAAGGTCTGTTGATTGTGTAATTGTAATGTACAACAAGTGACAACTTTAATTTTCTTGCGATTGTAAGATAATGTGTTTGACATTTCGTTTTAAAATTGTTTTTAGAAAAAATTAAAATTTAAAATTATTATTTTTACTTTAAATTAAAAAAAATAGTGTTTTTAGATCATTTTCATGTACTGATATAAAAAATAATTTTAAAAAATATTATTTTGATGATTTTCTGAACAAAAAATACTTTAAAAAACAATCTTAACCACACTTTTAAACAGACACTTAAGCTTATGAAGTATTGTTCAATGAACATACAATAACTTATTACATGATCAAAATATAACAAATAAAAAAGTGTAACTATTCATTATAGAAAATTGTGTTCAATTTATAATGTACTATGACTTATAATTGTCTCTTAATTAAAAGACTTTAGTCTATTAGAGTTAAATGTGTTTTCTTTTTTATAAAATATAGAGACCTACAAACCAGTCTAACTACATTTGTTTTGAGTTTTTAATTAATTGTTTTCTGATTTATTTTGTCTAATAATAAAGTTTGTGATGTCACTTTTGCAATGTATTAAATTAGGATAATTAAGGTTAATCATATAGACTTTAAGTTCACAATAATAAAAGTGGTATAATCTTTAGGTTGCAAAGATATAAAAGTAAATTAATATATATTCACAATTAATTAATTCAATTTTATAAAAAATTGCAAACCAATAAAAAAATAATTAAAATGACAGGAAATGAACTAATGCTACAAACTATTGTTGGTGGAGTACAAAGCTCCATGAAAATAAAGGATTGCACTTATATTCCTGGCATTAAGGTTATGTACATGGATTGGAATATTATAAGAATTGTCTTGACTAATCAAACTAAGTACAAACTAGAATTAAATATCTATTTGGAAGTGTGGTTGAGGTTGTTTTTAAAAGTGTTTTTCATTTAGAAATGCATCAAAATATATTTTTTATTTTTTAAAGATTATTTTTGACATTATCACATCAAAATAATCTAAAAATACCATTTTTTTTAATTTAAAGTAAAAAATTAAAATTAATTTTTAAAATTTTTTTCCCTAACATTTTTGAAACGCAGTATCAAACATACTTGTCAATTCCGTTCCATTCCGTTCCATTCCACCCGGAACATTCCGTTCCTTTAAAAAATCCGAGACAAAACGGCGCCGTTTTCGTCTCAGTTTTAATTCAGGCCCGTTTCGAAAATTCCTGCCAAATTCTGGCCGAAACGTCTCGGTACCGTTCCGGCCTTAAAATCCTCTTTATTTTGATTAACTTGTGATTTTGTTTCTAATTTTGAGATTATGTTTGTTTGACTTTGTGTTTGTATTGTATAATTTAAAGTTAATTTATCTTGAATTTTAATTATGCTTGTTAAATTAATATTTTATTTTATATATATATATATAATTAATTAATTATATATGAACAGTACAGCCCCGAAACGGCATGCTGAAATGCTTCGAAACCGAAACATTCCGTACCAATAGAAAAACCGGAACGACGACCAGAACGGTATTGACAACTTTGGTATCAAACACCTCCTTTAAACAGAACAATGAATCAACTGTATAGTCTAATAGTTAATTATTTACCCCAAACAATTTTATGTAATATCACAACCTATAAGGTTATAGCCTATGTTCTATAATTTAAAGTATCAGCATGATTGAAACTTTGAAGAGTTACACTAAGTGTAATTGTAATTTGTAGCTGTATTAATTTTCTATTATTATTGTTATATGATGAAGTTGTATAGTTTCTAATCTTTTTGTTCAACCTTTTCTCATTTTATTTCTTCATCACTTTGTTCAACCTCATTTTCAAGTTTTTTTGTTTCCTTCTGTGTTTCATTATTAGTGAAACAAGTCTCTTATACTCACTTTTTTTTTTATGTTGTACACATGTTTTACTGGACTATAGGTTGAGATCTTGTTTCTCATATGAAATAAAGGTTTTTAAATTGTATATTTGTGGATGGGCTTAACCCAATACTATAGGTTAATTTTGGATGTAACATATATCTTCCTTGTTTCCACACACAAATGGCTTGCACATGCATATATGCTTACATCATCATTGATTATTTCTTTTTATATAGAGATACAATTATTTATTTTAATTTTCTTTTACCTATTATAATTGTAGATTTTTGCCACCATAGAATCATTAATATTGTTAAACAAATTGTTTTGCTTAATAAAATTTACTTTAAATACCTATAAACATTATATTTTGCTTTGTTTTTCATTTTAGTCATATGTATAGATTTATAAGGGTTTCAAGTGAAATTAATTTTTCAAAATAAAAGTATTAATAAAAAGTTTACTAATACGTAAGTTTTTTCTTTGGAAACACACCACACAAATCCCATACAATATAGCTTTCAATTTGAAACTATGAAAATATTTAGCACATATATTTATTTTGTTAATTGATTATATTTTTGGATACAAAATACTTGCAATATAGGATTCAAACAACTTTTAGTGTTTTAATCCTGAGGATTTCATCAATATTTGTCAATTATTATCTTACTCAACAACATCATTAACATGGTTAAGCAAATGAACCAAAGAAAACTTAGTTGAAATAATTATGATCATGATATTTTTCTATGTTTTTTTCTCATTTTAATCATATGTATTGATTTATAGAGGTTCTGAGCGAGTCCCTAGCATGGTGTGATGGTAGAGGGCTTGCAATATATACAACAAGTCTCAAGTTCGAGTCAAGACAAGCACCCCTTGTAAGAGCTTAGAATAACTGGGGTTTTACTCGCTCACCTAGGCTCACAAAATGTGCTTTTCGGAGGGTGAGGTTTTCCTCACATAAAAAAAGGGTTTTGAGTGAAAATAATTTTCCTAAATAAATAGAATAAAGAATATACTTTGAATATCATAAGCTTCTTCTCAAGAAACTCACCACACAAATCCTGTACAATATGATTCTTACATTTTGAAACTATGAAAATGTTTAAAGCACCTTTAGCTGTTACGAGTTGACTTGCCCGTGCACTGCGCTAGATTTTTTTGATATAGCAAACTGATTAATTAGTTAAATTATCATCAATAAAATCTGTTTCAAATGGATTATTTATTTTATGCATCGAAGTTATTGAATGTTGATATTGTTTGAATGTTTGGATAATTATTTAATCGGTAGATTGTTAATGTGCATCGAAGCGTTTGTAAATAATTTGGCTCAATTTTCCTACCTATTATAGTTATATGATATTAAATCTGAAATGTCATACATAAAAAATTAATTCAAGTCAATTTTGAACAAAAACAACATCGACTAATGAATTATTTTCATTATTATTATATTTTAATCATCATGATTTTTAAATTATCATAATTATTATAGATTTTATTATAATAATTGTTGAAAATAATTCATATTCTAATTATTACTAATAGTATTGTTGTAATCGTTGTAATTATTATGACAATAATTATCACGATACCTAATATCGTTGTTTTTTTGAATATTATTTCAATTATAATTACTATTACTATATTTTTTTTGTCATTATTGTTTTTTTTATATTATTTTATGAGTTATTGTTATTACTACCATCAAAGTCATCATTAGTTACATCATAAGCACCATAATGATAGAATAAATAATAATCGTTAATAACATAATAATTTATAGTGTCACTATTATCATCAAGATTATAACGCCTGTTATTATTATTAGTATTGTTAAAATAATCAAAATCATTAACTTATCCTGAAGAATAAAAAAACTTAAAAAGTTTATCAAAAGAGTAAGTAAGAAAAAACACACTTCTAATTATTATTACTATGCATATATAATAAAAAAAATTTAAATGACTTCGAAGAATAAAAAATACTAAAAATTATAACTAATGACTAAACAGAAAAAAATAACGAAAGAAAAATAAATATTATTAGCCTTAACAAAATCATTTGAAAAAAACTTTCAAAATTATTATTATTATTATTATTATTATTATTATTGCATAAATAATGAAATAATAAAAAAACATAAAATTACCTTGAAAAATAAAGAAAACAAAAAAATATAACAAAAGAGTACACAAAAAAAAATTTAATGACACAAAAATAAATTTTATCAGCATTAAATTAAAAAAAAAATAAAAAATTAATTACTATTATTGCATAACAAATTAAAAAATGACCTCGAAGAAAAAAAAATTCAACATCATAACAAAAGGGGAAGAAAAAAAATCAAATAAATGACAAAAAATATTAGCTTTTAAAAAATATTTGACCTAAAGAAAAAAAAATATTTTTTAAAATGATCACTAACAAAAATTAAAATTTAAGGACTAAATAAAAAAAGAGAGAACCCCAACAAAAGATAAATTTTTAAAAAATAATTGTTACTATTATTGCATAAATAATAAAAAAATAACCTCGAAGAATAAAAAACTCAAAATTATAATAAAAGAGTAAGCAAACAAATAAAATAAATGACAAAATAAAAACTAAATATTATTAGCCTTAAAAAAAAATTGACCTCTTTTTTTTTTTTAAAAAAAAATGTATGAATTTTCAAATGATTACCAATACAAATTAAAATTTAAAGAAAAAAATTTAACCAAAGAACCAGAAAATAAAAAAGAATTCAAAACTCAAACAAAAAACATATACACATAAACATGTACAATAATAGGGATTAATGCATAAATATATAAATAATAATAAAAGAATTAAATTCCAATAGAACAATCAAAAGTATAAGGCCTAAATACAAATAAATTATATGATTGATTTCAATCGAAGGATCAAATTGACAACTATTCAAACTTCTATACTAAAAATATTAAGGAACTTAACATCAAAATAAAAATTAAGAGAATAGGGACTGAAATGAAAATGCAATATATAATTAATGTAATTTCAAGGATATCATTGAAACTAATACGAATTGTTGGACCAAAAAAAATTAAGACATTTGATAGAAAACCGAAAATTAAAAGAATAAGGAACGAAATGCAAATGAAATATATAATCAATTTCAATTGAAGGATTGCATTGTAATCACTAGAAACTTTTAGTACACAAATCAGCTCCATACCAAACAATATAAAGTAAAGGGATTGCATGCAATCAACCATAAACTGAGGGGACTGAAGTGTAAGATTGCCTTCAGGAGAGAGAAAAGGGTACAAACACATTCATCTGACCACCATTGCCTAACTGTTCATCATTGGATTACACATGCCACTTCACTGGGTAGATTGCATGGTAGTGCATCCCCAGAGACATCGGAATGACATTTTCAGACACCATATGACTCTGCACGCGCCACCTTAAGAGTGCGTGACAGGATAAAGTGCCAGCGAGTCCTGTCGACGCGCTAACAATGACCGATGCAAAAAAACTAGAGCAAATTACTTAAGAACTCCTACAACCATTTCTTGACCTTTGTCGTTTCTGGGGGTATAGCAGTATTTACTCATTTTAACAAAACATAAAATGCCTGGAAGGCACCCGCTAGCCTGGCTTAATTTTTGTCTTTTTTGGGCCCTTTGGCGTATTTTCACTGTACAAATAGTTGTAAAAAATCAAAATTAACCCCAGTGATGTTACTGTTCAGAGGCCGATGGGCAGGGGTAGAGCAATATATTTACGGTGTAAAACTACACGTGAAATACCTCAAAACAATCTGGTAATGACAACTGGCCCTACGAAAAATTCGAAAATACCCCTGATCTCAAGGCAAGAGCTGAGGCGTATTGAGGGGTAAAATAGTCATTACACTATTTGAATCCACAGTAAATTGTCTCTACACCTACAATGAACGACCGGGCTCATTTAGGTTCTTTAAAATTTCTAGTTACAAAGAACTTGCCACATGCAACTTAAGCAACATCATAGTGTTTTATTCTTGAAGATCTTATCTATTATCAAGTATTTATAACTTACTCGATAATATCATTAATATTATCTCACCAATAGTATTTAAACATCATAGAATTTTTACTATTATTATTTATAAATATCCTTAACTTTTACTTTAAGAGAAAATATAAAAACTAAAGAAGTTTTAATCTTCTTTTCTCACCAATAACTATAAATTCTTTAAGGAGTGGGAATAGATACAAAAGTTTCTTGATCATGGAAACATAATTAGCGACCCAGAATCTTATGGCAAACCATTCTCTACGTAATAAAAAGACTAACGGTAATGAAGCTGAAGGCGATATTGCATCAGATGGAAGGGCTGTCTCAGCGCCATATACGGCCAAAACATAACTTCCTACTGCTATGACTGCATCGACGCAATATGAAGATCAGTCGACCAAGGAGACGAGAAAATATATGGAGTCTGGAAACCAGATCCCATAGACTTCCTGATGACCATGAATTATTGTGTTACCTTCACATCATTGGGTCCCGAACTGCATGCATGCCACCTCAAAAGATCCATCAAACAAAAGATTAATGTAAGGAATGATCGGAGATGGAGATGGATGTCTTAAATTTTCCACTCGTTACAAGAGAAAATGGTCCCATGCAGGAAGACGACACCTTTTCCTTGGGTTGGCGAGTACGAGACGAAGGCAGCTGGATTGCTAATCAAGTGACTGATGGATATACATTGCCCATCAGAAAGGAAAAATCAAGATACTCGCATATGATTGAGTTTTCTCTAGTTGATTGGTCAATAATTATGAACTTGATTGATGATAATCTTGAATATATTTCCGGAAATTTATGTAGCCATAGATTTTGAGAGTGAGGTTCTTATCTAAAATCTTAATCGCATTTAGTGTGATGCCTGAAAAAATTGAAATAATATAATTAATTAGGTTTTATATTACGCACTTTTTCTTTATTAAGATTATTATAAGTAACCGTGTTGTCTTAGTAATTGTTATGTTTTAGGAGGAAAAACAGGCTTTCAAGGCTCTAACAGAGTCTTGTGCAACACTGGAAAATCATTTAAAAATGTCGATAAATGATCTTTCATAAGAAAGATCATTTGGCCATAGCTTCATCCTCTTGAAGATTGACAAGAATTGTTAGCTTGGTAAAAGAGGAATGAGAAGTTGGAATCAGCCTTAGCTTCATCCAATAGTTTGTTAAAGCTCTTACAGCATGTATGTTCAAAATCCTCTTTTATTTTTGCATGAATTAGAGCTTTTTATACATTGACCAAGCACATTTTTGTGATTTTCAAATCTAGATACTATTTATTGTATGTGATTAACACTTTAGACACCCCAGAAATGGTACATGAGAAAGAGCTTGTATTCAATAAATTGAGTTTTTTGAAATAAAAATGTTCATAAAATAAAAATAAGACCCATGGGAATAGCTCCAAAAATCACTTCATAATTAACGAGACTTAAGGGGGGTTTGGGAGAGCTTTTCGAAAGTGCTTTTGAAAAAAAAATTTTATTTTTTATTTTTTATTTTTAAGTTTAAATTAACAAAATTTGGTGTTTTTATATCATTTTGATATGCTGATGTCAATTTTTTTTTAAAAAATAAAAAAACATAATTTTAATGTATTTTTAAACTAAAAATACTTTTAAAAACAACCACAACTACACTCCCAAACAGGTACTTAATGTTCTGACTGAAAGATACATCACCCGCAATCAAAGAATAAACCATTTCCCACGTAATTAAGGTGTGAATATAGGAGCAAAGGACTTCCTAATTTACTTTTTTTTTTCATTGTTGTAGGTTCTAATTAATTGTGACAAGTAAGACTATAATTTAAGATAATTAACAACAAAAAAAAGGTTATATATAGATAATGGTTTAAATTAAAAAATAAAATTGACTAAAGAATTTTAAATATTTTTTGAGAATCTCAATGAGAAATTATAATTGTTTATGGAAACACGATTAATATCCTGTTTGACATTGCATTTCAAAAATATTTTTGAAAAAAATAATTTTTTTATTTTAATTAAAATATTTGATGTTTTTAGATTATTTTGACGTGCTGATGTCAAAATTATTTTTGAAAAATAAAAAAAATATATTTTAATACACTTTTGAATAAAAAAAATATTTTCAAAAGAAATAGTTCACAAAATAAATAAATAAATTTACCGTTGACATGAAAAGTATAAGCGAGACATATGCAAGTGTATTCTATTATAAACAACCTTAAAATTGAATTTTAGAATTTTTCTTTTCATTGCAGTGGGTCCTATTCGAACATACTGAGGATGTCATCTAGAACATTTGCCTCATAAATTTACCATAAATTTAGAAGAAAAAATATTTAACGTTGTCGTGATAAGTACATATGAAGTGTATTTTATTACAAATATCCTTAAGCTTGAATTATAAAATTAGGTCCTATTCATTTTCATTTTCGTTTAAATTGGTATTTTATTTTCTCAATTAAAACAAAATATTTCAATTTTAAACTGTTTTGTTGTTTCTTTCGAAATTATACTGTATCAAACTTTTAGAAAACTTGCATATTTCATTAATTAATTAATTACAAAAACATCATGTGCGGCATTATTTAAATAAATAAAATTATTTAAATGATGTAAAACTTTGATTCAATTTAGGATTAGTCATTTAGTAATTTAAATCTATGGGACTCACAAGAAAGATGTACTTTATTTTAATTATTTTTATTAATATGGGTGTCGGAGCTAATTTGAGTGCATCTCGACTAATTCCACTAGTTTTGAAGTTAATAATCATGTAAACCTCTAGTAATTATCATATTAATAATCACAAGACTTGAAGAAATATGTAAATTATTAATAGTAGAAGATGTTGATATTATTGGATAATGTTATCTAAACAATGTAAATGGAAGTTAAACTCAAATATTTAGATAGAAATTTCATTGATTACTATGAAAGAAAATAAATAAATTAAATACTTGAAGGGAAAATGGAGTCCAGATAATATTGAAAATAAGTAACAAGATTAACATATTGTACACTCCTAATGCCAATAATTAAGTCTATAAATAGCCATCCGATTGTTGAAATCAAAGCCACAACCCTCCTATGAAGCCACTCTCCGAAACAACGTACTACATGGCTCCCAAACTTTCTCATCTTTTATTAGCAATCCTCGTTATCTTTTCTATCCAGACCTTCGAAGGTCGGGCTAGAACTTTGAAATCCGAGCATCAACAATCTTTTAGCAGCATCCTGCAAAAGCTGGAGGGAGTACAGAAGGGCCAAACTGCGGAGGGGCTTCTTGATCTCAAAAAGTACCTCAAGAAGTTTGGGTACTACCCAAGTGATGCGACTCTCACCTCCATTGATTTTGATGACCACTTGGAGCTTGCACTCAAAACATACCAGAAATATTTTCGTCTGAATGTTACTGGTAACCTTGACTCCAGCACCACACAGCAAATGATGATTCCACGATGTGGAGTTCCTGATATCATAAACCCTCATCCATCTACAGAGCCGAACAGTACTGAATCAAAACACAAGAAGCTCCACATGGTTGCTCACTATGATTTCGGGTCACAAAAGTGGCCACCTTCCAAGTATGCTCTGACCTACACCTTTGGCCCGGGTCTCCAAGTTTTTGAGTTGAACACCTTGAGGCGGGTTTGCAAAGATGCTTTTCAAAAATGGGCGGAGGTTACTTCATTCACTTTCAAGGAGGCGAATGACGGTGAATCAGCAGATATTGTGATTG
The DNA here is from genome assembly GCA_015731905.1 of Salix dunnii. Lineage (NCBI taxonomy): Eukaryota > Viridiplantae > Streptophyta > Magnoliopsida > Malpighiales > Salicaceae > Salix > Salix dunnii. The sequence continues at coordinate 13,371,707 of CM027677.1, read as the reverse complement.
CGTTCTACAGAGGCGATCACGGGGACGGGGCATCTTTTGACGGACCTGGGAAAATACTGGCTCATGGTTTTTTTCCACAAGACGGCCGTCTCCATTACGATGCAGACGAGAAATGGAGCACTGACCCCGCAATGGATCAAACTGATCTGGAATCCGTTTCTGTTCATGAAATAGGACATCTGCTTGGCCTTTACCATAGTAATGATCGCAAATCCATTATGTATCCATCGCTACAAATTGGAACGAAGAAAAGAGATCTCACCCAGGATGATATTGATGGGATACATGCTCTCTATTCCAATTAATCAATTATGCAACAACTCAACAATAAACTATAAACTACACTAGTTAATATATACAGTATAAGTCAACGAGGGACTACATAGAAAAACTGGAGGCGGTTGAAAGCTGACCTCCTCTCATATTGTATCCATGGAAAAACTACGTTGATTGGGGTTTTATTATACATATTTGAAGAGCTTTTTATGGTAACAAAATTAAATAAAAAGCTACAGGTTAAGTTATTATTATACGACATGTTAAATTGGTCCTCGAATCTCTCACATGTTTTTTTTTCTTCCTTATCTTGTTTTTATCACTCATTAATTAATGTTCATATTTTTAACGAACTTTAAAAAAAAGGGAGTTAATAATAAGACTAAGGGAACTTGATATATATAAAGATTAAAAAGGAAAAACGAGGAAGGCATTCACCTTAAAAAATACAGAATCTCTGAAGTAGTGAAGTGCATGAGGTGCTTAAAATTAAAATGTTATGTTAAAACTATTTGTCTGGATTTAGCTTTTAATTGAATTTGTTATTATTTAATCTCTCTCGTTCAATCCTGATTGTGTAGGCTGACCACCTGCTCACTTATGATAGTATGAGAACCTTATTTTGTTTGTCGTTCGTTTATTTTATTTTTTTCCTGTCCTTTGTGAATTACAGTGATTAGATGACATGGTGATTTACTCTAGCTGCTATGATCAGAACGAAAATGTAGAAAGGGTCAATGGCAGGGGTTATCTCTGTAGTTTTACGCTGCCATTACCTGGATTTAGTAGCTAGGCTTTCTTGCTAATTTTACTGTCAGATCGGCTACCAATGCCTGACCCCCTCGTAGTAAAATGTGTTGAATTTTGTATGAATTTGATTGTGGATGGTTTAGTTTGCTTGCAGGTTAATTTTCTTGAGAGAGAGATGAAAAAGCTTTCGGGAGCTGGAAAGAAGAAAACTGCAAAGTGAGAGTTTCAATTGTATTGTTGTATATGCCCTTATTTTGTTTGACATAATGCCCATTTATATAGTTTGGGCAAACACACATTGCACATGTTCTGTAACTAATTGAAACTTCTTAGAGTAGTCAAATTTATGTTCTCTTCTTAGTTTGAGGTTAGTTACAAATGATTTAACAAACATCCAATTATATTCCAGTCACTTCATATTCTGCCTCTTCTTCTTTGAGTAATAACTTGCAGGCTTGTCTTCTGCAATTTTATATGGTCCAGTGAGTAGCTTATTGTTCAACAGCCTCTCCTAAGCTACTTACTAGCTTCACCCCAAGCTTGAATCGTAATTGATTGAATCTTTCCTTAGGTAATGTCTTAGAAAAAATATCTGCATGTTGATCCTCACTTATGCAAAACTTCACATTGGGCATCCTCTCTTGTAGTGCTTCCCTTATAAAGTAAAACCTTATGTTAATGTGTTTAGTCTTTTGATGAAAGACTGAGTTCTTTGCCATGGAAATGGCAGACATGTTGTCATGAAACCATGGTGTTGCCTCTGTCTGCATCTCCTTGAAATCATCAAACACAAACCTCAACCAAATAGCTTGTGCTGTTGCTTTAGAGGCTGAGACATACTCAACTTTTGTTGTTCATAGTATTACTATGTTTTGTTTCACAAAAGCCCTTGAAAACACTCTACTTCCAAAGCTAAATCCATAGCCTGAAGTGCTCCTATTGTCATTTTACTTCATGCCCAATCTGCATCATAGAAACCAACCAATGTTGTTGACTAATTTCTGTCATATTCAATCCCATAATGAAGAGTTCCTTGAACATATCTTAATACTCTCTTTGCAACTCCCCTATGCTTCTTTGTTGGTTGATTCGTGAACCTTGATAGTAGGCTAGCAGTATATATTAAATCAGGTCTAATTACTGTCAAGTATAGTAGACTCCCTACTATTTTTCTGTAAGTACATTCATCAGTCAATTCACTTCCATCTATCTTCCTTAATTTCTCTCCAGTAGATAGAGGGATTGAGACTGATTTACAGTCTTCAAGGACAAACTTTTTGAGTAAGGATTTGACATACTTGCTTTGATGAATGAAGATTCCTTGACTAGTTTGTAACACTCCCATTCCCAGGAAATGATGAAGATGATAAAGGTCAATCATCTCATACCTTTGCATCATTTCCCTTTTGAATTCATTCATTAATCTTTCACTACTGCCTGTGTATACTATGTCATCCATATAAATGGACACAATAATCTGCTTCCCTTCATTATTAGCCTTTGTATACAGGGTAGCTTCACTTGCACTCTTCTTAACTTGCACTTAATGAGATATGCATCAATCTCAGTATACCAAGCCCTAGAAGCTTGTTTAAGTCTATAAAGAGCTTTCTTCAGCTTATACACCTTGTGTTCTACTTTCTTCACCACAAAGCCCTTGGGTTATTCAACATATACTTCTTCTATAAGTGCAATATGCGTTCGAATTGTATCTAACCTTGCTATTACTGCAAAGGTTTCATTGCAATCAATTCATGGTTTTTGTGCATAACCCTTTGCTACAAGTCTTGCCTTGTGTTTGTGAATTGTTCCATTTAGATTCAACTTTGTCTTGAACACCCACTTGACCCTTATGATTGGTTTATCAGCAGGCCTATTCACCAGCTCCTAAGTGTCGTTCTTCTCAATCATTTCTAGTTCTGCATTCACAGCTTCTTCCCAAGCTATATCACCAACTGCTTCCTAGTAATTTTCATGTTCCACAATACTCATGTGACACCTTGCATATACATCTTCAAGGGATTTAAGTTTAACTGGAGTTGAGGTAGGTGATGACTGATGGTGCTGCATCCAATTGCATTTTTAGTTGACACATTTGTAGAGCAAGTTTCATCATCAACAACCTGATTGCTTCCAGTTTGCTGTTCTTCATTTGCCTTTTCATCCTTTTCCTAGCCTTTAAACCAAGGTTGTAAGTTAACAAGATCTTGTTGTTCTCCTTCCCATCTGAATAATTTGTCTTCATCAAACACCACACTCCTAGAAAACACAATTTTCTTATATTGTAGTGCATATACTCTATACCCCTTCTCACAATTACCATATCCCATGAAAATTCCTTTCTCAACTTTTCCATTTAGCTTTTTCCTTAGATGTGTTGGAATATTAAGGCAACATATGCATCCAAACACTTTTAAGTGGTGGATACTTGGCTTTCTTCCTGTAAAAGCTTCAAATCGAGTCTTGTTTGGTACTAAAGATGTGTAACACCTATTCTGCATGTACACAGCTGTGTTGACAGCCTCAGCCCAAAAATTGATAGGCAATCCCTTCTCTATTATCATTGATCTTGCCATTTCAATTATTGTTAGGTTTTTCCTCTCAATCACTCCATTTTGCTTAGGGGAATAGGCTATTGTAAGCTGCTTTTCAATACCTATATCAACATAAAAATCTTGAAACTCTCGTGAGGTATTCTCCCCCTCTATCACTTCTTAACTTCTTCAGCTTGTGCCCACTTTGTAGTTCAACAAGTGCTTTAGATTTCTTAAACACATTGAGAGCATTTGACTTGTTTCTTAAAAAATACACCCAACACATTCTTAAGTAGTCATAAATGAATGTAATAAAGTACCTATTGCCTCCATTTGACACATTTTGCATAGGTTCACACATATTTGTGTGTGCCAACTCTAGTGGGCAACCTGATCTCTGGGCTTCTTCTTTATCATACTTTTCTCTATGGTGTTTCCTTGTTACACACCCTTCACACACATCATTTACCTCTGTTAGTGTAGGCAATCCAACAATTTCTTTATTTTACATTTTCTTCATGCTAGCAAAGTTTAAGTGTCAAAGTCTTCTAAGCCATACCTAAGAATCCTCAACTATTGATGCCTTTCTTGTTGCAGGCATCAAAGATTCTAATGATAATGGGAAGCATCGATCTCCCTTCATGACCACCCTTGCTAGCACATTGGCAAGCCTCTCATCATCAAATACTATTATTGTATTACCCCTAAACAAGATGTAATATGCATGCCCCATCATTTGCCCCACACTTAAGAGAATTTAATCTAATCCAGGAACCAGCAGTACCTCATTTATATACCTCCTTCCTCCTCTGGTTTCAACCACCAGAGTACCTTTTCTAGTGGCTTGTACTAAGTCTGCTGAACCCATCTTCATTTTGCTTTTAATTTTTCTGTCAATGTCAATTAAATTTGACTCTTGTGAAGCCATACGATTGCTATAAGCACTATCCACAAACCATTCATCTTTACCTTTCACGCTTGCTGCTTGACAAAGATAAAATAATGTTCTAGTGGACATTTCTTCTTCTTGTGCATAATTTGCCAATTGTTTATGGTCATTGCAGGTCCTTTGTGTTGTGTCTAAATCGATTACATCTACCACATTTTTCCTTGCCTTTGTATCTACAAATACCAAAATGGTATTTTTGACATACATAGCATTGTAGCTTCACAGTACTCTGACCACTACTACCTTGTCTACTGTGTGAATTGTAGGGAGTGTTGCTGTTGATTCTAGTTCTTTGATTCCAATTTTGAGAATTTTGTTGTTGATTGCTGTTCATGTTCCCTCCTTGTGACAACTTTGTAAGTCTTCTATTTTGACCTTGCCAAACTTGATTTGATCTTGTATTCGAGCCATTGTTTCCATCATGAAACTAATTACTTCCAATTCTTAAGCTGTTGAATGCTCTTTAAGTACCAATTTGTTTCTCCCTCTCATCTTGCATATACTCTCTCTTGTCAAACACTTTAGCAGAGGCAATCACTTCCTCAATTCTAAGTACATTGAGATCTCTTGTTTCTAAAATTATTGAAACAATAGATTTATACCTTCTACACAAACTCATTAGCAATATTTGCACTAATCTAGTTTAAGTTACCTCCTCACTAAGTGATTTTAAATTGTTCATAACCTCAAAAAACTTGGCTAGATAATTATCTAGGCTGTCACCTTCTGATATTCTCATATATTTAAAGTCAGCTCTAATTGCTTGAAGTTTTACAGCCCTAACTTTTTTTTCTCCCCTAAATTCTCTCTTCAGAATGTCCCAAGCTCCTTTAGCAGTTTTCTCATTCCTTATTCTTGGAAACAATTCATCTGTTATTGCTCCTTGAATAAGGCTTAGTGCTTTAGCAGTTTTTATCTTCATCTCACTGGCTTTTATTTTTCACTTGAAGTGAAATCCGTTTCTTTGTCTCGTGGTCTCGTGAAATGACAGTATAACTTTTGGAATTTCGGCTTCACTTCCTTCCTCAGTAGACTCATTAGGATGTGATTGATTGCTTATGATAAACTCAACCACATCACATAGATCATATGCATTTAGAAAAGTCTTCATCTTTACTGCCCAAAAATCATAACTAGTTCCTGTCGCACCCTCCGCGAGAGCGCGGCATCGCGGCAACTCTCCCCGTGAGCGAGGAATTCATGTCGGGGTTTTATTTTTATTTTCATAAAAAAAGGGAGTTGCCACCTAATATTATGGTTACTAGGAAACCTAAACTAGTCTTTCAAAGATTCTAAGACAAGGGTCTGGTTGCATAAAGGAAAGATTTTACCACCCCTAGTACGCCCTACCTAAGGTAAGCTACTTGATGTTTTGGTTTGCCTTATGATTTGCTATGGTGTTGATCTTTAAAAAAATATATATTGGTTAAATGATGATGACGTATTATTCTTGTAAAAATATTTTAGATATTTACCACTCTAAGGTTTCTTTACCTAAATATTTATGGTGAACAACAACGAATTATCCCCGTTAATATTTTAGATATTAATCCTTTTAGGATTTTTTTGCCTAAATATCAAGAATGAACAATAACGAATTAGCCCCGCCAATATTTTGGATATTAACCCCTTTAGGATTTCTCTTCCCAAATATCAACAGTGGATAATAACAAATTATCCCCGTTAATATTTTGGATATTAACCCTTTTAGGATTACTGTACCCAAATATTAATAGTGAATCCCTAAAAATAAGATTTTGATATTTTTAGAATATTGGCCAACACCCTTTGGATTTTACAAACATGTAAAATCCAAAAATACGAGAAAACAATTTTTTTGTTTACAAAAATCCATGCTAAAACAAAATTTTCTTTAAACTCCAAATATATATATAAAAGAATGTTTAAAATATGTTAGCGTATTGGCCGTAGGCATAAAAACAACACATTTTTCTTTTTTTTTTCTAAAAAAACGATATATTTTTTTTATGAAAATTTTCTACTTTATCTATATTTTCTATTTTTTTATTTGGTGGGCTGGTTGCCCTACCCTGATGGCTAGGCTACCAGCCCACTCATTATGATGGCCATATTGGATGTAGGAAAGTGTCGGCCGCGTCACTGCAATGGCTGTTGTTGTTGCTGCCTTCACTTGAGACCCCGGCTGCGTTGCTAGGGTGGAGGGGGAGCTGCTGGTGATGATGGGGTGGTGTAAGTGGTCGGAGTTGGTGCTGGAGTTGCTAATCGAGAGAGAGAGGGAGAGAGATGGCTGCTGATTTTAGAGAGAGAGAGGGTCGACTAACCAAGAGAAAAGGGAGAGGAAGGGAGTTGACAACGCCGGGGATAGGAAAGAAGATTACCTAAGTTTTTTACATAAATTTTCCCTCTTGATTCTCTACTTTTTCTCCGTTATTACGTGATTTTTTCTTCTTCTTTTCCTCCCCTCTACTCATCGTTTTTATAGGCAGTGTAGGAGGTAATCATTGCTTGCAACGGTGGGCTACCTTCTGCAGCAGCATGCTTGTCGACAGCAGCGTGCAGGTGGCTTGTTGATGATGGGTGCAGACGGCTTGTCAGCAGGTGCAGGCAATAGCGTGTTGCTTTGGGAGGTGAAAGTGCTGTTTGGTCCCTCAATTTGTAATTGTTCTAATTGCACCTCCAATTGGATTTAAACTTATGATTTTTATGCAATTACACCCGTCATAATTTCAATACTAGCCCTAATTTTGCGCTCCTTTTATTTTGGTCCTTGATTTTTGATTTGTGCAATTTAACACTCAATCAACCATTAGACTCTCAATTTGTTCAATTTGGCCCTTGTTTTCGCATAATTGGCTTAGAAATATTCTACTCAGTCTCCAAAAATTCTAATTTTCCCAACTGAACCCGAATTAAGCTCAAGAATTTGATTTTTCATCGATTAAGCTCTTAATAAAATTAATTCGACCAATTTAAAGTATAATTAAGTCCTTGCACTTAATTAAATCCTTCAATTGGACCCTAAATTAATTATCAAATGTAATTACACTTTTAAATTGGTCAACGATTAAATCGAACTGGCCCATAGAAATATAATTATATCTTTCGATTTAATTTTTACTGAGATTTATCCAATAATAAATTACTTTAGCCTTGAATCTATATTTTTCTTTATTTTTGAGCACAAATAAGGTACGATTGAGCTCTTGAAAACGTCCAAAATTTTCACCTTGATTTTTTTGTCGACACCAGCCCCTTTTAATTTAGTTTTTTTTATTTTGAGGTAGATTTGGGGAATGACCCAAAATCAGGTTATGACAGTTCCATTAAATTGTGGAGTCCTTGGATCTCCTCCTGAGTTTGATGATCTAGCCATGCTTTTCTTGTTGAATTCTAATTGATTGAGTATATTTCACAGTTCACGGCCATTCTTGAATCAAATTAGAGCTCCGATACCATGTTGAATTTTGTATGAATTTGATTGTGAATTGTTTAAACTGCTTGCAGGTTAATTTTCTTGAAAGAGAGATGAAAGAGCTTTCGGGAGCTAGAAAGAAGAAAATTGCAGAGTGAGAGTTTCAATTGTATTGTTGTATATGCCCTTATTGTGTTTGACATAATACCCATTTATATAGTTTGGGCAAACACACATTGCACATGTTCTGTAACTAATTGAAACTTCTTAGAGAAGTCAAATTCATCTTCTCTTCTTAGTTTGAGGTTAGTTACAAATGATTTAACAAACAACCAATTACATTCCAGTCACTGTATACACTGCCTCTTCTTCTTCGAGTAATAACTTGCAGGCTTGTCTTCTTCAATTTTATATGGTCCATTGAGTAGCTTAGTGTTCAACAGAATGAAGGAAACCATAGTCAAATTGTAAAATCTTATGAACATGAAAAACACCAATATGTGTATCCTGTCATACAGGCAGTTGTTTTCCTACTGCAACTGACTTTGTTCCCTCTTTAGTTTGTGGTCTGCTTGGAATTACTTTCATGGAGGCATCTGTTCTTGAGCTTATATATAGCTTCTGACAGATCGAAATCATGCCCGGATTTATTTTTCCTCATTCACCATAAATTTTATTCAGCTTTGGATGTTTCCTCCATAACGGGATGCCTATCAGGAGACCATAAAAACCAGGATCTAATAGGCAAGAAAGTTGAGAAAACTGAGGTAAGTACTGTTAAGGTGGACGCTGCTGGAGGACAAACTTTTCTCGTTGAGATTTCACTTAAAACTGGAACTAGAGGAATGTCCGAAGCACAGAATCATGATTTTGATTATCATGACGTAGATCATAGGTTCAAAATCTGTCAAACTTACTCTGACACTGTATCATGTGCAGCCTAATTTGGTGAAATTCAGGAGTTAACTAAGGACTGAGTGAACGTGAAAATATTACTATTGGAACGTTCGCATCGTCATTTCTGTCGGTATTGACCGAACAGGAGGCAACTAAAAATCTACTGATGAATGAAAATTTGCATTGATTATGACTTTTAATGATTAATAGTTAAACATTTTTATTTGTTTTGTTGAGTAAAACAATTTGTTTAACAATATTAATGATTCTATGGTGGCATAAATCTACAACTATAATAGGTAAAATAAAATTAAAATAAATAATTGTTTCTCTATATAAAAAGAAATAATCAACTAAAAATCTAATGATGAAGGCGAATTTTCATTGATTCTCTATATAATGTATTAAGACATTTCATTGTCTTTCTTAATTAAAAGGTTTTAGTCTATTATGACTTTTAACTGTCTTTCTTAATTAATACATTTGTTTTGGGTTTTTTCTTAATTAATTGATTTCTGATTTATTTTATCTAATAATAAAGTTTGTGATGTCACTTTTGCAATCTAGTAAATTAAGATAACTAAGGCTAGTCATATAGACTTTAACTTGACAATAATAAAAGTGTTATAATCTTTACCTTGCAAAGATATAAAAGTAAATTAATATATTCACAATTAATTAATTCAATTTTATAACAAATTGAAAACCAATAAAACAAGAACTAAAATGACAGGAAATGAACTAATGCTACAAACTATTGTTGATGGAGTACAAAGCTCCATGAAAATAAAGGATTGAACTTGCATTCCTGGCATTAAGGTTATGTACATATATTCATGGCATTAAGGTTATGTACATGGATTGGAATATTATGAGAACTGTCTTGACTAATCAAACTAAGTACAAACAAGAACTAAATATCTATTTAGGAGTGTGGTTGAGGTTGTTTTTGAAAATGATTTCAATTAAAAAATGCATCAAAATATATATTTTTATTTTTTTAAGATTATTTTTGACATCATCACATCAAAATGATTTAAAAGAACTAATTTTTTTTATTTAAGGTAAAAAATAAAAATAAATTGGACTTGTGAAATATATTTCTTTTATATAGAGAAACAATTATTTATTTTAATTTTCTTTTACCTATTATAATTGTAGATCTTTTCCACCATAGAATCATTAATATTGTTACACAGATTGTTTTGCTCAATAAAATTTACTTTAAATAACTATAAACATTATATTCTACTTTGTTTTTCATTTTAATAATATGAATAGATTTATAAAGGTTTCATGTGAAATTAATTTTTCTAAATAGAAGGTATCAATAAAAAGTTGACTTTGGATCATGTAAGTTTTTTCTTTCGAAACACACCAAACAAATCCCGTACAATATAACTCTCAATTTAAAACTATGAAAATATTTAGCATTTATTTTGTTAATTTTGGATACAAACAAGTTGCAATATAAGATTCAAACAACTTTTAGTGTTTTAATCCCGAGGATTTCATCAATATTTGTCAATTATTATCTTACCCAACAACATCATTAACATGGTTAAACGTATCGATGAATCAAAGAAAACTTAGTTGAAATAATTATGATCATGATATTTTTCTATATACCTCTTTGGAAATGTGGTTCAGTTGCTTTCGAAAGTACTTCTCATTTAGAAATGAATCAAAAAGATATTTTGTTTTTAGTTTTTAACAATAAGTTTTGACATTAGCACATAAACATAATCTAAAAACACCAAAAACATTTAATTTAAAGTAAAAAATAAAAATAAAAATAAAAATAAAACATTTTCAATCTTTTTCAAAAGTTCTTTTGAAACGCAATGCCAGATAGGGTGTATGTTTTTTTTTTCGCATTTTAATCATATGCATTGATTTATAGATGTTTTGAGCGAGTCCCAAAAGAGTGTGGCATGATGGCGAGGGCTTGTGATCTGCACAACAATTCTGTAGTTTGAGTCAGCGTGTACACCCCTTGTAAAAGCCTAGGACAAGCAGGGTTTTACTCCCTCATCTAGGCCCACAAAATATGTTTTCTAGGAGGTGAGGTTTCCTTGTATAAAAAAAAAAGGTTTTGAGTGGAACCACGCACCGCCGCTGGTGAACAGTAGGGCAGGGGAGAACGCAAATCTTCTTCTTTCCTTTCTCCTCTCACTGGTGGTGGCCTTTACAGCAACCTAAAAAACAGCAACAAAACGCACAACCAACAGCTAACACAAAAGGCAAACAACAAAACACAACAATCAATTTCATTTTTTTCTTAGATTTGTTCTTCTCGACTTCTTGTTCTTCTCAGTTTCTTCTTCTTCTTCTTCAAGGGGTGGTTGGACTGGGTTTAGATATGGCAAGGAGGAGAAAATGAGGTGGGTGGTTGATGGTGGCGGCAACTGCGATTGCTTGCAGGAGATGGAAGATGGGGTTGTTGGCGGGGAGAAGGAAACTAGTAAAGAGGGCTGTGGCTGGATGTAGTTGGCTAGGGAAGGAGAGGAGTGAGACCGTGAAGGCTACTATGGTGGCTGTGTTGCTGACCAAAAGAAGAAGCTGGTCTGCTGGGGGAATGGATGACGGGGAAGGAGATGGAAGTAAGGGATGACTAGCGGAAAGGTGATGGAGAAGAAAGAGGGTGGAGGCTCGACAGCCATGGGCAAAGGGGAAAAGAAAGAGAGGGTGGAGGCTGGTCGGCCATGGGGAAAGGGGAAAAGGAAGAGAGGGTGGCTGGTCATTGAAGAGAGGGAAGGAGAGGCTGTAATGGCTAACCGGAAAAGGAGAAGGGGAAGGTTGGCCGGACAATGGGGGTAGCGAGAGAGGGAGCTGATGGCTGAGGAAAGAGGAGAGTGGAAAGGGAGAGGGAAGAGAGAGATAGGGTTGCAGCTGCCCAAAGAGGGGGGCAGCGGCTGCAGCCCTTTGGAAGAAAATTTAGGGTTAGGGTTTTTTTTAGGTGTATTTTTTTTGGTCTCCCATTATTTAGCCCAAACCAACTCTATTTATAAAGTTTTTTGTAGCCAAAATTTCAAAAGCATCCTTTAGCTTGTGCGTCTTTTTTAATTTGGTCCTTGGTTTTCAATTTGTGCGATTTGATCCTCAATTGATCGTTAAACTCTCAATTGGTATAATATTGCCCCTGTACGAAGATATTTTTGGATTTTTGTCGTTTTGATATTTTTTTTTCTTTTTTTGAAACAAAGAAATAGGTGGGTCAAAAATTGGATAGCAACAATCTCATGGATCTCATTTTTATAAAATAGCAGCCATTTTCCTGGTGCATTCTTCAAGTATATCAAGATTCGATATACCACTTCCATATGTTTTTCACCTAGTAAGTGCATGAACTGACTCACCACACTCACTGCATAGGATATGTCTGGCCTTATATGAAATAAATATATCAGTTTTCCAACTAACCGTTGATAACATCCTTTGATAGTTGGCGTATGATTTTTCGATTGTCCAAACTTGTGATTTATGTCCATAGGTGTGTCAACAGGCTTGCATGCTAGCATTCTAGTTTCTTTTAACAAATCTAACATATATTTTTGTTGTGATAGACATATTCCAGTTTTTGACCTTGAGACCTCGCTTCCTAAGAAATACTTCAGTTGTCTGAGATCTTTTATTTTAAATTTGGATGCCAAAAATTGTTGTAGTGCTCTTCTTTCTTCTAGATCATCTCCTATTAAGAGCATATCATCCACATATACAATTAATGTCATAATCTTTCCTTCTATGTGCTTTATAAATAAGGTGTGATCTGAGTTACTTTGCTTATAGCCAAATTCTTTAATCGTGGAGGAAAATCTTCCAAACCAAGCCCTGGATGACTATTTCAGACTATATAATGCCATCTTTAATTTTCAAACTTTAGTTTTACATGAGGATTTGCGTCTAGCTCCAGGTGATAACTCCATGTAAACTTCTTCTTCAAGTCTCCATTGAGAAAAGCATTCTTGACATCAAATTGTTACAAGACCCTATCTCGATTCACTGCTAGAGATATGAGGATACAAATAGTATTGATTTTTACAACAGAAGAAAAGGTCTCTTGATAATCTACCACATACTTCTATGTATATCCCTTTGCAACCAACCTTGCTATGTACCTATCAATACTGTCATCCACCTTGAGTTTTACTATCAACACCCATCTGCAACCAACTGCCTTCTTAGCTTTGGGTAATGTACACAACTCCCAAGTGTTATTTCTAAATAGTGCGTCCATTTCTTAGTTCATCATCTTAGTCCATTTTGGATCTGCTGATGCATCCTATATATTACTAGGAATAAATATAGTGGATAATTGATTAATAGAAAATGCATATGATTCTAACAATCTATGGGGAGACACATAATTACTGATTAGATATTTAATCTTGGTTTTAGGATTAGGTTCATACTGTTTTTTTGGGAGTCCCCTATTTGACCTATATGATATTTATTAGATATATTTTCTACAAGAAGAGGAATTTCGTTAGTTTCATCAAGAATAGAATTCAAATTTACCAAAGAAGGAACATTATGGAAGTTTACATATACCGTACACCCAAATAGTCATGGTTCCAGATTTAGTTGATGCGAAGCAGAAAGAAGAGATTCCATCTTCTGTTGGGGAGTCTGAAATTTCAATCATATACTCATCAACCCCCAAGTCTTCGAGGACCACCCACCTGAGGGATGTAGCAGGGGAGTTGCCACCATCATTGACCCCTCTGAAATGTGATGGGTTTGTCAGCCACCCTTTGTTCCTCCTCCCATCGTCTGCTTCTATTGGTGTTCTTGACATATGTATGTATACGCATTTTCTAGGTCCAGCTTTGGGTCCTTCCTCAAAATTTCTCCCCGCTAAAACAAGACCCAGACCACTAAGGAAGATGTGAACTCTCAGCCTTGCCATGGTTGAATGGGGCTGGAGCACACTATCGACTATCCCAATTTGTGCTAGTGCCCAATGTTCAATTTCCTGAAAAATAACAATTAGTTCGTTGTAATAAGTGGGTAATGGCCGACAGTTCTGTTTGGTGGAGATGGATTTTTATTTAATTTAAAAAACCAAGTTTCGTCTGACCCATAGTAGAGTGTTCTTAACATTACCTCCCAAATTTCCTTCGCCGTGAAAAGCCAGATGCATCGTTGCATCAATGATGGGCTTATCGAGTCAATAATCAACCAGCTTTTGACTTGGTGATTCTCAGTTATCCATGTTTCTTGTTTTGGGTCAGTCGGGTCGGGTTTTTGCACTGCTCTGGTGAGGTATCCAACCTTGTTTCGTGCACCAATTTTCATCTCCATGAGTTGGGACTAAAGAGAGTAATTCGTTTCATGTAGTACGATTCTAGTTGGGATTGTGGAGTTGTCTTGATGGGCCACGATCTAGGTTGCCAAAGTGGAAACAGGTATGGTTATTGGGTTAATCCCCATTGTTGCTGATGAATATGTATGGGAAAATTTGGGATTTTTTCCTAGGAAAATCTAGGTTTTGTCTGAGAAAATCTAGGTTTTTTAGTGAATGAAAAGTTAGTGTTTGGTTTTGGGTGGATTTCTAGGCAAAGGAACAGTAATAGTAGTTGAGTTTTGTTTGATGAACAATAATTGTTGACAAAGAGGTATTGTAGCGATCAATTTCATGATATGAACAGTAACTTTGAACAAACACGTACTGTAGCAATCAAATTCTAGGGAAATATAGTAGTTGTTTGACGAACAAGTTCTATAGAGATCATTTTTTGGGTTTTGAACCAGAAAAGAGAAGAGAAAAAATACGATTCAAGAAAAAAATTTGAGATTCGCTCTGATACCATGTAGGAATTTGAACTTCGATTTAATTTTGATATTTTTAGTATGTTTTCTATTACAGTAAGGTGATTTTTATAGGAAATAATTACAATAATTTTAGCTAAAATACAATACAGTTTAAACACCTAGAAATATAACCCTATTATAGTAATAAACTGTTAAATTTCAACACTCAAGAAACTCACCACACAAATCCCGTACAATATGACTTTTACATTATGAAACTATGAAAATGTTTAATGCACATTTACTATTATTTTGTTAATTGATATCATTTCTAGATACAAAGAACTTGCCACATGGAACTTAAACAACCTTTTAGTGTTTTATTCTTGAAGATTTTATCTATTATCAAGTATTTATAACTTAAACAATAATATTATCTCGGCAATAAAATTTAAACAACATAAAATTATTATTATTGTTATTATTATTGTTATTATTATTATTATTATTATTAGATATCCTTAACTTCAAAAGAAAATATAAAAACTGAAGAAGTTTTAATCTTCTTTTCTCACCGGTAACAATAAAGTAACAATAAACTCTGTAAGGAGTGGGAACAGATACAAAAGTTTCTTGACCATAGGAAACATGAAAGATGCATCACCCGGAATTTAGGGCAAACAATTTTCTACGTAAAAAAAAAGACTAACGATAATGAAACTGAAGGCGATGCTGCATCTGATGGAAGGCCTCTCTCATCGCCATATACGGCCAAAACCCATAGACTTCCTGTTGCCATTACTGCATCTCATGAGTCGACCAAGGAGACGAGAAAATATATGAAGTCTGGAAAGCAGATCCCATAGTTAACCATGAATTATTGTTTTAGCTTCACATCATTGGGTCCCGAACTGAATGCCAGCTCAAAAGATCAAACAAAAGATTAATGGAAGGAAAGTTCGGAGATGGAGGTGGATGTCTTAAATTTTCCACTCTTTAAAAGAGAAAACGGTCCCATGCAGGAAGACGACACTTTTTCCTTGGTGTGGCGAGGACGAGACGAATGCAGCTGGAAAATGAGTTTTTTAAAATAAAAATAAGACCCATGGGAATAGCTCCAAAAGTCATTTCATAATTAACGAAATGCTGACTGAAAGATGCCCAAAGGATAAACCATTTCCCATGTAAATACAAGACCAAAGGGCTTTCTAACTTACTTTCTTTTCATTGGTTGTATTTTAAGTTGTGGGTTCTAATTATGTTTGACAACGTGAAATTTTCGGCAAGACTATAATTATAGATAATTAACCAAAAAAACTTTAGGTTATATATAGCTAGTGGTTTAAATTAAAAAAAAAAACTGACTAAAGACTTCTAGATATTCTTTGAGAATCTCAATGAGATATTTTTATTGTTTATGGAATCCGATTACTAAATTGTTTGGCATTGTGTTTTAAAGTGTTTTTGAAAAAAAATAAAAAATATTTTTATTTTATATTTTAAATTAAAAAATAATATTTTTAGATTATTTTCATATAATAATGTCAAAAAATACATTTAAAATATAAAAATATATTATTTTGATGTATTTATAAAATAAAATATTTTAAAAACTAATTTCAAATGAAGTTCTAAACAGTAACTAATGGAGCAGAGAAACCTTCGCCTCCACAAAATAAATAAATAAATAAATTTACCGCTGACTTGAAAAGTATAAGCGAGACATACGGAATTCTATTTTATTATAAGTAACCTTAAAATTGAATTTAAGAAATTTTCTTTTCATTGCAGTGGGTCTTATTCAAACATACTGAGGATGTCATCTAGAACATTCTCCCCATTAAAAAAATAGATTTACCATAAATTTAGAAGAAAAGTATTTAACGTTGACTGATAAGTATGTGTGAGACACATGGAAAAGTATTTTCATTAAACAAAAAACATTATTTTCTTTACAAGTAGATCTAATTTTATAAAGCACCAATCTTATTTTAATGTTTCACACAAATTAAGGCAAAATCTCTTAGATCAAGATATAATTTCAAATTCTTCAAATAGATTGCGATTTGTTTAATGCAATGTCTCTTCTCCAATTTGTGTTTAGAAAACATGCTTATTTTATTAATTAATTACAAAAACATCATGTGCAGCATTATTTAAATAAATAAAATTATTGAAACGACTAAGACTTTGATTCAATTTAGGATTAGTCATTTAATAATTTAAATCTACGGGACTCACAAGAAAGATGTACTTTATTTTTATTTTTATTATTTTTATTAACATAGCTATCCAAGCCAACTTGCATGTACCTCGAATTTCACGGATCCTTAAGCTAACAACTATGTACATCTTCAGTAGTTATCATATTAACAACCATAGGGCTCGAACCTAAAACCACATGAAAAGCAAATCGTTTAATCCCAAACTCTTGTCACTAGCTACCTAGATATACTTTATTAATGGTAGAAGTTGTTGATATTGTTGGATAATATTGTTCTCTTATGATGACCATGTAAATGAAAGCTAAACTCAAATATTTAGATAGTAATTTCATTGATTACTATGAAAGAAAATAAATAAATTAAATACTTGAAGGGAAAATGAAGTCTATAATAATATTAAAAATAAGTAATAGGATTAACATATTTTACACTCCTAAAGCCAATAATTTAATCTATAAATAGCCATCCGATAGTAGAAATCAAAGCCACAACCCTCCTCTGAAGCCACTCTCCGAAACAACAGACTACATGGCTCCCAAACCTCCCCATCTTTTATTAGCAATCCTCGTTATCTTTTCTATCCAAACCTTCAAAGGTCGGGCTAGAACTTTGAAGCCCGAGCATCAACAATCTTTTAGCAGCTCCCTTCAAAAGCTGGAGGGAGTTCATAAGGGCCAAACTGCGGAGGGGCTTCTTGATCTCAAAAAATACCTCATGAAGTTTGGGTACTACCCAAGTGATGCCACTCTCACCTCCAGTGATTTTGACGACCACTTGGAGCTTGCACTCAAAACATACCAGAAATTTTTTCGTCTGAATGTTACTGGTAACCTTGACTCCAGCACCACACAGCAAATGATGATTCCACGATGCGGAGAGCCTGATATCATAAACCCTCCTCCATCTACAGAACCGAATAGTACTGAATCAAAACACAAGAAGTTCCACATGGTTGCTCATTATGATTTCGGGTCAGCAAAGTGGCCACCTTCCAAGTATGCTCTGACCTACACATTTGGCCGGGGTGTCCAAGTTTTTGATTTGAACACCTTGAGGTCGGTTTGCGCAGATGCTTTTCAAAAATGGGCAGAGGTTTCTTCATTCACTTTCACGGAGGCGACTGACGGTGCATCAGCAGATATTGTAATTGCGTTCTACAGCGGCGATCATGGGGACCAGTATTCTTTTGACGGACCTGGGAAAATACTGGCTCATGGTTTTTTTCCACAAGACGGCCGTCTCTATTACGATGCAGACGAGAACTGGAGCACTGACCCCACAATGGATCAAACTGATCTGGAATCCGTTTCTGTTCATGAAATGGGACATCTGCTTGGCCTTCGTCATAGTAATGATCCCGCAGCCATCATGTATCCATCGCTACAAATTGGAACGAAGAAAAGAGATCTCACCCAGGCTGATATTGATGGGATACATGCTCTCTATACCAATTAATTAAGTATGCAACAACTCAGCAATAAACTATAAAGTGCACTACTTACTATATACAGTATAAGTCAACGAGGGAAAAACTGGAGGCGGTTGAAAGCTGACCTCATCTCATATTGTAACCATGGAAAAACTACGTTGATTGGGGTTAAGTAATCATTATACGAAATGCTAATTGGGTCCTCGATCTCTCATGCATTTTTTTTCCTTATCTTGTTTTTATCACTCATTAATGTTCATATATTTAACGAACGTAAAAAAAAACAGAGAGTGAGGAATAAGACAAAGGGAACTTATATAGATAAAGATGAGATGATTTGCCCGTGTGTTGTGCTTGGCTTTTTTTCATGTAAAAAATTAATTGTGTTTTATATGTTGTAATTAGTTATTTTAATAATAAAACTATAATAGATAAAATTTGTTAAAAATGAGTTTTTTCCCCTCCAAAAAGGAACAATGTAATCGAAATGCATAAGAAGTGGTTCGTATATTTTTTAGTTGTAGATAACTTAGGTAAATTTATCTACCCATTTTATTTATAAGTTGCTTTTTTTCCTAATAATATTAGATCTAAAATATTATATATAAAAATATAATATTTTTTTATTTAAAAAAAATAACATAAAATCCAAGAATTAAAATTTTCTAATAATTTTTTTATTTTATAAGATTTATTCCTCATATTATTATATTAAAAGTATTTCAGAACACTGATATTAATTTTTTTCTCCAAAAAATCATAGGTCATTTTTTGCTATCTATTCATATATTTTCAGGCAGTAATATCAAATAAATATTAAAATATATAATTAGTGTCACATATTTATGAGGAAAAAACTTAAAAATAATAATTATTAGTATTTTGAATGCCTTATCTGGGCTTTTTTTTATATTGAAAAATGATTGATTATATACGTGTGGTAATTGAATATTTTAATATATAGTTACTAAATTTATAAGTAATAGAATATGTTTAGGCGATTGAATGTTTCTACTATTAAAATTGTTTTAATAATTATTTTATCGGTAGATTATATAATTGGTATCAATGTTTTTGTTAAAATGAGTTATGTGCTCCATGTAACATACTGATTAATTGTTGTGCATGTTTTTATCTCTTTTATGAAATCTTTAATTAGCAAATAGTAAAATGACAATAGTTGAATTTTAGTATAGATGAGTGATTTGCTTTATGCACCAAACAATTTGATTGGTGGTTTTATTTTAACTATTGTGGTAATAATTTAATTGGTAGATAGCAAAACTGTTGTTGATCAAATTGACTAAAGATAAATTATTTGTTGTTTGCAACAAAAATGCAACTGCTAAAATTTATGAAACATTATTTTTTCAGATTTCTCCGTCAAATTATTATATTTAAAAATTTTTAGAGTATTGAGATTAAATTAATATGAGATTTATAAAGAAAAGTTAGCTCAATTTTTTACATTTATTTTAAGATGTTAATAGTAAATAAATATCACAATATATAATTAATCTAACATACCTGTAAGAAAAAAAAAACTTACAAATAATCATTATCATTATTTTGAATGCTTTATCTATAACAATTAGAAATTCCAACAGCTAACAATATTAACGAAAAAGAAATAAAAAAACTAAATAAATGAAAAAAACAAAAATAAATATATGCACATTTTAAACAGTTATTTGACTTGAAGGATAAATAAAAAGAATTTAAATGAATAATAAAGAGAAAAAAATACTAAATATCAATTTTAAAATGATCGTCAACATAAATTAAAATGTTAAAAAAATAATTAATAACAGTGGAAATAATAAAAATTTGTGAGACCATAATTATGGTTAAAAAAAATTCATAATATTTTATTTTATAAGATTTATTACTCATATTATTTTATTAAAAGTATTTCAAAGTAATGATAGTTTGTTTTTTCCAAAGAAACCTAGGTTATATATATATATATATATATATATATATATATATATATTAAGGTGCTAATATTAATTAAATAAATATAAAAAAAATATAATTAGTTTGATATATTTAAAAGAAAACAAAACTAACAAATAATCATTATTATTGTTTTGAATGTCGTATCAATAATAATTATAAAATTTATGACCTAACAATATTAATGAAAAAGCAATTAAAAAAATAAAATAATAAAAATAAATATTATTAGATTTTAAGAAATTATTTAACTTGAAGGGAATAAAAAGAGAAATCTTAATAATTATTAATATTCAAATGATTACCAGCACTTATTAAAATTTGAACATTAAATAAAAAAACTTAATAACATTGGAAATGAAAAAAAAATGAAAATGAAAAAGAAAAAAAAAACTAAGAGCATGTATATATAAACTTGAACAGAAATATATATATAAAAAAAGGAATTGAAAGTATAAGGGATAAAATGAAAAAAAAACATATATAATAAATTTGATTTAAAGGTTAAAATTGAAATAAATGCAAACATTGATACCAATGAAATTAAATAATTTAAAATAAAACCAAAAAGTAAACGAATTAGGACCGAAATGAATGAAACTGAAATCTATAATAAATTTGCATGGAAGGATAAAATTAAAATAAATCAAAACTTTGATACCAAAAATATTAAGGATTCCACACCAATTTGAAAATTCAAAGTCTGAGGACCAAAATAAAACTACAATATATAATCAGTTTTAATTTAATGATGAAATTGAAACAAATGGAAACCTATATAATAGCAATCAATACCATAAAAAACAATCCAAACTTTAGGGACTGAAGTGAAACTTCAGAAAAAACAATTGCGCTGACGTTAGCTTGCGCAGGCAGGAGAGAGAAAAGGGGGGAAATTTTTAGATGACCATTGCCACATCTTCGGCCATCATGTAGTCACACTGGCCACACTAGGGGGAAGAGAACATGTCTGAAAATCATTTCAGATGCCTGTTGGGTATTTTTGGATGCTGGAATACACCGCACACGCTATCCAGAAGACGAGTGTGCTCAAAAACGGACAGCGCGTCCGGCGACACACCAACAATAAATCAATGGAAAAAAGAATTAAAAAATAGTAAATTATCGGGACACCCCTCTCGGCCAGACCTTGTTTTTGTCTTTTTGAGGGACAAAATGGTTATTACATTGCGCAAAGAAATATTAAAAAATAAATAAATTGAGTAGCCAGACCAGACCAAAATTGTGCAATTACAGTCTAACCTCTCAATCTAGTGACTTTATTTTGTCTTTTTCAAGGAAAAAATTCATTATTTCACTGTGCAAAAAATAAAAACAAATCAATGGACTGAAAAAACTAAACAAACATAATTGAAAATTGAGTTTTACTGCTATCGTCCACAATGAATTGTGTCACTGTGAATAGTAACCTGACCGTGATACCATTTAGCTTTTAAGATAATTAAAAATGAAAAACGAGGAAGGCATTCACCTTCCAAGATGTTCAGTTTTCCATACAGAATCTACGCCATTCTAAAGAGCATGAGCTGCTTAAAATTAAAATGTTATGTTAAGACTATTTGTATGCATCTAGTTTTTATTTGAATTTATTATTATTTAATCTCTCAGGTTCAATCTTTGCTGTGTAGGCTGATCACTTGCTCACTTCTGATAGTATATCAGATAGTGAAGAACCTTATTTTATTTGTCATTCATTTATTTTACTTTCTTCCTGTCCTTTGTGAGTTATAGCGATTGGATGATATGGTGATTTACTCTTGTTAGGAAATGCATTGACAATGTTTTAATATAAATAGGTAAGTTGTGTTTGTGGATAAGCTGTTTACAGGAGTAGCGAGATGCTAATGTTTGACTTTGTTCACGTGGACTATCAGTTCACTGCAGAAGGAAGAAGAAGAAGAAGAAGAAGAAGAATTAATGCTACAACTGTCAGCTAACAGGATCAATTGCAACACATCCTATTTGTAACTAATTCAAAGAACAGAAGATGTAATTGACTTCTCTGGACAGTTTGGAAGTTGTTACTAGTAGTTTAACACATAAATGAGCATTTTGTCAAACAAATTTAATACAATAATAAGAATATACTACTTATCTTCTTCTCAAGAAATTCTCTCCTCTTTATTTCTATCTTTTTCTACTTGAAGATAATCGAGTTCACCTGCAAAATCACAAACAAATTAAATAAAAAGTAAACATGGTATCAGAGCTCTAGTCTGATTTGTAAAGGGACATAAGCTATGAAATCAAGAAATATGAGACTCAGAAAATGGCAGGATCATCAAGCACTGGAAGAGATCTAAGGAGCCCACAATTCAATGGAAACAACTATGATATTTGGTAGTTAAAATGGAGACTATCCTGAGAGCTTTTGATCTATGAGATGTGGTGGAGATGACTCACACAAATCCTGAATCAAAGAGTGAATTTGCAGGTTAAAAATGTGGAGCTGCAAAAATCTCAGAAGAAAAGGTAGCTGCTACAAAAGAAAGTGGAATAAAAAATGCTAAAGCATTGAGTCTTATACAAGGAGCATTCTCTAATGATCTATTTCCACGTGCAAGGAATGAGAAAACACAAAAGGAGCATAGGAGATATTAAAGAGAGAGTTTAGAGGAGACATAAAAGTGAGAGAAGTAAAAATGCAGGCAGTGAGGGCTGAGCTTGAGTATATGAGGATAGTAGATAGAGAGAGCTTAGATCATTACCTAACTAAGTTCTTCGAATTTATAAATAATTTTAAGTTCTTCGAATTTATAAATAATTTGAAGTCTCTCGATGAAGAAGTACCTGAGACAAGGACAGTACAAAAACTATTGATGAGTGTGAGTAGGAAATATAAGTCCATTATTTCAATTATTGAGAAAATAAGAGACTTACATATACTAAGAAGTGAAGAAGTCATTGCTTCAATTAAAGTGTATGACAAAAGAGAAGACATGCATGATGAGAGGGAGAGAATAATGAATATTGAAAGAGCATTTAATAGTCTCAAAACAGGAGGGAACAATTACCTTGAAAATAAAAAAGGCTCACAAGGAAGAACAAATTCGAGGAAGGGGCAGTAAAAAAGGTTTCAAAACTGGACTGAAGGTGGAAACATCAACAATCAACACAACACAAACTGGAATAAAAAAGATGGGATTAATCAAAACAATTCCTTTAATTCTCAGCAAAGAAATGGAAGCAGTAGCCAAATTAGTAGCCAAACAAGTATATAACCACAATGTAATGCATGTTAGAAGCATCACTTTGGCATATGCAGGTTCAAAAGAAAGATCAGATGTAGAAAATGCAATAAGTTAGGACATAACCAGCAGGATTGTGACTTCAACAAACAATTGGCAAATTGTGCAAAAGAGGAAGATGAAATCACAAGGACAATGTTTTATGCTTGTAATGCAACAAGTATACAAAATGAAGATGTATGGTTTATGGATAGTGCTTGTAGTAATCATATGACTTCACAAGAGTCAAAATTGATAATGACAGTACCATGCAAAGTGAAGATGGGCTCAGGAGATCTTGTGCAAGCTACAGGTAAGAGAACACTTGTGGTTGATACAAGACAAGGGATAAGGCACATAAAAAAAGTATTGTCGGTGTTTGGATTAGATGAAAACCTACTGAGTGTAGGGCAGATGATGGAGCATGGGTATTATATCCTTTTCGGAGGAAACAAAGCCATAATATTTGATGATGAAATTCTAAGTGAATCAAATGGAGGTAATAGATACTTTATTACCTTTATTGATGATTTTTTGAGGATGAGTTGGGTTTACTTTCTTAGAAACAAGTCCAATACTCTCTATGTGTTTAAAAAAATTCAAAGAGTTCATTGAATTAAAAAGTTGTTGCAAATTAAAGAAGTTGAGGAGTGATGGAGGTGGAGAGTATACCTCATTAGAATTTTAGAATTTTTATGGCTACAATAGAATAAAGAGGCAGTTAACAATTGCCTATTTCCCTCAGCAAAATAGTGTAGCTGAGAGGAAAAACATGACCATTTGTGAGATGGCTAGATCAATGATGAAGGAGAAGAAAATACCCGTCAAATTTTGGGCTAAGGCTATTAATACAACTGTATACCTACAAAATAGAAGCTACACGTATCAATCAAGACACCCTTTGAATCCTTCATAGGAAGAAATCCAAGCATCAAACACTTGAAGGTGTTCAGGTTTATATGTTACATTCATATTCCAGATCAATTAAGACATAAACATGATGATAAAGCAGAACAAGTCTTAATGGGATATGGGAGCTGCAAGAAAGGTTATAGAGTATATATTATGAAATCTAGGAAGATTGTGCTATCTAGAAGTGTGGTATTTGATGAAAACAATGTGCATACATGGGAAAAGGAGTATGAAGAGCATCAAAGCTTCATCCCCACACATTTAGTGCTTCATATTAATGATGAAGAAGCACAAAATGAAAGAAGCTAGTCAAACGATAGTGAATACTCCCTGGAAATTGCAAAAAACAAAGAAGTAAATGAAGACAATAGCTCAAGGGCAGAATCTAATGCATCAACTCCAATAAAGATCAAAACATTGGAGGATATATATGCAAGATGCAACCTAAGCATGGTAGAGCCTGAAAATTACACAAAAGTAGCTGATAATATGGCTTAGCAAGATGCAATAAAGGCAAAATTAGACATGATTGAGAAGAACAATACCTGGGAGCATTTGGACAGATCTGTTAACAAGCTTGTCATAGAGGTTAAGTGGGTGTTTAAGACCAAACTTAACTTGGATGATACAATCAACAAATATAATGCAAGGCTTGTGGCAAAAGGGTATGCACAAAAGCCAAGAATTGACTATAATGAAACCTTCGCACCAATGGCAAGGCTAGACACTATTTGAACTATTATTGCACTTACAAGTTAGAAAAATAGGAAATTATTTTAGTTGGATGTTAAATCAACATTACTAAATGGAATGCTTGATGAGGAGGTGTTTCTTGAGTACCCGAGGGGTTTATTGTTCAAAGAGTAGGGCACAAGGTGTACAAATTAAACAAGGCATTATATGGGCTTAAACAAGCTACTAGAGCTTTATATAGTGAAATTGACACCTATCTTACCATGAGCAAGTTCAAGAGAGATGCAAGTGAGACCACTTTATATACAAGAGCTGAAAGTTAAGGAAATCAGCTCATTGTATCCATTTACATGGATGACATTATGTATATAGGTAGTAGTGAGAGAATGATGAATGAATTTAAAAGGAAAATGATGTAGAGGTATGAGATGACTGACCTTGGACTTCTCTATCATTTTCTAGGAATAGGAGTGCTATAAAATGATAAAAGTATTTTCATCCACCAAAGCAAGTATGCAAGGTCTCTACTTGAAAAGTTTGGGCTTGTTGATTGCAAACCAATCTTAATTCCATTAGCTACTAGTGAGAAACTAAGAAAAGTGGATGGAAGTGAGTTAGCCGATGAAGGTTTGTATAGAGAAATCTTGGGGAACCTGTTATATCTAACAACAATAAGGCCTAATCTTATGTATGCTGCCAGGTTACTATCCAGGTTTATGAATAAGCCAATAAGAAAACACATGGGAGTTGTAAGAAGAGTCCTTATATATGTGCAAGGAACTCTTGACTGTAGAATAGAATATGCCAAACAGAAGTCAGTAACTCTTGTGGGATTTTGTGGTGCAGACTGGGAAGGTAGTGAAGATGAAAGTAAAAGTACCTCAGGATATGCATTTGGTTTTGGAAGTGGAGTGTTTTTGTGGGCTTCAGTAAACAAAAGTTTGATATCATATTCAATAGCAGAAGCTGAGT
The DNA here is from genome assembly GCA_015731905.1 of Salix dunnii. Taxonomy (NCBI): domain Eukaryota; kingdom Viridiplantae; phylum Streptophyta; class Magnoliopsida; order Malpighiales; family Salicaceae; genus Salix; species Salix dunnii. Next base: position 13,345,718 of record CM027677.1, on the reverse strand, counting down.
ATGTCTCAGCTTCTAAAGCCACTACACAAGCAATATGGTTGAGGTCTGTGCTTGATGATCTAGGTGAAATGCAAAAAAAAGCTACTCTCTAATACTGTGATAACATGTTAGTAATTGCTATGATAAAGAATCCAGTATTTCACTAGGAAAATTCATTTCATAAAGGAGACATTTTAAGTAGGTATAATTGACATGAAACTCTATAGTAGTGAAGAACAATTGGTAGACATATTCACTAAGGGACTACCTAAGGACAAATTTAATCAACTCAGATCAAAGCTTGGTGTCAAACTTGTAAGTAGCTTAGGAGGGGATGTTTGTGGATAAGCTATTTACAGGAGCTGCAAGAAGCTAATGTTTAACTTTGCTTGTGGATTATCAGTCCACTGAAGAAGGAAGAAGAAGATTTGATGCTACAACTGTCAACTAACAGAATCAATTGCAACACATCCTATTTGTAACTAATTCAAAGAAGAGACATGTAATTGACTTCTCTAGACAATTAGAAAGTTGTAACAAGTAGTTTAACACGTGTTTTGTATGCTTTACTCATACTATATATATGAGCATTTTGTCAAATAGATTTAATACAATAATAAGAATATACAAGATATCTTCTTCTCAAGAAATTCTCTCCTCTTTGTTTCTATCATCTTCTCCTTGAAGATAATCGAATTCACCTGCAAAATAACAAACAAATTAAATAAAAAGTGAACAAGTTGTATATTGATGTAATTAGAAAGGACAAAATAGTATACAATTAGTTGTCATTATTAATTTCCTAATTTGCACGAAATCCCTAAAATACATTATATATGTAAAGAGTACAAGTCAATACAATACTCAATTCACTTGTATAATCTTTAATTGCATGGTATCATAGCAGGTTACGCTCCAACCTTGTTGCCCTTCTTTAATTTCTTTCTTCTCCTTAAAACACCATGGCTGCAACCAACGTTGAGTTCTGCAGTTCTGGTGATTCATCTTTCACTCTTCCCGGCCCCATAGGTTCCCCTTTGTTCCTTCATCGCTCAGACTATCTTGGATTACTTCTTGTTTAAAAAAGGTTGAACGGTGACAATTATAATTCATAGCATCTTGTTATGAATATTTCTCTGAGTGCTAAGAACAAAATAGGTTTCACTACTTATACAATAAAAGAACCCAATGAGTTTGCAAATCCTGAAGAATACGCCCTTCAGCAGCTCTGTGATGACATGGTGCTTTCATGGATGCTAAATTCCCTTTAGCCAAAATTAGTTGATTCTATTCTTTCATGCCAAACCCCTCATGCCATTTGGGAAGATCTTCGTGAAAGGTTTTCTTTGGGAAATGCTCCTCAAATTTTTTAGATTCAACGAGACATCTACAAAATTGATCTAGGTCAGATGTCTGTTGCGAAATATTACACCAAATTAAAGGGTTTATGGGATGAGCTTGCATCTTTCAATTCAGTAACCTGAACTTGTGGTGCGAGAATGATGGATCAAAACTTATGCAATTTCTCATAGGACTCAACGAGTCTTACTCTGGTGCAAGAGGTCAGATTTTGCTAATGAGCCCTTTACCATCAATTCGTCAAGCATATGCCTCCATTATGTAGGAAGAAAAACAACGAGAGCTAGGATCTGCCATCACCATGCCATCAAATACAGCAACTATGCTTGTACGAGGAGCTTATAGGGGTTGGCAAAATAATCAATTTCATGGAAATCAATCCAATAATCCATGCACTAAAGAACCTTTTCAATGAACCCACTGTGGTGACATGTACCACAGAAAAGCAACTTGCTATAAATTAATTGGTTACCCTCCCGGTCATCCCAAGAAAAGAGAAAAAGCACAGCACCGGAGTCAAGGCTATGATAGACATAACTCACACTCAGCAACTGGTAATCGCTCGACAAATCAAATGGATTTTAATCCCACTTTCCAGGAACTCCATTCCTGTCTACCCATCTTAACTGAACACCATGTTCAGATAGTTGGCACTTTGAACAAAAAACACGTCACTCTACAAGCCAATACTGCTACTTCCTTAACCTTCAAAAATACTTTAGGTTTATTACTAGTTGAGCATAATCAATGGATATTTGATAGTGGGATAACTCACCATATTACTTTTTCTCCTGCATCATTAACGGATATCGACAAGAATTTATCTTTGGTGCCAATTTCATTACCAAGTGGAGACATAACTAAATTACCATGACCGACACAATTCAAATTAACAATACTTTTAAATTGAATAATATCCTTTGTGTGCCAAGTATCAAAGTAGATCTTATGTTTATTGGTAAAGCCACTAATAATTTATATTGCTTAGTAACCTTTTTTCCATCTTGGTATATTTTGCCGTACTTGGCTATGAGGACAATGATTAGTGTGGGTAAGCGACATAATGACCTATATTACCTTGTTGCATTGGCTTCAAATCCCGCCTCTTCCCGTTTAGCTTGTAGCTTAATAATCTCATCTGATATGTGGAATCACCTTTTAGGACACCCATCTTCTAGTCATTTATAATTTTTATCTAATAACAGCTTAAATTCAATTTTGATTGCAGTCATGAATGTGACATTTGTCCATTGGCAAAACAAACTCTTCACCCTTTTCCTTCGTGTTCAATTTCAACTACGAAGTATTTCTCTCTTCTTCAATATGATATTTGGGGTCATTACAAAACCCCTTCTCTTTCTGGTGCTTTTTATTTCTTAACAATTGTGGATGTTTTTTTCTAGATTTATGTCATAACCCAATTTTGGGTCATTCCCCCAAAACTATCCAAAAATCCAAAAATAAAATAAAAGAGGGTCGGTGTCGGTAAGAAAATCAAGGCAGAAATTCTTGGCGTTTTCAAGAGCTCGATCATACTTTTCTTGTGCCCGGAAATGAAGGAAAATGCAGATTTAAGGCTAACATAATTTATTTTCGGATAAATCTGCATAAAAATTAAGTCGAAAGATATAATTAAATTTTTAGGTGCCAGTTCGATTTAATCGTTGGCCAATTTAAAAGTGTAATTATATTTGAGAATTAATTCATGGTCCAAATGAAAGATTTAATTAAGTGCAATAACTTAATTTTACTTTAAATTGTTCAAATTAATTTTATTAAGGGCCCAATCAATGAGAAATCAAGTTTTTAAATTTAATCCAGGCTTAATTGATGAGAAGGAAATTTTCAGAGGCCAATTGGAATTTATTCAAGCCAATTATGCAAAATCAGGGACCAATTTGAGTAAATTAAGAGTTTAATGTTCGATCGAGGGTTAAATCGTACAAATCAGAAATCAGGGACTAAAATAAAAAAAAGGTGTGCAAAGTCAAGACTGATATTGAAATTCTGACGGGATTTAATTGTATAGAATCATAAGTTTAGATCCAATTGGGGGTGCATTTAAAATAATTACAAATTGAGGGGTCAAAATGCACTTTGGCCCCTCAAAGCAGTAGACATAGCTACTGGCCACCCGCCTGCACCCAGCCACCGGCACACCTGCCACCACAGAGAAAAAAGAGAAGCCCACCGTTGCTTGCAACGGTAACTTCTGCAATGCCTATAAAAAAGGGAGGAAGATTCATAAAAAGGAGGGGGAGAGGGCAAAACAAAGTGATTTCACGCAGAGACTGGGGATAGACGATAGAGAAAAAACAAAGAAAATGTGAGAGCTAGAGCAACTTGCAGCCAAGTTGACGTAAAAATAGAAATAGGGAGAAAAAAAGAGAGGCTGAGAAGACAAGGAATTTTACGTGAAATTTTTTGAATATTTTGTTCCCTCGCATCTGCTCTCCTTCGCTTTCCCTCTCTTTTTTTGTTCTTCTCTCTCTCTAGAAGTAACAGACCCGAAGCTCTCTCTCTCTCCCCCTCTCGGCCGGCCGAATCACCATCACCGATGACCACCAACATTCCCCCTTAGCACCACCTAAGCACCACCATCGTCTTCGCCATCAACCCCACCAGCTCAGCCACCTTCTTCGGCAAAGAAGACAGAGCAGCCCTGACGATAGCCACACAACGGGCCACTTCCGACCCCATTTCCAGCCACCACAGGCCACCATTTTCAACGCCACCACGACCAAAAGAACCACCTCAACACCCTCTACACAAAGGTACTAACCGTTTCTCCTTTCGTCATACTCTAAAATCTTCATTTTTACTGTTCATCGTCCCCATTTGCATGCAAATTGTCCCGGTTACTGTTCATTGAACAGTAATCGGGTCGCCCGGCCCGAAAATCGCTTAAGGCAGGTTTTCAGCCTTCTAGGCCGGAAGCCAGCCTTAGGTGGGGCCGGACTGAAAGGCCCGTTCAAAAGAGACCGGGCTCGAAGCCCATTTACCTTTAGGTCGGAAAGCCCATTCACTTCTGGCCGCGAGCCCAGCCCAGGTCGGCCCGCGAGCCAAGCCGAGGGGTGGGCCACGAGCCCAGCCCCATAGGCAGGCTGGCAGCCTAGCCGAGGGGCGGGCCCAACCCTATAAGCCCACCCCCCCAAATTAAAAAAAAAATAAAAAATGAAATAAAATAAAATACAAATTTGCATAAAAAATATAATTTTTTTTTATATATGAGAAAATAATTTAAACAAAAATTTATTGTTTTAAAATACGACCAATACACTAGCATATTTTAAAAAAAATATTCTTTTTGTTTCAAAAAATATTATCTTGGAGTTTAAAGAAAAAATGTATTTTAGCATGGATTTCGCAAAGAAAAATAATTTCTCAAATTTTTGGATCTTACAACATATTTGTAAAAGTCCAAAGGGTATTGGCCAATATTCCAAAAATATCAAAATATTATTTTTGGTTATTCATATTATTCATTGTTGATATTTGGATAAATAAATTCTAAAGGGTCAATATCCAAAATATTCGACTGGGATAATTTGCTATTATTCACCGTTGATGTTTGGATAAATAAATCCTAAGGAGTCAATATCCAAAATATTCGACGGGAATAATTTGCATTTATTTACTGTTGGTGTTTGGATAAATAAATCCTAAGGGGTAAATATCCAAAATATTCGACAAGGATAATTTGCTATTATTCACCGTTGGTGTTTGGATAAATAAATCCTAAGGGGTTAATATCCAAAATATTCAGCGGAGATAATACACCATCACCATTTAACCAATATATTTTTTGAATGATCAAAACCATAACAAATCATAAACAAACCAAAACGTCAAACAGCTTACCTTAGGTAGGGCGTATTAGGGGTGCTAAAACCTTCTCTTTACGCAACTAGTCCCTTACCTTAGAATCTCTGAAAGAACAGTTTTAGGTTTTCTAATAACTATAATACTAGGTGGCGACTCCCTTTCCACAAAAATAAACTTAGACCCCTCACGTACTCGCATGAACCTCCCCGCTCACGGGGACGGTCGCCGAGACGCCGCGCTCTCATTTTTTCAGGGTGCAACAATTTACATGGTTTATCTCAATTCATCACAAAAGTGAGAGACACAAACTCTACTCCATTGTTTTTTCCATTATGTAAACACTCAATTCAATACCAAAGTTCAAGCTCTTCATTATGATAATGGGGTTGAATTTCTTTCATTACAAATTCTTTTCCTTGAGGAAAGAGTTCTTTTTCAATATTGTTGCGTATATACACCTCTGCAAAATGGTGTTGTTGAGTGAAAACATAGACATATCCTTGAAACCGCTCGCATGCTATATAACTCTCAATTTAAAACTATGAAAATATTTAGCATTTATTTTGTTAATTTTGGATACAAACTACTTGCAATATAAGATTCAAACAACTTTTAGTGTTTTAATCCAGAGGATTTCATCAATATTTGTCAATTATTATCTTACTCAACAACTTCATTAACATGGTTAAGCGAGTCAATGAACCAAAGAAAACTTAGTTGAAATAATTATGATCATGATATTTTCTATGTGCTTGATTGGGAATGTGGTTTGGTTGCTGTCGAAAGTACTTCTCGTTTAGAAATGAATCAAAATGAATTTTTATTTTTATTTTTTAACAATAAGTTTTGACATCAGCATATAAAAATAATTTGAAAACACCAAAAATATTTAATTTAAAGTAAAAAATAAAAATAAAAATAAAACATTTTCAATCTTTTTTAAAAGTGCTTTTTAAAGGCATTGCCAAACAGGGTGTATGTTTTTTTTTTCTCATTTTAATAATATGTATTGAGTATAGAGGTTTTGAGTGAGTCCCCAAGGAGTGTGGCATGATGGCGAGGGCTTGCAATCTACACAATAAGTCTTGAGTTTGAGTCAGCGTGTACACCCCTTGTAAAAACCTGGGACAACCGGGGTTTTACTCTCTCATTTGGGCCCATAAAATGTGTTTTCTAGGAGGTGAGGTTTCCTTGCATAAAAAATTTTTTGAGTGAAAATAATTTTCCTAAATAAATAGAACATAATAAAGAATTTACTTTGAAATCATAAGCTTCTACTCAATGTAAGAATTTGAACTTTGATTTAATTTTAATATTTTCAGTATATTTTCTATCACAGTAGGGAGGGATTTTTATAGGAAATAATTACAATAATTTTAGCTAAAATACAATACACTTTAAACACCTATAAATATAATACCTATTATAGTAATAAACGACTATATTATAAATGACTATATTTCAACACCCCCTTCAAGTTGGAAAGTATATATTTATCATGCCCAACTTGCTTATTACGTCATAAAACACTTTTCTTAAGACTGCCTTTCTGAGTATATCAGCTAGCTGATCTTCAGACTTAACAAACAAAAATTGTATAATTTTTCGATCAAGATTTTCTTTAATAAAGTGTGGGTTGACTTCAACGTGTTTAGTACGATCATGTTATATAGGATTTTTTTATTTAATTTAAAAAAGCATGTTTTGTCTGACCCATCGTAGAATGTTCTTGACACTGCCTCCCAAATTTCCTTTGCCATGAAAAACCAGATAAATCTCTGCATCAATGAGAGGCTTATCAAGTCAATCAACTAGGTTTTGGCTTGCTGATTGTTAGTTATCCATGTTTTCAGTTTAGGGTCAGTCGAGTAGGGTTTTTACACTACTCTGGTGAGGTACCCAACCTTGTTTCGTGCACCGATTCTCATCTCCATGAGTTGGGACCAAAGAGTAATTTGGTTCGTCTCCATTGTTGCTAATAAATATGTATGCAAAAATTTGGGTTTTTTTCTAAGAAAATCTGGCTTTTTTATAAATGAAAAGTTAGTGTTTGGTTTTGGGTGGATTTTTGGGCAAATGAATAGTAAAGGTAGTTGAATTTTGTTTTATGAATAGTAACTGTTGACAAAGAGGTATTGTACCGATCGATTTCAGGATATGAACTATAACTTTGAACAAACACGTACTGTAGCAATCAAATTTTAGGGATAAACAGTAGCTGTTTGACAAAAAGGTACTATAGAGATAAATTTTTGGGTTATGAACCAGAAAGGAGAAGAGAAAAATACGATTCAAGAAAAAAAAAATGAGATTCGCTCTTATACCATATAGGAATTTGAACTTCATTTTAATTTTGATATTTTCAGTTTGTTTTCTATTACAGTAGAGGGGTTTTATTGGAAATAATTACAATAATTTTAGCTAAACTACAATACAATTTAAACACCTATAAATATACTTCCTATTATAGTAATAAATTGTAATATTTCAACACTCAAGAAAGTCACCACACAAATCCCGTACAATATGACTTTTACATTATGAAACTATGAAAATGTTTAATGCACATTTACTATTATTTTGTTAATTGATATCATTTCTAGATACAAAGAACTTGCCACATGGAACTTAAACAACCTTTTAGTGCTTTATTTTTGAAGATTTTATCTATTATCAAGTATTTATAGCTTAAACAATAATATTATCTCACCAATAGAATTTAAACAGCATAGATTATTATTGTTGTTATTATTATTATTATTAGATATTGAAGAGAAAATATAAAAACTGAAGAAGTTTTAATCTTCTTTTCTCACCTGTAACAATAAAGTAACAATAAACTCTGTAAGGAGTGGGAACATACGATAATGAAACTGAAGGCGATACTGCATCTAATGGAAGGGCTCTCTCAGCGCCATATACGGCCAAAACCCATAGACTTCCTGTTGCCATGACTGCATCTCATGAGTCGACCAAGGAGACGAGAAAATATATGAAGTCTGGAAACCAAATCGCATAGACTTCCTGTTGCCATGACTGCATCTCAACAGTTGACCAAGGAGACGAGAAAATATATGAAGTCTGGAAAGCAGATCCCATAGTTAACCATGAATTATTGTTTTACCTTCACATCATTGGGTACCGAACTGAATGCCAGCTCAAAAGATCAAACAAAAGGTTAATGGAGAAAACGGTCCCATACAGGAAGACAGCGCTTTTTCCTTGGTACGGCGAGGACGAGACGAATGCAGCTGGATTGCGCTGACATCAACTTACACAGCAGGAGAGAGAAAAGGAGGAAATTTAAACCACCATTAACATGTCTTTAAATACTGTATACTCACATGGCCGCACTAGAAGGAAGAGAACATATCTGGAAATCATTTTAGACACCAGTTGAGTATTTTTGAATGTTAGAATAAGCTGCATGCGCCATCCATTTTTGCATCGTCCGATACACACGTGAGTGTAGAAATGGACGGTTCGTCCAAAAGTAAACCGACAACAAAAAAAAAAGAAATTAGTTAATTAATAGATCACCCCTTCCTCCCATACCTGAATTTTGTTGTTTTTGAGGGATAAAACTATTATTGCACTATGCAAAGAAATATTAAAAAAACATTAAACCAACCAGATGAATCGGACTGGAGCAGACCAAAAATATGCAATTACCGTGGAACCCCTCAACACAGGTGCCTTTTTTTTTTGTCTTTTTTTAGGGATAAATTCGTTATTACGCTGTGCAAAAAGAAAAAAAAACAAAGGAGATTGACCGAACCGAACTGACCTGAAAATTAAGTACTACTATTGTTGTTCACAGTGTTTTCTCTCTTGGTGAACAGTAACTAAACCGTGAGCAGGTTTAGCTTTTAAGATAATGAGCTAACTTACTTGCACGCTGCGCTGGTTTTTTTCTATATTAAAAATTTATTGATTTTCTTTGTGTTATAATTAGTTATTTTAATATTTAATTAATAAAAATATAATTGATAAAATTTATTAGAAACGGTTTTTCCCCATCTAAAGTTGTTTGAATGTTGCTTTTGTTAAAATTATTTTGATAATTATTTAATCAGTAGATTGTATAGTTGGAATAAATTTTTTTTTGTTAAAATGAGACACGTGCTCCATGTAACATGCTGATTGATAGTTTGTGTATGTTTTATTTGTTTTATGAACTAGTTCATTAGCATATATTAAAATTATAATTGTTGAATTTTAGAATAGATGAGTGATTTGTTTTACACATCAAACAATTTGATTGGTGGTTTTGTTCTAACTACTTTGGTAAGAATTTAATTGGTAAATATCAAAGCTGCAATCGATAAAATTGACTAAAAATATATTATTTGTTGCCTGTAACATTCTAATTGCTTGTTAGGCATGTTTTAATTATTTAACAAATAATTTATTTGATAGATAGAAAAAATACAACTGCTAAAATTTATCAAAGATTATGTTTTGATATTTTTGTCTTCATATTTTTATATTAAAAGTTTTGTAGAACACTAAGATTAAATCAATGTAAGATTTATAAAGAAAATTCAGTTTATTTTTTATATATATTCTAAGATGTTAATATAAAAAAATATCATAATATATAATTAGTCTCTTCTATTTTTTAAAAGTCTTAATTCAATATATTATGTGAAAAAGAGTCTAAACTCAATATATATACATACAAAAATAAGACCCATTTGAATTGATCCAAAAATCACTTCATAGTTAATGAGATTTAATACTGACTGCAAGATACATCACCCGCGATCAAAGGATATACCATTTCCCACGTAATTAAGGTCCAAATATAAGAGCAAAGGACTTCCTAATTTACTTTCTTTTCATTGGTTGTAGGTTCTAATTATGTTTGACAACGTGTAATTTTGGGCAAGTAAGACTATAATCGAAGATAATTAACAAAAAATATTTTAGGTTAAAAATTTGGCTAATTTATTTTTATTTTTATTTTTATTTTAAATTAAATTTACAGTTGACATGAGAAGTATAAGCGAGACATATGGGAGTGTATTTTATTATAAATATCCTTAAACTTGCATTTTAGATTTTTAATTTTTCTTTTCATTATATTTGGGAGTATGGTTATTTTATATAGAATTTTTTTTAAAAATATTTTATGTTTAGAAATGTATTAAAATAAAATATTTTTTATTTTTAAAAATAATTGAGCAAGGATATTTTAGTAATTTTATATATTGACCATGCAAAAATAACAATGTTTATAAATTTACAGGATCGAAATAAAAATAAGACCCATGGGAATACCTCCAAAAATCACTTCATAGTTAACGAGGTTTAATGTTGATCGAAAGTGATGTAGAACAAGTAGCGGAGGAGTACATGATCAAGAGGGAGCACCCAAAATTCAAATGCAACTGAATTTCAGCAGCCCGGGCGCCGATGTCGGAATGAAGCGAAACTCACCCAGTTGATGCGTCTTGACGTTTGCGGAATAAGTCAGTGGCTTTACCACTAAGCCACTGAGGCACGTCAGATTTTGGCTGAATTCCATCGTTTAGGCCCCGAAATCGGCGTTGTTGCCATTTTAGGAAAGTTTTATTTTAGCTATTACTTTTGATTTCCAAGTCCGAATTGACTTCCATCAATTCCAGATGGCTCAGGATTTATAGTCTTTTCAATTTCAGTATTTATTTCAAATTTGCCATTTTTTGTAAATTTTATTAATTATCGTCGTTTTCTTTTCTGGCATGGGTTAGGTTAGGGTTTTGCTTTAAATACAATTGTAAAGCCTCTGGCCGACACACTTTTGAATATCATTGAATAAAATTGAAGTTTTAGAGAGTTTCTCTCATTTCGTGTGATTTTTACAGAATATCAACGTTGGTCGTATTCTTTGTGATTTTCTACTGCGTCAATTGGTATCAGAGCACGGATTTGCCGATCTTGATGGCGAATAACGAAGCATGAGATTAAAATATAGAAATTATTTTTAAAAATATTTTATGTTTAGAAATGTATTAAAATAAAATATTTTTTATTTTTAAAAATAATTGAGCAAGGATATTTTGATAATTTTATATATTGACCATGCAAAAATAACAATGTTCATAAATTTACAGGATTGAAATAAAAATAAGACCCATGGGAATACCTCCATAAATCACTTCATAATTAACGAGGCTTAATGCTGACCGAAAGATACATCACCCGCAATCAAAGGATAAACCATTAACCACGTAATTAAGGTGTAAATATAAGAGCAAAGGACTTTCCTACTGTACTTTCTTTTCATTAGTGTTGGTTTAATTATGTTTCACAACGTGGAATCTTGGGCAAGTAAGACTATAATTGCCAAAAAAAAACTTTAGGTTATACATAGCTCATGGTTTAAATTAAAAGAAATGACTAAAGACTTGTAGATATTTCAAGAGAATCACGATGAGAAAATCTAATAGTTTATGGAAATCCAATTAAAATCATGTTCAATTAAAATTGAACCTATTCATTACAGAAGGTCGTGTTCAAACATACTGAGGATGTCATCTAGAACATTTGCCTCATAGATTTACCGTAGATCTAGAAGAAAAGTATTTAATGTTGACGTGACAAGTACAAGCGAGACACATGGAAGTGTATTTTATTATAAGTATCCTTAAACTTGATCTTTTAGATTTGTTTTTTCTTTTCATTACATTAGGAGACTTTTTGTAAATGAATTTGAGGTTGTTTTTCAAGTTTTTATTTATTTATTTAGATTGCCAGCCCTAGATGGGCCAAACAGCCCACCCATTTTATTGGCAAAACTGGGTCTTCTCCTCGGCCTAGCCAGCCCATTGTTATGCATGCATGCAAAACAGTGGATGGGGGAGTGAATTAATTCTCTCCCCCTACGGTTCACCAAATGGCTAGGTGGTTGGAGGAGTAGGATGAACGGTGTACCTACTACTACCGCCAAGTAGAGAAGGCCAAAGTAGTTCTTCCTATAGTGGTGACATAAAATTTGGTGGCCAGAGGGGGTGTCGAAAGTTGGTTGCCTTATGTTGTTGTCTTTAGTGCTGCTCCTGCTACCTCGCTAGAGGATGTGTCTAGGTTGCTGGCATGGAGGTGGAGCTGCTAGTGCTGACGCAGTGGTGTTAGGTGGTATTATGTCTGGTGTTTGAGAATAGAGAGAGAGACACCAACAGACTCATTTTAGATAGAGAGAGTTATCGACTGAGAGAGAGAGAGAACTGTAGCTGCTAAGGGAAAGAGAAGGAGAAAGTTGGAGTTGGTGCTGTGGAAAAGAGAAAACTGCTGGTAGTCCTATCGGCGACGAGGAAGATGACAAGTGCTGATGGATATGCGTGTTTTTTCTGTATGTTCATCTGTGTGAAAACCTTTTTGTCCCTTAGTATTCTGCAAATTTTTCTCCTCTAAATCCTTTCTCTCTTGTTCTGTCAGCCTCTTTCCTACGGCTATTTTTTTTTTAATATTTCGTCCCCCCTTTGTTCATTTGCATGCATGGTTTTTATAAGATTCTTTTTACTGAATTTCTTGTTGTATTTTTTTGATTACAAATTGATTGACAGTTTGTCTATTTATATTGTCAATACAAGAAAGATATTTTCTTTTCTTTCTTGTATATTCAACTAGATGGATTGTGTGTTAACAACTTTGTAACTACCTAAGAGAGTTCAAATTAACTTTCTCTTCCTAGGCTAGAATTAGTTACAATTAACTGAAATTCAACTGTATTAACAAGAATCTATTACAAGCATTTCTTCCTTCTATTGCATAATCTTTGTCCTTCTGCTGCGTGCTCTAATTGCTTGTCTTCATCTCTAGTAAACAAGCTTATTATTCAACATCTTCTTCTCCGGCACTAGCAGCTCTTCAACAACCAACAACCATCATTTTCAAGAAGTAGCAATTCACCTCCGTCCCTTTCATCTTATCTTCACCAGCTCTGGTGACCTCCACAGCCAGCAGCAGCCCATTGCAGGTAGCTCTCTCTCTCCCCGACGTGGTTTTCTCTCTCTAAGAAATCAGTTGCAGCTTTAACTCTTTCAGCTCCCGTCGGCCACCATGCTAGAAGCTCCTCCTCAGGTCCATTTCCTGCCACCACCCAGCCTTCTTCTCCAACTCCGGTGACCTTCGCAGCAGCAGCAGCACCGACAGCAGTTAATGGCAGCCACAAACCAGCCACTTCCAACGCCTCCTTTGGCCACTACAGGTGGCCATTTTTGACACCACCACCACAAGGACAACCACCTCGGCCTCCTCTACCCTACAGCAGTGGGAGGTGAGCCTCTCGTGAACTGCGTGAAATAATTCACTTCATGTGAATTGATTTGGTTGTTGGGCTGGCAGCTCTTCACCCAGCCTAGTTGGCTGGACGGGTCCACCCAACCCATTATAGTTGGGCTTTGGCCCATCTTGGCTAGGCCAGACCGGACCTGGATTTAAAAAAAATATAAAAACAAATAATTGCATTTAAAAAAACAAAAATAGATTTGTTTTCGTGCATACAGCCGGATTCCAAGATTTTTCCATCATATTTTTTCATAAAAAAGATATGTTTCACCTTTCTCATATTTTAGAATAAAATCAGGTATCGTAACCAGTTTACGGTTATCCATTGCCATTTGGCCAAAATGGAAAAAAAATTAACAATTATTTTGTTTTAGATATCGCAATATAAAATTACATTGTAAAGTACACTTGCGGATAGTAAAAAAAAAGTTTTTTTAGTGCAGTATATAATTTTTAACTTAGAAAAAAACAATCAAACAACAATGCAGCTTACCTTAGGTAGGGCACAACAAGTCCCCTTACCCAAGACTCTCGTAGACCAATAGGTTCCTAGCGACCTTAATACTAGGTGGCAACTCCTTATAATTATAGTTGTATTTTTTACGGTAATAAAACACCCATTTTTTCACCGAGTGCCATTCTCTCCCAAATTCAGGGGATGGCGGGGCATGAAGGGCAAAAAAATCATCGTTGTGACAATAGAAAATATAATTAGCAAAGTGAAAGATGCATCACTATTGTCGCGACGATGATTTTTCACGCTTTGCGCCCCACCATCCCCTGGATTGGGGAGACAATTACGCACAATGAAAAGGGGGTTTGTTTTATAGTAGTAAAAATTATAATTATAATTATCAAGAGTCGCCACCTAATATTATGGTCACTATGAAACCTATTGGTCTATAGGAGTCTTGGGTAAGGGGACTTGTTGTGCAAGGGGAAAGCGCATCACCCCTAGTGGACCCTACCTAAGGAAAGCTGCATTGTTGTTTGATTATTTTTCCTAAGTTTTATTTTTCATTGTCTTTTCTAAATTTTGACGTAGATCTCTCTTCGTGAGAGAATCTCTACCTCGTTAAGAGCTGAAAGACTAACAAAATTTTTTTGACATTGCACTTAAATAAACATTTTTTTAACTAGCTGCGAGTGTACTTTCTAATATAATTTTACACTAAGATAGATAAAACAAAATAATTGTTAAATTATTTTGATATTTTGGCGAAATTCCAAAAAATAATCATAAACTAGTTACAATATCCAATTTTCACTTCAAAATATGAGAAAGATGCAATATTTTTTTAATAAAAAATACGATGGGAAAAACCTTAGAATCTAGCCGTATGCATAAAAACAACATATTTTTTGTTTTTCTAAATGGAACATTTTTTTTAAAATAAGAAAATTTCGGGTTGGACATGGCCTAACTAAATGGGTTGAACCATCTAAGTTGGTCGAAAGGCCCAACTCTACTGGAATTGGGCTGGACTCGACTCAACCACCTAGGTTGGGTTGAGAGTAGTCCAACCCAAGACAAAGTAGGAGAAAAAAAAGAAAAAAAAAAGAGAAAACATGAATTAGTATCGTTCACGTGTTAAACAGTAAAATGGTGGTCGATCGCCCACTACGAGAGGTTCACTTGCCACTGCTGATGGATAGAGGAGGTCAAGGTGGTTCTCCTTATAGTGGTGGTATTGAAAATGGTAGCCTGTGGTGGCCGGAGTAGGTGTCAGAAGGGCTAGTCTATTGCTGTCGTTCTCCTTCGGTGCTTCATGTTGTTGCTATTGTTCTTCATCGCTAGAGCTGGAGAAGAAGGTTGGGTAATTATGGGTGACAGAGCGAGGAGGGAGATCAGGTGGTGGTCGACAATAGCTGGCTGTGCTACCAGAGGAAGGAGAGAGAGAAGGTGGTCGACATTGCAACTAGTTTAAAGAGAGAGAACTACTTATAAGGAAGGGGAGAGGGAGAGGGAGAGATGACAGTACAAGGCTAACGGTGAAGATGGAGAGGGAGAATTGTCACCGGCCATGGAAAGGATGGTGGTTGCAGCTATGCGTCCCTTTGTTATTTTTGGTATATTTTAAGGAATAAACTAGAAATTGAGTTATGATAGTTGCCCCCCTCTTTACAATGCTTACGACTAAAGTTTGGTAAAAAGACTTTAGATAATAAGCATTGTAAAGTGCATTAAAATGAACTCGAAGATGAAGAGAAAATAGGGCTGGAAAGTGCATTATCTTCATTAATGGTCAAGGGTTGGAAAACGCACTCGAAGATGAGGGGAAAACAAAGCTGGAAAGTGCACTATTTAGAATTGTGGTTGAGGGTTGAAAAACACACTAGACGATAAAGGGAAAATAAGGCTAGAAAGCACACTATTTAGATTAATGGTTGAAGGTTGGAAAACACACTCGAAGATGAGGAGAAAATAGAGCTGGAAAACACACTATTTTCAGTGATGATCGAGGGTTGGAAAACTCACTCAAAGAAGAGGGGAAAATAGGGTTGCAAAGAGCACTATTTTAATAGATGGTCGAGAGGTGTAAAACGCACTCGAAGATAAAGAGAAAACAGGGTTGAA
Source organism: Salix dunnii (assembly GCA_015731905.1). Lineage (NCBI taxonomy): Eukaryota > Viridiplantae > Streptophyta > Magnoliopsida > Malpighiales > Salicaceae > Salix > Salix dunnii. Next base: position 13,329,706 of record CM027677.1, on the reverse strand, counting down.
AAGTGCACTATTTTCATTGATAATTGAGGATTAAAAAATACACTTGAAGATGAGGGGACAATAGGGCTGGAAAGAGAACTATTTTCATTGATGGTCGAGGGTTAGAAAATGCACACGAAGATGAGAAGAAAATAGGGCTGGAAAGCATACTATTTTAATTGATGATCAAGGGTTGGAAAACCCACTCGAAGATGATGGGAAAATAGGGCTGGAAAGCGCAATATATTAATTGATGGTAAAGGGTTGGAAAACACACTCAAAGATAAAGAGAAAATAGGGTTGAAAAGCACACTATTTTAGTTGATGGTCGAGGGTTGGATACTGCACTTGAAGATAAGGGGAAAATAGGGCTGCAAAGTGCACTATTTTAATTCATGGTCGAGGGTTGGAAAACGCACTCGATTATATGGGGAAAATAGGTCTAGAAAGCACACTATTTTAGTTGATGGTTGAATGTGGAAAACACACTCGAAGATGAAGGGGAAATAGGGTTAGAAAGCATACTATTTTAGTTGATGGTTGAATGTGGAAAACACACTCGAAAATGAAGGGGAAATAGGGTTAGAAAGTGTACTATTATAGTTAATGGTCGAGGGTTAGAAAACATACTTAAAGATGAAGGGAAATATGGCTGGAAAGCACACTATTTAGATTGATGGTCGAGGATTTGAAAACACACTCAAAGATGAAGAGAAAATAGGGTTGGAAAGCGCATTATTGTCATTGATGGTTGAGAGTTGGAAAGCGCATTCAAAAATGAAGAGAAAATAAAGTTGGAAAGTGTATTGTTTTAATTGATGGTCGAGGGTTGGAAAACGCACTTGAAGATGAGGTTAAAATAGAGTTGGAAAGCATAATATTTTGATTGATGGTCGATGGTTGAAAAACACACTTGATGATGAAGGGAAATAGGGCTAGAAAACACATTATTTAGATTGATGGTCGAGGGTTGGAAAATACACTTGAAGATGAAGGAAAAATAGGGTTAAAAAGCGTAGTATTTTCATTAATGGTTAATGGTTGGAAAACACACTCAAAGATGAAGAGAAAATAGGGCTGAAAAGCACACTAATTTAGTTGAGGGTTGGAAAATGCACTCGAAGATGAGGGGGAAATAGGCCTAGAAAGCATAGTATTTTGATCTATGGTCAATGGTTGGAAAGGCACTCAACGATGGAGGGAAAATAGGGTTGGAAATCACACTATTTAGATTGATGGTCAAGGGTTGGAAAATGCACTGGAAAATAAGAGGAAAATAGGGCTAGAAAGCACATTATTTTGATTGATGGTCGAGTGTTTGAAAATGCACTCAAAGATGAAGGGAAAATAGGGCTAAAAAGCGTACTATTTAGATTGATGGTTGATAGTTGTAAAATGCACAAAAAAATAAAGAGAAAATAGTGTTGAAAAGCGCAATATTTTACTGGATAATTGAGGGTTGAAAAATAGTCGAAGATGAGGGGAAAATATGCCTGGAAAGCGTAGCCTTTATGGTTTGGACTATACCCTATGAACACACATTTGATTGACCTAAAGTCCAATTTATGTTGGGTGTAAGCCCTTAGATGAGGAAAGAAGGTGCATCCAAAGAATATTAGAAAATTGAGGTTTGGTTTGGTGTTGAGTAGGACCTCAACTGGTGATTTATGCCCCAGGGGTTGGAGTGGAAAGATGGTTGATGAGAAAAGTTGAGGTGCTGAAAGCTTCCCACCAATATTGAAGAGGCATTGATGCTTGAGAGAGTAGGGTAAATCCCATCTCTATAATGTGTTTGTGTTTTGTTCTAGATTTTCCATTTTATAGGGGAGTGTTGGGACACGGATGTCTGAAATGGATGCTTGATGAGGCTAAAATAGTTTTAAGGCTACGGTATTCACCACCCTAGTTTGATTGAAGAGCTTTGATTTTCATTTCAATTTTTTTTCAACATGTTTTTGAAACTTAATGAAGGTTACTTAGACATTTTAGTTTCAGTGGAAAAATCCAAGTAAAGCTATTGTAATCATCTATAAAATGAGCATAGTATCGAAAACCATCTTTTAAAAGACTTGGAGAGGGACCCCAAACATCTGAATGTACTAGTTTAAAAGACTTATGAGTGATAGTAGGTGAGGAGTTATAGTGTTTGTGTTTAGGTTTTCCTATATGGCAGACATCACAAAATGCTAGACCAGTTGAAAAGGGAAGTTATTCATGATTTAGCATGTATTTCATTACATTAACATTTGGATGACTAGGTCTCATATGCCATAGATCAAGCTTGGAGACTAGAGAAGATTTAGCAAACAAGGATTGAATAGGAGTTTGTAGATAAATTGACTTTCCTGGATTAATTGAAACAAAATTGAACTTTGTTTGAAATATTGTAAATGCAGTAAGGTTTTGATGAATCCAAAGTTGATATAAGCCTTCATTGAGCACTCCTCAAAGCAACTCCCTCTTCGTAGCTCAATCCTTCACAATGCAACAATCATGATGAAGCTCAACAAACATAGGGTTATCAGTTGTCACCATAGCAATTGATAAGAGATTTTGCCTCCATACCTGATAACAAAAACAATATTGTCATTCCTGATCCTAATCCCTTGTGCCTTCGTTCTTAACATCCCCAAGAAGCTAACATTTGCCTTAAGGATTATGTCTGCTCGTAGGTGATTCTGCCTCCACACTAATTGTTCTGAGTCGCCTCCACAGCTGCACCAGGTACACAACATCCTCTTTGTCATTTTATCTCTTATTATCGTTATTCCCCTTCACATCTCCATTATGTTGCTAACATTAACAGTGGTAGAGAGCCTATTTTATATGATGATGCCGCATCTAATCCTAAGTGGAAGAAAGCCATGAATTTTGAGCTTCAAGCTCTCATCACCAATAAGACCCGGAGTCTCATTCCTTTACCCCCTGGCAAATGCCCGATTAGTTGTAAATCGGTCTATCGTATCAAGCGAAAGGTTGATGGGTCTGTTGAGCATTATCAATCTTGTCTTGTTGCTCGGGGTTTTACACAGACCGCAAGTATCGATTATCACAACACTTTTTCCCCCACGACCAAAATGGTCATTGTCCGCTACCTTCTTGCTATTGTTGCTAGTTTGAACTAGACTCAACATCAATTGGTAATAATTCTTTTGTAAATGGTGATCTATTGGAAAAATCTACATGTCTCCTCCTCCTAGATTTTGGTGACAGGGGGAGAATGTTGGGTGTCACCTCCACAAGATTTTATCTATTATGATGGATTTATAACTTACTCGATAATACCATTAATATTATCTCACCAATAGAATTTAAACAACATAGAATTTTCGTTATTGTTATTATTATTATTATTATTATTATTATTATTATTTATAGATATCCTTAACTTCGAGAGAAAATACAAAAACTGAAGTTTTAATGTCTTTTCTCACTAATATCAATAAACTCTGTAAGGAGTGGGAATAAATACAAAAGTTTCTTGATCATAGGAAACATAATTAGCGAAGTGTAATATGATGCATCACCAGGAATCTACGTAATAAAAAAAGAATAACGATAATGAAGCTGAAGGCGATACTTCATCTGATGGAAGGGCTCTCTCAGCGCCGTTTACGAACAAAACCCATAGACTTCCTGTTGCCATGACTGCATCTCAAGAGTCGACCAAGGAGACGAGAAAATATATGAAGTCTGGAAACCAGATCGCATAGACTTCCTGATGACCATGAATTATTGTTTTACCTTCACATCATTGGGTCCCGAACTGCATGCCAGCTCAAAAGATCGATCAAACAAAATATTAATGGAAGGAAAGATCGGAGATTGAGATGGAGACGGAGACGGAGATGGAGATGGAGATGGAGATGGATGTCTTAAATTTTCAGAGAAAACGGTCCCATGCAGGAACACGACACTTTTTCCTTGGTGTGGCGAGGACGAGACGAATGCAGCTGGACTGCTAGTCAAGTGACTGATGGCTATACATTACCCATCAGAAAGGAAAAATGAAGATGCTCCCATAGGATTGAATTTTCTCTATTTGATTGGTCAACAATTATGAACTTAATTGATGATAATTTTGAATATATTTCCGGAAATCTATTTCGCCATAGATTTTGAGGAGGTTCTTATCTAAAATCTTAATCGCATTTCGTGTGATACCTGAAAAAATTGAAATAATATAATTAATTAGGTTTTATATTATGCATTTTTTCTTTATTAAGACTATTCTAAGTAACAGTGTTTATCTTAGTAATTGTTATGTTTTAGGAGGGAAAACAGGCTTTGAAGGCTTTAAGAGAGTCTTGTGCAACACTGGAAAATCAATTAAAAATGTTTAGGGAAATATTGATAAATGTCTTTCATAAGAAAAATCATTTGGCCATAGAGCCCAATTAATTGGAAAAAAAACCCTCTTAAAGATTGACAAAAATTGTTGGCTTAAAGAAGTAGAAGCCCTTTTATGATGTTAAGAATGTGAGGGATGAGGACTCCTAAATATAGATTATAGGAGAGAACTTTTCTAATTTTGCAAACCATTTCATCATCTTGATATTGCAAGGTGTTCATTATAAGTTTAATGAGTATTTCTTTATGAATTTTTTCTCTAAGTGCTGCATTTTCTTTTATGTTTTTGGGTTTAAACCTTTTTTCTCTAAAAATGGTCCAACATCCTAATTCTTATAGAGCATTTACTCTATAAAAAGTTTAGGATCTGTAAATAAGAAGGGAACTAACATTTAGGTTGTGTTTGGTTAATGTTCTATGACAAAAGGAACATATACAAAAGGATAAAAGCATACTTGGTTTGAGAAAATAATAAAAGAAAAAACAATTTATCTCGAGGATATTTTTAGAGTGAGTTTTTTTTCTTTTATAATATGAGATACATGGAGACATGTTTCCTTTATATGTAACCAAAGACTAACTTATAAAAGCTTTAAGTTCGTTGTGTTCAAATTAGCCGACCATTTTCTTTAAATTTCTAGTTGTTCATTTGTAATGAATAAACGGTTAATTGATTGGTTTATTTGGTGTGATTCTCGAGTGGTTCATCATCGAAACTTTATATTTTTGCTTTTTAAACTTGATGAATTCTTTGAACTCTTAAATCAATCTTATATATACATGTATAGTATAGTGTTGTGTTTATTTTAATATAAATATTAACTTGAGAGTTAAAAATAAACAATTAATTTTAAGTCTTCTCTTTGCTTTTTTCTTGGAATTTTTTCCACTTTGCTTGTCGATATGTTCTTTGAATAAACTTGATTTTACCCCATCATTTCACTAATATATTTTATATTTAATTATTATTGTCAAAATATATAATAATATGTATATTTGACCAAAATGTAAACATGTTCTAGCCCTCATATCTTCCTTGTTTGGCCAATGTTTGCCTCAAAACCTCGATAAAAAGAAGATTCTCCTCTAGCTAACAAAAACCCAAGTCTTACTCATCAAGGCCAATAAATATTTGGCACTACATTTTAAAAGTGTATTTTAATATTTTTTTTTATTTTAAAATATTTTTTTTTATTTTTATATTATTCCGATATGCTGATATCAAAAATAACTTTGAAAAATAAAAAAAAAATTGAAAAATAATATCAATCTTACTCTCAAATAGTTAAAAGTTATCTTCAAAAAAAAAAAAAAACATTCAGCCGAACCAAAGCTCTTTGACCACCCATCACCCTTTTTGTTGGCTGTGAGATACATGGCTACCATTAATGGACATGGACACAAGAGATAGAGATCACTTTCTACACTTGCTGAGTGAATGGTGTTGTGGCCAAATACCCATTTCACATTTTGACAAAGGGTACTGTGGTAATTTCATATAATGACCATGCACATTTTTATGATTTTCAAATCTAGATACTATTTATTATATGTGATTAACACTTTAGAGTCTGAATTCAATGTATATATATAGGATTGAAATAAAAATATTATCGATGGGAATAGCTCCAAAAATCATTTCATATTAACGAGAGATACTTCACCCGCAATCAATGGATAAAACATTTCCCACGCAATTAAGGTGCAAATTTACTTTCTTTTCATTGGTTGTAGGTTCTAATTATGTTTGACAACGTCGAATGTTGGGCAATTAAGACTATAATTGAAGATAATTAAAACAAAATATTTAATGATGGTGTTTGTTTTATGATTTTATCCATGAATTTACCATGAATTTGGAAGAAAAGTATTTAACGTTGACGTGATAAGTACATATTTGATGGTGTTTGTTTTTGAGATTATTTTTAAAAATATTTTATATTTATAAATATATTAAAATAATAATAATCTTTTTATTTATTTTTGATATTAACACATAAAAATAATCTAAAATCACTAAAAATATTAATTTAAAATAAAAAATAAAACTAAAAAATCTTAGATTTTTTTTTAAACATTAAAAAAAAAAACAGTATGAAAGAAGGTCTACGTCCTCCTCTACGTCCTATTCAAACACACTGAGGTTGTCATCTAAAATATTTGCCTCCATAAAAATAATAAATAAATAAAAGTATTTAACGTTGACGTTATAAGTGCATATGGAACTTGAATTTTAGAATTTTTCTTTTCTTTTCATTAGGTATTTTTTTGAGAGTGTAGTTAAAATTGTTTTTAAAAATATTTTATATTAAGAAATATATTAAATGATTATTTTTTATTTTTAAAAATTATTTTTGATATGGTATATAAAAATAATTCATAAACAATAAAAATATTAATTTAATATAAAAAATAAAAATAAAAATAAAATAATTTTTTTCAAAAACACTTTAAATATGGCTTTCAAAAAAGGGCTACGTCTACGTCCTATTCAAAAACATACTGAGGCTGTCATCTAAAACATTTGCCTCCATAAAAATAATAAATTATTAAATCTAATTCGAACATCCTGAGGTTGTCGAACAATCACGTCGCTTTGCATGGTTAGTGACAAGTTACGGGAATTTACTTTATACATTGATTTTCTGAATTTGAATTTTGGAGATGGGATATAGAAGAACATTAATCTTATTCTATCGTCTAGTTTTTATTTTTTGAAAACATAAATTTTCATTTTTATATCTATTCTTTGCTCATTCTCAATGGGTTTTCCCAAATTTCATATTATAAATAGAATACAATTCTAGTAATTCAGGTCAATATAATTTTCATTATTTTATTGTATTTTTCTAACTTTATAAAGCACCAATTTATTTAAATGTTTCACACAAATTAAAGCAATATCTCTTAGATCAAGATGTAATGACAAATTCTTCAAATGGATTGCGATTTGTTTTATGTGATGTTTGTTCTTCAATTTCTGATTAGAAAACATGCATATTTTATTTATTAATTAATTACAAAAACATCATGTGCAACATTATTTATATAAATAAAATTATTGAAATGATGTAAAACTTTGATTCAATTTAGCATTAGTCATTTAATAATTTAAATCTACAAGACTCAAAAGAAAAATGTTCTTTCTTTTTATTATTTTATTAACGTGCATTTCTCGGACAGCTTGCGTATCTCTTGACTAATTCCAATAGCTCTAAAGTTAATAATAATATAAATCTATAGTGATTATTATATTAATAATCATAGAGCTCGAAGAAAGATGTATTTTATTAATAGTAGAGGATGTTAGTATTGTAATGATTACATTGTAAATGAAAGTTAAACTCAAATACTTAGATGGTAATTTCATTGATTACTATGAAAGAGAATAAATAAATTAAATACTTGAAGGGAAAATGGAGTCTAAATAATATTGAAAATAAGTAAGAGGATTAACATATTTTACACTCCTAATGCCAATAATTTAGTCTATAAATAACCACCCGATTGTAGAAATCAAAGCCACAACCCTCCTTCTGAATCCACTCTCCGATACAACATACCAAATGGCTCCCAAACTTTCCCATCTTTTATTAGCAATCCTCCATATCTTTTCTATCCAGACGTTCAAAGGTCGCGCTAGAACTTTGAAACCTGAGCGTCAACAATCTTTTAGCAGCTGCCTTCAAAAGCTGGAGGGAGTTCAGAAGGGCCAAACTGCGGAAGGGCTTCTTGATCTCAAAAAATACCTCAAGAAGTTTGGGTACTACCCAAGTGATGCCACTCTCACCTCCAGTGATTTTGATGACCACTTGGAGCTTGCACTCAAAACATACCAGAAATATTTTCGTCTGAATGTTACTGGTAACCTTGACTCTAGCACCACACAGCAAATGATGATTCCACGATGTGGAGAGCCTGATATCATAAACCCTCCTCCATCTACAGAGCCGAGCAGTACTAAATCAAAACACAAGAGGTTCCACATGGTTGCTCATTATGCTTTCGGGTTAGAAAAGTGGACACCTTCCAAGTATGCTCTGACCTACACATTTGGCCCGGGTGTCCAGGTATTTGATTTGAGCACCCTGAGGTCGGTTTGCGCAGATGCTTTTCAAAAATGGGCAGAGGTTACTTCATTCACTTTCACGGAAGCGACTGACGTTGCATCAGCAGATATTGTAATTGCGTTCTACAGCGGTGATCATGGGGACGGGGCTTCTTTTGACGGACCTGGGAAAATACTGGCTCATGCTTTTTATCCACAAGACGGCCGTCTCCATTACGATGCAGACGAGAACTGGAGCACTGACCCCACAATGTATCAAAATGATCTGGAATCCGTTTCTGTTCATGAAATAGGACATCTGCTTGGCCTTGCTCATAGTAATGATCCCGAAGCCATCATGTATCCATCGATACAATCTGGAACGAAGAAAAGAGATCTCGCCCAGGATGATATTGATGGGATACATGCTCTCTATCCCAATTAATTAATTATGCAACAACTCAGCAATAAACTATAAACTACACTAGCTAATATATACAGTATAAGTTAACGAAGGACAACATGGAAAAACTGGAGGCGGTTGGAAGCTGACCTCCACTCATATTGTATCCATGGAAAAACTACGTTTGTTGGGGTTTTATTATACATATTTGAAGAGCTTTTTATTGGATCAAAATTAAATTAAAAGCTACAGGTTAAGTTATTATTATACGACATGTTAAATTGGGTCCTCGATCTCTCATGCATGTTTTTCTTTTCCTTATCTTGTTTTAATCACTCATTAATGTTCATATTTTTAACGAACTTATATGGATAAAGATTAAAATGGAAAAACGAGGAAGGCATTTACCCTCAAAGATGTTCAGTTTTCCATACAGAATCTCCTCAATACTGAAGAGCATGAGGTTTGTCGCACCCTCCGCAAGAGTACGGCATCACATCGACTCTCCCCATGAGTGAGGCTATTCATGTTAGGGTTTTATCTTTATTTTGTGAAAAAAAGAGTCGCCACCTAGTATTCTGATCACTATAAAACCTAAACTAGTCTTGCTATTTTTGTTTGCCATATAATTGCTATGATATTGGTCTTTTATAAACATGTTGGTTAAATGTCGATGAAGCACTATTCCTGTAAAAATATTTTAGATTTTTACCCCTTTAAGGTTTTTTTATCCAAATATTAACGGTGAATAACAATGAATTATCCCTGCTAATATTTTGGATATTAATCCCTTTAGGATTTCTTTACCCAATTATCAACAGTGAATAATAACGAATTATCCTGCCAATATTTTGGATATTAACCCCTATGGGATTTCTTATCGAAATATTAACAATATATAATATGAACCCCCCAAAAAATAATTTTTTTTATATTTTTGTAATATTGGCCAATACCCTTTAGATTTTATAAACATGTTGTAAGATCCAAAAATGCTAGAAATTTTTTTTTGAGCTTACAAAATCCATGCTAAAACACATATTTCTTTCAACTCTAAAATATTTTTTTTGGAAAAGAGGAATATTTAAAATATATTAGTGTATTGGTCGTATGCATAAAAACAACACATTTTTTTTCTTTGTAGATTTTATATTTTTTTCTACTTTTTTTATTATTTCTGGGATGGAGGAGGCATCGGAAATGTTGGTTTGTGGTGGATGGAGGAGGCATCGGAAGTTGGCTGGCCTGCATCGCTGCAATGGTTCCTACTGCATTCGCCTGAGACCACGGTTGAGCTACTAGCGTGGAGGGGGAGCTTCTAGTGATGATGGGGTGGTGCTAGATGGTGGGAGTTGGTTGCTGCTGGAGGAGAGGGAGAGCTGATGGTGGTTAGTTTTAGAGAGAGAGAGGGTCGGTTGAGGGAGGGAGAGTAGCTGCAGTTGCTGGGGAAGACAGAGATGTCGGGGAGAGAGGGAGAGAGAGGGAATTGACGATGTTGGAGCTGGGGAAGAAGATTATCTAAAATTTTAAGTAAATTTTTTCTTTGTATTCTCTACTTTGTTATGTGTTACTACGTGAATTTTCTTCTCTGTTTTGTTTCTTCTCCTCCTAGTTTCATTATGCATGGCTTCCTTTTATAGGAGCACGAGGTAACCGTTGGGTTACCTCCTGCTGCAGCATGCCTACAAGCATGGTTGTCGGCAGCGTGCAGGTGTCTTGTTGGTAGTGGTGCAGGAGGCTTGTCGGCAGTGGTGCAAGTGATGGCGTGCGTTGTCTCTTGTTTTGGGAGGTATAAGTGTAGTTTGATCCTTTAATTTGTAATTGCTCTAATCATACCCCCAATTTAATTTAAACTCATGATTTTATGCAATTATACCCTTGTTAGAATTTCAATATCATCCTTGACTCCACATGCCTTTTTTGCATGGTATCCGAGCAGGTTACGCTCTAACCTTATTTCCCTTCTTTAATTTCTTTCTTCTTAAAACACCATGGTTAGAAGTTTGTTCTTACATATTACACAAAATTGATCTAGGTTAGATGTTTGCTGCGACATATTACATAAAATTAAAGGGTTTATGGGATGAGCTTGCATCTTTCAATTCAGTAACCTGCACTTGTGGTGTGCAGAATGATGGCACCAGACTTATGCAATTTTTCATGGGACTCAATGATTCATATTCTTGTGCAAGAGGTCAGATTTTGCTAATGAGCTCTTTACCATCAATTCATCAAGCATATGCCTCCATTATGTAGGAAGAAAAACAACAAAAGCTGGGATCTACCATCACCATGCGATCAAATATAGCAGCTATGGTTGTACAAGGAGCTTGTAGGGGTCGGCAAAATAATCAAATTCATGGAAATCAATCCAATAATCCACGCACTAAAGAGCCTTTTCAATGCACCCATTGTGGTGACATGTACCATAGAAAAGCAAACTCGTATAAATTAATTAATTACCCTCTCAGTCATCCCAGGAATAAAGAAAAGGCACAACACCGGCGCCAAGGCTATGATAGACATAACTCACACTCAACAATTGGTAACCCCTCGGCAAATCAAATGGATTTTAATCCCACTTTCCAGGAACTCCATTCTAGTTTACCCATCTTAACTGAAGACCAATATGTTCAAATATTGAGCACTTTGAACAAAAAACACATCACTAAATAGGTCAATACTGCTACTTCCTCAGCCTTCAAAAATATTTTAGGTTTTTCACCAGTTGCCCACTCCGGCCACCATAAGCCACCATTTTCAGCACCACCATGACAGCAAAGACCACCTCGATCTCCTCTACCCAATAGTATTAACAAGTACACCATTTGCAATACTCGAAAATCTCCTCTTTTACTGTTCATCATCTCCTACATGTAACCCCTCTTACTGTTCATTACATGTGAACAGTAAGTTGGTCGGGTTGGGCTTTGTACCCGACCTGACCATGAATAAGACGGGCTTTCAGCCCTAGTAAGGCGGGCTTCCAGCCAGAGAGATTGCCCTAAAGCCCAGCCCAAGAATAAATGGGCTAAAAGCCAGTCTGAGATTAAGTGGGCCTAAAGCCTAGTTCGAGATTAGGTGGGTCGAGAGTTCAGCCTGATGTGGGGTGGGTTGAGAGCCCAACTGAATGTAGCTGGGCTGACAGCCTGGCCCATTAGGGCCGCACAACTAGCCCACTAAAAATGAAAAAAAAATACAAAATTTGCATAAAAGTTTTTTAAATAAAAACAAAAAATATGTTGTTTTTGTGCATACAGCCAATACACTCACATATTTTGAAAAATTCTTTTTTCAAAAAAAAAATATTGTTTCAAAGTTTAAAGAAAAATGTTTTTAGCATGAATTTCGTAAACAAAAAAAAATCATTTTATTGCATTATTTGGATTTTACAATATTCCAAAAATATTAAAATCTTATTTTTTGGGGATTCATATTATTCACTGTTAATATTTGGGTAAAGAAATCCTAAAGGGGTTAATATCCAAAATATTAGCGGGGATAATTCGTTATTATGTACTATTGATATTTGGGTAAAAAATCCTAAAGGGGTTAATATCCAAAATATTAGCAGGGATAATTCATTGTTATTCATCGTAAATATTTGGATAAAGAAACTTTAAAGTGGTAAATATTCCAAATATTTTTAAAAGAATAATACGTCATCATCATTTAACCAATATATTTTTGAAAAATCAATACCATAGCAATAGTAAGGCAAACCAAAACACCAAGCAACTTACCTTAGGTAGGGCGTACTAAGGGTGCTAAAACCTTCCCTTCACGCAACCAGTCCCTTGCTTTAGAATATCTAAAAGACCATATTAGGTTTCTTAGTAACCATAATACTAGATGGCGACACTCTTTTTCATGAAAATAAAAAAATGAAACCTCGACATGAATTCCCCGCTCACGGGGAGAGTCGTTGTGACGTCGTGCTCTCGCGGAGGGGGTGACAGTCATTATGAGATCCCTTCTCTTTCTGGTGCTTTTTATTTCTTAACTATTATGGATGATTTTTCTCAATTTACATGGGTTTTCTTAATGCATCATAAAAGTGAGACAGAAACTCAACTCCATCATTTTTTCCATTTAAATTGAAACTAGAGATTGAGATGAACTTTGTAATTTTTAGTAAGTTTTTTTAATGCAATTTCCTTCTTTTTATTTTCTTCTTCATTCATCTTTAATTACAAGTCTTAGTGTGAATTTATAGAGTCATGGTTGCTGCACTAACAGCATCTCATTAGCTTGGTGTACAACAAGAATAATTCTTGTTATGGACAGTACCATGGATCACGGGTAGCCAGCCATTACTAACAGAATCTATTATGCCTGCTAACTATTTGTGATAATGCCAAGTGGTGACTCATCAATTCCTTTCATTCTAACACGCCCCTTAAGCTGTGATGTGGTGAGTGAACAACAACCAACTTGTCTTTGAGTTTATTGAACTGAGAGATTGTGAGAGGCTTGGTGATTATGTTGGCAATTTGTTCTTCAAAGGATATGTACCTGACTTCAATTTCTTTGCTTAGAACTTTGTCCCTTATGTAGTGAATGTCAATTTCAATGTGTTTTGTTCTTTAATGAAAAACTGGGTTTGCTGCAAGTTGCTTTGCTTCCTTATTGTCGCACCAAATTACTGTTGGACCATGATTGTGTATTTGTATTTTTGATATTAGAGAATTTAGCCATATAATTTCTGTGCTTGTTTGAGCAAGTGCTCTGTATTCAGGTTCAGTGCTGAATATAGCCACTAACTTCTACTTTCTTGAATTCCAGCTAATCAAGTTACCTCCAAGGTATACATAGTAGCCAGATGTTGATTTTTGATCATCTAATAAGCTTGCCAAGTCTGAATCATAGAAGATTCCAATGGATAGTGTTTATTTTAGTAATTGACATGTTTTAGGAGGAAAAACAGGCTTTGAAGGCTATATGAGAGTCTTGTGCAACACTGGAAAATCAATTAAAAATGTTTAGGGAAATGTGGATAAATGTCTTTCATAAGAAAAATCATTTGGCAAGAATTGTTAGCTTAGTAAAAGAGGAGTGAGAAGTTAGAATTAGCCTTAGCTTCATCCAATTGTTGATAAAAGAAGTAGGAGCCCTTTTATGATGTTAAGAATGTTAGGGATGAAGACTCCATAAAAATAGATTATAGGAGAGAACTTTACTATTGAAACAATTTGAAAAAAATTATATTTTTTGCTTTTTTTATCTAGATTTGGAAACCATTTCATCATCTTGATGTTGCAAGGTTTACATTATAAGTTTAATGAGTATTTTCTTATGGATTTGTTTCCTAAATATCGCTCTTTTATTATTTTGTTTTGGGTTTAAAACTTTTTTCTCTAAAAATAGTCCAACATTCTAATTCTTATATAGCTTTTACACTAAAACAAGTTTAAGATCTGTAATAAAGAAGGGAACTAACATTTAGGTTGTGTTTGGTTAATGTTCTATGATAAAAGGAACATATACAAAAACGATAAAAACATACTTGGTTTGAGAAAATAATATTCAGAAGAAAAAACAATTTATCTCTAGGATGATTTTAGAGTGAGTTTTTTTTTTTCTTATAATATGAGATATGTGGCACCCCATCGCGAGAGCGCGGCGTCGCAGCGACCCTCCCCGCATGCCGAGGAATTCAATATAGGGGTCTATCTTTATTTTTGTGGGAAAGAGAGTTGCCACTTAGTATTATGGTTACTAGGAAACCTAAAACTAGTCTTTCAGAGATTCTAAAGCAAGGGACTGGTTGCGTAAAGGGAAGGTTTTAGCACCCCTAATACACCCTACCTAAAGTAAGCTGCTTGACATTTTAGTTTGCTTATGATTTGTTATGGTTTTGATCTTTCAAAGAATGGGTTGGTTAAAATGGTGATGGTGTATTATCCCCGCCGTATATTTTGGATATTAATCCCTTAGGATTTATTTATCCAAACACCGGCAGTACATCATAACAAATTATCCCCGTCGAATATTTTGGATATTGACCCTTTAGGATTTATTTATTCAAACACTGATAGTGAATAATAGCAAATTATCCCCGTCAAATATTTTGGATATTGACCCCTTTAGGATTTATTTATTCAAACACCAATAATGAATAATAGCAAATTATCCCCACCGAATATTTTGGATATCGATCCCTTCAAGATTTATTTATCCGAATACCAACAATGAATAATAAACCCCAAAAAAATAAGATTTTAATATTTTTCGGAATATTGGCCAATACCCTTTGGATTTTACAAATATGTTGTAGAGTCCAAAAAAGCGAGAAATGATTTTTCTTTGCGAAATCCATGCTAAAATACAATTATTTCTTCAAACTCCAAGATGATTTTTTTTGAAAGAAAAAGATTTTTTTTTAAGTATGCTAGTGTATTGACAGTATGCATAAAACAACATATTTTGTCTTTTTTAAATAAAAATATTTTATATGCAAATTTTATATTTTTTTGTATTTTTTCTTTCTTTTCTTTTTTTATTTCATGAGCTGGCTGCCCAGCCCACTTGCTGGGCTGGGTTGACATCCCAGCTTATCCTACTGGGCTTGGGCCAGGCAGAAAGCCCGGCCCGCTTTACTTGGCTTGCATGAACAGTGGGACGTGAATCACGTCCCACTGCATGCAAGCGAGATGAAGAAGATGAGTGAATAATGATTTTTCAAGTGTGATGAAAGGAGAAACTGTTAGTACCTTTGGGTAGAGGAGGTCGAGGTGATGATTCCTGTGGTGGTGGCGTGAGAAACGGAGGCCTGTGGTGGCTAGAAATGGGGTTGGAAGTGGACGAGATTCATTGCTGTCAACTATTACTGTCGATGCTGCTGCTGCTGCTTCCTGGAGAAGATTGCTGGGCTTCTGGAGTTGGAGAGAGGCTGCCGGTGGTGATGAGGTGGCCGGAGTTGATGGCTGGGGTGCTGAACTGAGAAATAGAAAGAGAGAGAGAGAGCTGGTGTTCTGGTTTTTAGAAAGGGAAAACGGTCGACAGACCGAGGGAGAAGAAGAAGAAGAAATAAAAAAGGAAAGGAGCTGGTGATATCGAGCTCATGTGACAAAATGTTAGAGTTTTTTTGCTTGAATTCTTCCCTCTTTTACTCTATTTCTCCTTAGTTTTCTTTTTTTTTTCTTACTTGCATGTTGCTATTTATAGCAGAGCAAGAATAACTCTTCGGCTGCCAAATGCTTAATGCAGATATCGCCGCTAACATTTTAATGCATGCACATCTTCATTCAAGGTCGGGCTCGCTGGATTATGCAGCAGTGCAATTTTCAAAATCATGCAACCAGCACATGCAATGCAACTTTCAAATTCTTTAAAGGCGGAACATGCAGTGCAATTTTCAAAGATTTTTGAAAAGGTAAAAGTATGATTTGGTCCCTCAATCTATAATTGCTCTAATTGTACCTCTAATTGGCCTTAAACTTATGATCTTATGCAATTATACCCCATCAAAAATTTCATCTCAACCTTTGCTTTACGCGACCATTTTATTCTGGTCCTTGGTTTCTGATGTGCGCAATTTAACCCCCCAACCGACCGTTAAACTCTCCATTTGTTCAATTTGGCCCGCGATTTTGCATAATTGGCTTAAAAATTCAAATCAGTCTACGAAAATTCCAATCTTATCAATTGAACCCAAATTAAATTCAAGAACTTGATTCCTCATTGACTAAGCCCTTAATAAAATTAATTTGACCAATTTACATATAATTAAGTTATCGCGCTTAATTAAATCCTTCAACTGAACCATAAATTAATTATTACACTTTTAAATTGGCCAATGATTAAATCAAATTGGCCCATAAAAATATAATTATATCTTTCAACTTATTTTCTACGCAGATTTATCCGATAATAAATTATGTTGGCCTCGAATTTGTATTTTCCTTCATTTCTTGGCACAAAAGAGGTATGATCGAGATCTCGAAAACGTCCAAAATTTCCGCCTTGATTTTTCTACCTACACCAACCCTTTTTTATTTTAATTTTTCTTATTTTTGGGTAGATTTGGTGAATAACCCAAAATTGGGTTATGACAAGATACATGGAGACATGTTTCCTTTATATTTACTATCTTTTTTTCTTCTATCCCATGATAGTAACCAAAGACTAACTTACAAAAGCTTTAAGTTCATTGTGTTGAGGTATACTTTATACCTTGGTGAATGGGTAGGGGTAGTCCCCATGGATTTTATAGCAAAAACATTTATCTAAAAATTTTGTTTTTCCCAAAACAAAAATGTGTTCGATGGTTCTTTGTAATTGTTTTTAGTTTGAAAATTTTCAAAGTCATGAAAACAAGTTTGTATTTTTCATCATACCTAAGTAACATGGTTTCTTGTACCTAGGTGGAGAATATCTTTGAATATGGTGAGGGTTGCTTTTTATTTTTGGGGTGAAGAATATATTTTTACCTATGTTATATTTTTATACCAAGGGTAGATGATTTATTATTCAAACAACTTGTCATAACCCAATTTTTGGGTTACACCCCAAAATAAAATAAAATAAAAAATAAATAAAATAAAAGGGGTTTGGTGTCGGTAGAAAAATCACGGTGGAAATTATGAATATTTTCTGAGCTAAATCGTATCTCTTTTGTGCCCAAAAATGAGAGGAAATACAAATTCAAGGTAAAAATTAAGTCAAAGATCATAATTATATTTTTTATAAGCCAATTTGATTTAATCATGGGCTAATTCAAAATATTATTATGTTTGAAAATTAATTTAGGATCCAATTGAAGAATTTAATTAAGTTCAAGGACTTAATTATGCTTTAAATTGGTTAAATTAATTTTATTAAGGGTTTAATTGAAGAAAAATTGAATTCTTAAATTTAATTCGGGACTAATTGAGAAAATCAGAATTTTTGAGACCCAATTGAATTTTTCCAAGCTAATTTGGCATAATTAGGGATCAAATTGAAGACAATTGAGAGTTTAATTGTCAATTGAGGGCCAAATTGCGTGAATCAGAAGTGAGGGACCAAAATGAAAAAGGTGCGCAAAGCCAAGGGTACTGTTGAAATTCGGACAAAGGCACAATTGCATAAAATTACAAATTTAAATTTAATTGAGGGTGCAATTAGAACAATCATGAATTGAGGGACCAAACCGGAATTATGCTCCCCAAAGCTGCCACTGCAACCCCCCGCTGCTACCATTTGCACCTTCACTGCCGACCAGCCACCACGCCGCCGACAGCTGCCACCACACCACCTGTCACAGCCACCATGCCGCCGAGCCGCCGTGTCAGGCCAAACTCCCCTATAAAAACCACCATGGACGCTGCACCAGGGGAGGAAGGGACAAAGAAGAAAAAACACAGAAAAAAAAGAAAACAAAAAAACAAAGAGAAGAGCTGAGGATTCAAGGAAATTCTCAACAAACAAAAGCCAGAAGAATCACACGAAAGAGGAGGATCATCTTCATCTTCTTCATCAGCTCTCTCTCTCTCTAGTTTCAACAGCCCCTCTCTCTCTCTAACAGCCCTGTCGAACTCTCTCTCTCTCCATCGTTGCATGTCATTCAGCCACCTAAAACCACCCTTATCCACACCGTGAGTTTACCCTCTACACCAGCAACATAAATACACTTTCAGGCGAGGCCCCCGGCAATGGTTTCTACGACTGCAATGTTAACATCGTAACTTTGGAGGCTTACTCCGACCACCACAAGCCACCGTTGACGATGCCACAACCACCAGGACAATCACCTCGATCTCCTCTACCTAATGGTACCAATAGGTAAGCATTTCATCACACTCGAAAACCCCCCCACTGTTCATCATCTTCCCCGGTTTCCCACTGTTCACATGCATGGACAGTGCGTTCGGGCCGGATCTGGTGTTCGGCCCGAATCTTAAAGATGATGGGCGGGGTTTTTGAACCCGGCCCAAGGAAATAAGGTCGGGGCTTCCAGCCCGTGAGGTCTGGAAGCCCGACCCAAAATAAAATGGGCTTCCAGCCCGCGAGGACTGGAAGCCCAGTCCAAGAATGTTTGGGCTTCTAGCCCACGAGGCTTGGAAGCCCAACCCAGAATGAAGTGGGCCTCCAGCCCGTGAGGGCCGGAAGCCCAGCCCCAAGTCTCTTTGGGCTTCCAGCCCACTTAAGGCAGGCTGACAGCCTAGCCCATTAAAAAATAAAAAAATAAAAAATAAAAAAATATATTTTTTTACTACTATTATTATTGCAAAAAAAATTCAAAAATATCAAAAATGTGTTTTCGTGCATACGGACGAATTCCAAGATTTTCCAAGCATATTTTTCAAAAAAAAATATTGCATCTTTCTCATATTTTAAAATAAAATTTGGATATCATAACCGGTTTATGATTATCCTTTGGAATTTGGCCAAAATATCAAAAATAACCAAAACCATTTTTGTTTTATCTATTAGGGTGTAAATTTACATTGTAAAATACATCCATAGATAAAAAAAAAAAAAAGGATTTTAACTACGGTGTAAATTTAGAGCGTAAATTACATCTGTAGATAAAAACTAAAAAAGATTTTCTAACTGCGGTGTAAAATTACATCGTAAATTACACCCGCGAATATAAAAAATAATAAAAAAAATTTTATGCAGTGTAAAAAAATTTGACATAAAAAAAAAACAATCAAATGACAATGCAGGTTACCTTAATGAGGGTGCACTGGGGGTGATGCGTCTTCCCCTTGCACAATAAGTCCCCTTATCCAGACTCTCGCAGATCAATAGATTCCTAGTAACCTTAATACTAGGTGGCGACTCCTTATATTTATAGTCATAATATTTACGACTATAAAACAACCCCCCTATTTTCATTGCGCGCCGTTGTCTCCCAAAACCCCCGGGGAACGACGAGGCGCGAAGCACGAAAAATTGCCATCGCGACACAACTCATAAAAAATCATATGAAGAGATTTCTTTGAGAACCATGTATAGAGAAAACTTTATAAAGAATAATTTATGGAAAATAATGCATATATATAGTTTCATATATAAGATTTCTTAGCAAATATATATAATAGAGATAGTCAATGGATCAAACTTCCAAACATCTTAGTTGTTGGATCAAAAAGGTTTTAATTAAATCCACACATACCATATTATAATAAAAAAATTTAAGCTATCGAATTAAACTAATCAGATCTAGATCATTGGATTAGATCAAGCATATCTAAATTGTCTAATCTTCTCAATCTCACAAATATCTCATAGGTTGTGCCATAACAAATTTCAACCCCTATTAGATAGTTGTTCTAGGATTAAGGCAAAAACACACCTAAGAGGAGTGAATTAGGTGTAAAACTAACAACAATAAATATTGCAATTAAAAAATAATAAGCATAAATAACCGTATAGAATTAAATTTCTTAAATTAAAAGGATAGGAACGATATTAGTTATTGGAATCTCATTAACAGATAAAGCGGTCAACTAGTTCAAATTGGTCAACCATTTTCTTTAAATTTTCAGGTGTTCATTTCTAATGAATAAGTTGTTGATTGGTTCATTTGGTGTGATTAAATGCTCGAGTGGTTCATACAGATTCTAGATTTTAGCTTTTAAAACTTGATGAATTATTTAAACTATTGAATCAATCTTATATATACATGTACAGTATAGTATATGAGTTTATTTTAATTTTGATATTAAGATAAAATATAAATATTTAATTGACAATTCTTTAAAAAGTTTTGAGTGAAAATAATTTTCCTAAAAAAATAGAATATAATACGTTAAATATCATAAGCTTCTACTCAAGAAACTCACCAAACAAATCCCGTACAATATGACTTTTACATCACCAATAGAATTTAAACAACATAGATTATTATCATTATTATTTTTTCCTTGGTGTGGCGAGGACGATACGAATGCAGCTGGATTGCTAGGCATGTGACTGATGGCTATACATTACCCCTCAGAAAGGAAAAATCAAGATGCTCCCACAGGATTGATTTCTCTATAGTTGATTGGTCAATAATTATGAACTTATTTAATGATAATTGTCATAACCTAATTTTGGGTCATTCCCCAAAACCATTCAAAAATACAAAAATAAATAAAAGAGGCCCGGTGTCGGTAAGAAAATCAAGGCAGATATTATTGGCATTTTCAAAAGCTCGATCATACCTCGTTTATGTCCAAAAATGAAGGAAAATGCAGATTTAAGGTTAACGTAATTTATTTGCGGACAAATCTGCGTAAAAATTAAATCGAAAGATATAATTAAATTTTTATATGCCAATTCAATTTAATCATCAACCAATTAAAAGTATAATTATATTTGAGGATTAATTTAAGGTCTAATTGAAGAATTTAATTAAGCGCAATAACTTAATTAATACTTTAAATTGGTCAAATTAATTTTATTAAGGGCTTAGTAATCAAGTTTTTGAATTTAATGCAAGCTCAATTGACGAGAATGGAATTTTCAGAGACTAATTTGAATTTATCTAAGTCAATTATGCGAAATCAGGGATCAAATTGAATAAATTGAGAGTTTAATGGTCGATTGAGGTTTTAAATTGCGCAAATTAGAAATCAAGGACCAAAATAAAAAGGCGCGCGAAGTCAAGGCTGATATTGAAATTTTAACGAGGTTACAATTGCACAAATTAAAAAGCTCAAAACTAATTGGGGATGCAATTAGAACAATGATGAAGTTAAGGACCAAATTGTACTTTACCCTCATAGCACCAAAAATACATGTCTCCTGCACTGTTCCGACACCTGAATAGTGCAGGAAACACAGGCAATAACGGCTCTTTGCAACCTCTGCCCCGCTGCAACTCTGCAATACACAGCCACACAGCACACACAATGCATGCTTGTTTTTTTTCCTTTCCCCCCTATAAATGCATGCATCCCAGACCATGAAGAGGGAAAAAAAAACGAAGGGAACAGAGGAAAGGAGGAAAGAATTCACGCGAAAAAACTCTAGCATTTTTTACACGAGCCCAGCATCATCAGCTCTTTTCTTTTTTTTCTTTCTTTCTTCTTCTTCTCTCTCGGCCTGTTTGGCCATTTCTCTCTCTAAAAAACCAGAGGTCCAGCTCTCTCTCTCTCCCTCTCGGCTTAGCACTCTAGCCATCAGCCCAAACCACCACACACCACGCCGTCGACACCAGCCTCTCCTCCACCTCTCCAGCCATCCAATCACGGTCCCCTTCGTCGATAGCAGAGGCAGGAGCAGCTTTTGCAACGTGGACCTGTCACCTTCCGACGACCACTCCGGCCACCACACGCCGCCATTTCCGACGCCACCACGACCAGAAGAACCACCTAGACCTCCTCTACACGATGGTATCAACAGTTAAGTCATTCGTCACACTCGAAAATCCTCATTTTTACTGTTCATGGTCTTCGTCTTCATGCAAATGTCCCGGTTACTGTTCACTACATGTGAACAGTAATTGGGGCCTAGACTTAGAAGGGTCGGGCTGAAAGCCCAGCCCGAAATAGACTGGGCTGGCAGCCCAGACCCAAAACAAGGTGGGCTGACAGCCAGCCCACCGAAGAAGAAAAATAATAAAGAATAAAATAAATAATGATAGAAATATAGGGAAAAATATAAATTGCAAAAAAATAAAAAAGAAATACATTTTGAGAAAAATATCTAGAACAAAAATGTGATTTTATGCATACGGCCAATACACTATCATATTTTAAACAAAAAAATCTTTTTGTTTCAAAAAATATATTACCTTGGAATTTTAAGAAAAATGTATTTTAGCATGGATTTCGCAAAGAAAAAATCATTTCTTGCATTCTTGGGATTTTACAACATGTTTGTAAAAAATCCAAAGGGTATTGGCCAATATTCCAAAAATATCAAAATATTATTTTTGGTTATTCATATTATTCATTGTTGATATTTGGATAAATAAATCCTAAGGGGTTAATATCCAAAATATTCGGCGGGGATAATATGCTATCATTCACTGTCGGTGTTTGGATAAATAAATCCTAAGGGGTTAATATCCAAAGTATTCGGCGGGGATGATATGCTATTATCCACTGTCGGTGTTTGGATAAATAAATCCTAATGGATTAATATCCGAAATATTTGGCAGGGTAATATCCCATCATCATTTAACCAATAATTTTTTAACAAAATCAATATCATAGCAATCATAAGACAAACAAAAACACCAAGCAGCTTACCTTGGGTAGGGCGTACTAGGGGTGCTAAAACCTTCCCTTTACGCAACCAGTTCCTTACCCTAGAATCTCTGAAAGACCAGTTTAGGTTTCCTAGTAACCATAATACTAGGTGACGACTCTCTTTTCACAAAAATAAAGATTAGACCTCTCACGTAATTTCCCCCGCTCACGGGGACTGTTGCCGGGACGCCGCGCTCTCATTTTTTGGGGTGCGACAATAATTTTGAATATATTTCCCGAAATCTATGTTGCCATAGAGGATTTAGTGTGATGCCTGAAAAAATTGATATAATATAATTAATTAGGTTTTATATTACGTACTTTTTCTTTATTAAGATTATTATAATTAGATTTCATGCCTTCTTAAATCAAGTCTTTAATATTCATCCTAAACACACCAAGTGCTTCAAGTTATTGTTATGTTTTAGGAGGAGAAACAGGCTTTAAAGGCTCTAAGAGAGTCTTGTGCAACACTGGAAAATCAATTAAAAATGTTTAGGCAAATGTTGATAAATGTCTTTCATAAGAAAGATCATTTGGCCATAGAGCTCTCTAGTAAAAAACCCTCTTAAAGATTGACAAGTGTCGCACCCCAAAAAAATGGTGAGCGCGGCTTCCCCGCGACCGTCCCCGTGAGGGTCTTATCTTTATTTTTAGAAAAGAGAGTCACCAGCTAGTATTATGGTTACTAGGAAACCTATAACTGGTCTTTCAGAGATTCTAAAGCAAGGGACTGGTTGCACAAAAGGAAGGTTTTAGCACCCCTAATACGCCCTACCTAAGGTAAGATGCTTAACGTTTTGGTTTGTTTATGATTTGTTATGGTTTTGATCTTTCAAAAAATATGTTTGTTTAAATGGTGATGGTATATTATCCCCGCTGAATATTTTGGATATTAATCCCTTAGGATTTATTTATCCAAACACCAGCGGTGAATAATAGCAAATTATCCCTGTCGAATATTTTGGATATTGACCCCTTAGGATTTATTTATCCAAACACCACCGGTGAATAATAGCAAATTATCCCCACTGAATATTTTGGATATTGACCCCTTAGGATTTATTTATCCAAACACCAATGGTGAATAATAGCAAATTATCCCCACTAAATACTTTGGATATTAACCCTTTAGGATTTATTTATCCAAATATCAACAATGAATAATATAAATAATCAAAAATAATATTTTGATATTTTTGGAATATTGGCCAATACCCTTTGGATTTTACAAACATGTTGTAAAATCCAAGAACGCAAGAAATGATTTTTCTTTATGAAATCCATGCTGAAACATATTTTTTTAAAACCTCGAGATAATATATATTTTGAAAGAAAATAATTTTTCAAAACATGCTAGTGTATTGGCCGTATGCACAAAATCACATCTTTTGTTCTAGATATTTCCCAAAAAAAATATTTTAATATTTTTTTATACATATTTTTATATATTTCCCTATTATTTTATTTATTTTATTTATTTATTTACTAGTGGGCTGGACTGCCAGCCCACTAGTTTGGGTCTGGGCTGCCAACCCAGACTGTCTCAGCCTAGGCTGTCGGCCCAGATAGTCTTGGGTCTGGGCCGTCAGCCCATAGTAGTATTGGGTCTGGGCTGTCATCCTAGAAAGTATGGGGTCTGGGCTATCTTGGGCTGGGCTTGCAGCCCTGTACGGGCTGTAAGCCCGCTTTGTTTCTTTTCTTGGGCTGGGCTTGCGTCCTGGTTACTGTAGTGAACAGTAACCGGGACGCTTTTATAGAAGAAGATGAACAGTAAATGGGGATTTTTCGAGTATGGCGAATGGCGTACCTGTTAATACCGTTGTATAGAGGAGGTCGAGGTGGTTCTTCTGGTTGTGGTGGTGTCGGGATTGGTGGCGTGTGGTGGACGTCGGAAGTTGACATGAAGTTGGTCGGTGCGACTGTTGCTGCTGCAACTGCCTTTGCCTCTTCACCTGACACCATGGCTGCGCTGCTGGAGTAGAGGGGAAGCTGGTGGTGGTGATGAGTTGACTGGAGTTGATGGCTGGAGTGTTGAACTGAGAAGGAGAGAGAGAGAGAGACAACGACGTCTCTGGTTTTAGAGAGAGAAGCTGACGGAGATGATCGAGAGAGATGAAAAGGAGAGAGAGAGAGAGCCAAAAAACATTAAAATGAAAGTGGAAAAGCTGAAACTTGAAGTGAGAGGGAGGTAGATTGACTCAAAATTTTGATGTCAATGGTTTTGCAACTCTCTATTTAATTCTCTGCGTTTTTTCTTCTTTGGTTTTTTTTCTCTTCACTGCCACTTTCTTTCTTCTTTCCTGGTACATGCGGCGAACGGTTGTATTTATAGAGAAAAATACGACCGTTGGGCATGCATATTGCATTGCCTCTGCTTCTGCATTATTTGCAGCGCTGCAGAGGTTCAGTGTTGTTCTTTGTGTTTCCTGCATTGTTCATGTGTCGGAACAGTGCAGGAAACATGCAATTGATGTTAGGGGTAATGTGTAATTTGGTCCTTAAACCTATACTTATTCCAATTGCATCCCTACTCAATTTTAACTTTTAATTTATGCAACTACATCCCCGTCAGCATTTCGAGAGCATCCTTGGCTTTGCGTGTCTTTTTTTATTTTGGTCCTTGATTTCTGATTTGTGCGATTTAACCCTTGATTGAGTGTTAAACTCTTAATTTAATCAAATTGGTCCTCGATTTCGCATAATTGGCTTGAATAAATTCAAATTGGTCTCTAAAAAATTCATTCTCATCAATTGAGCCCAAATTAAATTTAAGAACTTGATTTCTCATAGACTAAGCCCTTAATAAAATTAATTTGACCAATTTAAAGTATTAATTAAGTTATTGCGCTTAATTAAATTCTTCGATTAGACCTTAAATTAATCCTCAAATATAAATACACTTTTAAATTGGCCAACGATTAAATCGAATTGGCACATAAAAATATCATTATATCTTTCAACTTAATTTTTACGCAGATTTGTTCAATAATAAATTACATTAACCTTAAATCTGCATTTTTCTTCATTTCTGGGCACAAAGGAGGTATGATCGAGCTTTTGAAAACACCAATAATTTCTGCCTTGATTTTCTTACCGACATCGGGCCTCTTTTATTTTATTTTTGTATTTTTGGATAGTTTTGGGGAATGACCCAAAATTGAGTTATGACAACAAGAATTGTTAGCTTGGTAAAAGAGGAATGAGAAGTTGGAATTAGCCTTAGCTTCATCCAATAGTTTGTTAAGGCTTTTACAACATGTATGTGCAAAATCTTCTTTTAGTTTGTTCATGAATTAGAGCTATTAGTGCTGTTAATTTCATTTTGTTTCGGCCGCAACATCTCTTACCAGTCAAAAAACGAGATATAACGATGTAGTTTTTGCCTCGCTTAATATTTTAACCGATTACGCAAATTGCATCTTAATTTCACCCAGAACATTTTGATTTCGTTCCGCCCCTTCCGTTTTGGCCAAACAGTATTTTTTAAAATAATAACTTCAAAAAAATATCAATAATATCTCTTAATCCGACCTTTAGATTGAGATAAAATTTTATAAGGAATCTATTGATATATTTATATATATTATATTAAAATTTCATATCAATCAGAAAATATAATGACCTTACGAGATTGATGATGACATTCTCGTAATATTATACATGTTCATAATTTGTTTCAGAAAAATCATTTCATTGTGTCTTTTTTAGACTAAATTGCATAATGCTGAATAATATTTTTTTTGGATTTGAACTATTTTTTTGAATTAAAATATTTAATTATATATATATACATAAATAGTACAATCCTAGAACGGCATGCGAAACGCTCCAAAACCAAAATATTTCATTCTAATTAAAAAAACAAAATAGCAACCAAAACAGAATTGGCAATTTTGATTTATATGTTTCCAAAAGATACTAGTCATTGGAATCTCATTAATAGCTAAAACGGTCAACTTGTTCAAATTGGCCGACCATTTTCTTTAAATTTCTAGTTGTTCAATTCTAATGAATAAATGGTTGATCGGCTCATTTGGTTGATTAATTGGTCGAATGGTTCATCCAAACTCTAGATTTTTGCTTTTTAAGCTTGATGAATTCTTTGAACTATTAAATCAATCCTATATATAAATGCAGAGCATAGAGTATAATGTGTGATTTTATTTTAACTGTGATATTAAGATAAAATATAAAGATTTACTTGAGAATTAAAAATAAACACTTAATTTTAAGTCTTCTCTTTGGTTTTTTCTTGGAATTTTTTCCCCTTTGCTTGTCGATATATTCTTTGAATAAACTTGTTTCTACCCCAGCATTTCACTAATATATTTTATTTTTAATTATTATCATTAAAATATATAATGATATGTATATTTGACCCAAATGTAAAATGTTCTAGCCCTCATATCTTCGTTATTTGTCCAATATTTGCCTTAAGACCTCGATAAAAGGAAGATTCTCCTTTAGCTATCAAAAACCCAAGGCTTACCCATCATCAAGGTCACTAAGTGTTTCTCATTGTATTTTAGAAATATTTAAAAAAAAATTAAAAATTTAATTTTTATTTTAAATTATTTTTTTATGTTTTTAAATTATTTTTAATGTCCTAATATCAAAAATAATTTTTAAAAATAAAAAAATAATATTATTTTCATATTTTTTTTAAAAAAAATATTTTAAAAAATGATATCATTCACACTCTCAAATAGTTAACAGTTATCTTTAAAAAAAAAAAAAAACATTAAGCCAAACCAAAGCTATTTCACCACCCATCACCCTTCTTGGTTGGCTGCGAGGTACATGGCTACCATTAATGGACATGGACAAAGGAGATAGAGATCGCTTTCTGCACTTGCTGAGTGAATGGTGTTATAGCTAAATACCAATTTCACATTTTGAGAAGGGTATTGTGGTAATTTTATATATTGACCACGCACATTTTTAGACACCCCGGAAATGGTACGTGAAAAAGAGTCTGAACTGAATATATGTATGTATATATATATGTGTATGTATATATATGCATGCATGCATGCAGGATCGAAATAAAAATAAGACCCATGGGAATAGATCCACAAATCACTTCATAGGTAACGACACTTATTGCTGACTGAAAGATGCATCACCCGCAATCAAAGGATAAACCATTTCCCACGTAATTAAGGTGCAAATATAAGAGCAAAGGGCTTCCTAGTTTACTTTCTTTTCAATGGTCTAATTATGTTCAACAACGTGGAGTCTTCATTATATAAAAATTGACCAAAGACTTGTAGATATTTCATGAGAATCTCGATGAGAAAATCTAATAGTTTATGGAAATCCGATTCAAACCTTATTTAGTATGGCTTTTCTAAAATATTTTTGAAACAAATCTGCAAGAAAAATTATTTTTATTTTAAATTAAATATTTTTAATGTTTTCATAATATTATTTTTACGTATTAATATTAAAATAATTTTTAATACAATTTCGAACCAATAAATTCAATTTTCTAACCCGGCTTTAAAAAGCTCGAGAAACCTTCGCCCCCACAACATAAATAAATAAATTTACCGTTGACATATTTTATTATAAATAGCCTTAAAATTGAATCTATTCATGGCAGGAGGTCGTATTCAAACATACTGAGGAAGTCATCTAGAACATTTGCCTCATAGATTTACCGTAGATCTAGAAGAAAAGTATTTAACGTTGATGTGATAAGTGTCATGACAGCGATTTTTTCACACTTCGTGCCCTGCCATTCTTGGGTTGAGGGAGACAACGATATGCGATGAAATGAGGAGTGTGTTTTATAACCGTAAAAATTACGACTATAATTATCAGGAGTCGCCACCTAGTATTAAAGTCACTAAGAACTTAATGGTCTGTGCGAGTCTTGGATAAGGGGACTTGTTGTGCAAGGGAAAGACGCATCACCCCATTACACCCTACCTAGGATAAGCTGTATTGTTGTTTGATTATTTTTTTCTAAGTTTATTTTTTTTACACTGCATTTAAAAAAATAAAAATTTGTCTGCTAGTGTATCTTATAATGTAATTTTACACCGCAGTTAGAATTTTTTTTGTTATCTACGGATGTACTTTACAATGTAAATTTACACCATAGTTAAAATATCTCTTTTTTTTAAATCCATGGATGTATTTTACAATGTAAATTTACACCCTAATAGATAAGACAAAAATAGTTATAATTATTTTTTATATTTTTTCTAAATTCCAATGGATAATCATAAACTGCTTACGATATCCAATTTTCATTTTAAAATATGAGAAAGATGCAACATATTTTTTTTACAAAAAATATAATGAGAAAATCTTTGAAATTTGACTGTATGCATGAAAACAACATATTTTTTATGTTTTTGAAATTTTTGTAATATAGCAAAAAATACATAAAAATATTTTTTATATCAATTTATATATATATATATATATATATATAATTTTTTTTTTATGGATGGGCTGTCAGACCAAGTGGGATGACAGGTTGCCCTGATTACGTTGACTAGAACATTTGACTCATAGATTTACCATAGATCTACCGTAGAACATACTGAGGATGTCATCTAGAACATTTGACTCATAGATTTACCATCGATCTAGAAGAAAAGTATTTAACGTTGACGTGAAGTACAAGCGAGACACATGGAAGTGTATTTTATTATAAATATCCTTAAACTTGATTTTTTAGATTATTTTTCGTTTCATTATATTAGGTGACTTTTTGTAAATTAATTTGAGGTTGCTTTCAAGTTATTTTTTATTTAGAAATATATTAAAATAATATTTTTATTATTTTTTAAAAATTATTTTTAACATCGACACTTGAAAATAATTTAAAAACACCACAAATATTAATTTAAAATAAATAAATAAAATTCTTAAAATAAAATTATTGAAATGATGTAGAACTTTGATTCAATTTAGGATTTAATAGTTTAAATCTACAGGACTCACAATGTACTTTATTTTTATCAATATAGATATTTGGACTAGTTTACATGCATCTCATTTAAACCTATCATATTTTTAATTATAGGACTAAAAAAAAATTTTTTTTTTGTAGTAGAGGATGTTGATATTGTTGGGTAATGGTATCCGGCCATGTAAATGAAAGTTAAACTCAAATACTTAGATAGTAATTTCATTGATTACCGTGAAAGAAAATAAATAAATTAAATACTTGGAGGGAAAATGGAGTATAAATAATATTTAAAATAAGTAACAGGATTAGCATATTTTAGACTCTTAATGCCAATAATTTAGTCTATAAATAGCCATCCGATAGTAGAAATCAAAGCCACAACCCTCCTCTGAAGCCACTCTCCGAAACAACATACTATATGGCTCCCAAACTTTCCCATCTTTTATTAGCAATCCTCGTTATCTTTTCTATCCAGACCTTCAAAGGTCGGGCTAGAACTTTGAAGCCCGAGCATCAACAATCTTTTAGCAGCTCCCTTCAAAAACTGGAGGGAGTTCAGAAGGGCCAAACTGCGGAAGGGCTTCTTGATCTCAAAAAATGTGAAGATCCAAAGATTAAAGAAAGAGAAGAGAGAATTCTGTTTGAGAGAGAGAGAGAGAGAGATGAACAGATTCTGTTATTCTGTTTTTCCACATACTCAATGCATGCTCTGTTTACAGTATTTATAGCCATTTCTATGCTATGAGTGTATGCATGTATTACACTGTATGCATTCCACTATATATGCTATCATCCCCCCTCAATCCCAGGCTTACATAAACCAAGCCTGAGATTGCGAACATGGCTTAGAAATAGAGGAGAGCTAAGGCCTTTTGTAAGGATGTCAGCAAACTGCTCCTGTGAAGAAACGAATTGGATCTCCAGCTGATTGGTGGACACCCTCTCACGCACGAAATGCACATCAATTTCAATGTGCTTAGTGCGTTGA
This sequence comes from Salix dunnii, assembly GCA_015731905.1. NCBI lineage: Eukaryota > Viridiplantae > Streptophyta > Magnoliopsida > Malpighiales > Salicaceae > Salix > Salix dunnii. The sequence continues at coordinate 13,298,836 of CM027677.1, read as the reverse complement.
TGCTGCACTGGATTAAAGGACAAGGCAATAGCAGATAAATTGTCACAAAATAGCACAGGAGTTTGAGGCAGATTAACTCGTAAGAATTGCAGCAACTGTTTTATCCAGTCCAGTTCTGCAGAGGCAGTAGACAAGGCCCTATACTCAGCTTCCGTGGATGATCTAGACACAGTGTGCTGCTTCTTAGAACTCCAAGCAATTGGGTTTGATCCAATGAATACAACCAGACTAGTCGTCGATCGACGATCATTAGGATCGCCAGCCCAATCAGCATCACTGAATGCTGTGAGGTCTAAAGTCCCTTTCTGATAAGTAATCCCAACAGAAATAGTACCTTTAAGATACCTCAATATGCGTTTAACTGCCACAAAGTGATCCACCATAGGACGCTGCATAAATTGACACACCTGGTGGACAGCAAATGCAATGTCAGGCCGTGTAAATGTCAGGTATTGTAGAGCACCTACAATGCTGCGATACAATGTGGGATTATCAAACGGTTCTCCATCATCCTTGAGTAGCCGTTGATATGGAAGACAGGGAGTGGCACACGGTTTGGCAGAATGAATATCAGTTTTAATAAGCAGCTCATGTATATAGTTCGATTGTGAGAGGAACAGCCCAGCAGTGGTATGAACAATCTGAACACCCAAGAAGAAATGCAGATCCCCCATGTCTGTGATCTGAAACTCAGCAGTAAGAGCAGTAATCACCTGATTAATGACATTAGAATCACTCCCCGTGATTATAATGTCGTCAACATATACCAGCAAAATAATAACCCCAGCTTCCAGATATTTGACAAATAGGGACGAGTCTGAATAAGTGTGATGAAAACCCAGTGATGGTAAAAACGAAGTGAACCTCTCATTCCACGCCCGTGGTGCCTGCTTCAATCCATAAAGTGACTTATGTAATTTGCACACAAGCTGCGGTTGCAATTGGTCAACAAAGCCAGGGGGTTGTGACATAAACACATCCTCATGAAGAATGCCATGTAAAAAGGCATTTTTAACATCCAGTTGCCTCAAACTCCAACCAAACTGAGCAGCCAGTGCCAATACCAGTCTCACCGTAGTTGGCTTCACTACAGGACTAAAAGTCTCACCATAATCCAGTCCAGGCTCTTGACTAAATCCCTGTGCAACCAACCGTGCCTTATGCCTCGCAATAGTCCCATCAGCATGCCTCTTAATTTTAAAAATCCATTTGCAGCCCACAAGATTTTTATCAGATGGCAGAGGCATAAGCTTCCATGTCTGCTGTGACTGAAGAGCATGAATTTCATCCTTCATGGCCTTCAACCAGATAGGACTTGTTAATGCTGTTTTGTAACTGGACGGCTCAACCACATTCAAATCAACAACCGGGGAGACAGCAGACGTGGCAAGACACACTGTCTTCTTCTTAATAATCCCACTCTTACTCCGCGTCTGCATTGGATGCATATTCATATCTGGAATATGAAGAATCACTGAAATGCACTCAGGATTAAATGAATCAACTGCTGAACTATCAACTTCAGATGCATTTCCAGAATTGGAAACAAGACCAGCAGGGGTGGATGATATTGGCAAAGGCACAGCAGAAATGGAATCTGACGCAGGTGAAACAGGAATGGATTTGGAAGATGATGATGATGCATGAACAGGAGAATGAATAGCAGAGGGAAAAACAACGACATTTTCATGATTAACAACTGGAAAGGGCACATGTGAAGGCTGGGAAGAAGACAAAGTAGAGCCCTTAGAAACAGTAGTTAAATCAATAAATGGAAAAACATGTTCATTAAAAATGACATGTCTAGAGATATATGTTCGTTTGCCAACTGGTTCATAACAAATATAGCCTTTATATTGTGAGGCATATCCTAAAAAGACACATATGGTGGTTTTAGGTTGTAACTTATTAAGTCGATATGGACGTAATAAGGGAAAGCAAGCACAACCAAAAATTCGCAAGTGAGACACAGAAGGAATAGTTTGAAATAAAATCTCATAAGGAGATTTATTCTGTAGAATAACGGAAGGCATTCTATTTATAAGATATACTGATGTTTGAACAGCATGAGTCCAACACGACGCAGGTAATTTGGCATTTTGTAGTATAGTAATCGTGGTTTCAATTAAATGCCTATGTTTGCGTTCTGCAAGACCATTTTGTTCAGGCGTATGAGGGCAGGATTTTTGATGGACAGTCCCTTTAGAAATGAGAAATGACTGGAGTTGTTTACTAACATACTCACCACCCCCATCGCTTTGCAAAATTTTAATAGAACGCGAAAACTGAGTTTGAACATAGTGATAGAATCTCACGTATACAGAATAAAAATCACTTTTATGAACCAGTGGAAATAGCCAGCAATAACGGGAAAATTCATCTATAAAAGTCACATAATATCGGTAACCATCTATAGACAAACAAGGAGAAGGTCCCCAAATATCACTGTGAATAGTATGAAAGGGAATTACAGATTTATGAGCACGCAATTGAAAGGGAAGTTTGGAAAACTTACCCTGTAGACAACTATGACACATAGACGAATTTGAATCAATGGAACATTTAATTTGGGCTTTTTCTAACATCATCGCAGCAATTTTATTAGTGGGATGACCTAAACGATGATGCCAAGTAGACAAAAGAACTAACTGACCAAGAAAAGACCGAGGTTGATGAGCGAAATGAGAGTGACGATGATGACCAAAGGAAAAAGGATAGAGTCCATTACTGCATTGCCCTTTGTATATGATCCTCCCTGTGAACTTGTCCTGAATCCAAAAATTGAAAGCATCAAAGATTAGTCGGCAATTATTATCCAAACACAATCGATGTATAGAAACTAAATTTTCAGTCAATTTAGGAACATGTAAAACCGAATTGAGCTGAATAGGGGCAGTATATGTGGGAATAATGGTATTCCCAATATGCGATACAAGCAAACCTTCACCATTTGCCGTTTGCACTGTATCATTCGCAAGATAAGTGGTGGATGATGCAAGATTATTCAAATCTGCTGTCATATGATTGGTTGCTCCAGAATCGGCTAACCAAACTGGAGAGACATTCGGTGGCTGCTGCAAACCAGAATGTGATGCCTGCATTACCGTGTTCAGTGCTACACTCTTATGTGGATGGTAATCTTGCGCTGAGGAATAATTGCCACGGTAATCTGCAGCTGGTGCACTGTCATTACCACCAAAATTTGGACCATTAGTATTGTAAAAACAATACAAAGTATTATGATTGGTCTTGCCACATATGTGACACCTCAGCCTCTCACTGCGGTTTAAACCACACGCAGGAGCTGTATGGCCTTCAAGATTACACAATTGGCAAACTGGATTACGTGACAGGAACGGTGCAGACTGGTATGATTCAAACCCTCCTGAATTCAATCCTTGCATATCATTCATCCTGCCATGAAAATTGCTCCTTTGATGAAAGTGTCTCTGCTGTGATTGGAATCTGCCTCTGCCACGGTTTCTTTGGAAATTTCTCCCACTTCCATACGAGTTGTAGCTGTGCATTCCACGTTCCTGTGGAAAATTGGCTTGTGATGCAGGTATGTTAGCCTTTGAAACCGTGTGCATAGCAGTGAGATATGCAGGTGCTTGTGTCACGGTTTCAACAATTCTTTCTTCTGCCAATAACTGTGACCGAAATTCTTGCAAAGAAATGACACTCTCTCTGCCTCTTATCACACATCTAAATGTGTTAAATTCAGGTGGAAGTCCATTCAATGCCAAGATGACTATGTCCTCATCTGCAAAATACACCCCAGCTGCACTCAAATAATCACGTGCCTCCTTGATCTTCAACAAATATTGACTGACAGAATCAGCCCCTTTCTTGATGTTCTGCAAGTCAGATTTCAGTTGGAAAATACTGGTTTTGGATACAGTGGAAAACTGATCTTTTAACCTATTCCATAATTCACGAGAGCTGCTGCTCCCTATGGCACAAGACATGGCCATGGGTGACAGTGTAGCTGTAATGAGCTGCATCACTGCACGATCGTGCATTTTCCAAATCAACACATCCTCACTCTCCGTAGCAGACAGTGAAGTGAAATTCTCGGTATTACTCTCAGCAATTGACTGAGTAATAGGACATGGATTGGTACCATCGGTAAATCCAATGATTCCATTACTTTCTAACAATAATTGCATTTGAAAGTTCCAATTCAAGAAATTTGACTCATCCAATTTAACATTCACAGAGGTGGAAATTGTGGAAATCAGACCTGCGATTGGAGATTGAAGAATCTGAAGTTGTGAAGCAGTCACCATGGCTGTTGGATGATCAGACAAAGAAAGGAAATTGACAGTGGCAAAATGTCACACACTGATCACGATCCAATGGCTTTTTCCAGTAGCTTTCTTTTCACCAAGCTACGAATTTTGCAGTCAAATTGTATGAACTCTGCAATAATCTGTCAAATTTGCGGAAGCAAGAAGAGAAATTTCTCTAATTTAGTGTTTATGCATGAGCAATTCAAGCTCTGATACCATGTGAAGATCCAAAGATTAAAGAAAGAGAAGAGAGAATTCTGTTTGAGAGAGAGAGAGAGAGAGAGATGAACAGATTCTGTTATTCTGTTTTTCCACATACTCAATGCATGCTCTGTTTACAGTATTTATAGCCATTTCTATGCTATGAGTGTATGCATGTATTACACTGTATGCATTCCACTATATATGCTATCAAAAAATACCTCATGAAGTTTGGGTACTACCCAACTGATGCCACTCTCACCTCCAGTGATTTTGATGAACACTTGGAGGTTGCACTCAAAACATACCAGAAATATTTTCGTCTGAATGTTACTGGTAACCTTGACTCTAGCACCACACAGCAAATGATGATTCCACGATGTGGAGAGCCTGATATCGCAAACCCTCCTCCATCTACAGAGCCGAGCAGTACTAAATCAAAACACAAGAGGTTCCACATGGTTGCTCATTATGCTTTCGGGTCAGAAAAGTGGCCACCTTCCAAGTATGCTCTGACCTACACATTTGGCCCGGGTGTCCAGGTATTTGATTTGAACACCTTCAGGTCGGTTTGCGCAGATGCTTTTCAAAAATGGGCAGAGGTTACTTCATTCACTTTCACGGAAGCGACTGACGTTGCATCAGCAGATATTGTAATTTCGTTCTACAGCGGTGATCATGGGGACGGGGCTTCTTTTGACGGACCTGGGAAAATACTGGCTCATGCTTTTTATCCACAAGACGGCCGTCTCCATTACGATGCAGACGAGAGCTGGAGCACTGACCCCACAATGTATCAAACTGATCTGGAATCCGTTTCTGTTCATGAAATAGGTCATCTGCTTGGCCTTGCTCATAGTAATGATCCCGAAGCCATTATGTATCCATCGATACAATTTGGAACGAAGAAAAGAGATCTCGCCCAGGATGATATTGATGGGATACATGCTCTCTATCCCAATTAATTAAGTATGCAACAACTCAGCAATAAACTCTAAACTACACTACAAGTTAACGACGGACTCCATGGAAAAACTGGAGGCGGTTGTTGGGTTTTATTATACAAATTTGAAGAGCTTTTTATTGTAACAAAATTAAATAAAAAGCTACAGGTTAATTTGTTATTATACGACATGTTAAATTCGCTCCTCGATCTCTCATGCATGTTTTCTTTTCCTTGTCTTGTTTTTATCACTCATTAATGTTCATATTTTTAACGAACGTAAAGAGAGAAAAGAGAGAGAGCGAGAACTTGGAAGTAGATAAAGTTTAAAAGATAAAAACGAGGAAGGCATTCACCTTCAAAGATCAAGTTTTCCATACAGAATCTCCGCAATACTGAAGAGCATGAGGTGCTTTAAATTCAAATGTTATGTTAAAACTATTTGTCTGCATTTAGTTTTTAATTGAATTTGTTATTATTTAATCTCTCTCGTTCAATCCTGATTGTGTAGTATGGCTGAACACCTGCTCACTTCTGATAGTATATCAGTTAGTGAAGAACCTTATTTTGTTTGTCGTTCGTTTATTTTATATTTTTCCTGTCCTTTGTGAATTATAGTGATTAGATGACATGGTGATTTACTCTTGTTAGGAATTGCATTGATAATGTTTTAATGTAAATAGTAAAGTTGTATCTTGATGCAATTTGAAAGGACAAAGTAGTATACAATTAGTTGTCAATCAATATCTTGATTTGTAGGAAATTCCTAAGACACATTAAAACATATTGTATATATAAATAGTACATATCAATACAATACTCGATTCACTTGTATAATATTTAATTACATGGTATTAGAGCAGGTTACACTCTAACCTTATTTCTCTTCTTTAATTTATTTCTTCTTCTTAAAACACCATGGCTGCAACCACTGATTTTGCAATCACCAATTATAATGTTAATTTCAACCATCTCCACCTTAGTAAATATGAAGCTTGATGACACAAACTATTTGAATTGACATTTTCAAATGCGATTGCTGCTAGAAAGCAATGGCATCATCGGGTTTATGGATGGAACTCACCTTTACCCTTTCTCTGTCATAGTGGATGAATGTGGTACATATAATCTCCTCCTTCTTCTTCAATTGAATGTGATGATGTATTAATTTGGAAATTGCATGATAAGGCAGTTATGCAATTGATTACTGCAACATTATCCCCAATTACTATATCTTGCACAATTGGTAGTGTCAGTTCTAGGGATTTATGGACTCGATTGGTGGAATAATTTTCCAGAGTCTCTAAAACCAATATTTTCCAAATAAAGTCAAATTTCTTGAATATTAGGAAAGGAGCTAATTCTGCTAGTCAATATCTGCTTAAGATTAAAGAGGCTCGAGATTATTTGACTGCTGTAGAAGTGCATTATTCTGATGAGGAAATTGTAATTCTAGCATTGAATGGTCTTCCACCAGAATATAATACATTTTGGTGTGGAATTAGAGGCAGAGAGAGTGTGATTACACTAAAGAGTTTCGGTCACAATTGCTTGTTGAGGAGACAATTGTAGCCGAAACTCCTTATATGTCTGCTATGCATACTGTGTCTGCTAAACCTACTATGTCTTCACTTTCTCAACAGCATAATAGAACACATGCATTCAATTCTTACGATAATGGTGGATATAAGACATTCAATAGAGGTAGAGGAAAAGGAAAATTTCATCAAGGGTTGCAAAATTTTAATCAGAGGCCTCAATATTATGTCAAACGACATCATATGCAACCTCTGTCTCTAGGTGCTCTTAGTTCCTCTCCTCCTCAATCATCTGTTTCAAATCTCCCGGTATGTCAATTGTGCAATCAAGAAGGACATACTTCTCCTATTTATGAATTCAGACGAGAGGAGAGACGTAAGTGTAATATATTTGGTAAAACAAACCATACTACATGGTATTGCTTTTATAATGATAGTGGACCTAACTTCAGTGGCTCTTCACATTGTCCCACATTTCAAGCTTAGCCTAATCCACCACATGCTATGCAAGCCATGAATATAGTATTGTATCCAAACCAGTTTATTGGCTCTACAAATTACACATCATCTCAAGCTTAGTCCACTCCATCACATGCTATGCAAACTATGAATTCAATGTTGCATCCAACTCAGTCTTCCTCTCAAGTGTAACTTATTGATTCTAGAGTTATGAACCACATGACCAATGATTTGAATAACTTGTCATTAGTAGAAACTCTTTATCCTACAAATGATGCAGTGCAGACAGCCAATGGTAAAGGTTTGTTGGTGTCACATGTTGGGAATTCTGTTATTTCCTCAATTCCTACTTCTACTCCTATTAAACTGTAATATGGTGCTATATGTTCCCTAAATGACACAAAACCTTCTATCAGTGCATCATTTGTGTTTGGATAATAATTATAGAAGAATATTTGATACATTTTGTTTTTGGATTCAGGACAAGAACACAAGAAGGATAATCTACAAAGGGTGCTACAGTAATGGACTTTATCCCTTACCATTCACTCCCACGTCCAAGTCTAGTCTATTCAATCTTCCATCTCAACCTCAGTCTTATTTGGGTCAATTAGTCTTTTCCTCTACTTGGCATAGTAGGTTAAGGCATCCTACAAATAAAATTGCTACCTTGATGTTAAACAAGGCTAATGTCCATTGTCCTATTGATTCTGTTTCATCAATATGTCATAGTTGTCCTCAGGAAAAATTTACAAAACTTCCCTTTCATTCCAGTTCAAATAAATTTGTAATACCTTTCCATATTGTTCATAGATATTTGTGGAGGCCTCCTCCTTTCTTATCTATTGATGACTTTAAATATTATGTGACATTTATTGATGAATGTTGACGTTACTATTGGTTGTTTCCCTTGATAAATAAAAGTGATGTTTGTTCTGTGTGCATTATGTTCTATCATTATGTTCAAACATATATTTTCCTGTTCTATTCAAATCCTTCAAAATGATGGAGGTGGTGAATATATTAGTAATTCTTTTTCTTCTCACCACTAAGGAATTGTGCATCAAAAATCATGTCCATACACTCCTAAACATAATGGACTTTCTGAACGTAAGCATCATTACATAGTTGAAACAACCATTACCTTGCTCCAACATGCTAAATTGCCTTCCAAATTCTAGACTTATGTTGTACATATAGTAGTCTATCTCATTAACCGAATGCCTTACCTAGTAACAAAACACCAATCTCTTTATGAAATGTTGTTTAAATTTGTTCTAGTTCTTACTCATTTGTGTATCTTTGGTTGTGCTTGTTTTCCTTTCTTGTGCTCTTATGTCAATAATAAGTTATAATCCAAGACTACAATATGTATATTCTTAGGTTATGCTCCTTATTATAAAGGCTATATTTGTTTTGATGTTGTTAGCAATCATACATATATCTCAAGGCATGTTGTATTCAATGAACATGTTTTCCTTATGCTACATTAATATCTAGTTCTAAGCCCTCTTCTTCAATTGCTCCCTCTTACATATTGCCTATTGTAGATCAAAATAATGTCATTGTCATGTCTCCTCCTACCTCTTCTCCTTCTGATCATGTCTCTCCTGCTATGTCACCTTCTAAGTCCATTACTTCTGCAACTTTGAATTGCTTATCTACACCTATAGAACCTTAGTCCAGTTTTGAAACTCATGCATCATAGAGTGAGTCATCTGTTGATTCCTTTCATCCTGAGGGTATCTCAGTTGTGTTGCATATCCCTGATATGAATATGCACCCAATGCAAACTTGCAACAAGAGTGGTATTATCAAGAAAAAGGCCTGCTTTGTTTCTTCTACGGTTTGTCCTTATGTTGATATGTCTTTGCTTGAACCACCTAGCTACAAGGCTACTATGCACATTCCAGTTTGGCTGCAGGCTATGAAACAGGAACTTGCTGCTCTTAAATCTCAGAATACTTGGAGTTCGGTTTCCCTCCCTCCTCATAGGAATTTGGTGGGGTGTAAAGGGTTTTTAAGCTTAAAAAGAGCTTTGATGGGACTATTGCTCATCATAAGGCCAGGCTGGTGGCATAGTGGTTCAGTCAGGAAACTGGGCCTGACTATGGAGAGACTTTTAGTCCTGTGGTTAAACCCACTACTATCCGAATTGTTTTGGCTCTTGCAACACACTTTGGTTGGGGATTGAGGCAGCTTGATGTCAAGAATACATTTCTGCATGGTACTTTACAAGAGGAGGTGTTCATGGCTCAGACACCTGGTTTTGTTGATCCCAGCCATCATCAACTAGTTTGTAAACTCCACAGATCTCTTTATGGTCTCAAACAAGCAACTCGTGCTTGGAATAATAGGCTTACATCATTTTTACCTACATTAGGATTTCAGCATACATATTTTGACTCTTTCTTATTTGTTAAAACTGTTGTTGCTGGTATTATTGTGTTGCTTATATACGTAATGGAATTATCATCATTGGTAGTGATTCTTGTGGTATTGGGGATGCTATAAAGTCTCTTATAGCTGAATTTGACATCAAGGATTTCGAAAGCCTTCATTACTTCTTAGGCATTCAAATTACACACGTTGTTACTGGTTTGTTCTTATCACAATCTCGATATATTCATGACCTTCTTCTTAAGACAGATATGCTGGCTACTAAGGCTTATTCTACTCCTTGTCTTCCATATCAAAGGTTGATGAAGGATGATAGTGTACATTTTGATAATCCTTCCCTATATCGCAACATTGTGGGGGCTCCTCAATATCTCACCATCATAAGACCAGATATTGCTTGCTCGATGCATCAGGTCTGCCAATTTATGCACCGATGGTGGAACATTTTACAACAGTTAAGAGGATTCTTAGGTACCTAAAGGATACTCTGGAAGTTAGTCTTACTTATACAAAGGGTTTCTTAGACATCATAACCTATAATGATGCAGATTGGGCTGGTGATCCCAATGATTGCAGGTCTACAAATGGTATGGTCATCTTCCTTGTCATCAATCCTGTCTCTTGGACATCTAAGAAGTAACAAACTGTCTCGAGGTCTTCCACTAAAGCTGAGTACAGGGCACTCTCCACTACCTCAGCTGAGCTTGATTGGATTAAACAATTATTCGTCTTTCTAGGTGTTTCAGAATCACAGCCACCTGTTCAATATAATGATAACCTCTCGACCATTTCTCTCTCTTTCAATCTTGTTCAGCATGAATGCACCAAGTACATCGAGATTGATATTCATTTCATTTGTGGAAGGGTAGCTAACAATTAGTTAATTGTTCAGTTTGTCTCTTATTATGAGCAATTTGCAGATATTCTTACTAAGGGCTTAAGCTCCCCATTGTTTCTTACTCATTTTTGCAAACTCCGGCTTGGTTTATTCAAGCCAAAGATTTAAGAGGGATGATAGAGTGTGGCAGGTCGTTCACATACATGTGAGTATGCATATGTAAGTCTTTCCCTTTGTGTGTGTGTGTGTGTGTGTGTGTGTGTGTGTGTGTGTGTGTGTAGCAGACATACAAAGTGTGTGTGTACTAAAATAAACAGTAAAAGGAAAATTTGAATTTCATTCTTTCCTTCTCATTTTCTTCTTCCTTCTCTTTCCCTCTGTCTTAGATCAAATCTCCCCTTCTCTGCATATTCATTTTCTTCTTCCTTCTCTTTCCCTCTATCTTAGCTCAAATCTTGCCTTCTCTACATATTCTCTTCTAATCTTTACACAAAAAGCTACCACTGTCAATCCCACCAAATAAGCATTGCCAATCCCTCTTACTCCAGGATATGACTTTTCCTCAAATATTTTGATTTCAGCAAACCCATTACGAGAACTTTCTTTTCTTGATTTAGCACCTTCTACACCATCATCATCACAAGCCGAATGCTAGACACCTATAACACAAACAATATTATCATTCCTGATCCTAATCCCTTGCTCCATCATTCTCAACATCTCTAAATAAATTATTTATTTATCTAGACTGCAAGATAAATACATAAATTAAATTATTGAAATAAATAAATTAAATACTTAAAGGAAAATATAGTCTAAATAATATTGAAAATAAGTAACAAGATTAACATATTTGACACTCCTAGTGCTAATAATTTAGTCTATGAGTAGCCATCTAACTGTACAAATCAAAGCCACAACCCTCCTTCTTAAGCCACTCTCCAAAAAAACATACCATATGGCTACCAAAGTTTCCCATCTTTTATTACCAATCCTCGTTATCTTTTCTATACAGACCTTTAAAGGTCGGGCTAGAAGTTTGAAACTTGAGCATCAATAATTTTTTAGCTGTTTCCTTCAAAGGCTGGAGGGAGTTCAAAAGGACCAAACTGCGGAATGCTCCTCAAATTTTTCAGATTCAATGAGAAATCTATAAAATTGATCAAGGTCAAATGTCTATTGCGACATATTACACAAAATTATGGGATGAGCTTGTATCTTTCAATTCAGTAATTTGCACTTGTGGTGAGCAAAATGATGGCACCAAACTTATGCAATTTCTCATGGGACTCCATGAGTGATATTCTAGTGCAAGAGGTCAGATTTTGCTAATGAACCCTTCAACATCAATTCGTTAAGCATATGCATCCATTGTGCAGGAAGAAAAATAAGAGAGCTGGGATTCGTCGTCACCATGCCATCAAATACAGCAGCTATGGATGTACAAAGAACTTATTAGGGTTGGCAAAATAATCAAATTCATGGAAATCAATCCAATGACTCACACACTAAAGAGCCTTTTCAATGCACCCATTGTGGTGACATGTACCACAGAAAAGCAACTTGTTATAAATTAATTGGTTATCCTCCCAGTTATCCCAAGAATAGAAAAAAGGCACAACACTAGTGCCAAGGCTATGACAGACATAATTCACACTCAACAACTAGTAATCCCTTAACAAATCAAGTGGATTTTAATCCCACTTTTCAGGAACTCCAGTCCTCTCTACCCATCTTAAATGGAAACCAATATGTTCAGATACTCAGCACTTTGAACAAAAAACAAGTCACTTTATAGGCCAATACTTCTACTTCCTCATCCTTAAAAAATATTGCAAGTTTATTATTGGTTTCTCATATTCAATGGATACTTGATAGTGGGGTAATTCACCATATTACTTATTCTCTTGCATCATTAACGAATATTGACAAAAATTTATCTTTGGCGCCAATTTCATTACCAAGTGGAGACATTGCTAAAATTACCATGACTGACACAATATGAATTAACAACACTTTTTAATTGAATAATGTCCTTTGTGTACCAAGCTTTAAAGTTAATCTTATGTCTATTGGTAAAACCACTAATGATTTACATTACTCGATAACCTTCTTTTCCATCTTGGTGTATTTTGTAGGACATGGCTACGAGGACAATGATTGGTGTGAGTAAGTGATGCAATGACCTATATTACCTTGTGGCACTGTCTTCAAATCCCCTCTCTTCTCGTTTTGTTTGCAACTTAACCATCTCATCTAATTTATTGCATCGTTGTTTGGGACACTCTTCTTCTAGATTTTTGTGATTTTTAGCTAATAATTCTCTCAAAATCAATTTTGATTCTGTTCATAAATGTGAGATTTATCCAATGGCAAAACAAACTCGTCACCCTTTTCCTTCTAGTTCAATTTCAAATACGAAGTGTTTTCCTCTTCTTCATTATGATATTTGGGGTCATTACGGTGCTTTTTATTTCTTAACTAATTGGGATGATTTTTCTCGATTTACAATGGTTTTGTTAATGTGTCACAAAAGTGAGACACAAACTTTACTCCATCACTTTTTGAATCATGTTAACACTCAATTCAATACCAAAGTTTAAGCTCTTCATTCTAATAATGGGGTTGAATTTCATTCATTACAATTTTTTTCCTTGAGGAAGGAGTTCTTTTTCAACATTCTAGCGTTTATACACCTCAATAAAATGATGTAGTTGAGCAGAAACATAGACACATCCTTGAAACCGCTCACGTGCTTCGCTTTCAATCTCATTTACCCATCACCTTTTAGGGTGAATGTATCTTTACTATCATCCATATTTTTAATCGCTTTCCCATATTATTGCTTCATAAGAAAACACCATTTGAGATACTTGAAAAGAAACTTCCTGATTATTCTCGAATGAGAGTTTTTGGCTGCCTTGTTTTTGAAACCATAGTCAACCCATCCTCAAAATTTTCTCCACATGTCACCAATTGTATTTTTCTTGGGTATCCTATAGGACAAAAGGCTTATAAACTTTACAATATTGCAACAAGCAAAATTTTTACCAATTAGGATGTGATTTTTCTCAAAGATACTTTTCATCACTACCCATAAGACACTACGACCCTTAATCCCACCCAACCAGCATTGCCAATCCTTCTTACTCCAGCATATGATTTTTCTCAAAGATACTTTTCATCACTACCCACAAGACAGTATGACCCTTAATCCCACCCAACCAGCATTGCCAATCCTTCTTACTCCAGCATATGATTTTTCATCATATATTTCCCCTTCAACAGACCCCATTCACCCCTCACCACACTTTTGTCCACTCTCCCTACACTTGCAACTCGAGAGCCCTCTCTTCCTGATTCGTCACCTTCTACACCATGACAACCACAATCCTAATGCCAGACAATTGATAACACAAACAATATTGTCATTCTTGATCCTAATCACTTGCTTTACTGCTCTCAACATCCCTTGGAACTAATGTCTTCCTTAAGGATTCCATCTGCTCACAAGTGATTCTTCCTCTATACCAATTGTTCTCAGCCTTGTTCATAGCTACACCAGGTATGCAACATCCTCTGTGTCATTTTATCTCTTACCATCGCTATTTCCCTTCACATTTCCATTGTGTTTCTAAGATTAGCTGGGATAGAGAGCCTATTTCATATGATGATGACATGTCTAATCCTAAATGGTAGGAAGCCATGAATTCTAAGCTTCAAGCTCTCATCACCAATCGAACTTAGAGTCTCATTCCTTTGCTCCCTAGCAAATGCCTAATCAGTTGTAAATGGGTTTATCATTTCAAGCGAAAGGTTGATGGGTTTGTTTAGTATTATAAAACTTCTTTTGTTGCTCGGGGTTTTATACAGACTGTAGGTATCGATTATCACAACACTTTTTCCCTCACAGCCAAAATGGTCATGTTTCGCTGCCTTCTTGTTATTGCTATGAGTTTGAACCAGACTCTACATCAAATGAATATCAATAATGCTTTCTTAAATTGTGATCTATTGGAAGAAATCTACATGTCTCCTCCTCGTGGTCTTCAGTGATAGGGGGAGAATGTAGTGTGTCGCCTCTACAAGTTGTATGGCCTCAAACAAGCCTCTCAATAATGATTTTCCAAGTTCATAGAGGTTGTTCTCCCTATTGGTTTTTTATAATCCAATGCCAACTATTCATTATTCATTCAAAAATATGATACATCTCCCGCTATCCTATTGATCTATGTGGATGACATTTTGATAACTAGAAACAACATTGAATCTATGAAATCTCTAAAGAAGTTTCTTCACAATCATTTCCACATCAAAGACCTTAGTGATCTAAAATTCTTCTTAGGCATTGAAATAGCCTGTTCCATAAAAGGCATTTACGTTTCCTAATGTAAATATGCCTTGGACATTATCAAAGACAGAGGATATCTAGGTGCATGAACCACAACAACCTCATTCTCAACCAATTTATGCATGAACCACGATAACCTCATATGGCTATAACCCTTCGAGTTGTTCTTTATTTAAAATTAGCTCCTGGTCAAGGTTTGCTTCTTCAATCAAATAAGCCATTAAATTTAAAGGTGTTTTGTGACTCTAACTGGGCAGGTTGTCCTATCACTCACCACTCCACCATTAGTATTGTGTATTTCTTGGAAATTCCTTGATTTCATAAAGAACCAAGGGGCAAAAAATTGTGTCTTTGTCAAGAGCGAAAGCTGAATATAAAGTGATGTCAGGCACTTGTTGTGAGTCACCTGGCTAATGCATTTGTGAATAGATTCACACATGCCTATTTCAAATCCTACTACTCTATATTGTGATAATCAAGAAGCCATATGCATTGCAAAAAATCTTTTGTTTCATGAGAGAACTGGACATATTCAAATGGATTGCCATTTTATTTAGGATAAGATTTTACAAGGTGAAATTGCTACATGATTTATGGTTTTTTGGCAACAATTAACAAATGTGTTTACAAAGGCTTTGGGCAAAGAAAGGTTTAAGCAACTCACACACAAGTTGGGAGTCATTGACATTCACTCTCCAACTTGAGGGGAAGTATTAGGAATTGCAATGATAGTGTTTTAATGTAAATAGGAAAGTTGGATCTTGATGTAATTAGGAAGGACACGATAGCATACAGTTAGTTGTCATTGCCATCAATTTCCTGATTTGCAAGAAAATCCCTAAGACACATTGTATATATAAAGACTACAAATCAATACAACACTCAAATCACTTGTATAATCTTTAATTACAACTCTAGCTACTATGATCAAAATGAAAATATAACAACAATCAATGGAAAGGGTTATCTCTCAATGTAGTATGTTTTCTTGCTAATTTTACTGTTACATTAGCTTCCAATGCTTGACCCCCTCATTGTAGAATGAAGGAAACCATAGTCAAATTGTAAAATCTTATGGATTTGCAAAACACCAATATTCTTAACTTGTCATAGAGGAAGTTGTTTTCCTACCGCAACTGACTTTGTTCCCTCTTCTGTTTGTGGCCTACTTGGAATTACTTTCATGGAGGCATGTGCTCTACAACTTATATATAGCTTCTGACAAGCACTAAAAAAAAATTGAGTTTCAGCAATGGATTAAACTATTGCTGTTTACAATGAAATTTGTTCCTAACAAATATTAGCAACAAAATTTGCATCAAAAACTATCCAATGCAAATCTGATCCTTGGCCAATTTTCACTACTGAGTTATAGTTAGCAACGGAAAATTTGTTGCTCGTTGCTGATTTCTATTGCTAGGCATTATTGCTTTCTTATCAACTATTTGCAATATAGGATTCAAACAACTTTTAGTGTTTTAATCCTAAGGATTTCATCAATATTTGTCAATTGTTATCTTACTCAACAACATTATTAACATGGTTCAACGAATCAATGAATTAAAGAGAACATAGTTGAAATAATTATGATCATGATATTTTTCTATGTTTTTTTTCTCATTTTAATTATATATATTGATTTATAGAGGTTTTGAGCTAAATAATTTTCCTAAATAAATAGAACGTAATAAAGAATATACTTTGAACATCATAAGCTTCTACTCAAGAAACTCACCACACAAATCCCGCACAATATGACTCTTACATTTTGAAACAATGAAAATGTTTAAAGCACATTTAGCTGTTATTTCTGGATACAAAGAACTTGCCACATGCGACTTAAGCAACCGCTTAGTGTTTTATTCTTGAAGATTTTATTTATTATCGGGTATTTATAACTTACTCGATAATATCATTGATATTATCTCACCAATAGAATTTAAACAACATAAAATTTTCATTATTATTATTATTATTATTTATAGATATCCTTAACATTCACTTTAAGAGAAAATATAAAAACTGAAGTTTTAAATCTTCTTTTCTCACCAATAACTATAACTTCTTTAAGGAGTGGGAACAGATACAAAAGTTTTTTGATCATAGGAAACATAATTAGCGATCCGGAATCTTAGGGCAAACCATTTTCTACGTAATAAAAATCCTAACGAGAATGAAGCTGATGGAAGGACTCTCCCAGCGCCATTTACGGCCAAAACTCATAGACTTCCTGTTGCCATGACTGCATCTCAAGAGTCGACCAAGGAGACGAGAAAATATATGAAGTCTGGAAACCAGATCGCATAGACTTCCTGATGACCATGAATTATTGTTTTACCTTCACATCATGGGGTCCCGAACTGCATGCCAGCTCAAAAGATCGATCAAAAAACAGATTAATGGAAGGAAAGATCGGAGATGGAGATGGATGTCCTAAATTTTCAGAGAAAACGGTCCCATGCAGGAAGACGACACTTTTTCCTTGGTGTGGCGAGGACGAGACGAATGCAGCTGGACTGCTAGTCAAGTGACTGATGGCTATACATTACCCATCAGAAAGGAAGTATTGTTGTCAGGTTCAAAATGGTCAAACAATCACAACCCTTAGTCTAAAATCTAGAATAAGCTCGCCCATACCTAATCAAAACCCAAAGCATTTTAACCACTCATTCCAAAAGGTTCTTGAATCTAAGTAGTTGGTTCATAAACTTGATCTTAGCTTATCCACATCTTATTATAGCATAGAGAAACCACAACTGTTAAATCCAAACTTTATGAATCTTAGTCATAGATCTATAAACCATAAAAGGCTCATCTAATCTTATTATAGCCGAAACAATTCAGTCAATGGATCAAACTTCCAAACATCTCATTTTTTGGATCGAAAAGGTTTTAATTAAATCCCCACATACCATATTATAATAAAAAAATTAAGCTATCAAATTAAACTAATCACATCTAGATCATTAGATTAGATTAAGCATATCTACATTGTCTAATCTTCTCAATCTCACAAATATCGCATAGGTTGTGCCGGAATAAATTTGAACCCCTACTAGACACCAACAATGATTTGGTTGGTCTAGGATTTAGGGAAAAAAAACACTTAAGAGGAGTGAAGTAGGTGTAAAACTATTATAGAATGTATTTATATAGGAAATATTGTAATCATATTCTTGTGTGGTAGTCTCCACCATTATTATTGTATATTGCCCTACTCATATATATAGAAAGGGTTGGCTAACTATTAGGTTAAGCCTCCTAATTATTCTCAACTTGGTATCAGAGCCTTCAGCCGTCAAAACTCTTTTCTCCCTTTGTCGCCGACCCTAGACTCTTCTTCCTCCATGGACTCCACTACTGCTGCCGTCGACAGCTCTCCCTCAACTAGTAATACAGCACCACCGGCCAGCCATCTCCATGCTGTTGGCCGAGAGAATTCTCCACATACAGAGAATGTTTCTGATTCTTCTTCTCAAGATTCTACATTCCTTTGCATCTCATGGAAACACACACCTCAGCTATGGTCCCTCTATCAAACACCCACTATATTGTTTCGTTGAAACTTACGAACACAAATTACCTTTATTGGAGAATGCAGATGAAGCCATATCTCCTTGGTCAAGGTGTTTTTCAATTTGTTGATGGCACTATGCCGTGCCCTCCAGCCCATATAATTGAAACTTTGGCTGGTTCTTCCTCTACCATCAGCCCCTCATTTCTTCATTTGAAAGCAACAAGATCAGCTTATTTTGAGTGCTCTACTCTCTTCTCTCCGTGGATGTGTTGCATCATGTGGTAGATTGTTCTACTTAACATTGTGTTTGGCGCACTCTTGAGAAGGCACTTGCCTCTCCATCTAATTATCGAATCATGCAACTCCATGGCTCCTTTCAAGACCTTAGGTAAGGTGATGCTATATACATGCACTAATCCAAATCGTTATTTGATGAATTAGTTGTTGCTGGTTGTCCAATGTCACTTGAAGATTTCAATCTCTATGTGTTTCGTGGCCTTCATGGTGAGTTCAAAGACTTGGTAAATAGTCTCATAACCAAAGTCAAACCACTGTCATATGCTGATCTTCACAGCCATCTTCTTACCCATGAATTTTTGCACAATAACTCTTTTCATTCCATGGCTGTCAGTTCTCTTCTGTTGTCGTTTACTCCTCTGCTGCAGCAGCCACCACTGCTGCCAACACCTCAAATTTCTACTCATCATGCCATGACTAATCACAGCAGTAACTTTAGCTGAAATAGGAGGTGTAATAGGGGTAATTGGCATCCCAATAGCAACCGATTTCCTCCCCAAAACAGGAGCCACTCTACTACAGACTAGAGGCAAAATCAGTGGCAGCAAACCAGACGCCATTTTGGTGTTGGGCAGTGGTCTGAACAACAACCTGTACACTGCCAATTGTGTTCTAATATCGGCCACACAACTCCCCAATGCTCTCAATTTCACAGCAACACACAGCAACCATCTACTCACCTTCCTGTTACGAATGATTATGCTGTTGTGAGTTGGTTTCATGACATCGGAGCGAATCAACATGTAATGCCGGATCTTGGAACTCTAACTGATTCTGCCCCTTATCTTGGTAATGATTTCTTGCATGTTGGTGATGGTAAGGTCCTTGACATATCCCATATTGGACATTCTACTTTACATCCCCCAAAACACATGTTTACATTAATTAATGTTCTTCGTGTACCTCACATTTCCAAACCATTGTTATTTATTCAGAAATTCTATCGTGATAATCATGTTTATTTTGAATTTCATGATTCTGTATTTTATGTGAAGGACCTCATCACCAAGGAAGTTCTTCTTTTTGGTTGGAGTCATGATGGTCTTTATGTTCTCTCTGAGACTTCATCCATGTTAGTACCTTAAGCTTTTTGGTCTCCTTGCATTTCCGCGACTGCCGACTTGTGGCATCGTCATTTAAGTCATCCAACTCCTCGCATTCTAAATTTGTTAGTTTTAGAGAATAAAATTATTTGTATTGCTAGACGATCTCTTACTCAATGTCAAGCATGTCCTTTAGGCAAGTCATCCCGTTTGTCATTATGACACACAGGTCACAAAACTTCTACCCCACTTGAATAAATTTTTAGTGATGTTTGGGGCCCTGCTCCTATGTTTTTTTATGATGGTTTTTGTTATTTTGTTATCTTTGTTGATGCGCACACTAAATATATCTGGTATTATCCGCTTATTGTGGAATCTAATGTATTTTCTACGTTTCAACATTTTCAGACACTGGTTGAGCGTTAGTTTTCTCTTAAAATTAAATCTATTCAAACTGACTAGGTCGGTGAATATCATAAATTAAATATTTTTTTTTCAAACCATTGGCATTCATCATCGATTAATTTGTCCTCATACCCATGAACAAAATGGTACAGTTAAATGTCATCATAGACATATTGTTGAAATTGGCTTAACTCTTTTAGGCCAATGTAGTGCCCTATTGTGTTTTTGGAACTATGCTATGGAATCATCTGTATATCTTATTAATCGCATGCCTACTCATTTTCTTCAAAATAAATCTCGTTTTACATCTCTATTTGATCGCACTTCTAAGTATAACTTCCTACGTACTTTTGAGTGTCTTTGCTTTCCATTTTTACGTCCATATCATGCTCATAAATTAGATTTCTGGTCTTCCCCTTATGTGATTTTAGGCTATAGCTCATCTCATCTTGGTTATCAGTGTATTGATTTAGAGTCTAATCATGTCTATGTCTCTCGTCATGTTTGTTTTCATGAAAATGTCTTTCCTTTTACAAAGTCCGAATAGGTGACAACATCCCCGATATCTCCCACCCCACCTACCTATCTTCCATCATTGCATCCACCTTCTTTTCTTCAGCCAATTAATTCCCCAATCAGCAGCACTAACACCTCACATTTTCCCTCTATTGCACCTCACCAGCCTACCCCCTTGCCCATTGCATCAGCAGCCCTTACCTCACCATCCCCCACAACCATACTGTCACCACATGCTTGTCTTTCCAATGATTTTGTGCAGGAACAGGTTCACAATTGTAGGATTCAACATCCACACAGCCACGGTTTGCAGGTGATATCTCCATTCCTACTGCAGCAGCACCACTGTCTGAAGTGCAGACTTGCCCCTCCATGGCTTCACCTCCTGGTCTGAATCTTTGTGTTGACCTCTCTTCTTATCCTCTTCAGTACATTCCAGGTACAGGTACTGCTGCTCCATGTCTAGCTACTCCTAAACACCCCATGGTTCTACGTCCAAGACAGCGCTGACCACTTCTACGGCAGCAACATCTGCTGCCTCTTTTGGTTGGGTAGCTTCTCCTCCCTCGTATGAGCCATTTATTTTTCATGATGCTAACAGATATGAGGCATGGCATAGTGCTATGTGCGAGGAAATTTAGGCCTTGCGAGCAAACCGCACATGGATTTTAGTGTCATTTCATTCATCCATAAATGTTGTTGGTAGCCGATGGGTCTACAAAATTAAGCGCAGATATGATGGTAGCATTAGGAGGTATAAGGCAATGAATTGAAACGATTAATACTCTATTTGTCATTTAGTTAAAAAAATTAAATTTTTATAATTAAATTTTATTTTAAATTTAATTTTTTAAGTATTTTTAGATCATTTTTTTGTACTAATATTAAAAAATATTTTTTTTAAAAAAATATTATTTTAATATATTTATAAATAAAAAAACACCAATCCGAAACATTCACTAAACGCACAAATGTCTTAAACGTTAAAAAACATAAAACAATCGAGCTTTGCTCGTGGAAGAAGAAATTATGGATACAAGATGCATGTAAATCAAAAGTTGAGACCTACCAAGCAGGTAGCTAGAATCAACACTGACACGTCTTCTCCCAGTTTAACCTTGCAAGCTACTGTTTTATCAACATTAATCAATTCAGCCTCCCTCGATGTCATGTGATTGTTGCATGCACTATCCACAAACCAAGTGGTTTTGTCTTGCATTGTTGTAGCATGACATGCATAGAACATTGCTGTTGTGGTTGCTTCTTCTTGTTTGCATAACTTGCTTGTGGTTTGTGTATGTTGCTATTGCACTCCCTTGCAATATGTCCAAACTTGTTGCACTTCATACATTTAGGTTGACCTTTGAATCTGAACACGCCAAAATGAAATTTTTGGCATGTGTTGCATTGTGGTTTCACATTGATTTGATTGCTACTTCTAGCTTTAGTTTGTGGACTGAAAACACTGTTGTGATTCATTCTTCTATCATAATTCAAGTTTGAATACTAATTGTGGTTCATATTTCCATCTTGAAACCAATTTGGAACCTTTTTGCATTGTCCCTGCCATTTTGGATTCGATCTCCCTTGTGAACCTCTGCTGCCATGAGTTTGTTAATTGTTGATCTTAAGGCTATTGAATGCCCTCTCAGTTCTAGCAATCTTGTCCCTTTCATCATGAAGATCTTCTCTTACGAGTAATAACTCTAGTTTGCTCCAACGCCTCATTTAGCTACTGAGCTTAGAATTTAAACTCCAAGATTTGGGTGATGTTCATTATTTTTTAGGAATTGAGGTTCAATCTACTCGTCTGGGTCTTATGCTTTGCCAACATAAGTATACACTCGACATACTCACTTGAGCTGATATGTTGTCCTGCAAACCAGATGATACTCCCATTTCAGCATCCAAAGCCACCATTATGCCTGATAAATTGTTCTCTGATGCTACTCGTTTTCGGTAACTTGTGGGTGCTCTAAAATATCTCACCTTCACACATCCAGATATTTGCTTTGCTATTAACCGAGTATGTCAATTTACGCATGCTCCTACAAAATCCCATTGGGCTGCTGTGAAACGCATCTTGCATTATCTTCGTGGTATGGCATCACATGGCTTACATATTACTTGCAGCTCTTCCTTTGCTTTACATGGTTTTACCGATGTAGATTGGGCAGGTAGTGTTGAGGATAGAAAATCTACAGGTGGTTATCATGTGTTCTTTGGTCAAACGCCAATTTCATGGAAATCTGGTAAGCAATGCACTGTTGCTCATTCTTCAACAGAAGCTGAGTACAAAGCCTTAGCTGATGGCACGATAGAAGTTATTTGGCTTTAGTGCTTATTGAAAGATCTTCAGATTCCGACTATTTCTGCTCCTCTCATCTAGTGTGACAACCTTGGCGCGACGTATTTGTCTACAAATCCTATATTTCATGCTTGCACAAAACATATTGAAAATGATTACTATTTTGTCAGAGATAGAGTTGCGAAGAAAGAAATTCAAATTCGTTTTATTTCCTCTCAGGATCAACTTGCCGATGTCTTCACCAAACCACTCCCTGTTTCTTCATTCATTGCTTTTAGATTCAAG
The DNA here is from genome assembly GCA_015731905.1 of Salix dunnii. Taxonomy (NCBI): domain Eukaryota; kingdom Viridiplantae; phylum Streptophyta; class Magnoliopsida; order Malpighiales; family Salicaceae; genus Salix; species Salix dunnii. The sequence goes on along the minus strand of CM027677.1, from coordinate 13,275,443 downwards.
CTTCTGGTCGATCCTCCACCCTCAGCTTGAGGGGGCGTATTATAGAATGTATTTATATAGGAAATATTGTAATCATATTCTTGTGTGGTAATATCCACCATTACTATTGTATATTCCCTACTCATATATATAGAAAAGGTTGGCTAACTATCAGGTTAAGCCTCTTAGTTATTCTCAACTAAAACTAACAAAAATAAATATTGCAATTAAAAAATATTATGAATAAATAACTGAATATAACTAAATTTCTTAAATTAAAAGGATCAGAACTATAGATTGCAAACAATTTTTTATATGGTTTGACAACCTTATATCTATATCTCAAGTATTAAACGTAGTTGAGTATTGTATTCTCTGTTATCCCAAGCTCAAGAATAAAATTGTAACTTGATTAATCATCACCAAGATTCTTACACCACTTGAAAATGTCCCCTCTCTTAGATTTTCCCACTTCACTAGGAAATTTATTCTTGAAAATCATCTTTAAGATTTCACTTTTTGAAATTTGCTTAAGAATATGCAATAGTTTATACCTCACTTTTAAAGGATTAATAAGGAAGATTTTTTTTACAAAAAAACTCTTTCAAAGCATAAATGATACAATTCAACTTTGGTATCTCTATCTTCAAAATAGTAGAACTTACAATACATGAACATGTTCAAGTATAATAAGTGTTAGAGTAAATTTTCTACTGCTTGAATATGAAGGTTTAATTTAGAAAAACCTTATAGGATGATAGGATTAATTATTTCTTATTGGTTTGTTACTTAAAAATCTTTTACAACATGTATGTTCAAAATCCTCTTTTATTTTTGCATGAATTAGAGCTATTTATAAGTTTCCAAAAGATATTAGTCATTGGACTCTTATTAATATTAGAGTATAAATGAATGTATATTCTAGAATAGTAAAAGTGTATTCTAGAATATACATAATGGGTAATTGAGGTGTATATAAAGTTGTCAACAACACACAGAAAATGTGTGCAGAAATATTGAGCAGCAAATAAATTTGAAATTTTCATTCTCCCTCTCTTTCTACTCCTCTTTCTTTCTCTATTCTAAATATCACTCTGTTTCTCCTTCTTTGTCTTTGTAAATCCTTTGAATCTCTACAACCTCTCATGATTCCAACATGGTATCAGAGCTTATAATGCTCATGCAGCCAAATTAAAGTGATCTAATCAACTTGCTTCTGCAAATTGATTCAAGAAAATCTTCTTTGTCGATTTATTGTTCTTCACCAAAGAATTACAAAAATTGCTCACTAAACAATCTTTGTTCGAATCTTCTCAAGTCAAGACACTCCTGATTGCAGTGTCTAATTAAACAAATTCTTCATAAAAATCTCCTTTGATATACTCTGTCTTCTATCAAGAATGGTGACAACTGCACAATTACAAATTCTCCAATCTCCGATCACAAACCTTATCTCCACAATTTCAACATCTGTGAATGTAAAGTTAGATGATTCTAATTATCTAAAGTGGAATTTTCAAATTCAATTACTGCTCGAGAGCAATGGAATTTTTGGGTTTGTGGATGGCTCACAACCGTGCCCTTCTCCTTCTGCTGTTGCTTCTGGTGAATGTGGTACAAGTGACCCTAACTCTTCTTCTTTTGTAATTGATAATTTCAACATCTGTGAATGTGAAATTAGATGATTCTAATTACCTAAACTAGAATTTTTAAATTCAATTACTTCTCGAGAGCAATGGAATTTTTAGGTTTGTGGATATCTCTCAATCGTGCCCTTCTCCTTCTGCTATTGCTTCTGGTAAATGTGGTACAAGTGACCCTAACTCTTCTTCTTCTGTAATTGATTGTGATGCTATGTTGATTTGGAAAATGCATGATAGGGCTGTAATGCAACTCATTACTGCCATCTTATCTCTAATAGCTTTATCTTGTGCTATCGGTAGTAATAGTTCTAAAGAATTGTGGATGAGATTAAAAGAGCAATTTTCTACCATATCTAAAAAGAGGATTTTCTAATTGAAGTCTAATCTACAAAATATTAGGAAAGGATCAGATAATATCAGTCAATATCTTTTAAAAATTAAAGAGGCGAGAGATTATTTGATAGTGCTGGAGTGCATTTTGCTGATGAGCATATTGTCATAGTAGCCCTAAATGATCTTTCACCTGAGTATAATACATTTGGGTGTGTAGTTAGGGAGAGAGAAAGTGTGATCACTCTAAAACAATTTTATTCTTAGCTACTTGCTGAAGAACGAATTGTGGAGAACATTGTTCCTGATAATTCAACTTATCTCACTGCCATGCTGATGCGACCATATTATTTGATAGTTTCATCCATATTTACCTAGTGTTTTGCATATGTTTTGTGTATTAAATGCCTTGATATTCTTTGTTTTATATTTTGAAGGCATTTTTGGATGAAAGATGCAAAAAGGAGGTAATTTGAGCTGATTGACAGATTTGACCTTCAGTCAATGTTTTGTGCAGAGCGGAAGCTCTAGAGATCGAAATGAAGTGATTCCAGTGGCATTGAAAAGCTAACATCCATATCTTTCTGGAATGCTAAGTAAAAATAAATAAAATAAGGAATAGCATGGGAATCGCATCCTTCAAAGTCAAATCTTACAATCTGCCGATGTCGGCCTTTGTCCATTCCAACTTCAATATCTAGAGATACAGAAGTCCGATTGATGCAGACTCAATTTTAGTGGATTCAGGACGCAAATCCCTATAAACGCTCAACATTTCAGATCCAAATGATGTGATATGAAGGAGATATGAATTTTACAAGGGACAACAAAATTCTGCCAACTTAAGGAAGGACTATTTTGTAAAATAGATACTAGGGTTTCGAAGCATATATAAAGGAAGAGAGGAGCAAGGAAATTTCGGCCAGCACCAAAGAAAACACAAATCTTCCTCCTCCAAACCCTAAATCATGTTTTCTTCCATCTTTTTATTTAGTTGTTCAATAAACATGCAAGGCTAAACTCTTTTGCTTGGTTGCAAGGACACAAAAACCTTCATATTTCAAGAAATGTGAAATCTATTTTTACCCCAATTTTTCAGTTTATATGATGAATATGTTTGTTCTCCTATGATTGTTTATTTAATTGCTAAGAGCAGACTCGAAGTTATTGTTGTAGACAATCTATTGCTAAGTTTGATATCAAAACCGGAGTTGTGATATATGAATTTGTGAAGCAACTAAGTTAGTAATTGTAGCGGATCTACGTTATTAATTTTAGGGAGAACATTCAATCAAACTAAACATATATTGCGGACAATTATGTTTCTTAATTGATCAATTTATCTAGTTTTTAATGCTGCCATTGAATCAAATTACTAGTGCGGACATTGTGGTTGTTTGATGGTTAGGGTAAGTTATACGGCGGAACCGTTAACAAATCAATTTTAAGAAAAGATAAATATTTAGAATATAAAGTGATGTGTCATTTCCATGATCAGTTCTGATTTCTATAGGTGGATGTTGACTTGTGACCAAGGTTTGCTTTATTAATAAATTTCAGTTTTATATAATTTTCGCTTAGTTTGCTTTAGCTTAGCCTAGACAACTTCCAACCCCCCCAATTGCATAACATATAGCACGAAAATCTGAACTAAATCGTCCTCGTGGGATCGACCCCTTGCTTTCTCTATACTATCTTATTTGATTTGTTTTAAGCTAGGGTAATTAATTTGTGCGACCGCGACATCGCAACAAATTTTGGCGCCGTTACCGGGGATGTGATTTTAGTTGATTCTTGTGTTGTTGTGTTGTGCTGCGATTGATTCTACTTGCTGTTATTTTTATTTATTCTGAAAAAAAAATACTTGTATTTGCGGCGATACTGTTCAAAACAGATATTTTGATGGAATTAGGTATTATTCTTTCTTTTTCTGAAGGTAAACGACGTTCTGATTTAGGCCCATCCACTTAAGGCCCAATTCCATTGTTTTCTAAGGTTTCTAAACACTTTTATTTTTCTACCGTAGGATACTATTGCCTATTACGCTGTTTTCAATTTCTTGTGTGCTTGGTTTCTTTTGAGTTTTCTTTATGATTTATGCCTGCAACCCATTCTACTAACCAAAGTCATCAAGTGCAGGTTGATCTCGAAATAGAAAACACTTTACGCAGGTTACGAAAGGAAGCTCGCATCAACATCATGGCTCTTGCACGACAACGAACACTTAAGGAGCTTGCTGCTCCTAATGTGGAAAACCAACCATTATGCATAAACATAGACAATAATGTTAACTTTGAACTCAAATATGGTTTTATACATTTGCTGCCAACATTCAATGGTCTTGCAGGAGAAGATCCTCACACTCATCTCATGGAGTTCCACATGGTTTGTGTTGGCAGGAAACCAAATGGAGTTGAAGAGGAACAAGTTAAGTTGAAAGCTTTCCCTTTCTTTTTAAAAGGGGCAGCAAAGGCTTGGTTTTTTTCCATTCTCCCAGGTTCCATTAACACTTGGAATGGCATGAAAAAGATCTTCCTTGAAAAGTATTTCCCAGCATCTCGAGTTGCCAATATAAGAAAAGAAATATGTGGGATTCGACAATCTCATGGAGAAACACTTGCTGAGTATTGGGAAAGATTTGAGCTATTGTGCATTCAATGCCCTCATCATCAAATACCTGATCAGCTGCTCATTCAATACTTCTATGAAGGATTGATGAATACTAACTGTAGTATCATTGATGCTGCAAGTGGAGGGGCATTGGTAGATAAGACACCTGAGGCTGCACACCAATTGATCTCAAACATGGCAACAAACTTGAAACAGTTTGGCACCCGTGGAGACTTCTCAAACAAAAGAGTGAATGAGGTAAGTATTTCTAACCTTGAGAATAAAGTTAATGATCTTACTTCTCTTGTGCAATCTTTGGGTTGTGGAAATGTATAGCAGGTAAAAGTTTGTAGCTTATGCTCACTACAAGGACATGCTTCGGTTATGTGCCTAACAATGCAAGAAGATTACATTGAGCAAGCGAATGCGGTTGATGGAACATTCAATGGACAAGCCCAACATAAGTATGATCCCTTTTCTAACACGTACAATCCTGGATGGAGAGATCACCCCAACTTTCACTACGGGAACCCAGCTCATCAAGGCAATCAAGGGAGACAGTTCTATTCCCATGAATTTCAACAACAACCCCAACACAATTATCAAGCAAGATAGCCCCCTCCGTTTACCAACTCTAATGTTATGGGGTCATCATCCAGTGATGATCTTCGTGAGATGATGAAAACTTTGGCTTCTAACACTGTGACCATGCAACAAAATGTCATGTCTTTTCAACAGGACACAAGGTCAAGTATTCACAACTTGGAGAAGCAAATGAGGCAAGTAGCTTCAAGTGTAGGGAAATTGCAAGCACAAATAAATGGAAAGTTGCCCTCCCAAGCATTGAATCCAAAAGAGAATGTTAGTGCTATCATGCTGCGAAGTGGGAAAGAACTTGAAGAGAAAAAGTTGAAACAAATTGAGATGGAGGAGGAAGAAGAGATAGAAACTGAATTGAGTACAAAGAAAGAACATCATCCTCCTCCACAAACTGAAACAAAGACCAACACTCCAAAGGTAACTTCTCACTCAATGAATTCCAGTTTTAAAACAATTCCACCCTTTCCTGTGAGTTCTTCTAGGTCAAAGAAAGAAGACAAAGAAAAAGAGATCTTAGAGGTTTTCAAGAAAGTGGATCTGAACATTCCTTTGCTTGATGCTATCAAGCAAATTCCCAAGTATGCTAAATTTTTGAAGGAGATGTGCACTACCAAAAGAGCTTTCAAACTGAAAGGTCATGAAATGGTAAGTATGGGAGAAGTCGTATCTGCTGTTGTTCAAAAGAATATGCCTTTGAAGCAGAAAGACCCAGGTGTATTTACTATACCATGTGTTATTGGCAATGGTAGTTTTAAAAGGGCTTTATGCGATTTAGGTGCATCCATTAGTGTTATGCCTACACATGTTTATGATTCTCTTAGTTTGGAGCCTTTGAATAAAACTAGCATTGTAATACAACTTGCGGATCGTAGTTTTGTTTACCCACTTGGTGTGATAGAAGATGTCCTAGTCAAGATTGATAGCTTGCTAATTGCATGTGACTTTTATATTCTTGATATGGAGCATAATTCTTATGATTCCAACAATCTGATATTGTATGGGAGACCGTTCTTGAAAACTACCAATACAAAGATTGATTGTGGTAAGGATACTTTGTCTATGGAGGTAGGAGATGAAAAGATTGAATTTAAGTTTCATGATGCAATGAAATATCCTTATAGCAATGTTTATTCTATCACATGTTATGACCAAATTGATAAGTGTGTGCAGCAAGTTTGTGATTTTAATTGTGTGGATGGATTAAGCGTACCTTTGAGTTATGGCTATGATTTTACCCAATTGGAGGAGATGGAGAGGCACAAATGTGTTCCCCAAAACTTGCACGAAACAGCATTGGCTTTGCAAGCTTTGCAAATCGTTCCCCATGTTGAAGTTACAAGTTTAAATACTAATAAAGTACTCAAGGTCAGTGGGCATCGATTGAGACCTTTCTATGAAAAATGGATGGTAGAAATCACTGCTTCTATGAAGAATGAGCATGTCATGCCACATGTCGAGCCATTGACACAAAACACAAGCGCTTACTGGGAGGCAACCCAACACAAAAAAAAATCAGATTTGCTTTCTTTTTCCCTTATCTTTTATTTTTCACATTTTATTTCTTTTTTGTCATTCTCCTATATTCCTTTTCTTTTATTTTCAACATTGAGGACAATGTTGTGTTTTAAGTGTGGGGGTATTGGGAAAATATTAGTTTTTTATTTTGGTTTACTTTATTCTCCCGTAAGAAAAAAAAAGAAAAAAAAAGCTATGATTGTTCTTTTTGAAATCCCATTGGTTATAAGAATATGAGTATTATGTATGAGAATTAAGTGAGATAGATGAATATATAAATTGAATGAGTGAGTCAGTATGCAAGTTTTAATGTTTAATTGGTTTAGGGATTGACTCTGAAAATATACCATGTTGACTTTATAGTGTTAAACCAATGCAAGCTTTTGAGCATTCAACATTATATTCTTTAAGTGTACTTTCTTTTAATGATATGTATCTCTAGAACTTGCTTCATATCTTGTTGAGATTACATTCGTATTATATATATGCATGAAGATGATAAAGGCATTAGGAATTTTAATCGCTTGAGCCAAAAAGCCAACCTAAAGCATATTATCCTTAGTGAGCCCCTTTTGAGCTTGTTTATCTTTTCTTTGCTTTATCCATGTATAAGCCTTAAAATTTTTATATGTTTTCCTCTTTTCCCTTGGCCAAGGATTAGTAGAGCATATACTTATGATATCTCATGGAATTATGGTTGGAAATTATGTGAAAAGAAAGGAGTCATGCTTGATGAAAAAATATGCAAAGTTGCCAAAGGAAAAAAAAAGAAAAGAAAAAGAAAAGAAACAAAAAAGAAGAAGAAAAAAAAAGAAAAAGAAATAGAACAAAAAAAAACAAAAAAGAACAAGAAAAGAAGAAAAGAAATGAATAGAAATGAGCTTGGAATCGAAAGTAGCTAAGCATTGGTGCTTAAAGATTGAAAATTGATGTGTTTTGATGGAATATCTTGGTTGAAATATCATTTTTTTTTCAAAATGCTCTACTTTCTTTGGTTTGAACCTTTTCTTCGACTCTCTTTTACCTCACCTTAACCTTAGCCCCATTACAACCAGAGAATAAGACCTTTTGATTCATGCATTGTTTGTAATATTTTAGTAATGGTGATGAGATTGAAGAGCAAGCTTATGGTAGAACATATTCATTGATTGAATTTGAGAGATTTAAACAAATAAGCCCTAAACACATGAGTGTTGGAGTGTATATCAATGAGAGGACCTATCACTTTGGCATGGCATAGATTTCTTTTAAATCCTAAAGAGTAATTGAGTTTTGAAGTTTGCATGTAAACAAATTCATGAAGATTTATGTTCTTTATCCTTCTCAATTGTATTCTTATTTATAATGCTTAAATTCTTTGATATTGATGGGAGATTAAGAAATTGATTATGGTTATTTTTATTTTTATTTTTATTTTTAATTTAAATTTTTTTACCTATCCTTTCTCGAGGACGAGCAAGAGCTAAGTGTGGGGGTATTTGATGCGACCATATTATTTGATAGTTACATCCATATTTACCTAGTGTTTTGCATATGTTTTGTGTATTAAATGCCTTGATATTCTTTGTTTTATATTTTGAAGGTATTTTTGGATGAAAGATGCAAAAAGGAGGTAATTGGAGCTGATTGACAGATTTGACCTTCAATCAATGTTTTGTGCAGAGCGGAAGCTCTAGAGATCGAAATGAAGTGATTCCAGTGGCATTGAAAAGCTAACATCCATATCTTTCTGGAATTCTAAGTAAAAATAAATAAAAATGGGAATCGCATCCTTCAAAGTCAAATCTTGCAATCTGCCGATGTCGACCTTTGTCCATTCCAACTTCAAAATCTCGCGATACAGAAGTCCGATTGATGCAGACTCAATTTTAGTGGATTCAGGATGCAAATCCCTATAAACGCTCAACATTTCAGATCCAAACGATGTGATATGAAGGAGATATGAATTTTACAAGGGACAACAAAATTCTGCCAACTTAAGGAAGGACTATTTTGTAAAATAGATACTAGGGTTTTGAAGCATATATAAAGGAAGAGAGGAGCAAGGAAATTTTGGCCAGCACCAAAGAAAACAAAAATCTTCCTCCTCCAAACCCTAAATCATGTTTTCTTTCATCTTTTTATTTAGTTCTTCAATAAACATGCAAGGCTAGACTCTTTTGCTTGGTTGCAAGGACACGGAAACCTTCAGATTTCAAGAACTGTGAGATCTATTTTTATCCCAATTTGTCAGTTTATATGATGAATATGTTTGTTATCCTATGCTTATTTTCCTATGATTGTTTATTTAATTGCTAAGAGCAGACTCGAAGTTATTGTTGTAGACAATCTATTGCTAAGTTTGATATCAAAACCGGAGTTGTGATATATGAACTTGTGAAGCAACTAAGTTAGTAATTGTAGCGGATCTACGTTATTAATCTTAGAGAGAACATTCAATCGAACTAAACATATATTGCGGACAATTATGTTTCTTAATTGATCAATTTATCTAGTTTTTAATGATGCCATTGAATCAAATTACTAGTGCGGACACTGTGGTTGTTTGATGGTTAGGGTAAGTTATACGGCAGATCCGTTAATGAACCAATTTTAAGAAAAGATAAATATTTAGAATATAAATTGATGTGTCGTTTCCATGATCAGTTCTGATTTCTGTAGGTGGATGTTGACTTGTGACCAAGGTTTGCTTTATTAATAAATTTCAGTTTTATATAATTTTCGCTTAGTTTGCTTTAGCTTAGTCTAGACAACTTCCAACCCCCCCAATTGCATAACATATAGCACGAAAATCTGAACTAAATCGTCCTCGTGGGATCGACCCCTTGCTTTCTCTATACTATCTTGTTTGATTTGTTTTAAACTTGGATAATTAATTTGTGCGACCGCGACATCGCAACAAATTTTGGCACCGTTGTCGGGGACGTGATTTTAGTTGATTCTTGTGTTGTAGTGTTGTGTTGCGTTGCGATTGATTCTACTTGCTGTTATTTTTATTTATTCTAAAAAAAAATACTTGTGTTTGCGGCGGTACTGTTCAAAACAGATATTTTGATGGAATTAGGTATTATTCTTTCTTTTTCTGAAGGTAAACGACGTTCTGAGAAGAACTAGTGACCTAAGGTCACTAGCCCCATCCTATTAAGGCCCAATTCCATCGTTTTCTAAGGTTTCTAGACACTTTTAGTTTTCTACCGTAGGATACTATTGCCTATTACGCTGTTTTCAATTTGTTGTGTGCTTGGTTTCTTTTGAGTTTTCTTTATGATTTATGCCTGCAACCCATTCTACTAACCAAAGTCATCAAGTGCAGGTTGATCTCGAAATAGAAAACACTTTACGCAGGTTATGAAAGGAAGCTCGCATCAACATCATGGCTCTTGCATGACAACGAACACTTAAGGAGCTTGCTGCTCCTAATGTGGAAAACCAACCATACAGTAATGTTAACTTTGAACTCAAATATGGTTTTATACATTTGCTGTCAACATTCAATGGTCTTGCAAGAGAAGATCCTCACACTCATCTCATGGAGTTCCACATGATTTGTGTTGGCATGAAACCAAATGGAGTTGAAGAGGAACAAGTTAACTTGAAAGCTTTCCCTTTCTTTTTAAAAGGGGCAGCAAAGGCTTGGTTTTTTTTCTATTCTCCCAGGTTCCATTAACACTTGGAATGGCATGAAAAAGATCTTCCTTGAAAAGTATTTCCCAGCATCTCGAGTTCCCAACATAAGAAAAGAAATATGTGGGATTCGACAATCTCATGGAGAAACACTTGCTGAGTATTGGGAAAGATTTGAGCTATTGTGCATTCAATGCCCTCATCATCAAATACCTGATCAGCTGCTCATTCAATACTTCTATGAAGGATTGATGAATACCGACCGTACTATCATTGATGCTGCAAGTGCAGGGGCATTGGTAGATAAGACACCTGAGGCTGCACGCCAATTGATCTCAAACATGGCAGCAAACTTGAAACAGTTTGGCACCCGTGGAGACTTCTCAAACAAATGAGTGAATGAGGTAAGTATTTCTAACCTGGAGAATAAAGTTAATGATCTTACTTCTCTTGTGCATTCTTTGGGTTGTGGAAATGTACAACAGGTAAAAGTTTGTAGCTTATGCTCACTACAAGGACATGTTTCGGTATGTGCCTAACAATGCAAGAAGATTACATTGAGCAAGCGAATGCAGTTGATGGAACATTCAATGGACAAGCCCAACATAAGTATGATCCCTTTTCTAACACGTACAATCCTGGATGGAGAGATCACCCCAACTTTCACTACGAGAACCCAGCTCATCAAGGCAATAAAGGGAGACAGTTCTATTACCATGAATTTCAACAACAACCCCAACACAATTATCAAGCAAGACAGCCCCCTCTGTTTACCAACTCTAATGTTATGGGTTCATCATCCAGTGATGATCTTCGTGAGATGATGAAAACTTTGGCTTTTAACACTCTTATCCCCACTCAACGTCAGCCAATCAAGTTGAATTCAATCTTAGAAGTACCCAAATTGACTCAAAATCTTTTATCAGTTCATTGAGTCTGTTTGAGTAATAATTGCTATTTGATATTTGATGCCTTTTGTTTTTGGATTTAGGACAAAGTCACAGGGAGGATCATATACAAAGGACAATACAGTAATGGACTCTATCCACTTCCTCATATGCCTCCATCTGCTTGGTTTCCCCTCAACTCTCATTTTTAGGCCTACTATAACCACTCCAAAATTTTGTTAATATTTCCCTGTAAAGGGTAATTGGAGCATTTTTTTTTCTCTCGTCGAAATTTCGGCAGAGTCTCCCCCATATTGGGAGATCCCAAGTTATCGACAATGTAACCTGCATGCAGTTTGAATCATATCTCATCCACAATCCTTTCCATGTTTAATACAATCAACTACATAATTCATTCCAGGATATTTGCAGGACCATATTCGTTCCCAAACTCCATCATACATCACATACATAAGGTAAAAATCAAAAAAGCCAATTCACACACGAAGATTTCATATATATATATATATATATATATATATATATATATATATATATATATATCATAACATAATTTAATATTTCAGAACAAAAATTCACAAATGTACTATTCCATACAGTTTACATGTTTTTTTGCATAACCAAAATTACATCATAACTTCCTAAGTTCCTAACTCATACAAAAAGGATTAAGGGCCTAAAATCTATTCTGGACGAGAATGGGAGGAACCTGCAAAATATAGATTTTTTCCATATGAGTAAAGACAATTAAGTAAATACTAGCAATTTACAGAAGAATTTAAACAACATATCCCTTAATCTACTTAAATCATATGAGATTCTAAACACAACCATATACACCCTTTTAAGGTTATATAAAAGAAAATTTATTTCTTTTGACTGCTTCTTTCCTTTTTTCCACATCAAAGAGACTATAGCCGACACTAATGACCTCCAATAGTGTCTCTAGTAGCCTGTCTTGAAAATCAACTAATCATTTTCATGAAAATGCCGACACGAACGTAACCGTTGATGTCATTAACTATTTTTAAAACCAAAATAGTAAATCTTTGTTCTGTTATTACCTTAGGAGGTTTTAGAGTATGCCAATGTCAAGGATTCTTGACATCATTAGCTTTCATCTCAGAAGGCTATTCAAGTATATAAATTTTGCCAATATCGACGTCACCTACCGATATCATTAACTATTTTAGAATCGAATAGTTAATCATGTCTATAAATTATGCCTATATCGACGTCACCCGTCGATATCATTAACTATTTTGGAATCGAATAGTTAATCATATCTATAAATTATGCATATATCGACGTCACCCGCCAATATCATTAACTATTCCAAAATCAAATAGCTAATCAAGTTTATAAATTATGCCGATATCGACGTCACCCGCTGATATCATTAACTATTCTGAAACCGAATACTAATCAAGTTTATAAATTATGCTGATATCGACGTGCTTGTTTCTTCCTATACACATATATATCTATTTTTCCTTCCCTTAACCTTTCTTTTACCCCTTTTCTTTCCCTCATAACTAAGCACCAATTCATATCTTATAGTTCAATAATTAGTAACAAAAATAATTATTAGGTAAAGGAAACAGAGGTACCAAATACCTACCTGCTGGGAACATTCGACTTGCATTCCCCTGTTGTTGTTGCCCTCCACCCACAGTTCCTCTTGGATGAAATCTTGACTTTAGTTCACAACTTTGAAAGAATCTTAGACTTCTTCTCCTTGTTAAGAACCAACCACTCCTTTCTTCCCTAAATTCTTCACTTTCTTCTTGTTAATCCTCCCCCAAATTGTGTTCCTGCACTTTAGAATTCCAAAACTTTTATGGGTTTAAAAGCTTTTGGGTGTTAAATCCTAGTTTTTGTGAAGAAAAATTTGGGTTATCTCTCCCCTCTTTCTTCTCATTTCAGCTGGACATGGCTGAGGGAAGAGATGGGTATATATAGTCCCATTTCTTCTTAATTATATTTTTGACCCCTTTTTTTTTTGCTTTTCTTTTATTTTATTTTCATAAATTTTATATTATAACAACATTTTAATTTATTATAAACTTCCTACCTCTTTGTATTTTTTTTTCTCGGGTTTCACACCTACATTGGTCGATTAGTGTTGTCTTCCATTTGGCATCATAGATTACAACATCCATCAAATAAAATTGTGAAACTGATGTTATAAAAAAATATTATTCATTGTTCCACAGACACTGATCTTGATGTCTATGTTAGTTGTTTACAGGATAAAATTTCTAAGCTTCCCTTTCAATCTAGTATTCATATGTCTGTAACCCCTTTTCACATTATAAACAGTGACATTTAGGGTCTTTCCCCAAGTGTTTCTGTTGATGGATATAAATTCTATGTCATTTTTGTTGATGATTTCTCACAGTATTGCTGGTTGTTCCCCCTTATCAATAAGAGTGATATGTGTTTTATGTTCATAACTTTCTATTAATATCTTGACACTCAATTCTCTAAATGCATTCAAATTCTTCAAAGTGATGGGGGGAGTATGTTAACTGAAACATTTTCTTGACTCTAAGGGTATCATACACCATAAACCGTGTCCATATACTCCTAAACAAAATGGGTTGGTTGAACGTAAGCATAGACACCTTATTGAAACAACAATAACTCTTCTTCAACATGCTAAGTTGCTCCCTTCATTTTAGACTTATGTTGTGCACACTGCATCTTTCTTAATAAATTGAATGCCTTGTGTTGTTTTACATCACAAGTCTTCGTTTGAAATGTTGTTTAGGAAAATACCCTTTGTCTCACATCTCAAAATATTTGGTTGTGCATGTTTTACTTCGTCCCTATCTTCAACATAAATTGCAACCAAAAACCAATATGTGTGTATTTATAGGATATGCCCTTCAATATAAAGGGTATATATGTTACAATGTTTCTAGCAAGAAATTCTATATCTCTAGACATGTTGTGTTCATTGAAAATGTGTTTCCCTACAAAGACTTAGTCACATAGCTTACATCCTCTAATCCATCACCTATTTCTTCTACAATGTTAGTTCTGCCTTCTATCATAAACACTAGTATGGTTTCATAATCTCCTTCTCCAATTTTGCCTCCTATAACAAATACCAGTATGGATTCACCACCTCTTCCTCCTCCTCCTCCTAGCTCACTAAATTCACATGACATTTCCTCATCATCAACATCATCATAGTTTGTTACTCCTACTTCTTTGTCCTTCTCCTCCATACCTGTGGTGCCTAAATCTAGTACTAAAGGTATGCTTTTTAACTCTTCGTTTGCAGGGGAGCCTTTTGATCTTGAGAAATTATCTGTTGTTCTACATATTCCTACTATGAATATTAATCCTATGCAGACACGTAGTAAAAGTGGGGCTCTAACCAGATGATCTTATTTTACTGCAATTCATCAATCTAGTGCAGCAGTCATGTCCTTGAGTGAACCTCTAACCTATAAATTTGCTTTTAAAAACTCCAGTTTGGATTTATGCTATGAAAGAGGAGATCACTGCTCTGCATTCTTAGGGCATATGGAGTCTTGTTGAGTTGCCTCCTCATAAGAACCTAATAGGGTGCAAATGGATCTTTAAACTTAAGAAGCATGCAGATGGTTCCATTGCTAGACATAAGGCATGTCTGGTTGCTTAAGGGTTTAGCCAAGAACCTAGCTTGGATTATGGTGAGACTTTCAGCCATGTGGTTAAACCAACCACTGTTCGAATTGTGTGGGCTCTAGCTGCTCATCATAATTGGAAATTGCGATAGTTAGATGTAAAGAATGCCTACCTTCATGGTATTCTTCAGGAGGAGATATACATGGCTCAACCACCTGGATTTATAGACTCGAAACATCCACAACTAGCATGTAAGCTTCATAAGTCTTTGTATGGACTTAAGCAAGCCCCAAGAGCATAGAATGACAGGTTTACTAATTTTCTGCCAACACTAGGATTTGCACAGATTTATGCTAATTCATCCTTATTCCTGAAGTCTCCTAATCATGGTATTATCATTTTGCTAGTATATGTTAATGATATTATCATTATTGGCATTGCCTCTTGTGATATTCAAAGGGTTATTGACTCTCTCATTGCTGAATTTGAAATCATAGATTTGGGTGACTTATACTATTTTCTAGGGATTCAAATTTCTCATACTCATACTGGTTTAGTTATGTCTCAGTCTAAGTATATCACTGATTTGTTGTGCAAAACTAAATGTCTGATGCTAAGGCTTGCCACACTACTTGTCTTCCATATCAACGGTTGTCTAAGGAAGATGTTGTGCCATTTGATGATCCCACTCTATATTGGAGTATTTTAGGAGCTCTGCAGTATCTAATATTCACTCGTCCAGACATAGCATTTGCAGTTCATCAAGTCTACCAGTTTATGTAGAATCCTATGGTGTCTCATTTCACTGTAGTTAAACGTATTTTATGTTATCTCAAGGGCACTATTAGCTATGGAATGAGGTATACTCATGGTTCTTTAGAACTTAAAGCTTTTAATGATGCAGATTAGGCAAGAGATCCAAACGATAGAAGGTCTACTACTAGCTTAGTCATTTTTCTTGGATCTAATCCTATTTCTTGGTCCTCTAAGAAACAACATACTGTTTCTAGATCTTCTACAGAGGTAGAATATAAAGCATCATCATCCACTGCTGCTGAAAATGATTGCCTCAAGCAACTGTTAGTGTTTATATGCGTTGCCACTGTTCAGTCTCCTGTTCTATTTTGTGACAACCTTTCAGCTATTGCTCTGTCCTTTAATCCTGTTCAACATCAATGAACCAAAAACATTGAGATTGATGTGCATTTTGTTCGTGAAAGAATGGCTAGCAATCAGCTCTTTGTGCAATTTGTCTCCTCCAAAGAACAATTTATTGATATTCTCACAAAAGGGCTAAGTACTTCTCTATTTCAATTACATTGTAGTAATCTCATGCTTGGTGTGTCAAAGCAAGAGATTGAGGGGGGATGTTAGAGTATAAATGAATGTATATTATGGAATAATAAACGTGTATTCTAGAATATACATAATGGGTATTTGAAGTGTATATAAAGTTGTCAACAGTACACGGAAAATGTGTGCAGAAATATTGAACAGTAAATAAATTTGAAATTTTCATTCTCCCTCTCTTTCTACTCCTCTCTCTTTCTCTTTTCTAAGTATGACTCTATTTCTCCTTCTTCGTCTTTGTAATTCCTTTGAATCTCTGCAACCTCTCATGATTCCAACAACTAACACCTAAAGCGATCAACCAGTTCAAATTGGTCAGGCTAATTCATTTATGATTTTCTAAATATTTCCATGTGTTCATCCCTAATGAAAAAGTGGATGATTGGTTCATTTGGCGTGATTAATTGGTCAAGTGGTTCATCTAGACTCTAGATTTTGGCATTTTAAACTTGATGAATTCTTTGAACTATTAAATCAGTCCTATATATACATGCATAGTGTCGCGATGATTTTTTTCTACCATCCACAAAGGGGAGACGGTGCGTGGTAAAAGGGATGTTTATAATCATAAAATTACGACTATAATTCCTAAGATTCGTCACCTAATATAAAGGTCACTAGAAAACCTAATGGCCTGTGAGAGTTCGAGTAAAGGGACTTGTTATGCAAGGTAAAGACGCATAACCCCCAGTGTACCCTGCCTCAATATTATTTTTTTTTCTTTCTAAATGCCGAAGTAGATCTCTCTTTATGAGAGAGTTTCTACCTCATTGGGCCAAAACCTATCCATTCTAGGGTCTGAATTTTAACACCTCATTTAGAAACCTTTTTTTTTAGCATTTGTAAGTGTACTTCACAATGTAATTTTACACCCCGATAGGTAAAATAAAATAATAATTATTTTTTTTTATATTTTTTTCCAAATTCCAATGGATAATCATAAACTAGTTACGATATCCAATTTATATTTCAAAACATAAGAAAGATGCTATATTTGTTTTTTTTGAAAAAAATATGCTTGGAAAAACCTTGTAATTCGTCTTTATGCATGAAAATAACACTTTTTTTTTCTTGAAAATGAAAGTTTTCAATTTTTTTATAGAAAAATTCAAACTAAACCCAATGAAAGGGGCTGACCTAGCCATGTGGGTCATTTCATCCCAACGTTCTCATGTCGAGCTGGACATATTTTGTATAGCCCTTCCTACTGTTCACTTGCATAGTTAATAGTAACTATCAGAGAAGAAGGAGGAGGTTACCTATTGCTATTGCCATGTAAGGGAGGTCGAGCTAGTTTTATTGGTAGTGGTGACGTCGAAAATAGTGGTCTATGGTGGTCAGGTGAGGCATTGAAAGGTGCTATAATAGCTGTTGTCAACTGCTTATAGTTGCTGCTGTGAGGCTGAAAGGGAAGGAGAGCTATTGCTAGAGGAGAAGAAGTTGTTGGCGGTGCCGAGGAGCTGTTGGTCGACGTTGGGTAAAGAACACGTTGTAGAACCTACTGCCATGTGAGGAAGACCTATTGTCATTGGAGAAGGAGGAAAGCAAAGGCTATTACTGCCGCGGTTGCTAGCTGTCAGAGAAGATGGTGCCATGTGAGGAAGACCTATTGTCGTTGGAGTTCTCTCTTTCTTTCTTTATCTTTCTCTTTCTTCTCTCTTTTCTTCTGTTCCCCTTTCCTTTTCTGTTCTTCCCTTCTTTTATTTTGTTCTCCCCCCTCCTCTGTTCTTTCTTTTCCCGTTCTTCCCCCCTCTCTTTTTTCCTCCCTTTTTACCACTTTCTCCCCCCTTTTATAAATTAAATACTTGAAGGGAAAATGGAGTCTAAATAATATTGAAAATAAGTAACAGGATTAACATATTTTAGACTCCTAATGCCAATAATTTAGTCTATAAATAGGCATCTGATAGTAGAAATCAAAGCCACAACCCTCCTCTGTTGTTGCTGCCAAGGCTAGTGACTGTGCTGTTGGAGGGGAGAGAGAAGGTCGTCGGTGCTGTTAAAGGAAGAGAGAGAGGGGCCTGCCAATGATGACTTTGCCGAAGACAAGGAAGATGAGTAGAGGGAGATGCTACTAGAGACGCACCAAAACCAAAACATTCTATTCCAATTAAAAAAACAAAACACCAACCAAAATGGAATTGATAATTTTGACTTATATGTTTCCAAAATATACTAGTCATTGGAATCTCATTAACAACTAAAGCAATCAGCTTGTTCAAATTGGTTGACCATTTCCTTTAAATTTCTAGGTGTTCATTTCTAATGAATAAGCAGTTGATTGGTTCATTTCGTGTGATTAATTGGTTGAGTGGTTCATCGAAACTCTACATTTTTTCTTTTTAAACTTGATGAACTTTTTGAACTATTAAATCATTCCTATACATGCATGCATAGTATAGTGTGTGAGTTTATTTTAATTGTGATATTAAGATAAAATATAAATATTTACTTGAGAGTTAAAGTAAACATTTAATTTTAAGTCTTCTCTTTGCTTTTTTCATGGAATTTTTTCCACTTTACTTGTCGATATGTTCTTTGAATAAACTTGTTTTTACCCCAACATTTCACTAATATATTTTTTATTTAATTATTATTATCAAAATATATAATAATATGTATATTTGACCAAAATGTAATCATGTTTTGGCCCTCATATCTTTGTTGTTTGGCCAATATTTGCATCAAGACCTCGATAAAAAGAAGATTCTCCTCTAGTTAACAAAAACCTAAATCTTACCATCAAGGCCACTAAGTGTTTTACACTGTGTTTCAGAAGTGTTTTTAAAAAACAACTAAAACATTTAATTTTTTACTTTAAATTATTTTTTTATATTTTTAGATCATTTCGATCTACTGATATCAAAAATAATTTTTAAAAATAAAAAAAATTATTCTAATATATTTTTAAATAAAATATATTTTTAAAAATACTCTCCAATAGTTGAGTTATCTTCAAAAAAACAAAAAATAACATTCAGCCATACCAAAGCTCTTTCACCACTCATCACCCTTTTTGTTGGCTGCCAGATACATGGCTACCATTAATGGATATCGCTTTGTACACTTGCTGAGTGAATGGTGTTGTGGCTAAATACCAATTTCACACGTAATTAAGGTGCAAATATAAAAGCAAAGGACTTCCTTATTTTGACAACGTGGAATTTTGGGCAAGTAAAGACTATAGTTAAAGATAATTAAAAGAAAAGAAAAAGAAAACTTGAGGTTATATAGCTAATGCTTCAAATTAAAAAAAAAAACAAAAACCGATGAAAGACTTGTAGACATTTTTTGAGAATCTCGATGAGAAATTCTAATTGTTTATGGGAATCCAATTAAGATATTATTTAGTATTGTGTTTCATAAATATTAAAAAAAATATATTTTTTTTATTTTTATTTAAATTAAATATTTTTGGTGTTTTTAGATTATTTTAATGTGCTGATATCAAAATTAATTTTAAAAAAATAAAAAATATTATTTCAATATAATTCTAAATAATATTTTTTAAAAAAAAAACAACATCGATCACATTTCGAACCGGCCTTTAAAAACCTTCGCCTCCACAAAAAAAAAATTATTTACCGTTAACATGAAAAGTGTAAACGAGACATATGGAAGTGTATTTTATTATAAATAACCTTAAAATTGAATTTTTTTAAAAAAATATTTTCATTGGAGGAGTTCATATTTAAACCATGGTTGTCAAAATCGCAATTTTGACACGAATCGGAAGTTGCTTATGAATTCAGGTCGTAAAATCAGAATCGTAAAATCGTACTTTAAATTTACCGTATAAAAATCATAAAATCACAATTAAAATCGTGGAGGTAGAAAAACCATAAAATTATAAGTAAAAATTATATCATTATATTAGCATTTAAAAAATACTAATTTTTTTATTTTAAAACTTGGGGAGAGAGGGGGGGAGGCGCCTACGCCTAGCTTGGGGACAGAGGGGGGGGGCGCTAGCTTGAGGGAGAGGGTGGGGGGGAAGGGACAGTGGCACAGGGCTAGGTGGCTAGGTGTAGGCTATAGGGGGCGGCAAAAGGGATGGATTTTGGGTAAAATTGGTGGAATCGTAAAATCGAACCGATTCGGTCTGGTTTTATGATTCGAACCGATTTTTCTGATATTTTTCAATTTTTACAGGTCCCGATTTTTCTACCTGATTTGACAAGTTTTGTTGAGTTGACTTGTAAAATCAGACGATTTTGCGAGTCAACTCTCGAGTTTAACAACCATGATTTAAACATACTAAGGATGTCATCTAGAACATTCGCCTCATAAATTTAGAAGAAAAGTATTTAACGTTGACGTGATAAGTACATATTGGATGGCATTTGTTTAAAACTATGGTTGAGATTGTTTATAAGGAATACTTTATATTTAGAAATACATTAAAATAATATTTTTTTTAAATTATTTTGGACATTAGCATATAAAAACATTAAAAATATTAATTTATAATAAAAAATAAAAAATCTTTCATTTTTTTCAAAAATAATTTTAAAAAACATTTTGAAAGCAGTTCTAGGTCCTCCTCTACATCTTATTCAAACATACTGAGGATGTCATTTAAAATATTTGCCTCCATAAAAATATTAAATAAATAAAAGTATTTAACGTTGATGTTATAAGTGCATAAGGAAGTGTATTTATTTGGGAGTGTAGTTAAAATTGTTTTTAAAAGTATTTTACATTCAAAAATGCATCAAATGTTTTTTTTATTTTTTACATTCAGTAGTTATTGTACATAAAAATAATCTAAAAATACCAAAAATATTAATTTAAAATAAAAAATAAAAATAAAAAATCTTTAATTATTTTTAAAAACACTTTTAAAACATAGTATTAAACATGGTATATGTCTACATCCTATTCAAACATACAAGGTCTACATCCACGTCCTATTCAAACATAACGAGGTTGTCATCTAAAATATTTGCCTCCATAAAAATAATAAATAAATAAAATTATTTAACGTTGACTGATAAGCATGTGTGAGACAAATGGAAAAGTATTTTATTATACTATCCTTAAACTTGATTTTCTAAAACAAAACAAAAAAAAAATGATTGACAGGTAGATCTAATTCGAACATTTACGTTGCTTTGCATGGTTATAATTTTATTTGCTCATTCTTGATGGGTTTTCCCCAATTTCATATTATAAATAGAATACAGTTCTAGTAATTCAGGTCATTATAATTTTAATTATTTTATTGTATTTTTATAACTTTATAAAGCACCAATTTATTTTAATGTTTCACACAAATTAAAGCAAAATCTCTTAGATCAATATATAATGACAAATTCTTCAAATGGATTGCGATTTGTTTAATGTAATGTCTTTTCTACAATTTGTGTTTACAAAACATGCATATTTATTAATTAACTAATTACAAAAACATCATGTGCAGCATTATTTAAATAAATAGAATTATTGAAATGATATAAAACTTTCATTCAATTGAGGATTAGTCATTTAATAATTTAAATCTACGATACTCACAAGAAAGATGTGCTTTGTTTTTTTTATTTTATTAAAGTAGACATTTATATTTGTATATATCTCGATTAATTTCATTGATATTAAACAATGTAAGTTGGAAGAAATTATTATATTAACAGTAGAGAATGTTGTTATTGTTTAATGTTATCTAACGATGGCCATGTAAATGAAAGTTAAACTCAAATACTTACATAGTAGCAGGATTCACATATTTTATACTGCTAATGCCAAT
This sequence comes from Salix dunnii, assembly GCA_015731905.1. NCBI lineage: Eukaryota > Viridiplantae > Streptophyta > Magnoliopsida > Malpighiales > Salicaceae > Salix > Salix dunnii. The sequence continues at coordinate 13,253,517 of CM027677.1, read as the reverse complement.
AATTTAGTTTATAAATAGCCATCCGATTGTAGAAATCAAAGCCACAGCCCTCCTCTGAAGCCACTCTCCGAAACAAAATATTTCATGGCTCCCAAACTTTCCCATCTTTTATTAGCAATCCTCGTTATCTTTTCTAACCAGACCTTCAAAGGTCGGGCTAGAACATTGAAGCCCGAGCATCAACAATCTTTTAGCAGCTTCCTTCAAAAGCTGGAGGGAGTTCAGAAGGGCCAAGCTGCGGAAGGGCTTCTTGATCTCAAAAAATACCTCAAGAAGTTTGGGTACTACCCAAGTGATGCCACTCTCACCTCCAGTGATTTTGATGACCACTTGGAGCTTGCACTCAAAACATACCAGAAATATTTTGGTCTGAATGTTACTGGTAACCTTGACTCCAGCACCACACAGCAAATGATGATTCCACGATGTGGAGTTCCTGATATCATAAATCCTCCATCTACAGAACCGAACAGTACTAAATCAAAACACAAGAGGTTCCACATGGTTGCTCACTATGATTTCGGGTCAGCAAAGTGGCCACCTTCCAAGTATGCTCTGACCTACACATTTGGCCAGGGTGTCCAGGTTTTTGATTTGAATACCTTGAGGTCGGTTTGCGCAGATGCTTTTCAAAAATGGGCAGAGGTTACTTCATTCACTTTCACTGAGGCGACTGACGGTGCATCAGCGGATATTGTCATTGCGTTCTACAGCGGCGATCACGGGGACGGGACATCTTTTGACGGACCTGGGAACATACTGGCTCATGCTTTTTATCCACAAGACGGCCGTCTCCATTACGATGCAGACGAGAACTGGAGCACTGACCCAACAATGTATCAAACTGATCTGGAATCCGTTTCTGTTCATGAAATGGGACATCTGCTTGGCCTTCGTCATAGTAATGATCCCGAAGCCATTATGTATCCATCGATACAATATGGAACGAAGAAAAGAGATCTCGCCCAGGATGATATTGATGGGATAAATGCTCTCTATCCCAATTAATTAAGTATGCAACAACTCAGCAATAAACTATAAAGTGCACTACTTAATTTATACATTATAAGTTAACGAAGGACTACATGGAGAAATTGGAGGTGGTTGAAAGCTGACCTCATCTCATATTGTAACCATGGAAAAACTACGTTGATTGGGGTTTTATTATACAAATTTGAAGAGCTTTTTATGGTAACAAAATTAAATAAAAGCTACAGCTTAAGTTATTATTATTATTGGGTCCTTGATCTCTCATGCATGTTTTTCTTTTACTGATCTTGTTTTTATCATTCATTAATGTTTATATTTTTAACGAACTTAAAAAAAAAAAAGAACAATATGTGTATCCTGTCATACAGGCAGTTGTTTTCCTACTTTTTGTTCCCTCTTTTGTTTGTGGTCTGCTTGGAATTACTTTCATGGAGGCATGTGTTCTTCAGCTTATATATAGCTTCTGACAGATCGAAATCATGCCGGGATATTGTTTTCCTCATTCACCATAAATTTTATTCAGCTTTGGATGTTTCCTCCGGAACGGGATGGCTATCAGGAGACCATAAAAACCAGGATCTAAGGCTCCCATAATAGGCAAGAAAGTCGAGAAAAAAGACGAAGCAGAGGTAAGTACTGTTAAGGTGGACGCAGCTGGAGGACAAACTTTTCTCGTTGAGATTTCACTTAAAACTGGAACTAGAGGAATGTCCAAAGCACAGAATCTTGATTTTATCATAACGTAGATCATAGGCGCAGCATCTGCCAAACTTACTCTGACACTGTATTATGAGCAGCCTAATTTGTGGAATTCAGGAGTCAACTAAGGACTGAGTGCACATGAGAGATTGGCTGAATCATTGTTGGAAATTTAGGATTTGAAACCTTGTTTTAATGGGATTTTTAGTTTGAAATCAAATATCATTAACTAGATTTACGTTTAATTTTGCTTGTGAATAATAGATAATAAAAACAGAAAAACTATATTTCTTATATCTGTTAAAGAATAATATAAATCATATTCTGGATTTTATCTATCAGCTTAAGTTTTTAGGTGAGATGGTTCATTTACATGGTATCAGAGCTTTGTTAACCTAGTAGTCACGAATTCAAATCTCACCATCCCCATTTTATTTGATAAAAAAATCAAGCACAAGGTAATATGGGTCTGTGCAAGTTTCAAGGCTAAAGGACTTTCACTTAAGGAGGTGTGTCAGAGAATAATATAAATCATATTCTGAGACATTACCTATCAACTTAAACTTTTAGATATCCAAATGATTATATCCATGTACTACACTTAGATTTATTTCATTATTATTTTCCTTCTTTGTTTCTGTTTTGCTTTTACGAACCTTTCCTATTCCTTGTTTGATTTTCCATTTGGGTTTTTCGGTTGTTGCTATCGGCAAATCCCATGGCTTATTAAAAAAAAAAAAAAAAAAGGTCAAATCTCGTATTAAAAAAAAGAAAGAAAGAAAAAACAGATCGGTGAAAGCTCTTGTACCGAACTGATTGATAACCTGAAGACTCTGATTTTAACGTTCAAATCTCGTATTATTCTACACCAACGAGAATCCATCAACGTTTCAAGTCGTCCTGTCTTCTACGATGGATCACAATATTAATTCCCGTTGTCTTCCTTATTGTACTTATCATTTGTTTTTTCTCCACCTGTCCCATGCAGAGACCCTTCTCCATGCGCGGAACGCAACCGTGGTTTGATTCTAATTATGGGTTCAATTAATATATTAAATAATTAGTTTGAATGATATTGAATTCCTATATATATTTCAGTATAAGGTGGAAAATAATTATTTATATTATTGAATTTTTTAAATTTTATTTTTAAAAAAAATAAAATAGTAATGATAGAATTACAGATAGAATGTTTCGTCGGTATTTTCTACAAAGTTGGACATAAATTACTTAAAATACAACTGCTACTAATGGCCATACTGACAAAATATTCCTTCGATATTGTCCAGATAGTTTGACAGACATTATTTAAAATGTCACTATTACTGATTACTATACTGACAAAATATACCAATAGAATTACTATCAGTATTTTCGTCGATATAATTACAGTTGGTGTTTCTGTTGATGAGGACATTGCCGATGAGGTCATTGCCGATGAGGTCATCGACAGAAACTAAATTAGACGACAATGTTACCAGGAGACATATCTCGTCCATGTATTGGTCAAGAAACTAATGATCGATTGAAATTACATTAAAATACAAACAAAGATTTTCATGACTTCATATTTTAAAATAATGAAAATGTGTAATGATGTGATCCAAACTACATTCAATGATCCATAAAAGTTTTAAATAGATCAATTTCAAGATTAAAAGGGAAATCAAATCAAAGATACATCCATTGGATTTAATTAGAGCATTTTAACTAAGGTGAATTCAAAGGAGGCTATTAGACCTTATTTAATTTAATTTAAGTAGATTAGGGCTCTGATCCATCTACTTCATGGGTTAATTTATTTCGGCAGCTAGAGACTTATTTTTCTTAACGCACAGTTTTACGCTAATAAACACCATGGTATATTTGATTATTGATTTAGGTTATAATATTGTTAAAAGATCTAAAAGGCCTTGTTTAATACCAAATTAACACTTTACACCACCTAGACATTGTAAAGGCCTTGTTAAAAGGTCTAAAAGTTATGATCCAGGATTTGAATTAATTTTTTAGGTGATTTAGGATTATTTATTATTGTTGTTGTCATAATCCATTTCTGGATTATTCCCCAATATAAAAAAAAGAAAAAGAAAAGGGGTTGGCATTGGTAGAAAAATCAAGGTGAAAAATTTAGACGTTTTCAAGAGCTCAATCGTACTTCTTTTGTGCCCAAAAATGAAGGAAAACGTAGAATGAAGGCTAAAATAATTTATTACTGGACAAATATGTGTAAAAAATAACCTGAAAAACATAATTATAGTTTTTATAGGCCAATTTAATTTAATCATGAGCCAATTTAAAGTATTGTTATGTTTAGAAATTAATTTAGGGTCCAATTGAAGGATTTAATTAAGTGCAAGGACTTAATTATACTTTAAATTGGTCAAATAAATTTTATTAAGGGCTTAATTAATGAAAAATCAAGTTCTTGAGCTTAATTCGGGTTCAATTGAGAAGATTGGAATTTTCGGAGACCGAATTGAATTTTTTCAAGGTAATTGTGCGAAGTCAGGGGTTTTTTGAAGACAATTGAGAGTTTAATGGTTAATTGAAGGTTAAATCGCATAAATTTGAAATCAAGGACCAAACTAAAAAAGGCGTGCAAAGCTAAGGTTTATGTTAAAATTCTAACAAGGATACAACTGCACAAAATTAAAAGTTTAAATCCAATTGGGGTGCAATTGAAAAATTACCAATTGGAGGACCAAATCAAATTTTCACCTTCTCTCAAATCCTCCAAAACCTGCAGACATGACTACACTGTTTAATCACCTGAATAGTGCAGGCACGCTACTAAAGGTCAGGAGGTAGGCAACTCATCGATGCACGCAATGAGAAGCGAAAGGGTTGCCTCCTTCACCTATAACTATCATGCACACACGAACGAAGGGGGCAGAGAAGAGTTAATACACCATAGAGAGAGGGGAAATTTTGAGAGTGACGGAGAGCATGAAATAATACGGCACATAGAAGAAACACGATCATAATTGAGAAACGAGCACTAACCATAGATAAGAAAAACACTAACACAACACAGGAGCAAAATATCAAAATAGACAGATTGGGAAACAAAGCAGTGAAAAAGACGAACACAGTGTGAAAAATTACAAAGAATACACATAACCATCAATACTTGTCGTCTTCCTCAACGCCAGCAGGACCACATAGGCAACTCTCTTTCTCTTCCACAGTCTAGTGACAGCTCTCTCTCTCCCTCTCAACCGACAGTTCTCTCTCTTTATCAAAACCAGTGACAATCATCTCTCTCTCCTTCAGTAGCACCCCCATCCGGAGAGCACCTATTGTTTGCTAGGCATCAATAGCTTCCCCCCAATGCTAGAAGTTCCACCGTAACCTCCAGCAGCAGCAGCAACCATCTTCAACAACGCACAACAGCCCTTTCAACATAAACCAGTAGCACCTACCGGCACTCCTCCCGACCACTACAGACCATCATTTTCGACGCCATTACCACCAACAGAACTACCTTGGCCTCCTCTACCCGGCAATATCAACCGGTAACTCCCTCCTCCTCCATCATTACTGTTCACTATGCAAGTGAATAGTAAGGAGTGAATTAATTCATGTCCTACTATTCACATGGGTGAATAGTAGGAAAGGGCTGGACAGAATGTCCAACGCAATATGAACCTATTATTCATATATAAATTGTATTTTTAAGAAAAAAATGTGTTTCTTTCGTGCATACGGTCAAATTTTAAAATTTTTCTAAGCATATTTTTTGTAAAAAAAAATATAACATCTCTGTCATGTTTTGAAATAAAAATTAGATATCATAACTGGTTTATGATTATCCGATGAAATTTGACCAAAAGATCAAAATAATTTAACAACTACTTTGTTTTAACTATCGTAGTGTAAAATTATATTGTAAAGTACACTCGCAGATAGTTGAAAACAAGGTTTTCGAAGTGCAGTGTAAATTATTTTTGTTAGATTCTCAACTCCCAATGAAGTAGAGACTCTCTCATGAAGAGAGATCTATGAGTTTTAGGAAAGAGCAACAAATAAAAAAATCAAACTTAGAAAAACAATCAAACAACAATACAACTTACTTTAGGTAGGATGCATTGGGGGTGATGCGTCTTCCCCTTGCATAACAAGTCCCCTTACCTAGACTCTCATAGATCAATAGATTTTCTAGTGACCTTAATACTAGGTGCGACTCCTCAGATATATAGTCATGATTTTACGACTATGAAAACACTACTTTCACCGCTCGCTGTATCCCCCTCCGGGGATGGTAGGGCGCGAAAAAATACATCGTCACGACAATTATTATTAGTAAGAATTTTATTATTATTTTTGCAACCTTGTTTAAGATATCTTTACCTATGGAAGATAATGTTTTTTAGTTATAATTAGGGTTTTTGTTTTCAACATATATATATACACACACTTTGGTTTCAAAATAATCAATTGTGTGTGCGAGAAAAATTCTCATATTTTGGTTCTTCATTTAACTACTTTAACTTATCAAAGAATTAACCAAGCTTTGTGATATCTTTTAAACTACTCATTCATGTCTTTTTATAGATGTTAGGTAAGGATTTAGTTACTTAAAGTCTCGTTATAAGTTATTATTGTGTCAAATTGAATTACATGCATGATTTGTATTGTTTTTTTTAAGAAAATGTCAATTTGATTGTGGGTATCTAGATCTTATATCCACGAGATTAACATCATGTAATGTACATATAGCATTTAATTTTTTAATTTCGGAAAACCTTTTTGTGTTTTAATCCTGAAGATTTGATCAATTGTTAATTACTATCTTACTCAACAATATCATTAAAATTGTTAAACAAATTGTTGCATACAAAAAATAAAACATTAGTTGGAAGAATTATAAACATTGTGTTTTTTTTTAATAATATGCAGATATTCATAGAGATTCCAAGTGAAATTAAATTTCTTAAATTAATTTTACTTAAAAAAATTACTTTGAATAGTATAAGCTTCTACTCAAGAAACACACCACACCAATATCGTACAACATGATTTTTGTATTTTGAAACTATGTAAATGTTTAATGAACATGTACATTTTATTTTATTAATTGATTTAATTTCTAGATACAAAGAACTTGCAACATACTAATATTGTTAAACAAATTATTGTACAAAAGAACAAATTATTATGATTATTTAAAGATATCCTTAACTTTCACTTTAAGAGAAAATATAAAAACTGAAGAATTTTTAATCTTCTTTTCTCACCAAAAACAATAAATTCTTTAATAAGTGGGAATAGATACAAAAGTTTCTTGGTCATTGGAAACATAATTAGCGACCCGGAATCTTAGGGCAAACCATTCTCTACGTAATAAAAAGACAAACGATAATGAAGCTGATGTAAGGGCTCTCTAAGCGCCATTTACGGCCAAAACCCATAGACTTCCTGTTGCCATGACTGCGTCTCAAGAGTCGACCAAGGAGACGAGAAAATATATGAAGTCTGGAAACCAAATCGCATAGACTTCCTGTTGCCATGACTGCGTCTCAAGAGTCGACCAAGGAGACGAGAAAATATATGAAGTCTGGAAACCAAATAGCATAGACTTCCTGTTGCCATGACTGCGTCTCAAGAGTCGACCAAGGAGACGAGAAAATATATGAAGTCTGGAAAACAAATCCCATAGACTTCCTGATGACCATGAATTATTGTTTTACCTTCACACCATTGGGTCCTGAACTGCATGCCAGCTCAAAAGATCAAACAAAAGACTACTGTAAGGAAAGATCGGAGAAGGAGAAGGAGATGGAGATGGAATGTCTTATATTTTCCAGTCGTTACAAGAGGAAACGGTCCCATGCATGAAGACGACACTTTTTCCTTGGTATGGCGAGGACGAGACGAATGCAGCTGGATTGCTAGTCAAGTGATGTGTATGCATTTCCCATCCGAAAGGAAAATCAAGATACTCCCTTATGATTGAATTTTCTCTAGTTGATTGGTCAATAATTATGAACTTAATTGATGATTATTTTTAATATATTTCCGGAAATTTATGTCGCCATAGATTTTGAGAGTGAGGTTCTTATCTAAAATCTTAATCGCATATAGTGTGATGCTTGAAAAAATTAAAATAATATAATTAATTAGGTTTTATATTATACACTTTTTCTTTATTAAGATTGTTATGGTAACAGTGTTTATCTTGGTAATTATATAATAATTTAAAGTATAAAAAAAGAAACCATGGATTAACTTACACTGTTTTTGTAAGACAATCTTCTTAGTTTTTCGAAGATATAGACAAATGGCTGGAGGGTAATCCTTTATTTCATGCCTTCTTAAAGCTAGTCTATAATATTCATGCTAAGAGGCTAAACACAACTTTTTTTTTTGTGGGTTCGAGGAAAATCCATCTGAGAGCATACTTTGTGGGGCACCTAATAGTAGAAGTTGCTGACATTGTTGGATAATATTGTTATCTAATGATGACCATGAAAATGAAAGTTAAACTCAAATATTTAGACCGTAATTTCATTGATTACTATGAAAGAAAATAAATAAATGAAATACTTGAAGGGAAAATGCAGTCTAAATAATATTGAAAACAAGTAACAGAATTAACATCTTCTATACTCCTGATCCCAATAATTGAGTCTATAAATAGCCATCCGATAGTAGAAATCAAAGCCACAACCCTCCTCTGAAGCCATTCTCCAAAACAACATATTATATGGCTCCCAAACTTTCCCATCTTTTATTAGCAATCCTCGTTATCTTTTCTATCCAGACTTTCAAAGGTCGGGCTAGAACTTTGAAGCCCGAGCATCAACAATCTTTTAGCAGCTTCCTTCAAAAGCTGGAGGGAGTTCAGAGGGGCCAAACTGCGGAAGGGCTTCTTCATCTCAAAAAATACCTCAAGAAGTTTGGGTACTACCCAAGTGATGCCACTCTCACCTCCAGTGATTTTGATGACCACTTGGAGCTTGCGCTCAAAACATACCAGAAATATTTTGGTCTGAATGTTACTGGCAACCTTGATTCTAGCACCACACAGCAAATGATGATTCCACGATGTGGAGTTCCTGATATCATAAACCCTCCATCTACAGAACCGAACAGTACTAAATCAAAACACAAGCGGTTCCACATGGTTGCTCACTATGATTTCGGGTCAGCAAAGTGGCCACCTTCCAAGTATGCTCTGACCTACACATTTGGCCAGGGTGTCCAGGTTTTTGATTTGAATACCTTGAGGTCGGTTTGCGCAGATGCTTTTCAAAAATGGGCAGAGGTTACTTCATTCACTTTCACGGAGGCGACTGACGGTGCATCAGCGGATATTGTCATTGCGTTCTACAGCGGCGATCATGGGGACGGGACATCTTTTGACGGACCTGGGAACATACTGGCTCATGCTTTTTATCCACAAAACGGCCGTCTCCATTACGATGCAGACGAGAACTGGAGCACTGACCCCACAATGAATCAAAATGATCTGGAATCCGTTTCTGTTCATGAAATAGGACATCTGCTTGGCCTTGATCATAGTAATGATCCCGAAGCCATTATGTATCCAACGATTGAAACTGGAACGAAGAAAAGAGATCTCACCCAGGATGATATTGATGGGATACATGCTCTCTATTCCAATTAATCAATTATGCAGCAACTCAGCAATAAACTATAAACTACACTAGCTAATATATACAGTATAAGTGAACGAAGGACTACATGGAAAAACTGAAGGTGGTTGAAAGCTGAACTCCTCTCATATTGTATCCATGGAAAAACGACGTTGATTGGGGTTTTATTACACATATTTGAAGAGCTTTTTATTGTAACAAAATTAAATAAAATATATATTTTTTGATATTTTCGGATATAATAACTATATTATTAAAATCATGAGAACTTGACCTACATCTCAAAAACACCAATTTTTTTTTTTTAATATACGAGATTATAAATTTCTATGTAAGATTTATTTCTAATATTTAATAAAAAAAACATTTTTTTATTTTCTATTTGATTTTAACATAATAAGATGAGGATATCAAAAAAGATTTTTTTTAAATCTTAGAAAGATCAATATTTAAAAAATAAAACAATATCTTTATTTACTTTATATTAGATAAATAAATTATATAATTCATCTTAGTTAATTATTATACGACATATTAAATTGGGTCCTCTCTCATGCATGTTATTTTTTTCTTATCTTGTTTTTATCAATAATTAATGTTCATATTTTTAACGGTAGGAAACTATTCAATGCAAATCTTTGGTTGTTAATTTATCTGTAATGGGTAATCCGTTGGAAATGATTTTCGTTGTTAATTTATAGCCGTTGTTGCCCATAATTGTTTTTTACCAATATTTAATTGTGCTGATTTATTAATTTTTTAATTAATTATACATGGATATTTGAAAGTAGTAAAATATATTTAAATATCATTAATATTTAAAACTAAATATGGGAGAAATAAAAATAAAACTCATAATATAATTGAAAATTCAAGCATCTCCTTATACACATCAATACTCTCTTTAACAAAGAAATATACAATGATGATACAATATACAATTATGATGCTTTCGGTTCCTTCTCCAAAGAAATCAAGCTCTTAATTCTCAGTTATGGCTAAAGAAAAAGACTCCCTTTTTGTGCAAAGTCATATCCAAGGTTTTGCCAATCCATGCACTGATTCATCCCTTCAGTTTTAGCAGTTCCAGTTTCTGTATACTCCACAACCAGTGATTACATACAAAATTAAAAATTTCTGATTATTAAAGTAGTATACTCCACAACCAGTGATTAAAGTAGTATACTCCACAACCAGTGATTACATACAAAATTACAATTTCCTCACCATGTCATTTGCCTCCTCTTCATGAGCAAGCATCTGTTTCAGTTCCTCCACCTTGACTAGAATGTCCAAGCTCCTCATAGCAGCTTCTTCTTTTGCTTCTGCAGCTTTCTCTTGAAGTTCGACCGTGTTCATCATGTTCATAACCGATTCCATAGCTGAAAACAAGGTTTTCTGCAACAGATTACAGAAGGAAGTATATTTTATTTGATTTGGATTTGTGTTTTCCCCATGTGATCTCCAAAAAATTGATTTAACTAGTTTTACAAAACAATTTCCAAACTTCCGCCAAGCTTATTTAAGCTTTTGCTATGGTAGACTTATTGTTCCATCATCGAATGAAAGCAAGCCATAAGCCTTCAACGAGAAATAAATATCTTCAAACCATCAACAATTATACTAATTTTTGCATAAAATATCATAATTGACCAAAACTAGATTCCAAGTTTTCATTCTAAAGAAGCCTTAGATGCTCCATCAAAACAATATACCTATTTTCTCTCATTTCGACTAAACGGTCACATGACAAGGACAATAGCTTGGGTCTATTGTTAACCATGGCAGATTAGCCCAGACGAGCCCGATTTTGATTATGGTTAAATTGCATGACTTTTCTTTATGAATTTTGGGCTAGGATTCTTGAAATATTTTGGGGGAAATATTGAATTGTGTGCAATTGATGAATGTGGCATGAAAAGAATGAGGAAAGTCTTGTTTTCTCAAGGACAACTTTCGGCCAAATGCATATGTTGTAGAAGTAACAACTTGATAAATTCATCTCTTGACTTTCAGAGAGAATTTGAGTGGGAAAACAAGGGAATTGGGATCGGTTTCCTTCATAGGAGTTGTAGTTCTGGGTGTCTACTATCCAAGGAAACTTGTTTCATTTAATTTGGAATTTTATAACTATAGTTAAGGGTCACCTAACATGACTGTGCAGGGAAGACTCTGCAAACAACAAGTTTGTCATGTTTGTGATGTATTTCATGAATTTTGGGGGCAGAATTGGGTTTTATTCCCTTCACAAGAGTTGTAACCCTATATGTTAGATTTCTAACGAGATAAATTTTATACAAAACGGAGTTCTAAAACTTATGTTATAGTAAAAACTCTAGGCAGAGGTCGGAATCCAACCTCTGCTGGCAACTTTAAGAGAAAAAAAAGGGAAAAGAAGCGGGAGGTCGCGAAACAATGAAGTTAGATGCATTAAAAGAAAAGAAACAAGTTATGTTTGAAAATGAGTGTTTATAATGATAGTTTGATTGACAAAAGTTATCAAGAATAGCAAATTTCAAGGCATATTGAAATTGTTCGGTATGGTTGTTACGAGGGGTATCGATGGTTGGAAATGATTTACGAGAATTTCCTGTAATTGCAGGAGGGAACACAAGTGTGGTGCCACAGCAACAGAAAGGGACCATGAGTAGAGCTTCCACTGCAGATAGGTGATTCATGCCTATGTTTCTAATTTAATATTCATAGTGAAAATGTATGATTTATGATTAAAGTTTTGGTGGAAGTTAGAAGATATGATGTATTAATAAGAATATTTAAGGCATGTGTATCAAGGAAGTTTGGAAATTTTATGAACAGAACATGGCGGTGGCTAGTATACATTTAGTGTATGTCAGGATCCCGAATAAAGGGATTGGCAAGAATGGCTAGCATACATTTAGTGTATGCTAGGATCCCAGGTAAAGGGATCGGTAAAAATGGCTAACATATATTTAGTGTATGTTAGGATCCCGAAAAAGAGGATCATCATGAATAACTCTCATACATTCATTGTATGCTAGGATCTTGGATAAAGGGATCATCAAAGAAAATGGCTAACATACATTTAGTGTATGTTAGGATCCTATATAAAGGGATCATCAAAGAAAATTGCTAACATACATTTCAATGTATGTTAGGATCCTGGATAAGGGGATCATCATGAATAACTTTCATACATTCAGTGTATGTCAAGATCCCGGATAAGGGAGTCACTATGCACAAGCTAATATATATTTAGTGTATGTTAGAATCCCGGATAAAGGGATTGTGGTGCAATGCTTAAACACACATTCTTGTATGTTGAACTTTCAAGAGTAAAATAAAAATGTATGAGGTATGTTACGGACCCAAAAAGGGGTCTTCTCTGATTTCTAATGTCGGTAGGGCGATAAGGGTATCGAAAATGCTTAGTATTAGCAATATTTAGTATCGACAATACGTAAGTGGGCAAGATGGTTTGGTTTTCAAATAGCTATGTTGATTATTTCAATTATATATGATGGCATATCGTGGGTTTAATAACTTTTATATTATTTCTTCTAAAATTTTCTTTAAGAGAGTATCTTGTATCTCTATTTTAGGTCCATCGTCTTCACGTCAGGAGTAAAGCTATCATTTCTTATTTTTTGTATCCAATAGTAATTGGTATAAATTAAATGTTGGCAAACTAATATGTATGTTCACTATTTTGGGAAAAATATTGGCATGTAAGAAAATTAACTCGTTTTGTCGTATTTTACTAAATGTGATTGGATTTATATTAACTCTAGTGTAAATGGTTGAATGATGTTAAATGTATGGTTTATTAATTATGGTTGAGATGAGGATGATGTTTAAGGTTTTGTAGACACAGGATGAATGGGTCAAGATTGGATTAAGGCTTATGTTACTGCCCACCTGTTACTGTTTTGAGACTGGTTACTGTTTCGAGACATGTTACTGTTCTGGGACATGTTACTATTTGGGGACCCGTTACTGTTTCTGGACATGTTATTGTTTTGAGACATATTATTGTTTCGGGATATGTTACTATTTCGAGACATGTTACTCTTTTGAGATTTGTTACTGTTTAGAGACCTATTACTGTTTAGGATCATGTTACTGCTCTCTTGTTATTGAAATAAAAAAAAATATTATGTTTTTGGTGAATGTGTATTAATAAGATTATGTGGCTGTCCCCAAGAGTAGAGGGTGTTACATTTTGGTATTAGAGCCTGGTCAAACCATAGGGACTTGGAATCTTGATGTGAATTTTGATATGTATTACAGGATGATTCAAACCAAACAGCAAGCTAGGACTTACCTAACCCCTATAAGAGGAAGGGGGTCAAGTTTACATTATGACAGTAGGACAAAGAGGGATTCCGTGACAGATATAGCCTCTCATATACCTGCGGTATTGGTTCATTCCGAGAGGGATAATCAACAGAAGGTCAAGAAAATTCTACATCTCGACGAGAAGATGGGCCTTCAGCGGAGGCATCTGAAGGTGAGAGGCAAACCCATGTATCTTCCCCAGCAGCGCCAAGGGTTACGCTGAACCTATTTTCAAATCCTGCTTTTATGGAACATATAGTACGGGTTATGGTGGTAGGGATGGCGGCAGGAACTTCAGAAAGGGTCGTCACAATAGTACAATGGATAAAAGGTATGTGGGAAATGGGTTGTAGAACCTTCTCAGGAGAGGAGGATGCAGAGGTTACTGGGCATTAGATGCGTAAAGTTTAGAGAGTTATGGAATAAATGTAGATACCCGAGGAAACAAAGGTAGATTGTGCAACCCAGTTATTGACATAAAGTGCTCATTCTTGGTGGGAGACTATTAGGGGGAGAAGAGTAGGAGAGGTATAATTCCTGGGAGCATAAAAGGGAGAAAGAAAACGAGTTTTTAGATTTGAGGCAGGGGGACATGACAGTTTTAGAGTATGAGAGGAGGTTGCAAGATTTAACACCTCTTGCCTCCACCTATCTTCCCATGGAGCACCACAGAGTAGACAAGTTTTGTCGCACCCCATACAAGAGCGCGGCGTCACAGCGACCCTCCCCGTGAACGGGGGAATTCATGTGGGGGTCTTATCTTTATTTTTATGGAAAAGGGAGTCGCCACCTAGTATTATGGTTACTAGGATACCTAAAACTGGTCTTTTAGATATTCTAAGGCAAGGGACTGGTTAGTTTTTCAAAGATATAGACAAATGGCTGGAGGTTAATCCTTTATTTCATGCCTTCTTAAAGCTAGTCTATAATATTCATGCTAAGAGGCTGAGCACAACTTCTTTTTTGTGGATTCGATAAAACCCCATCTTCGGAGAGCGTATTTTATATGCTCTGATAAGAAAGATGCATGTCTTGATTTGAACTTAATACTTGTTATACAGATTTCAAGTCTTTTGTCATTACATCATGTCTTATTTTCAAGCTAAACACAACCAAATGCAAGAGAAAAGAAAAGTGCGTTACAGTAATTTAAACTGGGAAATAGTTAAATACAAATCAAGTCTTAAAAAAAATTAAGTGGTTTCGGACTAAGAAAAAAAATATTAAATCAATATAATATTAAAAATTCTTTACAAAATTCCACACATGACACGCCTAACATGGGCATGAGAGCATGCACACCCTATTAGGCGTGGACCCAACTACGGTCGGGCTATCATGCCCAAGTTCAATATATATATACTAGCTATAGTGCCCGCGGGTTGCCGCGGGTATTTTTGTGTATATAATTTAGCATAATTAAATCCACAAAGATAAATTTATATGATATAATTAAATAAAAGTTATAGATTAGGAAATAAAATAAATTAATTTTTAAGTAGAGTTTGTTGTGCAAGCATAGATTACATCTTTTAGAATGTAGGTACTGCATCATAAAAGATAACAAAAGAGCGTGAACTATATAACTTGCGGATTATTGCAAAAAAAAGACATGTTGACATGAAGAACGAAGTCAAAACCTTTCTTCAAATGAGACATTTAATCTCCCTGCTAATTCTCCTATTCAAAAAAACATCATCAGCTATTAAATGAAATGAACAAAAATTGATATGAATCAATTGAAAATGTAGCAAATATTTAAAAAACGATTGGTGAGGATGGTCTATGGTGCGAATTGTAAATTTAACCAAAATAACAAATTTATTTGAATAAATTTTTCATAAAATATATGAATTTTAAATCGTTATAAATTTATTTGTTTAGCAGTTTTTAACAAAATAATCAGCATTAATTTATTATCATCATTAAAAAAGCAAGAAGATTCGAATATTTGAATTATTAAATTTACTGCATTAAGATTAGTTTATTTTGTAATTTCATTTAAACCAAACAAAATATAAATGGTGAAAATACATGTAATAATCACATAACAAAAATAAATAGTTAATTTTTTATCTACAAAAGAGTCAAAAATATAAATTGAAAATTTATCCCTACGTTACTTTCATTATCATTGCTATAGCAATTAAAATTGTTGTCAATATTATTATCAAAACAATTAAAATAAATAAATTCCCTAGAAAAACATTAAAAAAATAAACAAAAGATTTTTATAAAAAGCAATTAAAAAAATAAAAAAATATATATCATTATCACTGCGCAAATAGTAAAATAAAAAAATCATATAATCCAAATAACAAATAAAAATAAGAGAAAACAGAAAAAAAAAAAAGAATAAAGGGAAATAGGGAGTAATATTAATTTTAAAATGATTACTATAATATATATAAGAATTTCAAGGATGAACCAATTAAAAATAAAACTCCAACAATAAAATAAAAATAAAAGCATAGATGCATATAGACGAATAAAGAATAAACATTATCCAAAAAATTTTAAAAAAATAAATGAATTAATACCAAATAAAAATCTGCAATAATCAAATAACAAATATAAATAGTTAATTTTCTACCGATGAAAAACATGAAAACATAAATTGAAAATTCATCATCACGTTATTGTCGTTATCATTGTTATAGCAATTAAAATTATTATTAACATTATTGTTAAAACCATAAAAAACATTAACAAAAGAGTAAGCAAGAAAAACAATTATATTATTATTATTATTATTATTATTATTATTATTATTATATTTGTGCTAATAATGAAAGAAAAAAAATGAAAGACTAAAAAAATCCTAAAAACTTTAACAAAAGATCAAACAAAAAAATAAAAATTATCAAATTATTCCTAGAGAAAAAATTTTTAAAAAAATTAACAAAAAAGTAAGCAAGAAAAACAATTATATTATTATTATTATTATTATTATTATTATTATTGTGTTAATAATGAAAGAAAAAAATGAAAGACTAAAGAAATCCTAAAAACTTTAATAAAAGATCAAACTAAAAAATAAAATAAAAATAAAAATTATCATTATTGTAAGTGTCACAACAATAAAAATTATCAAATTATTCTGAGAAAAAAAAACCTAAAAAACATTAACAAAAGAGTAAGCAAGAAAAATAATTAAATTATTATTATTATTATTATTATTATTATTATTATTATTATTATTATTATTATTATTATTATTATGTTAATAATGAAAATAAAATAAAATAAATGAAAGACTAAAAAAATCTTAAAAACTTTAACAAAAGATCAAACAAAAAAATAAAATAAAAATTATTTGGTAAAAAAAAAAAGTCACTTGAATTGAAAATAAAAATAAAGAAACAAATGAAAAAACAAAAAAAAAAAAGAACAAAGGGAGAGAAAAAAAAATAGAAATATCAATTTTCAAATCATAAATGCAAAATAAAATTTAAGAGCTAATTTTTTTGAAAAAAATATCAACTCAAAAAATAAGAAAGTAAGAAAAATTACAAATCAAAGTTAAGAGCATACTTATATATACATGGACAAAAGTAATAATTATTCTATAAATATAAAAAAATAAATGGATTAAAATTAAAAAATTAAAAATATAAGGACTGAAATAAAAATCAAATATAAAAGGATTAAAATAAAAAATTAAAAGTATAAGGACCGAAATGAAAATTAAATATATTATCAGTAGGGTTATAATGGTATTGACAATACTTAGTAACGACCACACTTAATATCGGCAATATGTAAGGGTAGAAGTTAGTTTGTGTTTCAAATAGCGATGCTGATTATTTTAATTATGTATGATTAAAAACCATATGTTTAATAACTTTAATATTATTTTTAAAAATTTTCTTTATGAAATTATCTTGTTTTTCTGTTTCAGGTCCATCATCTTCACGTCATGAGCAAAGCTGTTGTTTCTTAGTTTTTTTTTATCCAGTAGTATTTTGTATAAATTAAATATTGATAAACTAATATGTATGATCACTATTTTTAGAAGAAAAAATGGAATTTAAGAACATTAACTCATTATATTGTATTTTATTAAATGTGACTGGATTTATATTAACTCTAGTATAAATTGTTGATTTTTGTTAAATATATGGTTTATTAATTGCGGTTGTTATGAGAATAATGTTTATGGTTTTGTAGACCCTAGATAATTGGGTCAACATTGAATTAAAGGTTATGTTATATGTCAAAAACTTGGGATTTGCTAATATAGGGGAGTCTGCCAAAATTTTGATAAAAATTATAATGAAACCTTGTGTGTGTATGTGTGGAAAAAAAACTACATCTTCTTTTCTCGACGAATATTTATTATTAAGATTACTTGTTTGTCCTGTAAAGAAGGGGATGTTACACTTTGTTCCCTCTTTTGTTTTTGGTCTGCTTGGAATTACTTTCATGGAGGCATGTGCTCTACAGCTTATATATAGCTTCTAGCTAACACTAAAAAAATGGGGTTATTAGGAACGAATTAATCCATTTTTGTTTACAAAGAAATCCATCACTAACAAATATTAGCAATAAAATTTGCATCAGAAACTATCCAATGCAAATCTGATTCTTTGTTGATTTTCGTTGTTGATTTTTCTTGCTGAGCATAATTGCTTTTTTATTAACTACTTGCAATATAGGATTTAAACATCTTTTAGTGTTTTAATCCTGAGGATTTCATCAATACTTTTTAATTATTATCTTACTGAACAACATCATTAACATGGTTCAATGAATCAATAAACTAAAGAGAACATATTTCGAATAATTATGATCATGATATTTTTCTATGTCTTTTTTTTTCTTATTTTAATCATATGTATTGATTTATAGAGGTTTTGAGCGAAAATAATTTTCCTAAATAAATATAACATAATAAAGAATATAATTTGAACAGCATTTTGAAACTATGAAAATGTTTAAACCACATTTAGTTGTTATTTCTGGGTATAAAGAACTTGCCACAGGCAACTTAAGAAACCTCTTAGTGTTTTATTCTTGAAGATTTTATCTACTATCAAGTTTTAATCTTCTTTTCTCACCAATAACAATATACTATGTAAGGAGTGGGAACAGATACAAAAGTTGCTTGATCATAGGAAACATAATTAGCGAAGTGAAAGATGCATCACCACTGATGATTTACATTACTTAGTAACCTTTTTTCCATCTTGATATATTTTGCAGGACTTGGCTACGAGTGCGATGATTAGTGTGGATAAGCGACGTAATGACCTATATTACCTTGTTGCATTGGCTTCAAGCCCCCCCTCTTCTCGTTTAGCTTGCAGCTTAATCATCTCGTTCAACCTGTGGCATCAGTATTTAGGACAACCATTTTCTAGTAATTTACAATTTTTAGCTAATAATCCACTCAAATTTAGTTTTGATTCTAGTCATAAATGTGACACTTGTCCATTGGCAAAACAAACTTGTCACCCTTTTCCTTTTAATTCAATTTCAACTATGAAGTGTTTTTCTCTTTTTTTTCATTGTGATATTTTGAGTCGTTATAAAACCCTTTCTTTTTTTGGGCTTTTTATTTCTTAACTATTGTGAATTATTTTTCTTGATTTACATGGGTTTTTCTAATGTGTCATAAAAGTTAGAAATAAACTCTACTCCATTGTTTTTTCCATTATATTAACAATCAAATCAATATCAAAGTTCAAGCTCTTCGTTCTGATAATGGGGTTGAATTTCTTTCATTACAAATTTTTTTTCCTTGAGGAAAGAGTTCTTTTTCAATATTCTTGAATATATACACCTTATCAAAACGATGTTGTTGATTAGAAACATAGACACATCCTTGGAACCGATCAAGCGCTTTGCTTTCAATCTCATTTACCCATCACCTTTTAGGGCTAATGTATCCTTATTGCCTGTCGCGACGGCGATTTTTACGCGCTTCGCGCCCCGCCAAACGGCGCGCGGTGAAAATGGGGTGTTTGTTTTATAGCCGTAAAATTTACGACTATAATTATGAGGGAGTCGCCACCTAGTATTAAGGTTACTAGGAACCTATTGGTCTGCGTGAGTCTGGGTAAGGGGACTATGTTGTGCAAGGGGAAGACGCATCACCCCCAGTGTACCCTACCTAAGATAAGCTGCATTGTTATTTGATTGTTTTTTCTAAGTTAAAATTTTTTTTACACTGCATAAAAAAAAAAAAATTATCTGCGGGTGTAATTTACGATGTAATTTTACACTGCAATTAGAAACTCTTTTTTTTAGTTTTTATCTACGGATGTAATTTACGCTTTTAAATTTACATCGTGGTAAATTTTTTTTTTTATCCATGGATGTATTTTACAATGTAAATTTACATCCTAATAGATAAAACAAAAATGGTTTTGATTATTTTTATTATTTTGACCAAATTCCAATGGATAATCATAAATTGATTATGATATCCAATTTTATTTAAAAACATGTGAAAGATGCAAAAAAATTTTACGAAAAATATGCTTGGAAAATCTTGGAATTCGGCCGTATGCACGAAAACAACACATCTTATATTTTTTTAAAATCTTTTTTTTTAATAAAAAAGGAAGTAGTAGGGAAAATAAAAGTAAAAATAAAAATATTTTATTATTATTATTATTATTATTATTATTTATTTTATTTTTTGTTATTTTTTTTGTTATTTTTGTTATTTTTTATTTTTTATTTTTTAATGGGTTGACAGCCCACCCTGAATGGGCTGGGCTTCCAGCCTTCACGGGCTGGAAGCCCAGGCTGGGCTGACAGCCCAGGTAGGCTGTCAGCCCACCTCCTTTCTTTCTTTTTTTTTTTTTGACCGGGCCTTGTGCCCGGCCCGACTCACTTGAATCCGACCCGCATGAACAGTGGGACGAAAATTTCATCCCGCTACATGCAAATTTAAAGAAGACGATGAACAGTCGATTTTTCGACTGTGATGAAAAGTGTACCTGATGATATCGTTAGATAGAGGGGATTGAGGTGATTGTCCTGGTGGTTGTGGCGTCGTCAACGGTGGCCTGTGGTGGCCGGAAAAGGGCTCCGAAGTTACGGTCTTCAAGCTGCAGCTGTAGAAAATGTCGTCGGGGTCCTCGCCTGAAAGTGTGTTTATGTTTCTGGTGTAAAGGAGAAGTAACCGGTGATGATGAGGTGGTTTTGGGTGGTCGAAGGACTGCCAACGGTGGAGAGAGAGACAGAACTCTGCAACTAGAGAGAGAGACGAAACCGAAGAGAGAGAGAGTAGTGTTGACGAAGAAGAAGATGATAATTTTTTTTCATATTTGTTGGGCGTGTTTTTGATGCCAAAAATCAACGTAATTTGCCTAGAATCTCTTCCTCTTTTCTGCGTTTTCTTCCCCAGTTTTTTTTTTGTTTTTCTTCTCTTCCCCCCCCCTCAGGCCGTCGTGCTCGGCAATGGGCTATCGGCAGGCGTGCATGAAGGCAGTAGCGGGTGCAGGCAGCTTTGGGGGGCCAAAATGCATTTTGGTCCTTCAATTTGTAATTGTTTTAATTGCACCCTCAATTAAATTTAAATTTGTAATTTTGTGCAATTGTGCCCTTGTCCGAATTTCAACATTACCCTCAACTTTGCGCGCCTTTTTCATTTTGATCCCTGGCCTTCGATTTATGGAATTTAGCCCTCAATTTACAATTAAACTCTCAATTGTCTTCAATTTAATCCCTAATTATGCCAAATTAGCTTGGAAAAATTCAATTGGGTCTCCAAAAATTCTGATTTTCTCAATTGGGCCCGAATTAAATTCAAGAATTAAATTTTTCATCAATTAAGCCCTTAATAAAATTAATTTAACCAATTTAAAGCATAATTAAGTCCTTGCACTTAACTAAATTCTTCAATTGGACCCTAAATTAATTCTCAAACATAATAATATTTTGAATTAGCCCATGATTGGCTTATAAAAAATATAATTATGATTTTTGACTTAATTTTTACCTTGAATTTGTATTTTCTCTTATTTTTGGGCATAAAAGAGATTCGATTCGCCTCATAAAATTTCCAAAATTTCCACCGTGATTTTTCTACCGACGCCAAACCCTTTTTATTTTATTTTTGTTATTTTTATTTTATTTTGGGGAATCACCCAAAAATCGGGTGATGACACTGCCATCCATATTATTGATCACCTTCCCGTATTATTGCTTCACAAGAAAAAACCATTTGAGATCCTTTACAGGAAACTTCTTGATTATTCTCGAATGAGAGTTTTTGGCTACCTTGTTTTTGCATCCGTAGTTAAACAATCCTCAATATTTTCTCCACGTGCCACCAAATATATTTTCTAGGTTATCCTATGGGACAAAAGGCTTATCAACATTATGATATTACAACAAGCAAAATTTTTACCAATCAAATGTGGTTTCTCTCTAAGATACTTTTCATCAGTACCACCCTTAATCCAACCCAGCCGCCACTGCCAATCCCTATTACTCTAGCATATGATTTTCCTCACATGTCTCCCCTTCAATAGACCCCATTACCCCATTCACCCCCCCTCATCACACCTTTTTCCACTTCCCCTGCACTAGCAGACCGAGAACCCTCTCTTCCTGAGTTGCCACCTTCTGCACCATCACCACTATAAGCTAAATGCCAGGCACCAGATAACACAAACAATATTGTCATTCCTGATCCTAATCCCTTGCTTCGTCGTTCTCAACATCCCTGGGAAGTTAATGTCCTCCTTAAGGATTATGTATGCTCACAGGTGACTCTGCCTCCACAACAATTTTTTTTAGCCTCATTCACACACTACTAGAAAAATGACCTGTTTGCAATGGATTTTTGCAACGGTAAAAATCTGTTGGAATTTTGCAACGGGGATTTTGTTTAGCAACAGATTTTCCGTTGCTAAACAAATTCCGGAAATAAAAAAAAAAAACATGAGTTGCAACGGATTTTTCGTTGCAAATTTAATTTGCAATGGAAAATCCGTTGCAATTTAAAACTATGTTGCAATGGATTATCCGTCGCAACATAAAATTACTTTGCAACGGAATTTCCGTTGCAATATAAATTTGCAACGGACATTCCATTGCAAGTTAAAACCATTTGCAACGGATAATCCGTTGCAAATCAAAATTACTTTGCAACGGAAATTCCGTTGCAATTTAAAATCATTTGCAACGGATTATCCATTGCAAATGAAAATTACTTTGCCGCCCATTTTCCGTTGCAATCTAAATTTGCAACGGTAATTCCGTTGCAATTTAAAATCATTTGCAACGGATTATCCGTTGCAAATAAAAATTACTTTTCAAAATCCTTTAAGTACCTACAGCTGCCTATACATTCTGTTTAAAATGTTTCAGTTAAGCGCCATTGTTTTTCTCTCTCAATTTTCAGAAACAAGCCATGTCGATGCCGAGTAGAGAAAAAGGAGGACGTCGTCGTTGTTGGAGAGGAGAAGCTCACGGTTGAGAGATTCCATAGGTTTGTTGTTGAATACTGAGCTTTTGATTTCTTGATCAAATGTATCTTTCCCACACGTTTCTTATTACACAATATTTTTACAATGCTGCAGTCAATCGGCACCATCTGATGATGAATGATGCTGATCCTATGGGTCTGAAGCATACTCTCCTTGCTTCTGTTGGTTTGTCATTTTGGTGGAACTAGTTCGACAATCTCCAGATAAGCCCCGTCTTTTCTATCTCAACTTTTGCAGGAGTGAAATGAATCTTGTGCTTCCCATCTTGTAATTCAGGGTCTCGTCTGCTCTAGTTTGATCTTTTCACAACTTCTAAAAGCATTTTCGGTTCAAAATAAAAATTAAAAAACGTTTGAATTTGCAACGGAATGGCCATTGCAACTTGCAACGGAACGGAATGGCTGTTGCAAATTGGAATTTGCAACGGAAAATCCGTTGCAAGTTGCAACGGAATAGTTGTTGCAAATTCAAATTTGCAATGGAAAATCCATTGCAATTTTACAAAGGAATGGCCGTTGCAAATTCATTTTCAACGGATTATCCGTTGCAAATGAATTTGCTATCGCAGAATTGCAACGGAATACTTCCGTTGCAAATTCCGTTGCTAATATTTATTAGCAACGGATTCCTTTGTTGTTTGCAACGGATCAATCCGTTGCAAACAACCCCTTTTTCTTGTAGTGACAGCTGCACCAGGTATGCAACATAATCTTTGTCATTTTATCTCTTATCATCACTATTCCCCTTCACATCTCCACTATGTTGTTAACATTAGCAGTGATAGAGAGCCTATTTCATATGACGATGCCATGTTTGATCCTAAGTGGTACGAAGCCATGAATTTTAAGTTCCAAGCTCTCATCACCGATCAGATTTGGAGTCTCATTCCTTTGCCCCTTAGCAAATGCTCGATCAATTGTAAATGGTTTGGTCATATCAAGTGAAAGGCTGATCTGTTGAGCATTATAAAGCTCACCTTGTTGCTCAGGGTTTTACACAGACCGCATGTATCAATTATCATGACACTTCTTCCCCCACAGCCAAAATAGTCACTATGTACTGCTTTCTTGCTATTGCTACAAGTTTGAACTAGACTCTACATCAATTAAATGTCAATAATGCTTTTTAAACGAATATCTATTGGAAGAAACCTACAGGTCTCCTCCTGGTTTTCAACAACAGGAGGAGAATGTTGTATGTCGCCTCCACAAGATTTTATCTATTTTAAGATATTTATAACTTACTTGATAATATCATTTTTTTTATTTGAAGAAACCACATCCCCCGAAAAGTGTATTTTGTGAGTCTAGGTGAGCGAGTAAAATTCCGATTACCCCAGACTCTTACAAGAGATGCACGCCTTGACTTGAACTCAAGATCTACTATGTAGATCTCAACCCTTTTACCATCACGCCATGCTCCTTGGGGACGATATCATCAATATTATCTCACCAATAGAATTTAAACAACATAGAATTATTATTATTATTATTATTTACAAATATCCTTAACTTCAAGAGAAAATTTAAAAGCTGAAGAAGTTTTAATCTCTTTTCTCACCAATATCAATAAACTTTGTAAGGAGTGGGAATATATACAACAGTTTTTTGATCATAGGAAACATAATTAGCGAAGTGAAAAATAATGCATCACCAGGAATCTACGTCATAAAAAAGACTAACGATAATGAAGCTGAAGGCGATACTTCATCTGATGGAAGGGCTCTCTCAGCGCCGTTTACGGCCAAAACCCATAGACTTCCTGTTGCCATGACTGCATCTCAAGAGTCGACCAAGGAGACGAGAAAATATATGAAGTCTGGAAAACAGATCGCATAGACTTCCTGGTGACCATGAATTATTGTTTCACCTTCACATCATTGGGTCCCGAACTGCATGCCAGCTCAAAAGATCGATCAAACAAAAGATTAATGGAAGGAAAGATCGGAGATGGAGATGGAGATGGAGATGTAGATGGAGATGGATGTCCTAAATTTTCAGAGAAAACGGTCCCATGCAGGAACACGACACTTTTTCCTTGGTGTGGCGAGGACGAGACGAATGCGGCTGGATTGTTAGTCAAGTAACTGATGGCTATACGTTACCAATCAGAAAAGAAAAATGAAGATACTCCCACAGGATTGAATTTTCTGTATTTGATTGGTCAATAATTATGAACTTAATTGATGATAATATTGAATATATTTCCGGAAATCTATGTCGCCATAGATTTTGAGAGTGAGGTTCTTATATAAAATCGCATTTGGTGTGATACCTGAAAAAATTGAAATAATATGATTTCATGCCTTCTTAAAGCAAGTCTATATTATTCATGCTAAGAGGCTAAACGCAACCAAATGCTTAAAGTTATTGCTATGTTTTAGGAGGAAAAACAGGATTTAAAGGCTCTAAGAGAGTCTTGTGAAGCACTCGATAATCAATCAAAAATGTTTGGGGAAATATTGATAAATGTCTTTCATGAGAAAAATCATTTGGCCATAGAGCTCAATGTAATTAAAAAAAAAAAAACTCTTAAAGATTGACAAGAATTGTTAGCTTGGTAAAAGAGGAATGAGAATTTAGAATTAGCCTTAGCTTCATCCAATAGTTGGTTAAAGAAGCAAGAACCCTTTTATGATGTTAAGAAGGTGAAAGATGAGGACTTCAAAATATAGATTATTGGAGAGAAACAATTTTAAAAAAAAAAATGCTTTTTTTTATCTAGTTTTGGAAACCATTTCATCATCTTGATATTGCAAGGATTACATTATAAGTTTAATGAGTATTTCCTTATGAATTTGTTTTCTAAGTGTTGCATTTTATTTTATGTTTTTGGGTCTAAACCTTTTTCCTCTAAAAATGGTCCAACATCCTAATTCTTATAGAGCTTTTACACTATAAAAGGTTTAAGATTTGTAAATAAGAAGGGAACTAACATTTAGGTTGTGTTTGGATAAAAACATACTTGGTTTGAGAAAATAATATTCAGAAGAAAAAACAATTTATCTCTAGGATATTTTTAGAGAGAGTTTGTTTCTTTTATAATATGAGATACATGGAGACATGTTTCCTTTATATCTATTATCGTTTTCTCTTCTATCTCAAGATGGTAACCAAAAACGAACTTATATAAGCTTTAAGTTCAATGTGTTGTGTTATACTTTATACCTTGGTGAATAGGTAGGAGCAGTCCCCATGGATTTTATAGCAAATACATTTATCTAAGTATTTTGTTTTTCCCAAAACAAAAATGTGTTCGAGGGTTCTTTGTATTTTTCATCATGCCTAAGTAACATGGTCTCTTGTACCTAGGTGGAGAATATCTTTGAATATGGTGAGGGATGTTTTTTTACTTTCGGGGTGAAGAATATCTTTTTACCTATGTTATATTTTTATACCAAGGGTAGATGATTTATCATTTAAACAACTCATAAAATAATCATATGAAGAGATTTCCTTGAGAACCATGTATAGAGAAAACTTTATAAAGAATAATTTATGGAAAATAATAGATAGATATAGTTTCATATATAAGATTTCTTAGCAAATATATAGATAAATAGATAGATAGATTGATAGATAATAGAGATAGTGAATTGATCGAACTTCCAAACATTTTAGTTGTTGGATCAAAAAGGTTTTAATTAAATCCACACATACCATATTATAATAAAGAAAATTAAGCTATCAAATTAAACTAATCAGATCTAGATCATTGGATTAGATCAAGCATATCTAAATTGTCTAATCTTCTCAATCTCACAAATATCTCATAGGTTGTGGCATAACAAATTTCAACCCTTATTAGACGGATGTTCTAGGATTAAGGCAAAAACATACCGAAGAGGAGTGAATTAGGTGTAAAACTAACAACAATAAATATTGCAATTAAAAAATAATAAGCATAAGTAACCGTATATAACTAAATTTCTTAAATTAAAAGGATAGGAGCGACACTAGTCAGTATCATTGGAATCTCATTGATAGCTAAAATGGTCAACTAGTTCAAATTGCTCAGCCATTTTCTTTCAATTTCCAGGTGTTCACTTCTAATGAATAAGTGGTTGATTGGTTCATTTGGTGTGATGAATTGGTCGAGTGTTTCATACAGACTCTAGATTTTGGCTTTTAATACTTAATGAATTATTTAAACTATTGAATCAATCCTACATGTACATGTACAGTATAGTGTGTGAGTTTATTTTAATTGTGATATTAAGATAAAATATAAAGATTTACTTGAGATTTAATTGAGAATTCATTAAAAAGTTTTGAGTGAAAATAATTTTCCTAAATAAATAGAACATAATAAAGAATTTACTTTGAATATCATAAGCTTCTACTCAAGAAACTCACCAAACAGATCCTGTACAATATGATTTTTACATTATGAAACTATGAAAATTTTTAATGCACATTTACTGTTATTTTGTTGATTAATATCATTTCTAGATATAAAGAACTTGCCACATGGAACTTAAACAACCTTTTAGTGCTTGTTTTCTGAAGATTTTATCTATTATCAAGTATTTATAACTTAAACAATAATACCAATAGAATTTAAACACCATAGATTATTATTATTATTATTATTATTATTAGATATTCAAGAGAAAATATAAAAACTGAAGAAGTTTTAATCTTCTTTTCTCACCTATAACAATAAAGTAACAATAAACTCTGTAAGGAGTGGGAACATACGATAATGAAGCTGAAGGCGATACTGCATCTAATGGAAGGGCTCTCTATGCGCCATATACGGCCAAAACCCATAGACTTCCTGTTGCCATGACTGCATCTCAAGAGTTGACCAAGGAGACGAGAAAATATATGAAGTCTGGAAACCAAATAGCATAGACTTCCTGTTGCCATGACTGCATCTCAAGAGTCGACCAAGGAGACGAGAAAATATATGAAGTCTGGAAACCAGATCCCACAGATAACCATGAATTATTGTTTTACCCTTACATCATTGGGTCCCGAACTGCATGCCAGCTCAAAAGATAGATCAAACAAAAGATTAATGGAAGGAAAGTTCGGAGATGGAGATGGATGTCTTAAATTTTCCACTCGTTACAAGAGAAAACGGTCCCATGCAGGAAGACGATACTTTTTCCTTGGTGTGGCGAGGACGAGACGAATGCAGCTGGATTGCTAGTCAAGTGACTGATGGCTATAGTTGATTGGTCAATAATTATGAACTTAATTAATGATAATTTTGAATATATTTCCCGAAATTTATGTCGCCATAGATTTTGAGAGTGAGGTTCTTATCTAAAATCTTAATCGCATTGAGTGTGATGCCCGAAAATACTGAAATAATTTAATTAAATAGGTTTTATATTACGCACTTTTTCTTTATTAAGATTATTATAATTAGATTTCATGCCTTCTGAAAGCAAGTCTAAAACATTCATGCTAAGAGGCTAAACACAACCAAATGCTTCAAGTTATTGTTTGTTTTAGGAGGAAAAACAGGTTTTAACGGCTCTAAGAGAGTCTTTTGCAACACTAGAAAATCAATTGAAAATGTTTAGGCAAATGTTGATAAATGTCTTTCATAAGAAAGATCATTTGGCCATTGAGCTCAATGTAGTAAAAAACCCCTCTTAGAGATTGAGAAGAATTGTTAGCTTGGTAAAAGAGGAATGAGAAGTTGGAATTAGCCTTAGCTTCATCCAATAGTTTGTTAAAGCTTTTACAACATGCATGTTCAAAATCCTCTTTTAGTTTTTGCATGAATTAGAGCTATTAGTGTTGTTAATTTCATTTTGTTTTGGCCGAAACGTCTCGTACTAGTTAAAAATACGAGATAAAACGATGTAGTTTTTACCTCGCTTAAAATTTTAATTGATTGCGCAAATTGCACCTTAATTTTGCCCAGATTGTTTCGATTTCGTTCTGCCTGTTCCGTTTCGACCAAATAGTATTTTTTTTAAATAATAAATAAATTTAAAATATCAATTATATCTTTTAATCCAACCATTAGAGTGAGATGAAATTTTATAAGGAATCTCTTGAAATATTTATATATATTATGTTAAAATTTCAGAGCAATCAGAAAATATAATAACCTTGCGAGATTAATGATGACATTCTTGTAATATTATACATGTTCATAATTTTGCTCAAAAAAATTATGTCATTATGTCTTTTTTAGATTAAATTGCACAATGCTAAATAAATATTTTTGTGGATTTGAACTAAAAAAAATTGAATTAAAATATTTAATTATATATATATATATATATACATAAATAGTATAACCCCAGAACGACATGTGAAACGCTCAAAAACCAAAACATTTCATTCTAATTAAAAAAAACAAAACAACAACTAAAATAAAATTGACAATTTTAATTTATATGTTTCCAAAAGACACTAGTCATTGGAATCTCATTAATAGCTAAAACGGTCAACTTGTTCAAATTGATCGACCATTTTCTTTATATTTCTATCTGTTCATTTCTAATTAATAAACGGTTGATTGATTCATTTGGTGTGATTAATTGGTCGAGTGGTTCATCCTATATATACATGCAGAGTATAGTGTGTCAGTTTATTTTAATTGTGGTATTAAGATAAAATATAAAGATTTACTTGAGAATTAAAAATATACACTTAATTTTAAGTCTTCTCTTTGGTTTTTTCTTGGAATTTTTTCCACTTTGCTTGTCGATATATTCTTTGAATAAACTTGTTTCTATCCTAGCATTTAACTAATATATTTTATTTTTAATTATTATCATCAAAATATATAATAATATGTATATTTGACCAAAATATAAAAATGTTCTAGCCCTCATATCTTCGTTGTCTGGCCAATATTTGCCCCACGACCTCGATAAAAAGAAGATTCTCCTCTAGGTAACAAAAACCCAAGTCTTAAAAATCATCAAGGCCACTAAGTGTATATATTTAAAACAAATATTTTTTTATTTTAAATTATTTTTTTATATATTTTTAGATCATTTAATATCAAAAATAACTTTTAAAAATAAAAAAATTATTATTTTAATATATACATACATACATACAGGATCGAATAAAAATAAGACCCATGGGAATAGATCCAAAAATCACTTCATAGTTAAAGAGACTTATTGCTGACTGAAGGATACATCACCCGCAATCAAAGGACCATTTCCCACGTAATTAAGGTGCAAATATAGGGGCAAAGGACTTCCTAATTTACTGTCTTTTCATTGGTTGTAGGTTCTAATTATGTTTGACAACGTGGAATTTTGGGCAAGTAAGACTATAATTGAAGATAATTTAAAAAAAAAACTTGAGGTTATATATAGCTAATGCTTCAAATTAAAAAAACAAAAACTGACTAAAGACTTGTAGATATTTTTTGAGAATCTCGATGAGAAATTCTAATGGTTTAGTACTATGTTTCAAAAATATTTTTGAAAAAATTTAATTTTTTATTTTTATTTTAAATTAAATATTTTTAGTGTTTTTAGATTATTCTCGCATGCTGATATCAAAATTAATTTTAAAAAATATATATTATTTTAATATATTTCTAAATAAAAAAATATTTTTAAAAATAATATTCACTATATTTTGAAAAAAAATGGAGAAACCTTCGCCTCCACAAAATAAATAAATAAACTTGCATTTTAATTTTTCTTTTCTTTTCATTATATTTGGGAGTATGGTTATTTTATATAGAAGTTATTCTTAAAAATATTTTATGTTTAGAAATGTATTAAAATAATATATTTTTTATTTTTAAAAATATTTGAGCAAGGATATTTTAGTAATTTTATATATTAACCATGCAAAAATAACAATGTTCATAAATTTACAGGATCGAAATAAAAATAAGACCCATGGAATACCTCCAAAAATCACTTCATAATTAACGAGGCTTAATGCTGACCGAAAGATACATCACCCGCAATCAAAGGATAAACCATTAACCACGTAATTAAGGTGTAAATATAAGAGCAAAGGACTTCCTAGTTTACCTTCTTTTCATTGGTGTTGGTTTAATTATGTTTAACAACGTGGACTCTTGGGCAAGTAAGACTATAATTGAAGATAATTAACAAATAATACTTTAGGCTATATATAGCTAATGGTTTAAATTAAAAAAAAAATGACTAAAGAATTGTAGATATTTCGTGAGAATTACGATTAGAAAATCTAATAGTTTATGGAAATCCAATTAAAACCTTGTTTAGTATGGCTTTTCAAAAATATTTAAAAAAAAATCTGAAGAGAATTATTTTTATTTTGAATTAAATATTTTTAATATTTTCATATTATTTTCATATGTTAATATCAAAAATAATTTTTAATATAATTTTAAATAAATAAATTCAATTTTCTATCCTGGCTTTAAAAAGCTATTCATTGTAGGAGTTCGTATTCAAACATACTGAGGATGTCATTTAGAACATTTGCCTCATAGATTTACCATAGATCTACAAGAAAAGTATTTAACATTGACATGACAAGTGGCGCTACAATGATTTTTTTGTTCTTCGCACCCCGCTATCCCCCGGGTTGAGAGAGACAACGGCATGTAGTGAAATGAAAAGTATGTTTTATAGCCGTAAAAATTATGACTACAATTATCATGAGTTGCCACCTAGTATTAAGGTCACTAGGAACTTAATGGTCTGTGAGAGTCTTGGATAAGGGGACTTGTTGTGCAAGGGGAAGACGCATCACCCCTAGTGCACCCTACCTAGGATAAGTTGTATTGTTGTTTGATTGTTTTTTTTTCTAAGTTTATTTTTTTTACACTGCATTTAAAAAAACATTTTTTATCTGTGAGTGTACCTTACAATGTAATTTTACACCGCGGTTAGAATTTTTTTTTGTTATCTACGGATGTACTTTACAATGTAAATTTACACCATAGTTAAAATATCTCTTTTTTTTTTAATCCATGGATGTATTTTACAATGTAAATTTACACCCTAATAGATAAGATAAAAATAGTTATAATTTATTTTGATATTTTCGCCAAATTCCAATGGATAATCATAAACTGCTTACAATACCCAATTTTCATTTTAAAATATGAGAAAGATGTAACATATTTTTTTTATGAAAAATATGATGAGAAAATCTTTGAAATTTGGTCGTATACACGAAAACAACACATTTTTTATGTTTTTGAAATTTTAGTATAGAAAAAAAATACATAAAAATATTTTTTATGTCAATTTGTATTTTTTATTTTTTTCATTTTTTTATTTTTTTTGGGCTGGGCTGTCAAACTAAGCGAGCTAACAACTTGCTCTGAGTGGGCTGGGCTTCCAGTCCTCACAGGCTGGAAGCCCAAAGTTTCTGGGTTGGGCTCCTAGTCCTCACGGGCTGGATGCCCTAAGTTTCTAGGATGGGCTCGTAGTCCTCTCGAGCTAAAAGTGCAAAGTTTCTAGACATATGGGCCGGGCATGAAGCCGGGCCCACTTACTCAACCCTGGCCCGCATGAACAATAGGACGCAATTTGCGTCTCGCTAGTCACATGCAAAGGGAGGAAGATGATGAATAGTAATTTTTAAAGTGTGACGAAATGCATACCTTTAGGTAGAGGAGGTCAAGGTGATGATTCCTGTCATAGTGGCGTCGTCAACGATGGCCTGTGGTGGCCGGAGAGAGCTTCCAAAGTTGCCGGGGTTTGTGTTGTAGAAGATGCAACTGTCACCGTTGCTTCACCTGAGAGTGGGGTTCGGTTTCTAGTATATGGGGAGTTTTACGGTGATGATAAGGGTAATAATGGGTGTTGAATGGGCATTAACGGTAGAGAGAGAGAGTTCAACAGAAGCGTTTTTGGAGAGAGAGAGAGATTGCAGGCCAAGAGAAAGAGAGATGGAGCTGGTTGTAAGGGATGATGGTGTGATTTTTACATTTTTTTTTGCTTGCTTTTTATGCTAGAAATCTTTGTAAACCCTTCCAAAACTTCCTCCTTTCTCTCCATCCCCTCCCCCTCCATGCAGCGTTCATGGTTTCTATTATAAGCCAAAACCGACCTACTACGGTGGCTGGCTGGTCGGCATGGTGGCCTGCAACAGATGGCGTGGTGGCAGCTGCTGGTGGGCTGTTGGCGGTGGTGTTCAGCCGGCTGTTGGGAAGCGTTGCAAAAGGCAACGGCGGGGTGCGTGTTTTGGAAAAAATGGAAATGCACTTTGGTCCCTCAATTTATAATTGTTCTAATTGCACCCCTAATTGGATTTAAATTTGTAATTTTAGCGATTGTAGCCCTGTTTGAATTTCAACATTAGCCTTAACTTCATGCGCCTTTTTCATTTTGGTCCCTTACTTCTTATTTATGCAATTTGACCCTCAATTGACAATTAAATTCTCAATTGTCTTCAATTTGATCCCTAATTATGTCAAACTAGTTGGAAAAATTTAGTTGTATCTCCAAGAACTTCAATCTTCTCAATTGAGGCCGAATTAAATTCAAGAATTTGATTTTTCATTGATTAAGCTCTTGATAAAATTAATTTCCTCAATTTAAAGCATAATTAAGTCCTTGCACTTTATTAAATTCTTCAATTGGATCCTAAATTAATTCTCAAACATAATAATACTTTAAATTAGCCCATGATTAAATCAAATTGGCCTATTCAAAATATAATTATGATTTTTTACTTAATTTTTACCTCGAATTTGTATTTTCTCTCTTTTTTTTGGCACAAAAGTAATATGATTTGGCTTCGAAAATATTCAAATTTTTCATTGAACGCCAACCCCTTTTATTTTATTATTTTTATTTTGTTTTGGGGAGTAAACCAAAAATTAGGTTATGACAGTTGTCCCCCTCTTTACAATGCTTATGATTAAAGTCTTATTAAAGACTTTAAATAGTAGGCGTTGTAAAGAAAAATAAAATGGATTTACAAAACCAAAAAAAAATGATTAACCCATCTAGAAATGGGAATGAGGGTTACAGAGCCCACCCCAAATGGGAATGGTAAAATAGGGCTCGAAAGCGCATTACCTAAGAATTGAGGCCTAAGAATGACACTTAAAGAATGATGATGTTTGTGAATGACACAAGAAAATGGTCTTATTGTAATGGGCGACCTACCCAGGTGAAGATGATGAAGATTTCATGGAAAATAGGGCCAGAAAGCTCGTTATCTAAGGCATATGGCTAAGGGTTAGAAAATGCATTCAATGAGGAGAAAAAAAAGTAGGGCTGGAAGGCGCACTATTTCATTAATGGTTAAGGTTTTAGAAAATGCACTCAAACAAGGAGGATAGGGATGGAAAAATACACTATCTTAATTGATAGTCGAGTGTTAGATAACACACTATTTGAATTGAATCGTTGAGGTAGAACACGCTTAAATAGGGAACAAAAATAGTGTTGGAGAAATCACTATTTTTATTCATGGTTAAGGGTTGGAAAACGCACTTGAATATGGGAGGTACAACTAAGAAGCGCACTGTCCTAGGGTTTAGAATTGGACAAACCATCTCAAAGATAGGGTCGAAAACCAAACTATTTTGATTTGTGGTTGAGGGTTGAAATGCGCACCTAATCTAAAGGAAAAAAATACGAATAAAACACACACTATCCTAATTGACTGAGGGTTAAAACCACCATTGAATAAGGATGAGGGGATAAGGTTGAGAACACACTATCTAAGTTGATTGAGGGCTCAAGCACACATACAGGAAAGTAATGAATTGAGATTTGTAAATCACAATCACTCTAAAACATTGCATACATTCCTATGAGAAATTCAACGCATGATGACACCTAAATTCAGGGAGGGGATAAGGCTAAAAAAAACACGCTCAAGGAAGTGAAAGAGGTAAGAGCTCCAAAGCGTACCAAAATGATGAATGAAAATTATTTCCTAGATTCTCAATGCAATGCATGATGATGTATGTATACTTACTTGAGAAAAATATACCCCCTTTCTTCTTGATCTTCCTTTTTTAATGTTTAGATTTCTAGTTTTAATGGATTCTTGCTTATGCTTGCTCAAACTGCCACTTATGATTTTGTCAATTAGAAATGATAGATTTTCCATATCAACATGCCCCCCTGAGTTTTGATCAAAATTCTTTGAAAAAGAATGATGGAGTCAACTTCAATTACAATTTTAGATTGCCCCCCAATTTGGTCATACCTCACAGGTGTTTTAGGCTTTAAGTATTTGCAAGAAAAGGGAGGTTATTTGTAAAAGTTGTTTTCATGTAAGATTTTTGGAATTTCAAAGTCATTCCGAGTACAAAAACAATTTTGATATTTGTTTAAACAAACTTGCTCTTGAAAGAATTTAAGTGATCTCATTGGTAGGTTTTATGTTGATTTTGATAAGGATGTGAAATTATATTTGCATGTCTCGTAAGTCAGGGGCTTCGATCAAGTCATGTGAAGCATTTGTAAGGATTGTTTCAAATGGAAAAGTATTGTCTATCGATCTAAGCTGCATGTATTTGATCAGAAAAGGTTTTATCAGGCTTGTAATGTAGGCTCAGGTTACTGGCAACAAGAAAAGATATTTAAAAGCTCAAAAGGTATTTGAGGGTTTTCTAGACTAAGGATCACATGGTGCTCACTATTAGAACTCCTTTTAGTCCTCATGATTGATTTTCATGACTTGATATGCCGCCCAATATTTTGTTTGGGCTTTTACCTAGAGATGCCCCGGTATTTTGTTTGGGTTTTTTATCATGGGTTTTTAGTACTATCATGTTGACTTGATTTATCGTAATGTACTAAAACTCCTTTTATGTTTATGACCCCCAAATTTTATTTGGGTATCTCTTGACATACCCCCCGGCATTTGTTTAGGCTCTTGATCATGGGTTTTTAGCAATGTCATCATGTTGGCTTGACATGCCTCTAAGTATTTTATTTGGGCTTTCTATGTTGGGTTTTTAGTACTACTAAAATATTGAATTGATTTGCTAGTGTACTAAAACCTTTTTATGTTTATGCCTCCCAGATTTCTTTGGACATCTTTTGTCATCGAGGACTACTTTGTGAATTGAAAAAAAAAATTTCTTTTTCTTTCTTCACACTTGCCCCCAGTGTAGAGTGTAATCCTAGTCAGTATTAATTATCAATAAATAATTGTTAGGCTCAAATAGGGACTGCAATGGATATTTGGGACTTTGTGAAGGCATATCAAAGATGGCCTCTCCTCATTTCAAAAACATGCATCCTGAACCGATAAGCTTTGCTTTTCCATGCGAAATATTTTTTGAATTTTTGAATTCTTTGTTTAGCTAAGGGCTCAGCTTTATTATACAGGTTTTTGGGGTATGAGATCACTCTTAAATGAAATCCTTTGAATTCCCAAAACACATTTGTTAAACAAACATTAATTGGTATTTTTTTGTACTAGGTTTTGATTTGCCAAAAATCTTAATGAAAATATAAGATCATGTAGAAATAGAAAGGAAAGGATACACCTAAAATTCATGGCCAAATTTCAATTTCATTAGATTTCATGAGTGAGACATTAAGCATAATATTTCTTCATAACAATGGAGTTTACAGGCCTAGGTATATTTTCTCCATCCATGCTAGTTAAAATTAAGGCTCCTCCTGAAAAAGCCTTCTTCACCACATATGGTCCCTCATAGTTTAGCGCCCATTTACTATGGTCTTCTCCTACTAATATCTTCTTCAATACTAGATCTCCCTCTTTGAATACCCTCAGCCTGACCTTCTTATTGTAAGCTCTTATATCCTGCCCTGTTATAATTGGTGATGGCAAATAGCTGCTAATCTTTTTTCATCGACTAAGTTTAATTGTTCAAACATCACCCTTGCCCAGTCCGATTCATCTAACTCTGCATTTTTCAAGACCCTTAATGATGGAATCTCCACTTCTAAAGGTGTAACTACCTCAATTCCATATACTAAGGCATATGGGGTTGCCCCTACAAAAGTTCGGACACTAGTGCGATATGCGTGCAAAGCGCATGAAAGCATTTCATGCCAATCCTTGTAAGTAACAACCATCTTTTGAATGATTTTCTTAAGATTCTTATTAACTGCTTCAACGGCCCCATTCATCTTTGGTCTATAAGGAGAGGAGTTGAGATGCTTAATCTTCCATTTGGTGCAAAGTTTAGTAATCAACTTTCCATTAAAATTCTTAGCATTACCAGTTACCAGCCTTGCAGGTAGGCCATAGCAATAGACCAAGTCCCTTTCAATAAACTTCTTGACAACTTTTTGTGTTACATGGGCATAGGAATTAGCTTTAACCCATTTGGTAAAATAATCAATTGCCACTAGAATGAACCTATGCCCGTTGCTTGCCTTCGGGTTAATTAGCCCTATGACATCCAATCTCCACATGTCAAATGACCATGGTGAGGTCATGTTGAATAAAGGTTTTGGAGGTGCGTTTATTTTATCACCATAAATTTGGCATTTATGACATTTCCTAACATATGCCATACAATCTCTCTCCATCTTCAACCAAAAATATCCAAATCTTTGCATTTGCCTTGCTATCATATGACCATTGGCATGGGTGGCATAAATTCGTTCATGAACTTCTTTCAAAACCTACCCAATTTCTTTCTCATCCAAACATCTTAGTAAATTTCCATCAAACGACCTCTTGTATAGGATTTCGCCATCCAAGAAAAAATGTGCGGCCAACCTTCTCAGGGTCTCTTTGTCTGTCTTAGAAGCTTCTTGGGGGTATTCTCGGTTTTTAGGAATCTTTTAATATCATTATACCATGGTTCTCCATCTGGTGACTCTTCAAGTGTGCAACAATGGGCTTGATGATTTTGAACCTTGATGTCAATTGGGTGGGTCTTTTCCCTAGCAACAATTTGTACCATTAAAGCCAAAGTTGTCAAAGCATCAGCAAACTGATTTTTATCCCTACTCATCTGAGTGAACTTGATCTCTTCGCATTCACTGGCTAATTTTACAAGGTAGTTTTGGTAGGGCTTCAACTTTTCATCTTTTGTTTGTCATTCTCCTTTTACTTGGCAAATGATCAACATGAAATCCCCAAAGACTTCAAGCTTCTTAACTCTGAGTTCTAAAACAGCCTCTAAACCAAGGATACATGCTTCATATTCGATCGTGTTATTAGTGCACTCAAACTGTAACCTTATTGAAAAAGGATATTGCTTCCCATTTGGGGAAATTATTACTACTCCAACACCATTTCCTAATACATTTACTGCTCCATCAATTTTAAAGTGTTCACCACTCACTCGTTCCCGTATCATCCCTACTCTACTAACAACACTTGTCATCTTGCTATTCTACTCGATAGATAGGGCTTCTCACAAATGTACTTAAGTGGATCTAGTTTGGAAATTAGTCATGTTGTGTAGTACAACATATATTGTTTGAGTCTTCTTGCAGTCCATGCCAAAGAACAACATAACTTCTCAATCATGGTGTATCGAGACTCACAATCATTAAATTTTTTACTCAGATAGTAAATAGCTTGCTCTTTTCTTCCAGATTCATCATGCAGTCCCAACACACAACACATGGTTGTTTTTGTGACTGTTAAGTACAAGATCAATGGTTTCCCTGGTACTGGAGGTACCAATAATGGAGGATTTTGTAAGTATCTCTTTATCTTGTCGAAGGCCTCCTGACAATCATCATCCCACACTCTAGGATTTTTCTTTCTCAGTAAGCAAAAAATTGGTTCACATGTTACTGTTAGCTAGGATATGAAATGGGCTATGTAATTTAAGTGTCCAAGAAAACTTCTTACTTGCTTTTCAATTTTAAGTGTTGGCATTTCTTGTATGGCCTTGGCTTTATCTAGATTGACTTCTATTCCCCGGCTGCTCACAATAAAACCCAGTAATTTTCCCATCTTTACTCCAAAGGAACATTTGGTAGGATTTAACTTTAACTATTACTTTCATAATCTCTCAAATAGTTTTCTTAATATATGCACGTGGTCTTCCTCAATCCTGGATTTAGCCAAAATATCATCGGTATCTAACCCAGGCATTTCTGCATATGTTCAGGCAAAAACATCCATATATTCAAGCAAAAGAGAAATCAATTTTTCTTTTCCTTGGTCAGTATGAGAGTACCAATTTTTAACTCCTTTTGACCTTGCTCGGTTCCTAGATTAATGGTCTCAAGCTTTTTATAAAAAGGTTTTGAAGCCTTTTCAGAATTTTCCATCAACCTAGTAAATTCTTTTATGTCTTCTTCTGCCCATTCCTCATCATCAAGTGTAGTGATGTTATTGAAATTTGGCCAATTATTCTTAGTGTAGTGGTTTTGTGAACGGTTGGAACTTTCAAAGCTCCTGAAAGTGTAAAGTGTGTTTGTGTAAGAGTGCTTATTTGCAAATGGCATGTCATAGATAAAATGCATGATCTTATTAAAAAAAGGGTGCTCATTTAACAAGGCAAAATATCACGGGATCGTGAGCTACATTACCTCCATGGTTAAAATAAAACACATGTTCATGACCAAACAAAAGCAATTACTTTTTGAACACAATATGAATGGCTCCATCCTCTAGTTTTGGAACACTTCTCCTTCAACCAATTTTCGTACGAAGGTCCTTGCAGAAGGGGTATCGACGTAATGGATGGAGAGCTACAAAAAATATGTTTCTTCCTCCTAGTATTCGAGAGTGCTGACGCGCAGATCTCTCATGCTTACTCTGATTATCCCTGATGAGCTGTGGAAGGATTCTTAAAGCGGTGGGATGGCAAGGTCCTTATCTTTTGATTCTCTTCCTTCGATTTTAGCCATTCTAGCCTCTCTTTTAATCCGAGCAACCCGTTTGAAATCCTCCTTCTTCGGCTTATATCCAAGTCCGAACCTTTGATCCATATACTTCAATTTTATGATGTTGACTCGCTCCGGCATTCCACTAATAGGGTCAAACAGAAAAGGGATTCCATTTCGCAAGAAACATTTGGTGGCCATCTTTGCAGCTTCTAGGATCCTCGGCTTCTTTAATGTGGCACCTTCAAGGATCCACTCTGCATTTACTACTTCGAATGCATGGATATTCCTGTCTTTACAAGCCTCTGTTTTTATGAATGGTACAACCATATTTGTAATCATTAATATGGTTTCTTCAGCTTTTACAGTGATCAACATCCCGTTTGCAATGTACTTTAAGCATTGGTGTAATGAAAAAGCCATTTCTCTTGCTGTATGAATCCATGGCCTTCCTAATAACATGCTATAGGATGGATGGATATCCATCACTTGCAGCGTTACCAAGAACACTTGCAGTCCTATACACAGCTTCACCTCAATGGTCCCCACCATCTGTCTTGGGGATCCGTCATATGCTCTTGCCATCATAACGTTTAGCTTCATGTGTGACTCATCGATGGGCATTTCTTTCAGCATATGCCTTGGTAACACATTCAAAGCAGAACCATTATCAATTAACACCTTTCCAATCAAAACATCCTTACATTGTACCGTGATGTATAATGGCTTATTATGCCTTATACCGTCAAGGTCTATTTCATCATCAGAAAAGTACATATAATTTGAGGCCTGTATTCTCCCAACTAAATGCTCCATGGCTTATGATTTGATGTCTTAAGGTACATAGGCCTCATTCAAGACCTTTTGTAAAGTCTTCCGATGAGATTCATAACTCAATATCAAGGAAAACAATGATATCTTAGCAGAGTTTCTCTTAAGTTGTTCCACAATGCTATACTCGCTATGCTTCATTAACTTTAAGAACTCAATGGTTTTCTCTTCTATCACAAGTTTACTTGTCTCTTCAGACATACCAACCATTTCCTTTCCTTTGATCTTCTTCAACTCCTCTGGAGTAAAACATCTGCAGCTTCGGGTCAAGCCTCCAATTTCAGGTAGAAGGATAGGTAAATGCCCATAGTTATAAGGCATGGCATTATAGTCTTTT
This sequence comes from Salix dunnii, assembly GCA_015731905.1. Classification (NCBI taxonomy): domain Eukaryota; kingdom Viridiplantae; phylum Streptophyta; class Magnoliopsida; order Malpighiales; family Salicaceae; genus Salix; species Salix dunnii. Next base: position 13,212,588 of record CM027677.1, on the reverse strand, counting down.
TTATGTGTCATAGAGGGCCTAAACAAAATTAATTTTGGTGGCCCTCCCAAAGTGAACTGGAACCTACATACTTCTTTGCTTGACATCTCTGTCATAGCCACGTTTTCTTCTGTTACTACTTCTACCTAAAGCTGACCCTTGTTTATCATTTGCATCATATTTTTACAAAAGCTTGGACATTGACTAATAAGATGACCCTCCTGGTCATGATATTGGTAACATCTTATTGCCCTTATCAACATCTGATAAACTTTTTTCATTGGCACTTTTAAACTTTTCGAATACCTAGTCTCCAACATATTCACCGATTTGCTTCCTGCAGTATGACTGGGTAGTGGATTGGTGCTTATATTTGGGGGCTCTTCAAACATTACCCAACCAGCTTTTATCAATTGCAGGAGTTTCCTTTTGAATGCATTGCACGTGTGGATGCTATGCCCTGCAATTCCTGCGTGGTATTCACAGGTGAGGTCCGGTTTATACCAATCAGGGTAAGGTGGTTGCAAAGGTACAGGGGCTATTTGTCCAATGCTCAAAAGCTTTTGGTACATTTCATTCAAAGGTAAAGGTAATGGGGGTAATTGTTCTTGAATTCTTGGGTGATTTCTTAGGAAACCCTCAGTTTAGTTCTTTGACAAACCCTTAACTTGATTCCCAGGTCTTTTGGTAGGGTATGGGGATTTGAAATTAACTTTGGCAACTTGGGATAAAGAGGTGTTATATTTCTGGAACTGAGTGCTTCTACCTCTATAATCAGCCTCAACATAATCTATCTCTCTTTTTTTCCCGAAAAACCTTTTTTCTCTATTGGTGCAGAGATTCTTCCACTCTTAATCCCTTGCTCTATTCGTTCTGTCACGGCCACTGCATCAGTGAACTGTTGAGCTGAGCTACTCATCACATGTTCATAAAAAGGATCTTTCAGCATATTGGCAAATAGAGTGACCATTTTTTCTTGGAATTTTTTCCACTTTGCTTGTCAATATATTCTTTGAATAAACTTGTTTTTACCCCATCATTTTACTAATATATTTTATTTTTAATTATTATAATCAAAATATATAATAATATATATATTTGATCCAAATGTAAACATGTTCTAGCCCTCATATCTTCGTTGTTTGGCCAATATTTGCCTCAAGACCTCGATAAAAAGAAGATTCTCCTCTAGCTAACAAAAACCCAAGTCTTACCCATCATCAAGGTTATTAAGTATTTTGCATTGTATTTAAGAAGTATTAAAAAAAATTATTTATTTTACTTTAAATTATTTTTTATATTTTTACATTATTTCAATATGTTGATGTTAAAAATAATTTTAAAAATAAAAAATATATCATTTCAATATATTTTTAAATAAAAAATATTTTCAAAAATAATATAGTAACACTCTCAAGTAGTTTTTTTTTATATATCTTTAAAAAACAAACAAAAAAAAAAAACCATTCAACCAAACCAAAGCTGTTTCACCACCCATCACCCTTCTTGGTTGGCTGCGAGGTACATGGCTACCATTGATGGACATGGACATAGGAGATACGGATCGCTTTCTTCACTTGCAGAGTGAATGTTGTGGCTTAATACCAATTTCACATTGTGAGAAGGGTATTGTGGTAATTTTATATATTGACCAAGCACATTTCTGTGATTTTCAAATCTAAATTCTATTTATTATTATTATTATTATTATTATTATACTGACTGAAGGATACATCACCCGCAATCAATGGAGAAACCATTTCCCACGTAATTAAGGTGCAAATATGATGGTTTAATTATGTTTAACAGCGTGGAATCTTGGGCAAGTAAGACTATAACTGAAGATAATTAACAAATAATACTTTAGGTTATATATAGCTAACGGTTTAAATTAAAAAAATGACTAAAGACTCGTAGATATTTCATGAGAATCAAGATGAGAAAACCTAAGAGTTTATGGAAATCCAATTAAAACCTTGTTTAGTATGGCTTTCCAAAAATATTTAAAAAAAAATCTGAAAAGTGTTATTTTTATTTTAAATTAAATGTTTGTAGTATTTTCATATATTATTTTCATGTGTTAATATCAAAAATTATTTTTAATATAATTTTAAATTAATAAATTCAATTTTCTATCCCGGCTTTAAAAAGCTATTCATTGCAGGAGTCGTATTCAAACATACTGACGATGTCATCTACATCATTTGCCTCATAAATTTAGAAGAAAAGTATTTAACGTTGACGTGACAAGTAAACGAGAGACACATGGAAGTGTATTTTATTATAAAAATCCTTTAACTTGATTTTTTAGATTTTCTTTTCTTTTCATTACATCTGGTGACTTTCTGTAAATGAATTTGAGGTTGCTTTTTAAGGTTTTTTTATTTAAAAATGTATTAAAATAATTTTTTTATATTTTTTAAAAATTATTTTTAACATCGACACTTGAAAATAATCTAAAAATATCAAAAATATTAATTTAAAATAAATAAATAAAATTATTAAAATAATGTAAGACTATGATTCAATTTAGGATCGTTTAATAATTTAAATCTACGGGGCTCAAATGAAAGAAGTGCTTTGTTTTTATTATTTTATTAACGTGGGTGTCTTCGACAATTTGCATGTCTCTTGACTAATCTTATTAACCCTAATAAATCTATAGTGACTATTATATTAATAATCAACAGGGCTCGAAGAAAGATGTATTTTATTAATAGTAGAGGATGTTAATATTGTGAAGATGACATTGTAAATGAAAGTTAAACTCAAATATTTACATAGTAATTTCATTGATTACTATGAAAGAAAATAAACAAATTAAATACTTGAAGGGAAAATGCAGTCTAAATAATACTGAAAATAAGTAACAATATTAACGTATTTTACACTCCTAATGCCAATAATTTAGTCTATAAATAGCCATCCGATAGTAGAAATCAAAGCCACAACCCTCCTCTGAAACCACTCTCCGAAACAACATACTACATGGCTCCCAAACTATCCCATCTTTTATTAGCAATCCTCGTTATCTTTTCTGTCCATACCTTCAAAGGTCGGGCTAGAACTTTGAAGCCCGAGCATCAACAATCTTTTAGCAGCTCCCTTCAAAAGCTGGAGGGAGTTCAGAAGGGCCAAACTGCGGAAGGGCTTCTTGATCTCAAAAAATACCTCAAGAAGTTTGGGTACTACCCAAGTGATGCCACTCTCACCTCCAGTGATTTTGACGACCACTTGGAGCTTGCACTCAAAACATACCAGAAATTTTTTCGTCTGAATGTTACTGGAAACCTTGACTCGAGCACCATACAGCAAATGATGATTCCACGATGTGGAGTTCCTGATATTATAAACCCTCCATCTACAGAACCGAAGAGTACTGAATCAAAGCACAAGAAGTTCCACATGGTTGCTCACTATGCTTTCGGGTCAGCAAAGTGGCCACCTTCCAAGTATGCTCTGACCTACAAATTTGGCCAGGGTGTCCAAGTTTTTGATTTGAACACCTTGAGGTCGGTTTGCGCAGATGCTTTTCAAAAATGGGCAGCGGTTACTTCATTTACTTTCACGGAGGCGACTGACGGTGCAACAGCAGATATTGTAATTGCGTTCTACAGCGGCGATCATGGGGACGGGGCTTCTTTTGACGGACCTGGGAGAATACTGGCTCATGGTTTTTTTCCACAAGATGGCCGTCTCCATTACGATGCAGATGAGAACTGGAGCACTGACCCCACAATGGATCAAACTGATCTGGAATCCGTTTCTGTTCATGAAATGGGACATCTGCTTGGCCTGCGTCATAGTAATGATCCCGAAGCCATAATGTATCCATCGCTACAAGCTGGGACGAAGAAAAGAGATCTCACCCAGGATGATATTGATGGGATACATGCTCTCTATCCCAATTAATCAAGTATGCAACAACTCAGCAATAAACTATAAAGTGCACTACTTAATATATACAGTATAAGTCAACGAGGGAAAAACTGGAGGCGGTTGAAAGCTGACCTCCTCTCATATTGTAACCATGGAAAAACTACGTTTTATTATACATATTTGAAGAGCTTTTTATGGTAACAAAATTAAATAAAAAGCTCCAGGTTAAGTTATTATTATACGACATGTTAAATTGGGTCCTAGATCTCTCATTCATGTTTTTCTTTTCCTGATCTTGTTTTTATCACTCATTAATGTTCATATTTTTAACGAACTTATATAGATAAAGATTAAAAAGGAAAAACGAGGAAGGCATTCACCTTCAAAGATGTTTATTAAAACGAGCCATAAACCGGGTGAAATCTTTTTATTTAGTTTTAACATATATAATTTTTTATTTTTTATTTCGGTTTTTGTTTTTTTATTTTTTAGTTCAGTTTCGACCCTTTGATTTTTTCGGTTCTTCCGTGACAATTCTTAATTTTTCATTTGTATCTATATACCTTTACCTCTTCTCTTAATTTAGATTTTTAATTTTAATTTTTTTTATGTTAAATGCAGCTTGCATTAAAAAACATAGTAAGTTTAGGTTTGATGGTATAAAACGAGAATGAAACTCTCTCTTATGCATGTATACAAAGGTTATTTTGTATTTGTATATTATAAAAAACATGTGCAATATCCTTAATAGCCCCGAATTTAACTGTTGATTTTTGTCTTATTAGAAAGTATTGTGGTTATTTTATTATACACAGAAACATTAAAAATCTAAAATACCCCTAGATCCATGGCTAAAATCACTCTTCATCGAGAGGAAAAATAGTAATTTCACCATTACAATCCATAGTAATTTGTGTCTAAATGCACAGTGAATTTTACTATGCAAAACCCTGATCTCCTATATATATATCTAGATATAACAGTTTAAAAAACAGTATAAATAATGCTTTTAAACATGGCTTATGCAGAATGCAATTGACAAATTTCTAATACATGCATATTTTTTAAAACGTAATACCTGTTATGTATAAATGTCTAAGTGTGGGAAAGCATTGTAGCAATACACAGTGTTTTGTGAAAAGAGCTGCAATGCTAAGTAAAAATAACGCTTTTAAACATGACTTATGCAGAATGCAATTAACAAATTTCTAATATGTGCACATTTTTTAAAACATAATAGCTGTTATTTGTAAATATATAAGTGGATAGAGATTTGTTCCTTTCCTTTGCACTGGGTTCATTCCTCTCCATGCATTCCTGTCACCCCCGCGGTGTCTTACCTGTCCACTAGGCTTGCAGGGTGTTTAGTGGGTCAAGGAATTAGTTGTGGTGCGTGTAAACTGACCTGAACATTCCAATTATCAAAAAATAAAAGTGGATTCGGGGATTAATCGTGATGCAAGTAAGCTAGCCTGGACATTCTAGTTATAAAAAAAATATAAAAAAATGTGGGGGGAAAAACTAGAAGAAAAAAAATGTATAAGCGGGAAAGCACTGTAGCAATCCACAGTGTTTTATAAGGAGACCTACAGTGTTTTCCCCCTACCATTTCAAAAAACAATTTGGTCCAAGTATTAGTCATGGTGCGTGTAAGTTGGTCCGGACATCCTGGTTATAAAAAAACAAAAAAATATATATAAGTGGAAAAAACATTAAAAAAAAGTATAAGTAAGAAAGTACTGTAGCAATCCACAGTGTTATGTGAGGAGAGCTAAAGCGTTTTCCCTACACCATTTATATATATAACTAGCCAATGCCTCTATGCCTCGAAATAAGTAGTTAATTTTCTATCTCGAAAAACAAAGAAAACATAAATTGAAAATTTATCCCTACGTTACCGTCATAATCATTACTATAATAGTTAAAATTATTAACATTACTGCCCAAACAGTTAAAATTATTAAATTGCCCCGAAGAATTTAAAAAAAGCAAAATATTCTAACAAAAAAAATAATAAAAAAATAATCACTAAAATTATCATTATTATTACACAAACAATAAAATCATCTAATCTGAAAAAATAAAAAAAATAAAAATAAAGAACAAAGGGAAAAATGAAAATGGAAGCAATATTAATTTTAAAATGATCACCAACATAAATGAACCAAATAAAAATAAAACTCCAATAAAAAATAAAATGACAAAAATTCAAAACCAAAAGTATAACTAAAAAAATATGGACAAAAAGTAAATATTATCCAAGAAAAACTGAAAAAAACCAAAGGAATCAATACTAAAAAAAATTAAAAGAATAAAAGCCAAAATGAAAAATAATATACATAATTAATTCTAATTGAATGACAAAACTACAACAAATCAAAACCTTGAGACCGCAAAACATTAAAGAAATTTTTAAAAATAAAATGCGGCGTAACTAACATAAATTAAAATTTCAAAATGGAACGTAATAAAAATAACACCCCGAAAAAAAAATGACAAAAAAAAAATAAAATCTAAAAGTATAAATGAATAAATATGGACAAAAAACAAACATTGTCTAAGAGAAAACAAAAAAAATCAATACTAAATAAAAATTTAAAAGAATAAGTGCCAAATGAAAAATAAAATATATAATTAATTTCAGTTGAATGACAAAACTGCAACAAATCAAAACTTTGAGATTGAAAAACAATAAAGAGATTTAAAAAAAATCAGTGTAACCAACATAAATTAAAATTTCTTAATGGAACCAAATAAAAATAAAACCTAAACAAAAAAATAAAATGATAAAAATTAAAAACAAAAACTAAAAGCACAAATGCATAAATATGGACAAAAAATAAACATTGTCCAATAAGGACCAAAAAACCAAAGGAATTAATACAAAAAAAATTAAAAAAAATAGTGTCATGATGAAAAACAAAATATATAATTAATTACAATTGAAGGATAAAAATTAAACAAATCAAAACTTCAGAGCTAAAAAACAATAAAGGGATTTTAAAAAATCAATACAGTGTAACTGTTCAACAAATTAAAAGAACAAAGATTGAAATGAAAAGTAGCATATATGACCAATTTTAATTGGAGGATAAAATTAGAACAAATTCAAATTTGCATACCAAAATTATTAAAGTAACCAAATACAAACCAAAAATCAAAAGATGAAGGACTGAAATAAAACATATCATATATAATCAATTTCAATTGAAGGGCATAATTGAAAATAATCAAAATTTCCTTTGAAAAATCAATAAGAACAATGAAATCAAAATATAAGGGACTGAAATGAAACTGATATAAATATGAAGGACTGCACCGTACTTTCTAGCAATAGGTAAAGAAAAGGGGGGGAATAAAAACCATCCACCAGCGATTCCACGACCACATTCATATGACTCGCGCCGCTCCGGGAGAAAGAGGACATGGCAATGCACCAGTTGAGATGGTGGAAGGCTAGTTTTCATCGCCTTAAGATACCACATGCACCTCCCGAAAGGTATCTGCAGGTGGAACACTGCTAGCGCCTTCGTACAACGCCTCTACAATGTTCTAGGAAAAGAAGTAAAAAAAATTGATCAATTACCTATACACTTCTGGACCCAGTGATATCTACGAAAAAACTAGTAGTGAAAGCACTACAATACCCATGGTTCCAAGCATGCTTTTTTGTCGTTTAGGGGGGCTAGTTTCATGGTTTTACTGTGTAAAGAATTTGGAAATACCGTCAATGTCCTTTGAAAAATTCAAAAATACCCCCGGTTCTGGGGTTTAAAAATTTTCGACCCTAGAGGCAAAATAGTAATTTTATCGTTCGAATCCACAATAATATGTGTATGTGTGTACAGTAAAAATATGAATAATAATATGGGGACGTGTTTTATTAGTAAAGAAAATAAAATAAATCGGTAAAACACTGTTTATTTACTGTTCATGCACACCCAGTCCACTGTGGACTGGGGTGCATAATCTGTTGCATTGAGTTGTAGCCTTGAGACCATTCATATAGATGAATGGTTCTGCCAGCATGGATTATTGTTATTGTTTTTTTTTAAAACAGGTAGCATCCTATGTATTCAGAACACATCAAAATTTCATTTTTAACTTCATTTTCTCATTTTAAAATATATCTCCTGCTCCTTTTTCTATCTTTTGATGCATAAGAATATATTAGTTACTTGACATGTGCACGTTTATTTTTTATAATAAAAAAACATGTGGATTTTTGAACATGTTTTTTAAAATAAATATATTAAATGTAAATGAAAACAAAAAACAATTGTTAACGATAATTACATATATAATTGGCTTGAATTAAAATATTTAATCTCACAACATATTATATAATTTATCAAATTATGTTCCATGACTATGATTTTAAAAATATTTTTTTTATTTAATAAATGAATAACCATGGTGTATGAGCCAGCTTACACACACCATGATTTTTTTCCCACGTGTATATTTTTTTTATAACCGGGGTGTCCAAGACATCTTACGCGTGCCACAAATAATCCCTGAATCCATTTTTTTATATTTTTTTGTTTTCTTTTCCACTCATATTTTTTTCTTTTATAACCGGGGTGTTCGAATCAGCTTACGAGCACTATGATTTTTTTCTATAGAATAGCTAAAGGAGATTGCAATTTCAAACAATAATGAACATTTATTTCAACTGCAGTATTCGTTGTTCATTATTATTTGAAAAAAATCTTTTTTTTATATAATTCTTATTTCTTTCCATGTTTATATATATATATGCTCTTAGTTTTTTTTTAATTCTACTATTCTTAAGATTTTTTTAATGTTTAAATTTTAATTTGTACTGATGATAATTTCAAAACATGTTTGTTATCATTTTATATATATATATATATATTACACTAAAAGCTAAATGAAGTTTTAAGGCTAATAATTTTTTTATTATTACTTTTTATATTTGTTATTTCTTTTATTTTTGGAGATAATTTTTTTATTATTATTTATGCACTAATAATAATAATAATAATAATAATAATAATAATAATAATAATAATAATAATAATAATAATTTGAGATGTTTTTTCAAATGATTTTGTTTGGGCTAATAATATTCATTTATTTTGTCATTTATTTTATTTTATTTTTTACTATTTTGTTATATTTTTTTAGTATTTTTACTCTTCGAGATAATTTTTTTTCATTACATATGCAATAATAATAATAATAATTTAAGTTGTGTTTTTTCTTACTTACTATTTTGTTAAAAAAATTGAGTTTTTTTACTCCTTAGGGTAAGTATTTTTTATTATTTTAAGAGTACTAATAACAATAATTTAAGTTATTATGATCTTGATGATAATAATAACATTATAAATTATTATAATAATAACGATTATAATTTATTGTAATAGTTATAGTACTTATGATATAACTAATTATGGCTTTGATGATAATAATAACAATAACTCATAAAATAATATAAAAATATCAATAATGACAACAATTATAAGAATGATAATAATACTAATTATAATTGAAATAATATTAATAAAAAAATAATGTTGATTATCGTGATGATTATTATCGTAATAATAACAACGATTATAACAGTATTGTCAGTTACTATCAGAATATTAATTATTTACAATAATAATTATAATAACAACTATAATAATTATAACAATTTAAGAACTATGATGATTAAAATGCAATAACAATTAAAATAATTCATTAGTCAATGGTTTTTTTTTTTTTTCAAAATAGACTTTCATTGCATTTTTATGTATGGTATTTCAAATTTAATATCATATAAACAAAAAAAAATATGAAGCCATAGATAGACAAAACAAGTGGGAAAATAGGACCAAATTATTTATAATTGAAAAATACATGAGCCACTTGCCACGTGCTTCAATACATATAGACAATTTACTGATTAAATAATTATCCAAATATTTCGGACAATAGCAACACTTAATCACTACGATGCACAAAATAAATAACCCATTTGAAATGAATTTTATTAATGATAGTTTAACTAATTAAAATTTTAATTAACCAATTAAAACATATATAATAATCAATTAGTTTATTATATTAAAAAAACTCAGAACAACGTGCGGGGTAGAAAACTCGTATATATCTATAATATAATGTTATGTTAAAACTATTTGTCTACATTTAGTTTTTAATTGAATTTGTTATTATTTAATCTCTCTCGTTCCCTACCTGATTGTGTAGGCTGACCACCTGCTAACTTCTGATAGTATAGCAGATAGTGAAGAACCTTATTTTGTTTGTCGTACGTTTATTTATATTTTTACCAGTCCTTTGTGAATTACAGTGATCAGATGACACGGTGATTTACTCAAGCTACTATGATCAGAATGGAAATGTAACGACGGCCATTGGCAGGGATTATCTCTGTAGTTTTACGCTGCCATTATCTGGATTTAGTACGCTTAATTTCTTGCTAATTTTACAGTCAGATCGGCTACCAATGCCTGACCCCCTCATAGTAGAAAACCACAGTCAAATTGTAAAATCTTATGAACTTGAAAACACCAATATGTGTATCCTGTCATACAGGCTGTTGTTCTCCTACTGCGACTGATTTTGTTCCCTCTTTTGTTTGTGGTCTGCTTGGAATTACTTTCATGGAGGCATGTGCTCTACAGCTTATATATAACTTCGACAGACACAACAAAAAAAAAATGATGTTATTTGCAACTGATTAATCCGTTGTTGTTTACAAAAAAATCCATTCCGAACAAATATTAATAATAGAATTCGCATCGGAAACTATCCCCGTTGCTAATTTTTGTTGCCGATTTATAATCGGCAACGAAAAATCCGTTACTGATTTCCATTGCTAAGCATAATTGCTTTTTTGTATCAATATTGAATTTTCCTGATTTATTAATTTTTTAATTAATTATGTATGGATGTTTGAAAGTAGTAAAGCATATTTAAATATCATTAATATTTAAAACTAAATATTGTGGAAATAAAAATAAAATTCATAATATAATTGAAAATTCAAGCATCTCCTTCTACACATCAATGAAGGAGTATACTCCACAACCAGTGATTAGATAGAATTTTACAGTTCTCCTAACATGTCATTTGCCTCCTCTTCATGAGCAAGCATCTGTTTCAGTTCCTCCACCTGGACTAGAATGTCCAAACTCCTCCGAGCAGCTTCTTCTTTTGCTTCTTCTGCAGCTTTCTCTTGCAGTTCGACCTTGTTCATCATGTTCATAACCGATTGCATAGCTGAAAACAAGGTTTTCTGCAACAAATTACAAAAGGAAGTGTATTTTAATTGATTTGGACTTGTGTTTTCCTCATGTGATCTCCAAAAAATTCATTTAAATAGTTTTACTAAACATGTTTCGAAACTTCCGCCAAGCTTATTTAAGCTTTTGCTATGGCAGACTTATTGTTCCATCATCGAATGAAAGCAAGTCATAGGCCTCCTACGCAAAATAAATATCTTCAAACCATCAACAGTTACACTAATTTTTGCACAAAATATCATAATTGACCAAAACTAGATTCCAAGTTTTCGTTCTAAAGAAGCCTTCATATCATCAAACCCACAACCAGGAAAACAACACGCTCACATAGACAAAACAACAAACACTAAGGGTGCAATTAAATCTCACTCACCAGAAACAACAAGATGCTCCATCAAAACGGTATACCTATTTTCTCTCATTTCGACTGAACGGTCAGATTAAGAGGACGATAGCTTGGGTCTATTGTTAACAATGGCAGATTGGCCCAGACGAGCCCGATTTATTAATTGATCATTTCTACTTAAAAAAACCCAATGCTGAATCTACAGAATAAATTCCCTAGCGACAATAGCCACCCTTCTTTGGCACTGTGCTTTATAAACACTTCCATTTTTCTGGCCAGTTTTACATTGCCGCCGGTTAAAAGAACCCACAGTAATTGTTTTCATGACACCAGGAACAATTTTAGTAGTGAGATGGAAATCATGCCGGGATTTATTTTTCCTCATTCACCATAAATTTTATTCAGCTTTGGATGTTTTCTCCATATCAGGATACCATAAAAACCAGGCTCCCATCATAGGCAAGAAAGTTGAGAAAAAAGACGAAGCAGAGGTAGGTACAGTTAAGGTGGACGCTGCTGGAGGACAAACTTTTCTCGTTGAGATTTCACTTAGAACTGGAACTAGAGGAATGTCCAAAGCACATAATCCTGATTTTGATTATCATAACGTAGATCATTGGATCAGCATCTGTCAATCTTACCTTTGACGGTGTCTAATGAAACAGCCTAATTAGGTGAATTTCAACAGTTTTTTTTTTTTTTGGTAATAATAAAGCCGGATTCGCCATATTAAATTTAACGGGTTATAATAGATTTAATCAGGTTATAATAAAATAAAATATAAAGTTTTGATGGTGAATAAGCTAGAATATTAGATTTTTTATCTAATAAATCTCTAATTAATTAATAATTAGTCAACTAATTAGCCACGTAATTGATTTTCATGTAAGCATGTAAGATTTTAACCTCTCAAACCCTAGCCAATATACCTTTAATTTACATGGTAAAATTATATTTTCTATTCATAATCATTTTATCTTCATTGATAAGTTCAATTACAATACTAGAATTAATTCCAAAACCACTTTTTTAAATCCTTTTATCTCATATAAATTGTAATTCAACATAAATAACTTATAATTCAGTAATAATTGACAAACAGATGATATTATTCCTTTTAAATCTCACTAAGGAGTTAACGAATGACTAAGCACTGTGCACAACAGTTCTCGAATTTAAATCAGGGCATATATTTTTTATAAGAGTCTGGAATAATTGAGGTTTTATTTACTTATCTAGACTTATAAAACGTGTTTTACAAGTAACGTGGTTTTCTTAAATAAAAAAATAAACTGAGTGCACGTGAAACATGGGCTGAATCATAGTTGGAAATTTAGGATTTGAAACCTTACTTTAATGGGATTTTTAGTTGAAGTCAAATATAATTAATTATATTTACGTTTAATTTTGCTAGTGAATAGATAATAATAAAAACAGAGAAAACAATATTTCTCATATCCAAATGATTATATTAATTTATTAATTATTTATTTTGCTCTTACGAACCTTTCCTATTCCTTGTTTGATCTTCCACCTGGCAAAACCCATGCCTTAAAAAAAAAGTCAAAGAATTCATTGTAAAAAGGAAAAAAAAAAAAAAAACAGGTCGGCGAAAGCTCTCGGACCGAACTGATTGATGACCTGAAGACTCTGATTTTGACGTTCAAATCTCGTATTATTCTACACCAACGAGAATCGATCAACCTTTCAAGTCGTCCTGTCTTCTTCGATGGATCACAATATTATTACTGCCTAATTCCCGTTTTCTTCGTACGTTTATCATCTGTTTTTTCTCCACTTCTCCCATGGAGACACCCTTCTCCATGCATGGAACGCAGCCGTATTTGATTCTAATTATGGGTTCTATTGATATATTAAATAATTAGTTTGAATTCCTATATATATTTAAATATAAGGTGGGAAACAATTATTTATATATACTATATGCTAGTTAGCGGGTGTTTGAAAATATAGTGGGACGTATTTATAATATTTTATCCCAGCTAGTGGGGGTAGAGACATGATTAATTATATTAATTAGTGTTTTTATCTGTGGGTGTGATTAATCATATTATAAAAACCCATCATCTGTAATTGGTGCACTCTCACCCTTTATAAAATAAAACGTGCTTTAATGGTCAAACTCGTATGTTGTTTTTCAATCCAAATTATTATTATTATTATTATTATTATTATTATTATTATTATTATTACATGACGAAATAAGTCAACTTGTTTTTCCTTTTTTTTATTTCTTAGACTATAGTTTTATGAAGTTTTAGGATTGGTCCAAAAGTTCATTTTTTATATGGTGATTTTCTCTCTACCCCTTCATATTCACGGACTGAAAATTAAACTAAATTAGTCTTAAAAAGTAAATCAAGATTAAAAGAGACAAAAATTTACTGATTTTTAAAATGTTTTTTTAATACAATATAGTTTAATTTTTACTATTTTTTTCTATGATATTAATAGATTTTTTTTTCTCTGTGAAGCCCTACTTAGATTTGTTTTTTCTTAATCCACTACCATAAAATCAGTTAACTCTTATGGAACTACCGACAAAACTATTCTTTTTGGTATTTAACTCATAATATTATCATTTGAACATTCACATCGCCATATCTATCAATATTTATCGATGAGTATTCCCCTTCATATTTTACTAATGTCTTTATCGACAGATGAGTTTCGTCGATAACTGTCAGTGATAAATACTAAGGGAATTACAATGAGATTAAAAAAATCTATAACAGACAAACTTCGACCATTGGACAGTCTTTCAAGTCAATTCCATTCAAGCAAACTCCGAAGTTCCAGGTAGCTATAGTGGATAAAATGTGTGATAAGACAACCGAACTTCGTTCTAAGATGGTCGCATGTGTCAAATGGTTATACTGAATTTTTAATGTTAAAAATTTAATAATTTATAATAAATATTTGGATTTTAAATTAATTTAATATAATTCAAAATATTTTTTTCATTTATTAATTTATTTTTTATATTATTGAATTTTTTAAAATTCTATTTAAAAAAATAAAATAGTAGTGACAGAATGTTCCGTTGATATTTTTCAAAGAGTTAGACAGAAATTACTCAAAATATCACTATTACTGATGGCCCCACCAAAAGAATGTTCCATCGGTATTTTCTGAAGAGTTGGACATAAATTACTCAAAATGCTATCGTAACCAATGGCCCTACCAAAAGAATATTTTGTTGGTATTTTCCATAGAATTTGACAGGAATTACTCAAAACAACACTATTAATGATGACTATACCGACAGAATATATCGATAGAATTGCAGTTAGTATAATTACAATCGGTGTTTTTATCGGTAAGGAAACTACCAATGGAGTCACCGGCAAAAACTAAAACACCAATAATAATATTACTGACGGGCATTTCTCGTCCATGTATTGGTCGAGGAACCAATGATTGGCAGAAATTACATTCCAATACCTACAGAAATTTCATTCGATAAAATAGTTAATTTTGATTGTGATTGTTTTTCAATTACCTTTCTATGTATGTTTTTTTTATTATCATTTCATTAAATAAAAAAAAATGATTCAAACAAATACAGTTGTTAGATACAATTGGATCCATGGCTTATGTTTTGAAACCATATATATTTAGATCCACATCTACATTTTTACTTTTCATTTTAGTCTTTGATTAAATATTATTTAATTCTTACTTGGCTTTCAAATGTTTTGTGATATTAGTAGGTATTTGTTTTGTGCAGCATTGCATAATTTTTTTTCTTGAATTTTATTAAATTATTTTCATGTACATGTTTATTTTTATTAATAATTGATTAAGAAAATAAGTATTTCTACGAAATAAAGTCATTAAAAACAATTGGATCAATTACCTCTATTGAGATATCAAATATTTTGAAGTACATATATTTTTTAATTTTTCAATTTTAGTCCGTGCTTATCATTAACATTTACTTTTCATTTTTTTGTCATTTATTGGCAATATATAATTTTTAATTTATTTAATTTTTGAAATACAATATTGTTTTTCAATTCAGTCCCTCGTTGATTCTATATTTGAGTAATTGAAAACTGGGAATATAAAATCAGGCCTATTTGAAATTATCGCATCAGTTTGGAGTACTGATTTGACGTTCTTATTAAAAAAAATTAAACATTAATAACATCACGTGATAGAAAATGGACGGTGCTTGTCAGCCAACCTCCATGGATGGGCAAGGGGTTGACTCGAGGAACTGATTGAGCGCTAGCTGCCGTTAGTTTCTGTGGGAACCCTAAATAGAAAGTTATGTAAATTCTAATTTTGCCACTTCTATTCTTATAATTTAAAATGTTTCCGCGTTGATTTAAAGTCTAATCTCCTCAGCCTTTGCAGATATTGCTTTGTGGGGTCGCCTAATAAGTTCATCAACACGGTTTGCAGCCAAAGACCAAGTGAAGATCATCTTCTCCATAATATTTCTAGAGCCTCACGTTTCTCCCCGAAGATCTAGATCCATTCCACCTTCTTGCCCCACTTGGATCTGCAACGTCCACTTGTAGTTCCAGAACCTAAAATATATAGATAATTAATACTTTGACTTTGAAAATTTTGACTCCAGATACTTGCGAGTTGTATTTTGGCTTTGACTTTGTTCTTTCTCAACCTATATAAGAACTTCAGCATTTCTTAATTTTACAAGATCTCTTGAGCGTTTTAAGGAAGCTTGAACACACAAATAGAGGTACAGCCCATAGAGAATAAAAGAAAGGGCAAGGGAAGAATGACTGGTAGCAGCAGCAGCGGCGGAATGGATCGAGGAAGTGGAGCAAGTGCAGCTCAGAAGAAATTCAAGGGAGCAAGGAGGCGGAAATGGGGGAAGTGGGTTTCCGAGATAAGGATTCCGGGGAAGCAAGAACGGCTCTGGCTAGGCTCTTATTCTACACCCGAGGCGGCTGCGGTGGCTCATGACATAGCTTCTTATTGTTTACGTGGACCCTCTTCGTTGGAGAGTCTGAATTTCCCTCTAATGCTGCCTGCAAGTGTAAGGGAAGACATGTCACCCAAGTCCATACAGAAAGCTGCGTCAGATGCCGGACTGGCAATCGATGCTCAGATGATACTGAGCCGGTCGCTCGAAAATGAGATCAAGGTTGGCGCAGAAAATGTTGCCATTAATCATGGCCTAGAGACAGAGTTATGGGAGCCCGCAGGCGGTGATAGCAGTAATCGTCGTGAGAATTGGCGTGAAAACAATATCGATGCGAGAGAAGGGGAGGGTTTAAACATCTCCATCGAAGATTATATGCTGTAGTTTGGGATTTTAGACCATGTTTTTTGTGATCTTCGAGTTTGTGTGTATATATGTATACCCAGTGATTAAAATTCAAATATAAAGATACTGGTATACTTAAAAAGGCTAGCTAGCACATTTTTTTCCTAATTTTTGTCATAGATCATTGAATAATAATATAAATTATATTTTAGAATTTATTTTTAAATGAGATAATTTTTTATTATAGTATCAGAGTTTTATTGTCCCAGCAGTTATAGGTTTATTTTATGCTAATTTTATTTAATAAAAATTAATAAAAGAAATAGTTATTACATGTATCAAGAACTTCAAGAGAGGTAGACAAGGAAATTAAAATCATCGAGGTTGATATATGTTTTGATTCGTCGTGGTTTCAAATTTTCAACCTTTCCAAGCATGTTCTTCCTATATTGACTGCATACACTTTTGACTGATGGGATTGATAATTCAGGAATACCATTATGCCAAGCACGACCGCCTCATTATACCGTGCATGGAATGGAATTTCTCATAACACTGTGCTGTCACAGATGGTAACATTACGAACTGTTTATTCAATGCCCGGCACTGATGATTCTATATTTTTTTAATATAAAAAATATTATTTATGTGAATTTTTTTATAATATAAATTTAATCAATATAATAATATTGTGCAGAGTTCATATGTAGTTCAAGTTTTCTATAATATATGATTTTTAAATTGATATAAATTTATTTGTTCAGTAGATTTCAACGAAATAACCAGTATACAATGATCATTATCATTAAAAAAATAAGAAAATTCAGATATATGATTATTGAATTCATTGTATTAAGATTAGTTTATTTTATAATTTAATTTAAATTAAACACAAAAACAAAATATAAATAATGAAAACACCTGCAATAATCACATAACAAAAATAAGTTGTTAATTTTGTATCTACAAAAACAAGAAAACATAAATTGAAAATTCATCCTTACGTTATCATTACTATTATTACTATAACAATTAAAATTATTATCAACATTACTGCCCAAACAATTAAAATCATTAAATTGCCCTTAAAAAAACAAAACATTTTTAATTAAAAAAAATAATGACTCAAATTATCATTATTATTACACAAACAATAAAAACATAAAATCATCTTATTCGAAGAATAAATAAAAATAACAAAAAACATAAAAAATAGAAGAAAAAAATAGAAAAAAAGGAGCAATATTAATTTTAAAATGATAACCAACAAAAATTAAAATTTCAGGATTGGAACGAATAAAAATAAAACCACAATAAAAAATAAAATTAAAAGTAAAAACTAAAAGTATAGATGCATAAATACGGATAAAAAATAAATATTATCTAAGAATGCGCGAAAAAACCAAAAAACTTAATATCAAATAAAAAACTTCAAAGAATAAGGAAAAAAATAAAATATATAATTAATTCCAATCGAAGAAAAAAATTAAAACAAAAAATCATTAGACCAAATCAAATAAAGGTATTTTTTAAAAAAAATACAGTGTAATTTTGTTAAAAAATTAAAAGAATAAGAATCGAAATGAAAGGTAGAATATATGACTAATTTCAATTAAAGGACACAATTAAAGTAAATCAAAATAAAATATATAATTAATTATAATTGAAGGACAAAATTGAAACAGATAAAAACCTTGAGTTCAAAACAAATAAAGGTATTTCAAAAACAAAATTGGAGTCTAATTTGAAGGAAAATAAAATAATATGGATTGAAATGACTAGTAACATATATAACTAATTTTAATTGGAAGACACAATTAAAATAACAAATATATAATTAATATCAATTGAAGGATAAAAATGAAACAAATTAAAACCTTGGGACCGGAATAAATAATTATATTTTTAAAGGTAATTGCAGTGTAATTTGTTAAAAACTAAAAGAATAAGAACTGAAATGAAAAATAGCATATGTGATCAATATTAATTAGAGGACAAAATGAAAACATGCGTACCGAAAAAATTAAAGGAACCAACAACAAATCAAAAATTGAAAGAATAAAGACTTAAATGAAAAAAATATAAAATCAGTTTCAATTGAATGACACAATTAAAAACAATTAAAATTTTCATTTAAGAAATCAGGAATAAAAACTAAATCAAAACTTTAGGAACTAAAATAAACATATTACAAACAGGAAGGACTTCTCTGTAATTTTTGATGGCAGGAGAGAGAAAAGGGAGAAAAAATCAAAGCTCGTTCTCCCGCATGCTCTGAACACCGACAAGCGCAGCACCGGGATTCTGAGGACATGGCAGCGCACCAGGTGACATGGAGAAAATACAGTTTCCACCACCCAACGACGTCACACTCCCGCGCCTGAAAGGCACGTGCACATGAAACATTGTTGGCACAACCATACGGTGCGCTTGCAATGTTTCAGGAAAAAAATATTAAAGAATTAGTAAATTACTTATACACCCTTGGATCCAACGTTTACAACGAAATAACCAAGGGGTTAAAGTACCACCATAACCCGGACACAATGTTCTTTTTTGTCCTTTTCAGGGTCTATTTCAGTAGTTTTACTGTGTAAGAATCTGAAAAAAACAAAAACACCCTCTTTTGTTGTGTGTTTTTTTTCCAGCATCTAGGGTTAAAATAGTAGTTGTACTATATAAAAAATTTGAAAGTATCATCTATATTCTTTGAAAATGTAAAATATTATACCGGTACTGGGAGTTAAATTATTTCAGTTCTAGAAGTAAAATGGTAATTTAACTATCATAAATATACAGTGAATTGTGTTTTATTAAACAATGAAAAAACACACAATAAATTCGCCACCCCTGATATATTATAAATAATGTGCGCACGCGCCAGCCCACGTAAGTGCTTATCTTTCCTGAATTTTTTTTATCTTTATCTGTGAATTTTTTATCGTTATCAGTGTTTGATTTGATTTAACAATGCTTATCATTTCTGATATTTTATTGTTTTAGCTGTGTTTGATTTGATTTAAAGATGGTATAATTTCTTAGCTTGTGTTTGATTTGATTTAAAGATTGGATTGAGGTTGTAGTGTGATGATACGTCATTATATTTTTTTTAAATTATTGATTAATTTTATATATTATAAAATTAATGTTTTGTAATTTTTTAGTGATTATTATATTAGCAACTATTGGATTTGAACCTGAGATCATAAAGAGAATAAACTCTTCAGTACCAAACTTTTACTATTGAATTACCTACTAGATAGTTATGATTGATTATATATGATTTAAAGGTGTTTGGCTCTGTATTTCAAAAATATTTTTGAAAAAAAATGAAAATTTTTAATCTTTATTTTTATTTTAAATTAATTTATTTAATGATTTTAGATTATTTTACATGTGTTGATGTCAAAAATAATTTAAAAAAATAAATAATATATATATATAATTTTGATATATTTTTGAATGAAAAGTACTTTTAAAAATAACAGTAACTATATTTCCAATCAAATACTCAAGATTAAGACGAAAGATATCATCTTATAAAATTGTAAATAAAGAAAGTTTTTTAAAATACTTTTTTATATTTCATAAATATAATGATAAAATATCCTATTAAATAGTAGTCTTGATCATTGCGCAAGTAGCTTTCAGTTTAAGTAAGCTCTATGTTATAACTTGCAAATTTTTATTGGTGTGGAGATAGCTGATTTAATAATTTGATATTATGGTAATAGTTATTTTTTAATTATTTTTTACTTAAAAATATATTAAAATTATTTTTTATTTCTTAAAACTTATTTTTGAAATCAACCATTCAAAACGAATTGAAAATAAAGAATAAATTTCAAAGCATGAATTTTCTTCCTCCTATTATTTTCTTTTGCTGTCTTTACCAGGGAAATTTGCTCTCCATTCCATCCCTTCATTTTAATTCAACCAATGAGAATATATATATATATATATATATATATATATATATATATATATATAAGACCATTTCAAAGTTGGGACTTGGGATATAAAAACTATTAAATAAGCAATTATTGAGTGGTTGACTTTCTATTCGAAAGTCGTAATACGGACAGGTCTGGTTTCTAGGCTGATTCTCACAGTTTTAAGATTCATTTCTCCAGTCGTTTTAGGATTGACTTCTCTAATTATTAATATAATAATAATTAAAATTTTATATGATTATTAATATCAGCATTTAAAAAAATTAATAAAAATATACGTGGGACATCCAAATCATTAAAATAATAATAATAATAATAATAATAATAATAATAATAATGAAGGCTGCTGCTCTTCGTTTATTAGAATCGGATTCCCGGTTCAAATTAATGTGTAAGATTTTTAAGAAGATTTTCACTTTCTTTTTTTCCCGAGAAAATCAAAGGAAAAATCAAAGGCAAATAGCCTAGGCGGAAATTACAACTCAATTTTCTATTTATTGTTTCAAACCCCCCATGAAAGCCTCCAATGATGCTTACAAACAATATATATATATTAGCCAATGCTCCTGCACCTTGTCGTGGGCAGCACCATAATTTTATAATTTAAAAAATATTAATTATATATTTTTTTGTTATAATATAAATTTTAGGAAAATAATAAATTTATACAGAATTAGTGTGAAGTGCAAGTTTTTTATAAAATATATGAATTTTAAATTGATATAAATTTATTTATTTAATAGGTTTTAACGAAATAACCAACATACAATTATCATCATCATTAAAAAAGTAAGAAAATTCGGATATTTGAACGATTAAATTCATTGTATTAAGATTAGTTTATTTTATAATTTAATTTAAATCATATTTAAAAATAAAATATAAATTGTGAGAAAACTTGCAATAATCAAATAAAAAAAAAGTTAGTTTTGTATCCATAAAAAGATAAAAATATAAATAAAAAAAATTATCTATATATTATTATCATTTTCATTACTATAATAATTAAAATTATTATTAACTGTTCAAATAATGCTTTCTACAAGGGTAAGGGAAGACATGTCACCCAAGTCCATGCAGAAAGCTGCGTCAGATGCCGGACTGGCAATCGATGCTCAGATGATACTGAGCCGGTCGCTAGAAAATGAGGTCAAGGTTGGCGCAGAAAATGTTGCCATTAATCATGGGCTAGAGACAGAGTTATGGGAGCCCGCAGGCGGTGATAGCAGTAATCGTCGTGAGAATTGGCGTGAAAACAATATCGATGCGAGAGAAGGGGAGGGTTTAAACATCTCCATCGAAGATTATATGCTGTAGTTTGGGATTTGAGACCATGTTTTTTGTGATCTTCGAGTTTGTGTGTATATATGTATACCCAGTGATTAAAATTCAAATATAAAGATATTGGTATACTTCAAAGGCTAGCTAGCACATTTTTTTCCTAATTTTTGTCGTAAAGATTGTTGAATAATAATATAAATTATATCTTAGAATTTATTTTTAAATAAGATGATTTTTTAATATGATATAAGAGTTATATTGTCCCAACAATCATAGGTCCATTTCATATCAATTTTATTTAATAAAAATTAATAAAAGAAATAGTTCTTCCATGTATAAGAACTTCAAGAGAGGTAGACAAGGAAATTAAAATCATCGAGGTTGATATATGTTTTGATTCGTCGTGGTTTCAAATTTTCGACCTTTCCAAGCATGCACGTTTCTTCCTATATTGACTGCATACACTTTTGACTGATGCGATTGATAATTCAGGAATACCATCATGCCAAGCACGACCGCCTCATTTTACCGAGCATGGAATGGAATTTCTCAGAACACCGTGCTGTCACAGATGGTAACATTGCGACTGTTTATTCAATGCCCTCGCAAAGATGGCACTGATGATTCTAATTTTTTTTTAATATAAAAATATTAGTTATGTAAAAAAAATTTATAATATAAATTTAATTAATATAATAAAATTATACAGAGTTTTATATAAAATATGATTTTTAAATCGATATAAATTTATTTGATCAGAAGATTTCAATGAAATAATTAGTATACAATTACCATTATCATTAAAAAAATAAAAAAATATGGATATCTGACTTATTGAATTCATTGTATTAAGATTAATTTATTTTATAATTTAATTTAAATTCAACACAAAAACAAAATATAAATAGCAAAAACACCTGCAATAATCAAATAAATAAAATAAGTAGTTAATTTTTTATCTACAAAACGAAGAAAATATAAATTGAAAATTCATCCCTATATTACCGTCGTTATCATTATTATAAAATTTAAAATTATTATAAATATTATTGCCCAGACAATTAAAATCATTAAAATACCCTAAAAAACAAAATATTTAAAAAAATATTAAAAAAATAATAACTAAAATTATCATCATTATTGCTCAAATAATAAAAATATAAAATCATCTTAATCGAAGAACAGATAAAAATAACAGAAAAAATAAAAAATAAAAAAGAGCAATATTAATTTTAAAATGATAACCAACAAAAATTAAAATTTCAGGACTAAACCGATTAAAACTAAAACCCCAATAAAAAATAAAATTAAAAAAAAACTAAAAACATAGATGCATAAATACGGATAAAAAATAAACATTGTCTAAGAATGCCCAAAATAACCAAAAAGAATAATATCAAATAAAAAAATTCAAAGAATAAGAACTGAAATGAAAAATAAAATATATAATTAATTTCAATAGAAGAATAAAATTAAAACAAGAAAACCTTGGGACCGAATCAAATAAAGGTATTTTTAAATCAATTGCAGTGTAATTTTGTTAAAAAATTAAAAGAATAAGGACTAAAATGAAAAGTAGAGTATACGACTAATTTCAATTGGAGGACACAGTTAAAATAAATCAAAATAAAATATATAATTACTTATAATTGAAGGATAAAATTGAAACACATAAAAATCTTGGAATAGAAACAAATAAAGATATTTAAAAAAAAAAAACATTGCAGTCTAATTTTTTAAAAAAAATTAAAAGAATAAGGACCGAAATGAAGAGTAAGCATATATAATCAATTTCAATTGGAGGACACAATTCAAAAAATATATATAATTAATCTCCATTGAAGGATAAAAGTAATAAATAATGATATTTTTAAAGGTAATTGCAGTGTAATTATTTTAAAAATTACAAGAATAAAAACTGAAATGAAAAGTAGCATATATGACCAATTTCAATTGGAGGACAAAATTAAAACATGCATACTGAAAAAATTAAAGGAACCAACAACAAATTACAAATTAAAATAATAAAGACTGAAATGAAAAAAAAAACATATAAAATTAGTTTCAATTGAATAGTACAATTAAAAAAAATCAAAATTTCCATTGAAGAAATAAGGAATAAAAGTTAAATCAAAATTTCAGGAACTACAATAAATATATTACAAACATGAAGGACTTCTTTGTAATTTTAGACAGCAAGAAAGAGAAAATGTAGAAAAAAAATCAAAAATCGTTCTCTGGCATGCTCTGAACACCAGCACACACTGCACCAGGATTCTGAGGATATGACAGCGCACCAGATGACACAAAGAAAGTGTAGTTTCCACCTCCCAACAACGTCACACGCATGCGCCTGAAAGGTGTGCACGAATGAAACATTGTTAGTGCATCCGTATGATGCTCTTGCAATGTTTTAGAAAAATAATAATAAAAATTTAGTAAGTTACCTATACACTCCTGACCCAATGTTAACCATGAAAAAACCATGTGATTAAAGTACCACTATACCCCTAACACAATGTTCTTTTTTTATCTTTTTTTAGGGGTTATTTCAGTATTTTTACTTTGCAAGAATTTGGGAAAAACCAAAAACACTCACAATTATTTTACATCTTTTTCTCAGCATCTAATAATAAAATAGTAGTTGTACTATGCAAAGAATTTCGGTTCTAGCAATAAAATAGTAATTTTACTGTTATAATCTATAATAAATTGTATCTTATTAAACAGTGAAAAAATATATAATATATTCGCCACCCCTGTTATATTATAAATAATATGCGGTCGCCCACGTAAGTGCTTATCTTTCCTGAATTTTTTTATCTTTATATGTGTTTTATTTGATTTAACAATGCTTATCCTTTCTGATATTTTATTGTTTTTGCTGTGTTTGATTTGATTTAAAGTTGGTATAACTTCTTAGCTTGTGTTTGATTTGATTTAAAGATAGTATTGTGGCTGTATTGTGATGGTACGTAATTATATTTTTTTTAAGTTATTGATTATATAGTTTTATTAATATTGGTGTCTGTATTATCTTGTGTGTACTGATTAATTTTACAAATCATGAAGTTTACGATTTTATAAATTTTTAGTGATCATCATATTAATAATTACAGAGCTTGAACCTGGTATTATAAAGAGAATAAACTCTTTAGTCCTGAGCTTTTACTATTGGATTACTTACTAAATAGTTACGATTGATTATATATGATTTAGAAATGTTTGACCTGTGTTTCAAAAGTGTTTTTTAAAAGATTAAAAAAATTTATCTCTATTTTTTAATGATTTTAGATTATTTTTCATGTGTCGATGTCAAAAATAATTTTTAAAAATATTAAAATATATAATTTTGATATATTTTTTAATTCAAAATAATTTTAAAAATAACTGTAACTATATTCTCAATCAATCACTTAATAGATATCATCTTATAAAATTTCAAACAAAGAAAGTTTTTTAAAATACTTCTATACATGTCTAATGATTGAATTCTGGGATAATTTTCATTTTATTATTAGATTGTTTTTGTTAAATGAAAATAATATCTATTTCATAAATAAAATGATAAAATATCCTATTAAATAGTAGTCTTGATAATTGCGCAAGTAGCTTTTAGTTTAAGTAAGCTCTATGTTATAAATTGCAATTTTTTATTGATGTGGAGATAGCTCATTTAATAATTTAATATTGTATTAATAGTTTTTTTCTAAAGTTTTTTTTTTACTCAAAAATATATTAAAATATTTTTTTATTATTTTTTATAACTTATTTTTGAAATCAACCATTCAAAACGAATTGAAAATACAAAAAAAATCCTTGATGTTGCACAATGTTGAATTTTCAAAGCATGAATTTTCTTCCTCCTATTATTTTCCTTTGCTGTCTTTACCAGGGAAATTTGCTATCCAACCCTTCTTTATATATCTATATCTATCTATCTCTCTACCTATATATATATATATTATCTATAAAATAAAAAGCGTGGGTGTTTCACTGTATACCCATGCACTGTGCACACAGACTTAGTGCACTGTGGATTGCAACAGTTTTTTTTTTGTTTTCTTTTTTCTTTTTGCATTTTTTTTCTCTGCTTTTTTGTTTTTTTGTTTTTTTGCTTTTTTTTTCCTAATTATTCTTTTTCTTCTTTTTTTCCTCCGTTTTTTTCTCTCTTTTTTTTGCCTTTTTTTTTCCTTATTATAATTTTTTTTCATTTTTTTTCTTATGATATTTTTTTCTCTTTTTCTACTTATATATTTTTTTGGTTTTTTGTTTTTTAATAATCGAGGTGTCCGAGCTCACTTAAATGCACCACGATTAATCTCCATATCCAAATTTTTTTGATAACCAGGGTGTCCAGGCCAACTTATGCATACCACGACAATCCCCGGACCCACATTTTTTTCTAAAGTGCTTTCCTGCTGGTACATTTTTCTTTTTATACTTTTGTTTTATTCACTTATATATTTTTTTTATAACCGGGATCTCCGACCAGCTTAAGCACACCACGACTAATTCTTAGGCTGAATTTTTTTACAAACAATATGGATTGCTACAGTGCTTTCTCTTAACCACATTTTGGATGGCGCGTGCGGCGTAGAACTTCTAAAAATATATATTAGTTTTTTATATATTCATTTTATTATGTAAAGTGTGTTTTAAATAATATCATGGTATTAGAGATATTTTCAATTTCTTTCATTTATGTGCATAGTACAATAATCATAATATCCTCAAATAAGACGAAAACGTTATTCCACTGTTCATATGACAAAAAAAAAAAAGACTGTTGTAATCTACAGTGCAACTTATTGTTGATAGAAAATTACAACTTATTTTATACTGGTTATTTCATTGAAACCTACTAAACAAATAAATTTATATTCATTTAAAATTTATATATTTTATATAAACGTTGCACTTCATAAAAATTATATACAAATTGATTATTTTGTCTAAATTTATGCTATGATAAAAAAATCATACATAATAAATATTTTTTTACGTTGAAAAAAATATGATTCCGCCCGCGACGAGGCGCGGGTGCCATGGCTAGATGTTTTCTTTTATTTTTATTTGTTCTTTGGATTAGATGATTTTTATAATTTTATTATTTGCGCAATAATAATGATAATTTTAGTTATTTTTTTTTTTATAAAATATTTCGATTTTTTTTTAAAGATTTTCCTGAATTTTTAATTTATATCGGTGATCATTTTAAAAGTAATATTACTCTATTTTTCCCCTTATTCGTTTTTTTTTTTCTGTTTCTTTATTTGTTCTTTAGATTATATGATTTTTATGATTTTATTATTTATGCAATAATAATGATAATTTTAGTTATTATTTTTTTATTGTTGTTTTATAAAAATCTTTTGCTTTTTTATTTTTTATTTTTCATGGAAATTTAATTATTTTAATTGTTTTGGCTGTAATGTTAGTAATAATTTTAGCTTTTATAGCAATGATAATGACAATAACGTCAGGATGAATTTTCAATCTATGTTTTTGTCTTTTTGTTGATAGAAAATTAACAACTTTTTGTTATTTGACTATTGTAGGTATTTTCACAATTTATATTTTATTTTTGTTTGATTTAAATTGAATTATAAAATGAACTAATCTTAATACAGTGAACTTAATAATTCAGATATCCGAGTTTTCTTGCTTTTTTAATGATGATGATAAATTTATGCTGGTTATTTCATTTGAAACTACAAAACAAATAAATTTATATCGATTTTAAATTTATATATTTTATAGAAAACTTGCACTTGACATGAATTCTGCACAAATTTATTATTTTAGCTAAATTTATATTATAATAAAAAAACACATACAATTAATATTTTTTACATTGAAAAAAAAATTATACCGCCTGCGGCAAAGCACGGGAGCATTATCTAGTGTATATATATATATATATATAAAGACCATTTCAAAGTTGGGGTATAAAAACTATTAAATAAGCAATTATTGAGTGGTTGACTTTCTATTGGAAAGTCGTAATACGGACAGGTCAGGTCTGGTTTCTAGGCTGATTCTCACAGTTTTAAGATTTATTTCTCCTGTCGTTTTAGGATTGACTTTTGTAATTATTAATATAATAATAATTAAAAATTTATATAGTTATTAATATCAGGTTTAAGGATTTAATTAAGATATATACAAAAGATATATTTATATTAATAAAATAATAATAATAATGAAGGCTGCTGCTCTTCGTTGATTAGAATCGGATTCCCAGTTCAAATTAATGTGTAAGAGTTTTAAGAAGATTTTCACTCTCTTTTTTCCCGAGAAAATCAAAGGCAAATAGCCTAGGCGGAAATTACAGCTCAAATTTTCTATTTATTGTTTCAATCCCCCTATGAAAGCCTTCAATGATACATACATGCATGCATGCATACATTAGGATATGGAGATATTATGTTATATTTAGAAAAACAATATATAAATATTCTATATGCATGCATGTGATATAGATACAACTATGTATATCTCACAGATTAAATTGTGGTTAGTTTAAGATCGAGTTTGATAATATTTATATATCATTTATTATCTATTAAATACGTAGCTATTACAAAAACTCATTTATCCGGATTAATTTATATTAATATTCATCAAATTTAGATTAAAATATATTTTTTACTTGATATAAAATAATACTCAATCAATTTATTTCATTAATTTATGAGATGTGATAAGTGGGAGTAGATTGATTGATAGGTGATGAGTTTGCTCCATTTTATCATCTAAGATTTAAATCTTAATTAGAAAAGGTTTTGTGAAAGCTATTGCGGTAAATTCAAATGTTTTTAAAAGATTAAATATATAAATTATTTACATCGTATAACATAATTATTTTAATATATTTTTAAATAAAAAATATTTTATAAGAATAAAGTACTTCACAATATTAAAAGCGTGTTTGGAAACATAGTTAATCTTTGTTTTTTAAAGTGTTTTTTTTTTTAAATATCAAAATAATATTTATTTTATTTTTAAAATGAATACATTCAAACAAAAAAAAAACTTATTTAAAACTAAAAAAAATAAAATATTTTAAAAATCATGGTTAAATAACAATACCAAATAAAATATAGATACACGCTTAGTCGGTGATTATTTTATTTCAATTTTGCACAACATTTTATTGCTCCTCTCCAGCCGTGACCAATCAACCTCCTTATCAATGAAGCTCATGCATATGGGCCCCTCTTATATATATATATAACTATTTTATTATAAAGAATGTTAATTAAAAATTTAAAAAGAAAACAAAAGGACTCCTAAGAAGATCTCAGGAGCATGGAGATATGGATGGGCCAACCCCTGTCCAAAACAGAGAAAGTCAACCGTGTGTGCGAGGCCAAGTGTATGTGGACCAGTGAGGCTAGACTCGTGTATTGAACTCTATATTTATATTTTGTTTTGTTTAATAAGGAGAATTTTATATATATATATATATATATAAAATTCTCCTTATTAAACAAAACAAAATATAAATATAGAGTTCAATACATATAAAAAAAAAATTCTCCTTATTAAACAAAACAAAATATAAATATAGAGTTCTATATATATATAAAATTCTCCTTATTAAATGTTAACCTTTTCCCTTTAATCTAGTGAAGAAAATACTTTTTAAAGTGCAATTCATTTATTTTGGTAATCATCAAATGTTTGCCAAATTTATAGCAATTCATCTCATTTATTAATAACTAATGCATTATTTAAAAAAAAAATCAAAATTTAAAGACAATCAAATCTAGAGTTATTGGGCTTTGTAGGTCAAGTCGAGTGTCTGAACCAATCAAGCAACACCCATGTTCGGTTTTATACTCGTTTAATTTTAATGGGGCTAATAATGTGCCTTCTACCCAGTGCAATAGGGGGGAAAACATTGTTTGCATCAACAAACGACGTGCCGTTTGTTCATCTCTATAATAAAGCCAATATGGTGATATAATTATCTATTTTATTTATTCTATTAAATTATAAAAATCTATATATAGGTTGAAGCAATATGGTTGAATGTGATATAATTATCTTAATAAATACCTTACCCATGCATTTTTATTAAAAAAAATCATATCCAAGTTTGCTATTATTATAGTATATATTTATGATTTAAATATTTTTGGTACTCTTGAAGTACTCATAAAAACTGTAATATATTTAAAGATGAATTGAAGATGAGAAATCTCGAAAAGACAAAAACAATTCTTGGTTTACAGATTTAACATCTTTCAATTGATATATTTATCCATCAATTGACATACATATAAAATAAAGTTTTAAAAAACTTTGACATGAATAATGTTCATCCTTTCAGTAGATTTGTGATTGTTCGATTACTTGATGCAAATAAAAAACATTTTTAATCGCTAGAAGAGAATGAAGAATTTGTGGTCAATTAATTTTTTATCGTTAACAATAGATACAATCTTCAAATTATATTGGGAGACTATCTGTAATGATTGACAATCCATAATTTGCAAATTGTACAAGACGAGATATAATTTTTGTAGTCAATTTATTAGGAATTTACAATTTAGCTCCCGTAAAAGAACACTGGAATAGGATTACACATATACTTGTATATACTTGTGGAAAAACTAAAATGTAGTTATTTAATAATGGATCAAATTTTTTTCTTTAAAAAAAAAATCCATGTTATCTTTCTAAACCCCACAAAAAAAATATCAGAAACATATTATTTATTTATCTATGGAGTTACTGCAATGTTTTGAAGATTTGTCAGAAAATATCGATGACTATTTCATTAAATCATTTAGAAATTATTGAAATCCTAAAGCAAATCAAGGTTTTGGCAAACAAGGTTTTAATAAGATGATTTGGCATTTTTATTGAACTATCTACATTAAATCTTCTATTGAATTATAAAATATTTAAAAATCACACAAAAATATTATACTCTTTTATATATATATATATATATATATATATATATATATATTTGAGGTGTTTAGTAGTGTGATGTAATTATATTTTTGAATATTTTAAATATTTTTAACTTTAATTTTATATTACTTTACCTTTTAGTATGATAATATTAAAAATAAATTCTATAAATATATTTTTTAAAATACCTTGAAAACAATATTCATTTCTAAAAAAATAAAACACGTAGTCGGTGACTATTTTATATTTCTTTTCTGCTTCCAGCCGTCTGTCATTACCAAATTTAATGCGTTCGGTGGAGAACCAAATACAAAGACCAAGCCCTTGCCGGAATTTCAACAGAGCAGAGGAAGTCGACAGTCGACACCATTCATTAATGGCTCGGCAACAACATAATAACCGGCAGAAAATATTCACTTTCTCAGTAATTCATTTAAAAAATAAATATTTTTATTTTATTTTAAACTATATATATTCAAAGTATTATGTTAAAAATAAATAAAATTAATGTATTTCAAAATTAAACTATATATATTCAATTTCTATTCATAGCATCATAGAATATATATTTTGGTTTAATTTTTTGGTGAAAAAATAAAAATAAAAATAAAAGAGCTGAGATTACTTCTTAGCCTGATGATTGGTCACCACATGCTACGGAGTAATTGGACCAAGTTGAAAGACTTTTAGTGGATAGGATGAAATCCCAATATTCAAGAATTACAGGGGCTAAAAAAAATAAACCAACTTTTCTTATGGAGTTTCAGTAGCTGCAGCAATAAACTGGAAATTAGGAATTAAGGATGTGGACAAACATCAAAGAAGCCCCGAGTCTGTCGGGGAAACCTCAATTAGGTCCTCAACACATTTTTCTTCTTGATTAAATTGCAAGGAAAATCAAAAGAAAAATATTTGCATTGCCAGAAGGGTAAAAAGACTTGTCGTTTACACATGATAAGCACTCCAGTTTAGTCTCATCATAAAATGTCCCCAAACCGAAGTGATTACACATAAATATTTCATATATATTAAAAAAAATAGTTTAAATTCAAAAATAAAATTATTTAAAATGTGCAATTTAATCTAAAAAATATAATAAAATGATTTTTCTAAACAAAATTATGAACATGTATAATATTATGAAAATATAATTATCAATCTTACAAGGTCATTATATTTTTTTATTGCTTTAAAATTTTAACATAATATTTATAAATATTTCAAGAGACTCCTTGTAAAATTTCATCGCAATCTAACGGTCAGATTAAAAGATATGATTGATATTGTAAAATTATTCATTATTTAAAAAAATATTATTTAGCCAAAACAAAATGGACAGAATGAAACTGGAACGTTTCAGCCAATATCTGGCCGAAAAATTCAAAATATACCGGAATTTAAACCGGAATAAAAATAATATTATTTTATCTTATTTTTTTAACTGATACAAAAATTTTCAATTCTTTCAGCTCAAATAAATCGAAACCGACAATCTGGTTTAGAGGGATAAAAAGTGATGAATGTTCCTGTGACTTACAGCATATAAGCTCATTCTTGGTAGAGATAACCAGCTTTCAACTGCTGCATTAACGATGCCTCGTCCATTGCTGTGATGCATGCATGGAAGAGCCACGTAAGTAGGCTAGACAATTGCCCCAAAAATCAATGTCCTGATATTGAAAAATCAACAAATTTTAGAATCTTTCAGGAAAAGTTTCTGATGAAATAAGATTAGCAGACATGCATAACTCTAAACTATCCATTCATTCATGCAGCTCATATCCCTTACCAGCAAATGTGGAAACACAGAGGTGTCCTCGACTTCTTCAGGCTGTAGAGTGTGTCCCAAACTTGCTGTGCTGACAAGATGATCCACTGCACGAAGAGAAATGCATAATGACAGTGTTTCTGTTAGTTTTCTTTCCGAAACTGAATCATTGATGAGAATTAGAGCACCAGCGTATCATTTCTGCACGAAGAGAAATGCAGAATGACAGTGTTTCTGTTAGTTTTCTTTCCAAAACTGAATCATTGATGAGAATTAGAGCACCAGTGTATCATTTCTGCACGAAGAGAAATGCAGAATGACAGTGTTTCTGTTAGTTTTCTTTCCAAAACTGAATCATTGATGAGAATTAGAGCACCAGTGTATCATTTCTGCACGAAGAGAAATGCAGAATGACAGTGTTTCTGTTAGTTTTCTTTCCAAAACTGAATCATTGATGAGAATTAGAGCATCAGTGTATCATTTCTGCACAAAGAGAAATGCAGAATGACAGTGTTTCTGTTAGTTTTCTTTCCAAAACTGAATAATTGATGAGAATTAGAGCACCAGTGTATCATTTCTGCACAAAGATGCACTCTCCTCTTTGCATATTCATATGCAATTTGCTGCGATCAGAACCAGCAACTTCATTACATGATTCGGCAATGACCTTCGAGGATGGTGTCAAGCAAGCTTCTGATCTGTTTCTACTAAGTACACAGTTCAGAATTCTGTCATTAGCATAGTTTCTGGTGCATGAACATTGTTTTGATGTCTATCTTTATACATAAACTGATCGATACATCATTTCCAACTGGTTCCATCAGGTTTACATTACTCTGAGTTTGCAGAATGTTTTCAGTGCAGACATGATAAAATCACAGCGGTTTCAGGTTATCACTGACATCCCTGCAAATAATTTGCGTTGAGGTTTTGCTATTAACTAACAGGGTGGAGCAGTGAGATCCTGACATCAAGCACGAGGTAATAGTTCATCAGAGAAAACTGGCAGCAACAGAATCTGTCTCCATACATTTCTTTGGATAACTCATCATGCAATTTCAAGACTTCTTGGATTGAAATAAGAACTCTTGTCATACATATACTTGTTTCCTATCTTTGTGGCTTTAATATGAAATTAGTCAAGGAATGAACATGTTAGCCTAAACATATATGTTAATCAAATAGTAATGATGATGATGATGATGATGATGATATGGACTAAATAAACTAAATAAGTTAATCATTAAATTATATTTTATCCATTTTAAAATGATTCAAAATAAAACCCTGTAAGTTTTTTAAAGTGTGTATTACTAAAAATAGATACATTAAAATATATTTTATTTATTTATTTTTAACATCAAAACCATCTATAAAACTAAAAAAATAATTTCATGCAAAAATAAAATTAAGATTTTCGAAAACACCATCTCTGAGAGAAGAAAAAAATGCCCGTAGAGTTAGTTTAATAATGGTTTGAAAAAACAAGTAGAAGTGCGTTCTTGTATGAAAATTAAAGTTGACTTGAAGTAACACGTGTCACTTGTTAGCTTCATGATTCATAACATCGTGCTGCTATGCACGTTTGTGTTTTAAAGCAGCTCCACTCTTTCCCTTCCCTCCCTATACCAGCTTTTCAAGATTTTACCAAACCTCTCAACAACTCTCGCTAGAGATTCAGAGAGATCCACAAATACGCTGTTTATATGTACTGGAAATGGCAATGGCTTGCAAGACAACTGAAAAACCACACACACAACCTGTCAAATCACGAAAATCTTGGGCCTCTCGCATTTTTAGGGACTATCAGTTCCATCTGCCTTTCTCTTTCAGATTGTCCTTATCTTAAATATCCTTAAGATTTGTTTCTTTTCTTTTATCAAACATTTCTTGATAGGGAAAGGGAAAAAATATAGTGCATCATCATCTTCTTCTTCTTTGTATAGATTTATTTCCCTTTTGTCCAGAATATGGTGCTGGGATTCGTGGGCTGTATAGATTTATTTCCCTTGTATAAAATTCTTTCACAGTCAGTTCTTTTGGATTTTACTTCTTGAATAGTCTTTATTTTGCTTTAATTTCTTCTTTGATATTCTTGCGCTATAGCTTTCTTGATATCAACAACATCGTTCTCATTTGGAAATTATGCGCTCTTGTGTTTTGCACAAGTCTTGTAAGCTTGTATAGAGGGATTGTATTTCCTTGAATGGTAAAAACAAATCTTGGTTCTTGAGAGCAACCACATTGAGATATTTTTCGATCTTATAATGCTCCATTGATTTGGGAGATTGAGGAAAATGGTAAACTTGGGCTCCCAGCAGAAATGCAAGGGTGCCCATTTTATTCGCTGCAGCAATACGGCAAACGGTGGTGGTGGTTTTGGCATTTTTTGAAGGGTTTCTGCCAGGATAGAAGGTGATTTTTGAGGTGAGATTATGGGCAGTATTTGCTCAAAAGGAGCTGCAGAAGAAAATGTGAATATCAATAAGAATGAAAGGCATGTGGAAATGGATAAGTCTTCTGTGCAATTGGTTGCTCCAGCAATATCCAATAAAGAAGAGATTCTAGTAGATGTTCTTGGCCGAAAAGATGCTCGTCGTGTGTTGAAGGGAGATGTTGGGAATGCTATTGTTTCAGTGGAAAAAGGAGAAAAGAAAACGAAACTTGATGATGAGAAGAAAAAAGGCCATCATAGATCGGTAGCAATGGATTTAAAGTCCATTGATGACCAACCACGTCCTGGCGCCGAAAGGGAAGCATGGCCAAAATGGTTAGCAGCAGCAGCTGGAGAAGCCGTCAAAGGGTGGCTGCCTCGACGAGCAGACTCATTTGAGAAGCTAGACAAGGTTCAGCTTGGAAAACTTATTTTTAGCTGCCTGTTGAAATAGATAATGTGACATGAAATAATTTATTTTCGATGACTTTTAGGATTATATTTCCTGGTTTGGTAAGAACAAAACTGTAATATTGGGCATTTGTTGCTGTTAACATTTAGCATTAGGATTGAATTATTATCTGCTTACGAAAATAATTATATGAAAGCTATATAAGGAAATAAATGGTATTACTATCAATCCAAATTAATGTAAGAAAGATTATAATAAATGTTAGGATGCTAGAGAAGAAGCAGACAATCATTTATATAAGAGCTGTATCAGCTCTGTAAAATCAGACACATTGGTCTGTTGGCTGCAAAAGTGCAGGCAAAAATTATTTTCTAGCAACAAAAACGAGGGAGATCAGCAAACATAGTCTAGATAGTGTCGTGTCGAAATTTTGAAGCCGCCTTATGTGTTGCTTTCAAAATGAAATGCTGTGCAGATTGGACAAGGAACTTACAGCACTGTATTCAAGGCTCGAGACCTTGAAACTGGAAAAATTGTTGCAATGAAGAAGGTGCGGTTTGTCAATATGGATCCGAAAAGTGTACGTTTCATGGCTAGGGAAATCGTTATTTTGCGCAGGCTCGACCATCAGAATGTTATGAAACTTGAGGGAATAGCCACTTCGAGGATGTCGGGGAGCCTGTACCTTGTCTTCGAGTATATGGAACATGACCTTGCTGGCCTTGCAGCAAACCCTAGCGTCAAGTATACAGAAGCTCAGGTACCTATGTTATTATCTATTCAATTTTATGATTTTTCCATATTTGGATAAAAAATCTTCTCTTGTTTCTGCTACCATGGAAGTCATGTAACTTAATCAACTTGCCATTCACGTCTAGTCTTACAAGGAAAATACTGGTGCTTGCACAGATAAAGTGCTATATGCAACAGCTTCTCCGTGGACTTGAACACTGCCATAAACGAGGGATCTTGCACCGCGACATCAAGGGCTCAAATCTTCTAATAAACAATGATGGAGTTCTCAAGATTGCAGACTTTGGTTTGGCAACTTTTTATCAGCCTGATCAGAATCTGCCATTAACAAGCCGTGTAGTAACTCTTTGGTATAGGGCACCTGAGCTTTTGCTCGGTGCTACAGAGTATGGACCTGCTATTGATATGTGGAGTGCCGGCTGCATTCTTGCTGAATTATTCACTGGCAAGCATATCATGCCTGGAAGAACAGAAGTAAGCTCATTTGCATGCATGATTATTACCTGCAGAGAATCAGAAGACAATGTGATTTCTATCTATCATGAGTCCACAGTATTGAATTTGGTCTTAAGAACTATAATCTTAATGATTACAGGTAGAGCAAATGCATAAGATTTTTAAGCTTTGTGGCTCACCCTCTGAGGCCTACTGGACGAAAACAAAGTTTCCACACGCAACTAGTTTCAAGCCTCAGCAACCTTACATCCGCCGTATTGCTGAGACATTCAAAAATTTCCCACCTTCAGCCTTGACACTTGTTGATAAGCTCCTGTCAATGGAACCGCAAGATAGAGGATCAGCCACTTCAGCTCTTCGAAGTGGGGTAATTATTTCTAATGTTTTATTTGACTTTAGACCAAATTCTTATCATATTCTTCTTCATGGAATCTGCTTGATGAGTCATAAACATCAAACTTGTAGTATTAATTTTATCATCATGTACCTTCCAGCAGACAAAAATTGCGGGCAACACAGTTGACTTGTAAACCATTTTCTTGTGGAATTGAGTTTTTCTATCTAAATTATTTTGAACTTCTATTCTGAACATAGTATGAAGACAGCAGCACTAGTACTGGTTGTTTCTTGAGTTTGGCTTCATGAAATGAAAATTCAAATGTTATAATGAACAGACCTGCTAGCAGTGGATTGAGTTAGATGGATTTATTTTTTATTGAAATTTATATTTACAGTTCTTCAGAACAGAACCCCTCCCGTCTGATCCATCAAGTCTACCAAAATATCCTCCAAGCAAGGAACTGGATGCCAAGATTCGAGATCAGGAGGCAAGAAGGTACGTGACAACTAACATTAATCATAACATCTTAAGGGAAAGCACGAATCTAATCTTACACAACATTCTGGAAACACATTTTAATTTTAAATTCCAGGCAAAAAGCAGAGGCAGAATCTGTTAGAAGGGGTACTGGAGATACGAAGAAAGCTCCCACTTCAGAATTCACTGAACAGGGACAGCCAAAAACTGCATGTCGCAGTTATAAATATAATATCCAGGAGGATGGAGGTCCTAGCTTCCGAACTGAGCCTCCTAAGAAGAATGGCCTCGAGCATTCTGCTTCAGTGATTCACCCTTCTGCAGCAGGATTGTCGTTATACAAGAGTGTAGATTGTATAAGAAATAATCCAGAAACGAGGCCAAGGAAATCTCACGTGTTGCGATCAGGGGAGATATCCAGCTCCTCCCTTAAGAAGAAGGAAAGAGCTCCCAAGTAAGATTTGCGGGTAGAGATTAAAGCTCGGGCTTCTCTTCTCCCTCCCCCCGGCTGGTTGCAGCCTCTTCGCTGGAGATGCTCCTTCTTCCTCCGGATGGCTGCTGCCGCACTCCGTCACTGCTCCTCCACCCACATGTTCAAGTAAAGGCAGATCTGAGATCTGGTCGGGTAGAGAGCTTCTCTCCACCTCCTCTCGGTTGGCTACTACCTCTTCACCACCCATAGATCCAAGGATGACCGAATCTGGTGAGAGAGAAGATACCAGTTGAGAAAGAAGCGGAGGAGAGAGAAGCCCTCAATTGTATTGAAGGCTGCCTTCCGGTGAGTCAGATTTTCCTTTGTTTAGCAATACTAGCATCTAT